>OY282502.1:3622500-4346127 GCA_958295605.1 Ajuga chamaepitys | reverse complement strand
TTTTTTTTTCTTTGATTTATTCTATAAAGTTATTCAATTATATTAATTAATTCGTGGAATTAGAATTTTTCAACTTTTTAACCAAAACGAAACATTATCTTTTAAAATGTGACTCTTATTACAGGAAATATTTTTTCGAAATGTGATTGTTTTTTTGGAAAGATGGAGTACTATTTCAAGGTTTTTTAGCTTTTCAGGTTTATTTTTTATGGGATCACTCCTCCCTTGTACATGTTGTCACAATTACTTAAAAAAGGAAAAAAATAAAAAATATTAGGGGGGGAGGAGGGGTGTTGAAGGACCCCAATCATCTGATATGCTTTATTTAAATTTTCTGAGATTCCGAAATTAATATATACTCTCTCCGTCCACGTTTAATATATCTATTTTTTTTATAATCTCTACCATTAAAATCTTCATCTTTAAAAAAATTAAAGATTTCATAAAATTTATTTTTTTTAATTTTTATATCCTATCAAAATTGACAAATTAAGTCAGAAATTGAGCTTATTTTTTGTTCCTTAAAGTTGTCTAAAGCTCTGTCACAGAAATAATGATGGAACATTATGATTATTTTTTTGAGCCTAGATTTTGATCGTTGCTAAAAAAGGTAAAAAAATAAAAACGAAAAAGATAAAGAAAGTTATATAGTATAGGGTTATAGGGGTAAGTAACACAACTTTAGAAAAAGACAAAGCACTCAACGTCTAGTGGAGATTTTCAAGGTACTCTGTAGACTGTGCACTTTCAGCCATACCTCCGTATTTCTTCACCTTCTTTCTCTATTTATACTCTTTTTTTATTGCCATAGTAATAATATAGTATAGCCAAACCAAAGGTGGAGAATTCAAAGCTCTCTCCTCTCTCTCTCACACACATACACACACTCACTGTGAATAAAATTATATTTCAAACCAACGTTTTCTTGTCTTGCCATTTATAGTGTAGAGGTGGCAATCTGTCGTACCAACGTTATATGTTATGTCGAATCATGGAAATGTATCGTACTGAGAATTAGGGAACTGCGTAGTTCGTTCTTTTAAAATATTTGCATCGTTCCGATCTAACTTAACTACTTTGATCGGGCACGGAGGTTAAGAAAAAATAGATTTTGTGAAATTTTTAACTTTTTTTAAAGGTGAAGAACGGTACGGAGGTAGTATACTAAAATTTTCGAGTTGGATCGTGGCTGGTTGAGTTGAAAATGTTGGACTTGATGGTATTTGAACCAAGATTCATATAATTCAGACCAACTAAATGTGAGACGGGCGGACTGATTTTGACACCTTGAATAGTGATGCATGTTTTACCATCCATGTGTTTGCCATAGTGTTTAATAAAGGATTTGTCCATCGTCTGATTAAATCAAATGTATTACATGTGTACTTAGTTCTATGTGCTCTTGTCAAACAAGAATACTGCTAATCATTCCCTCATTTAGTTGGCAACGGTCATATGTAATAACACCTTCATTTACAAAAACATCAAAGAATTATGCTAAAATGCCTTTTTCCATATACAAACCAAGTGAATAAACCGAGGTCTCTCTCTCTCTCTCCTCTCACTCTCTCTCTCGAAAACTTCACACCAGCTGTAAATGCTACATTGCCATCCCACAACCAATCTTTATACTGCTAAAACTCCATAAAACCTCTCTAGCAGTTCCTACAATTTTCTCCTGAGAAAATGGCAGAGATTCAAGAAAGGGCTAAAGAAGACATGGCAACAGCAGATGTGCATAATGTAGGCATGAAAATCCAGAGGGCCCAACAGATCTATGGAGAGTATGAAGAAGACAAGCCCAGTAAGGGTGAAGTTATGGCATGGTACTTGTACGGACTGTGCTCATACTTTGTCCATACTGTACTTATTCCCATTGTGTTTCCACTTATTATCAGCCAAACAGTGCCTAAACCACCGGAGCCCTCCCAGGGCTGGTTGAAGAGCTACACAGGTTCCAAGTGCAAGATGAGTGAGATGCAACTGTAAGTACTTCCAGAAACTTCTTCAAAATATGGGTTTCTGGCTTTCAACACCTTCATTTTCTCTGAAAACACTTCAAAAAAGTTTTCAAGACTCTTGAAGTAGGGTGTTCAGTCACACTAGCCAAACATGTTTTTGAAGTGTCTAAACCCCACAGATTCAAGGTTTTAAAGTGTTTAGTACATTTAAAAAAGAAACTAACTTTTTGGGAGTGTTAATAGCTGCACACTCCAAGAAATTAGGTTATTTGCATAAAGAAAATGGGAGAGAGAAGTTTAGCAAAATAAATCTGTCATGAAAGGAGTGTTCATCTAGTTTTGGGACATGTTTAGAGGGTGTTTGGTTGAGTTTACTACAAAATCTTAGTTCTTGCACCCTGTCAGTTGTTCTAACTTATTTTATGTTAGCAGTGATTATTTTGTAATTATATTGAAAAATAAAAAATAAAAAACCTTACATTATATTTAGTGATGTCAAGGGCTTAGCTCATTTCCAGAAAAATTAGAAACAATTTGCTTGAGTTATAACAGTATGAACCACTGAAGTTGACATCTTCAATGAACTCTGATGTTAAAATTTTCTTATTGTGAAAATGAAGAGTTTAATTATAGGGCTATTACCCCAATTTTCTCTAATACACCCTAGAAAAAGTTCTCGGACACTTTATTCGACCAAATAAAATCATGTTGGTGGTACCAATCGAACATGTTTTAAGGTGTTTAGCTCCAACGCCTCATTTTCACGTTTTAAATGTGTTTGTTATTATCAACCAAACACTCCAAAATCTAACTTTTTCTTGGGCTGTATTTAGAAGAGTGGGGGTGTTATATTTAATAGCCGCATATATTGGTAAATTATGATTGTTGTTCAACAAAAAACTGATAGTCATGCTTAATGACAGATATGAGGGACTAGTACACAAGGCAATCAAACTTGGCAACAAGAGTTTCTCCCCATTACAATGGACCACAATTTCTTGGTTCACAGGCCTAATTCTCTCAGCACCTATACTGGGCGTTGTCTCGATCCTCCTTGACTACAGCCACTACCAGCAACTCATAGCTGGTGCAGCCACTGGCGTCGGAGCCCTCTTCTGCCTCCCGGCTGGATTTTTCCGCAAGTCATGGATCTTTCCCCCTTACATCGCTGCCATTGTGGCAGCAAATACCATCGTCGGTGCAGCCCACGCCCGCCACCTTGGCCTAATGATCCGTGGATTCACGGGCCCCACTATTACCCGACGCAAGTTTCCAGACAGGAGATCATGTGGCAGCTGGCTGTCTCTTTACTCAACAGCAGCAGGCTGCTTAGGAGCTGCTATCATGGCTTCCTTCACACACCGGATGTTGAGCCACTCGGACGCTTTCACTGCTTTATGGGTTGTTTCGATTTTCAGTGGCCTCAAATGGGGTCTGGGGATGGTTCATATTTTCAGCACAAACAGAGCTATGACAACTTTCAATGACTTGTCTGAACCGAATTCTGCTCCAATGACTCATGTGGTGTCGATTTTCAGATACCCCCATGCTGCGGGGAGTCTTGCCGGGGTTTTCCTGTCATCTTTTACATCAATGTGTATTTTTGGAGCAGGAATGCTTTATGCAATGGGTTATATTTGTGTAAAACCAGCGTACATTTTGTTTCTGTGGCTGGTATATTTCATGGTCCCTATGGTTTCTCTTCCACTGGTTCATCCTCTGCAGCAAGCCATGAAACTAGACGCCGAGAAAATGCAGCTTCTCGGATTCATACTGGCGACTTTAACATCAGGCTTCGGTTTCTACTACAAAGCAACCATTTGGAGTAAAAGCCATCTCCTTCTCTTTGCAGCCATTCAAGGCACTGCCACAGGTACATTGTGATCTTTTCATGAAGTATTTTCGTAGACAAGGTGGCAACTCTGGTCCTAGCCCATGAATCGTAAATTTGTGAAAGTTACAATTTTGTTTCCTTTGATAGGTTTGCTGCATGCATTTGGGAGGGTTCTGTGGCTGGACTGCTCACCTGCAGGTAAAGAAGGAGCATTTTCAGTATGGTTCTCATGGGCGCGGGCACTGGGGGCGTGTGCAGGATTCGCAGTGGCGTCGGCCCTGCCTGGGAACGTCGGAAAAGCATTTGGAGTGTCATTCTGTGCAGGGATTGTAGGGATGGTTGTTTTGATCTTTGGAAATATTAGCAGCTTCAGAGGGGCAAAAGCAGCTGGACATGTAATCAGAAGTGAGAAGGCTTCACCTGTTCATGAATCCAGTGATGATTTTAAGGGATCTGTTACCACAGCTCAAGGGAAGGTTGATGATCATGTCTAAGAACTGTTATTTGCTTCTTTTTTTTCTTCTTTTTTTTTCTGGTTTTAACTTTGTTATGTACTTAATAAGTTTGCACTAATTTATGATTCTTTTGTACAAGTGGAAACCGTATACAGTACTCATCTTTTGGCTTCTTTAGTTCAGAAATAAAAAATGTAAGTTATCAAACCCCGTAAACTGTGTTTGTTTAAGGTTGGAAAGTGCTAAAGTACGTTGATTGAGGTAAATAAAGTGTTGAAAAATAGATAAAAAGTAGTTTGGATCGTTCCCTAATATATTAGGGCAAACCTTAAATAAACATGTCATGAGATTCATTTTGGGGTGTATTAGGCCTGCATGATAGAAGAGGAAAGGAACTTATTACGGGTTTTGTTCAGCCCTTTAAAATCTATTTTTTCTTTACATTCGTGTTCGATCAACTGTGACAAGTTAATCGGGACGGAAGGAGATCGAGTACGGATGTAAAGAAAAAATAGATGTTGTGGAATCTTTGACCTTTTTAAAGATGGAGATTGAATGTGGATATTTTGAAGGTGGAAATTGTTGCCTTTAATTATCATTTATGCGTCTGACAAGTTAAATGAGACGGACCAAAATGAAAAGTAGGACAAGTTAATTGGGACAGAGGGAGTATAAAGTTACGCGTGACCTCGGATTCTTGTATCATATTAATGCTTTGATTTAGGGTTAACTTTGGTCAAGGATTATCACCCCATAAATTAATCCGTTTTGGACTAATTTGCCATATAAACATCAAACACGGCCTTACATGATGGAAGAGGAAAGGAAATTCTTGGATTTAACAGACGCAAGAATTGGAAAGTGATTTTCCTGAACTTATAAACCAACATTTATAAGATGTTTGCAGCCTTATAAGCTCATTCAAAGTTAGCGTAATATTTTTTCATAAGATATTATTTCATCCCAGAATAAGCTCTTATCATCTTATAAGTTGTTTTAGAAAAAGTAATAGGGTCCAACCTATCTAATAAAATCTTATTTCTTATTAACTACTTCCAATTTTATTATTATAATTAAAAAAATATATCATTACTAATACCTTATAACTCAATCATTTTAGTATAACCAAGCACTTCAATAACTTATTTTCAAAACAAGATTTAATAGCTTATAAGCTTTAAATATCTCTTATAGATATTGTAGCTTATAAACTATTGGGAAATTTGACACTATAGCACTGTCGGAGCTATAGCGAAATGTTGTTTTGCATAGGTTAACTTTTCATTTGATAAAGTAGCCAAAGTTTGTCAGAGAGGGTTTTAGGTTTTAAGACCACCCACGTTCATTTCGTGTAAAATTATCGTGTACACGATAATTTTTATAATCATGTATACGATACACGATGTAAATTTATCATGTACACGATATAATTATTTCTTGGTACATGTACACGATAATATTATTTTTTAAACATATACACGATATAAAAATAAGAAGTACATGATATAATATTATCATGTACACGATATGAACACGAGCATGCTACACGAGATAATACATGACTTTCACTCACAATCGATGAACTTCAATGCGGTGGCTATTCTATCAACAAAAAAATTAACTATCAAAACACCTTACGTTATGGGCCTGATAGGCCACAGTGCTCCATTTCCACTAAAAATATTTTAAATAAGCTTAACCAAACACCCACTTAATCATATTGTTTAAATGAATGGCAAAGCCTACAGTAACACATTTAATGGCATAAAGTCGATACCTTTGTTCATTTCCATCATGATAATGATGATATTTTTGCATGCCTTGATCCAAAGCAACAATTGTAGAAACCCCTTTTAGAAAATCAATCATCTTTAGCCCACACTCCATATCCACAAGATATCCTCTCAACAATGCATTTGAATTTGAAAGAAGTGATGATTACATTATCATAAAGCTTACACAATGTAAAAAACTTTTGAATCATAACAGAGCACCATGGCATAACATATACCAACACAAAACTGAGTCTTGTTGACCTGTTAGTACTCACCCCGCATACAAGAGGAATTATCATGATACAAAACCTAAATCATGATTTATTTTTCTCGACTGCCTACCTGCAAAAGACACCTCGTATTGATAATTGAGTCCGTTTGGCACTCCGAACTGCATCCTTGTCAAAGCAGAACATGTGCACAAGTTGAATCATCAAGAAGGAAAAAGACTAGTAACAAAATATTGTATAGCAAGCAAATGATCATCCTTGTATCTAAAAGTCAGTAGCATAAACCCTAACAAGCTGAGCTTACAAGTAAATGGAAATGATGAGGTGGAGTGCATTTAACAATGAGGTGTTGCAGCAGAAAGTCTGCCTCAACCACAAAAGTTGAGCTTCTTCATCACTTTTGCATAAGCCGAGGGGACTATAGCAGGTTTTCTGAGCCGTCGTTTTGACTTCTTAGACTGCGATAGCAACAGACGAACTTTAGTCTATGTCAAGCTAGCAGAGGTAACAGTAAACTTCAAGCGAAATCATTTACGGAAACTGGGGTGAAAATTGAAGAAACTGACCGTACAGAACACAAAATAAAACAGTACTGAAGGGGAATATTCCCTACCAACACCCATAGCTGACATAGAAATGCGTAATCAGCATGGAATCAATTCTACCATAGAAATAATATATATATTCAAACAAATTGTGCAGAGTTGGCCCAGATGCATCAGGCAAGGGCACATTAAGGTTGCGTCCATAGTGAGCAGGAAAGGACTCCCCTGAGTGCTGAAACAACTAAAAGGACAGTTTTTCTGGATTATGTTCAATCATTTTTTCCTTTGGTAAGCAAGGAACTCACTGTCTCCAAAAGAAATTCAGGACAACAGATGAATGATAGTATGGCGTCTATCCCAGGAGTGTCAGTGTGATTGTGTAACAATTCCAGACTCATGATTAATATATGCATAACACCGGCAAACTCCACCAAGCACCCTTTCTTGTTAAGAGAAAGCATATAGATAGAGTGCACAACAAAGCAAGAAAATTATTGCCGTAATTTATGCATAAAGACTGGGACAATGAAGCACTCTTATCTCATCAAAGTAGTAATATCATCTTTTTATCATACAAAGGAGTTCAGTAAAAAATTTGCACTTCAAGTGTAATAGAGCTGACAGCACTCAACATTCATCAAAGCTTTCTTGTTAAGTATCATACATCCACAATTAAAGAGCACAGAAAGAAAGAGACCACCACCTGCGATGTGCCAATGTAAGAGATGAGAAATTAAAAATATCAAACATCAAGCACATCAGGAAGTAACTAGTTGGATCTTCAACTTTCAGTTGCCATATAATACTAAGATGTATGCTAGTCCCAGCATACTGTATGTGTGTGTGTGTGTGCCCATTAGTTTAACAACTTTGTCTATTTTCTCAATCCAAAAATATCACATCAAGTGAAAGCCGGTCGTCCATCTAGGATTTGGACTAAAACTGAAGTGAAATTTTATTGAAAAAATAGAGGAGCAAAAAGAATTACATTTCCGCGGGATCGAACATAACTCTTTGAAGAAAAATCACATTAAGTACCAAACTGAATGAAGAAAACAATGCTGAGAAAAATTTGATCACAGTATATGGCTAATCAGGTGAAATTCGAAAACTGAGATTGAAGTGTAATGGGTAATCCAGAGAAACAAAATATTGCAATATAAGAGGGTTCACATAAAAACCAGAAAGCAATCAATGTGGGAACAAAAGCATAAAAGATTACTAGTCACTGTCCACAAGTGTGAGTAGAAAAGATTTAAAAATGAAGATAAAAACAAATAAATAGGATAGGCTTATACAGCAGTCTGCTTATGTATGAAAGCAGCTGTGGACATTCAACAGCTGGAAGTAGAAATCATATTTTTCACGTATTACTGCAGTGGATTCAATAAACAATAAGACTTGCCTAATCATGTTACAAATTGAGTAGAAACTTAAAATAACCTATT
This sequence comes from Ajuga chamaepitys, assembly GCA_958295605.1. Lineage (NCBI taxonomy): Eukaryota > Viridiplantae > Streptophyta > Magnoliopsida > Lamiales > Lamiaceae > Ajuga > Ajuga chamaepitys. The sequence continues at coordinate 4,337,879 of OY282502.1, read as the reverse complement.
GGATTATTCCACCAGATAACCTGGACTTTTTCAAAACAGATATGGTCTATCACCAGCTATTAACCAAGCCAATGCAATTGCGCCTTGAACGGTGCACAGTTACTCGTATAAAAGATGTAATAACTACAACTTTTCAAAATAAGGAGCCAAAAAAAAAATCTAAGAAATGCTTAATTCTTTTAAGGGAATGATAGTGAAGCAAACCTTTGCAAATGCATTGTGTCTCTTTCCCTCCTTCCAACGCCTGATTTGACCATCATTCATTACCCTAAATCTGCTTTTAAAAGACCTGGTAATTGAAAGTTTTATAATCAGTATATCTTGATACTGCTCGTGGGAATTGATGTAACGAGATTTAGCATGTATATATAAGCATAGAATGTATTCTGTACATACGAGTAGCCTTTGATTTTGTATTTTTTGACTTTGGAAATTACTGGGGTCATTGGCCTCCTACTCTTTAACTTCCTTTTCCTCTGCTTGGCAGTGATATGCCGCACTTGGATCAACTGAAAGTGTCATTTTAATTTGAGAATCAAGATAGAAACAGGCAAAACCATAGTAACTTCAATTGCTTCATGAGCACAGAAGCAGATATTTTAGTGATCGCCTCGTACACTTTCAATACCAAGGTGAAATTATACAAGTAGACATAACCAAGTATGTAAACAGGAAAAAAGTAGAGTTAGCACCATATGCCACCTCCTCCCAACACATAGGTCTAACATAAAAGAAGACCGAAATATCATAACCCAGAGAGTAACATTGCAATGCCATAATCAATGTATCCAGAAATTGCAAAAGATAGAACTACATCACACTACTCAAGGAAAGTTTGATTGACCAGTATTGGCTTAGTCTTCAGAGTGGGCTTCACAAGGAAGCCTCGATCTAGACATAACCAACAATCCATTTTATAATTCTTCATCATTCCCTCGTGTGGGAAAATGACCCCACAAAGAAAAGTCATTTCCACCCTTTCTTCCATTTTCGAGGTTCCTTTCAGGTTCTTAGTAAAAAGGAAATTTCATCTGGCTGACAACAAAAATAAAACTGAAGAATGACATTAACAAGGATTTAATTCGCTTAAAAGGCAACATTCTCATGTACGTGATTTAGATAAACATCTCAAATTTTAACTAGTTACCTATGATACTAAGTTACAAATGTTCTCTACAGTGCAACCAATATCACACAAGATACCACATAAACGGAAAAAAGTTTATACTCAGGAACAGAAACAAACAATTTCTCTCAAATGCGTAAATTAAACATCCTCAGGTTGTGAGATGAAACCTCAGCAGCAAGTGCAGTTAATCACCATGAACACCTAGGTACTAAACGAATAACAGAAAGGGGGCAATGGGAAACTTACAGAGAGCGGCGACTGCGAGGGAAACGGAGGGGCATTGAGGTGGTGAGTGAAGTAGGGTGAAATTAGGGAACGGGGAATAAATGGGGGTTTGTAGATCAAATTAGGAGAAGTGTGAAGGAGACGACTCGGGGAGACATGGTGGGGCTTTGGAGAGGATTGAAGAGCTGCTAATGAGCGGAGCCTCCAGCACCATCTCTGCATCATCTCTACCTTCTTCTCTGAGGGTGTGTGGCAATGGGGGAGGAGAAATTGGGATTCTGGAGCGAGGACTGAAGAGTGCTATTTCTGTAGTTTGATGGGTAAATTTTGCAATATGGGAAGCTTACCAAATGGTACAAGGATATCCCATATTGAGCTTGAGCATGATTTTAATTTTGGGTTATCAACCCTCAATTATATTGTACCAAACAATACGAGTGGTTAGCAAAATCGAACCGAAATTAAAACAATACGTAAGGCTGTAAGCAGTGACGGACCCAGGAATTTAGTCGAGGGGGGTCCATATATAAATGGATCTAGGAGTTCATTTAACGAGGTGATTTTTTTTAATTTTTTTACTATGCTATAAGGTTATGTGCCAATATTTTACCAAATAGGAGACAAATTTTGCAGGCTAGAAATCAAACTAAAATTTGGCTCTAAACTTAAAATATTGGATAAATTACATTAAAAATTAATATTTTAAAAATTTAAAAGGAGGACTACCGTTGTGTGCCCCCTAAACATGTCCACGAGCCTCAACAATTATCAACTCTATAAATAAAACTAGAAAATTACTACCAATTTAGATAAGATAAATAAATTATTTTAATTACGAAAAGAAGAAAAATTATATAATGTCTCTATATTCACTATATTTTTTAACATCTTTACCTTTGTTGCTTATAGAGAATAATACATCCATCTAATTTAAATTAAACTATATTATTATTTATTTTATTTAATTAAGTTGTATTAAAATTAAAAAAAATACATATATAATAGCACATTATGATGGGACCAACATATATAATAGCACATTATGATGGGGCCAGGGGGGCCCAGTGCCCCCCTTGGCCCATGCGTGTGTCCGTCTCTGGCTGTAAGGGTGAGCAAAATAAAAAAATCGATTCGTTTCGGTTTGGTTGGATTCTTGCCTAATTTATACTATTTTTAGTTATTTCTATAATGTATATCATTTTTTTTCATTTGGTAGATTTTTTCACATTGTAGAATACATGAATAATATTAACTAATTTATCAATTTCAGGAAAAAATTGTAATGGATCGTGAATGAATGCTAAAGAATAATAAAATATAGATGCAAAAAATATAAGTCTTAACCGACAACATAATCGAATCAAATCGGAAAAAATCGGTTCGATTAGGGTTTAGTTAAGAAGACATGTTTGCCTCGGTTTCAAAAAAAAGAAGAGTTCGATTTTTCGTTCTCTTCAATTCAGTTGATCTTCAACAAACTAATCAAATGATCGCCCCTAACATTACGATACACTTCAGATATCTGAAAATCTTCATAATCATGTAAACTTTGTTATTTTTTAAAAGACATAATCCATGAAGGTGCCGAAAATTCTAAGCAATATAGGATTTGCCATTTTTTTCTTCACAATTGTCCAATTTGAAAATTAGGATCTAATAAAATGGTTCAATTGGTACGTAAATAATAATTGAATGGAAACTAAACAACATTACTTACTAAATGAATTAATCATCATAACATTGTGGCACCTATAGTTTTAAAAGAATAGGTTAACTTATGCCACAGGTCACACGTGCGCAAGAAGTTACTCACTGTAGTGAACACCCCGGACGAAGTTCTCAAAGCTTCGTAAGAGATACACCCATACAAATCCCCAGACCTCACAGTATGAGTCCTATCTTTCATAAAAAGTTTTGGAATATTGTCGGTCATGAAGTTACCTCCTTTGTTTTGCATGCTTTGAACCACAATGCACTCCCCCATTCCATTAATAGCACTCACATTGTGTTTAATCCCAAAAGTGTAAAAAACCCGACTTGATTACTCAGTTTCGGCCGATTAGTCTATGCAATAGTTCTTTATAAATTGATATCCAAAGTGCTTCTAATATACTTCGTGCGAGTCTTCCCTATGTTTACTATCTCCGAGTCACAATCGGTCTTTATCTCAGGCCGATTAATCATTGATAGTGTTCTTGTGGCTTATGAGGTGCACCATCACTTAAAAAACAACGATGTTTTACTTTCCTGAGGCTTCCCTACTTCCTTTTGTGATATTGTATTGTCCTGCATCTCCACTATGGATTTTAGCTTCATGTTAAATGGTTCGAATTTCGGTTCTTTATTGCCCCAAAGGGGAGTTTGACAGAGGGACCCGATTTTGCCTTATTTATTTATTTTGTGTGCCAAGGTTTTCTTATGTATCCTCCAGGACTTGCAGATTTGCCACAAGATTCATGGTATTAAAATATGTCGTTCCGCTCCGACTATATCTGACTTGTTTTTCGCAGATGATACTCTCCTATTCGGGACGGCCACCCCGGATGAAGCCCATCATCTCAAATTCGCTATCAACCTTTACGAATAGGTCTCAGGTTAACATATTAATCTTGATAAGTCGGGGGTTACATTCAGACCAAATACACCATCTTCTGTACGCTCGGAGATTTGTACTATTCTTGGAATTTCGGAAGTTGCCACACACGCTAAATATCTAGGATTGCCATCCATTGTGGGTCAAAATAAAAAGAGATATTTGCAAACATCAAAGATCGACTTCTGAAGTGTATCATAGGTTGGAAGAAAAAATGGTTAAGTTGGGCGAGGAAGGAGGTGATCCTCAAGTTGGTTGTTCAAGCCATCACAACTTACTCAATGTCATGTTTCAAGTTACCGGATTCTACTATTAGTGATATTGAAAGATGTGCAAAATCATATTGGTCCCTCGATTCGGGCGCATCTACAAAAAATTGTTGGCATTCTTGGTCGAAATTAACACTCCTAAATTAGTGGGTGGACTGGGGTTTTGTAACTTTCGAGCTTTCACTCCTGCAATGCTAAGCAAATAGGTGAGGCGGCTCTTACTTTACCCGTCATCTCTCTTGGCGAGACTTTTAATTGAGATATTATCCGAACTCGGATATTCTATTTCTTCTTGGCCATCATATACTTGGAGAAGTATACTTGACGGCATCCGTGTTTTATCGTTTGGTTGCCAAAAACTTATTTGTTCGGGCCTTTCAACTCGAGTAAGGACTGGTCGGTGGATACCGCGACCCCCATATTTCATTGCTAGCACCACGCCTACTGGACTGCCGGTAGATGTTGCAGTTGCCAAGCTGAAGTGTCCCATTTATGGAGCTACAATGTTGATCTAATACGAGCCCTTTTCAACGCACTGAGATGCAGCTGCAATTTTTACCATCCCTCTGCATAACCATATTGTTGTTGATCGATGGATTTGGCACCACGCCATGTTCGATAAGTTTCAGTGAAGTTGGCGTATAAATTTGTTGTTTCAGCATTAATCATGCGCCACGTTCTTCGTCTAGTTCCGGCCTACACCTCGTCTGGAAGCGTCTTAGACTACCTAGAAAATTTTTGCATTCCCTATGGCGGGTTTGCTCTGGTTCGCTACCATCGTCTGATAATTTAGCAAGACGACATATCTAGGTTGACTCGTCTTGCCCTTTCTGTCGTGAACCGAATATTTCTTCAGCGCACCTATTTTTTACATGCTCCATAACTAAGTCTTTTTGGATTGCTGCTAGTATCCGAGAGTTTGTTTTCAGTAGCCTTCTTGTGAGTTGTGTTTTCGTGAGATTATTACTTTCAGGAAATATGATTTTCGATTTGCTACTTCACTATTGCGCATTTAATTTGTTTTCACTGGAATGAGATTATCTTTTAAGGCACTAACCTTGATCATATGCTCATCCTCTCAAAGGCTTCTCGCAATTTAAAAGAGTATCACGACTCCATGGGATGCTCGGAACGCAATGTTCTTCGCTAGCCTCGCCGATCACCCATGTCCCGCCTCGTACCAATATAATATCTCTTTTGATGGTGGAACTTCAGAAATTCGAAACTCTTGTTTTGCTGGCATCTGTGTGTGTTTAGATAATGGGGATTTTGTGCAAGCAGCTTGTTACACTTTTCATGGATGTTGTGATATTGAGTATGTGGAGTTGTTATCGCTTAGAGAAGCTCTAAGAATAGCTAGGGATTTGGCCGACGATACTTTTTGCTTTTATGGAGATTCAAGTGTGGCCGTCCTCGCTATTTAAGGCCTTACCGGATGCTCTGCCTGTTCTGCTGGATATTCTTGCCCTTCTTGCTTCATTTTCGGATCGGAATATATTTTGGATTCCTCGAGCAACTAATTTTATAGCGCATAATTTGGCCTTACAAATTTTGTGTATCAACAGTTGTTTTTCGTCATAATTTCTTCTTTTCTTGTGTTCAATAATGTCTTTAGTTTAAAGGAACGTCAATTGCATATCATGTCAATCATTTAAAAAAATAAAAGATATCCGAAATTTTCATCGAAATTGATCGAAATTTTGGTTTCGATAAACTTCCACGAAATCACAACAAATTGTACCTAGAGACAGTCGAAATCAAAATTTTCAGATATTTCCAAAATTTCTCTGAATTTCGAAGATTTCGGAGAAATTTTACAGTCTATTACATCTTAATTTTATTTCGTGATCGTCAAAAAAGAAAAATTTCGGAGAAATTTCAAGATACTTTAAAAAAAAAAAAAGGGAACGGTCTGGTGGTTAGCAGCTGAATTTGGTGTTGTATTTTCTATTATCTGATTCCTTTTTATGGAAACTATATATGTCAATTTTGTTATAAAATATTCGTAACAGAACAAGAACATAAGAGAAAGTAGAGATTCCAGAGGAAACCGTCAATCTTTCATTCAACATATGAGCCATATTTATAGAAAAATTTACAAAAACATCGTCGTGCTTGCAGTGACGTGCTTCCGCACTGTCGTGCTTGTAGCATTGTCGTGCTTCTGGCACTGTCGTGCTGGGATTGACGTGCTTTCGCACGGTCGTGCTTGCATTGTCGTGCTTCTTAGATTGACGTGCTTACGCATTGTCGTGCTTCTTGCACTGTCGTGCTTGCGTTGTCGTGCTTCTTGGTTGACGTGCTTTCGCACTGTCGTGCTTCAGGCGATGTCGTGCTTCAGGCTTCTGACTCACTTTCAAGTAACGGGCTAAAGTGTCCGCAATATATATGAATCACTTTGTGATTTATAACACTCCCCCTTAGACACATTATCATCATTGATTTTCATCAATTGGATGAATATAGAAATGTCTCGTAAAATTTACAAGCCCGAAAAATATATTGGCAGAAAGTGGTCAAAAGTAAGAGTAGAACTATTTGTCTTCAAAATAGATATTCATCATCCAAAACTTAAGTCGGAAAAACCATGTGGAAAAAACCGATCATAAGAAAATTGTATTCATTAGCTTTGATGGCCCAACCTTTATCATTCTTTTAATTCCAAACATTTCTTGTCAATGGTTAGTCTTCAGGACTACTTTGAATATAAGTATGCCTCGTTAAAAACCTTAAGTCGGAAAACCCAGTGGGACAAAACCGATCAAAAAGGAAAAGAGTGCATAACTCTAATTCATGTTAGGTGCATATAGTTGCCTCATTAAAAACCTCAAGCTGGAAAAACCCTAATGGGATAAAAACTAGGCATAAGGGAAAAAGAGTACAACACACCAAAATCCGCTCCCCCTGATGCATATAATCTTATCAATCTTGCAAGTTCGTAACTCTTCTCATTCCAATGTAATTTCTCAAATTCACTTGCTGACAAGGATTTTGTAGCTATATCTACAAGGTCTTGGTAATATCGAACTGTTGAATATTTCACTCTCCATTTTCTGGAGTTTATGTCGTAAGTAGTGTGGCATATTCCCATTAATGCTGATGCATGCAGTACTGCACAATTTCAAGTCATACTATTGAGTTCGGATCTTATATCAATAGTATCAAGTAACAAAATTTAACTCATCATTGAAGTAATATATTTTGGATCATCTACAGGATGTGCTTGCAAGCTCCATAACATATTCGAATAGCCCACCTGTTGGGTGTATTGGTCTACAAATATAATTACTAACCATTTTGGTTGAAGGTTTAGAAATTAGTTCCTTGTAACATGATACACATTAATAATCTTTGGACATTAGCATCTTTGTTCTTTCAATGAATTTTTTAGTATGTTTAACAATCATACATACCTTTGTACTTTTCGGGTGTCAAGGCGGTCATGCCACAACCCGAATATATATCAAGATTCATTAGCTTCCAGCACAATGATATATGATTCCAAAGTCTAAATTTGGACACAATACTATCCAAAAGCTGTTGCTTCAAATTTTTCATGGATTGTTCGTTATCTTTACAATATATTTTGATATACAGACACCCCTTCTATTTTTAATCAGTGTCTCCAAATTATGCACATTACGATGTGCATGTTTGAAATTTAGTAGCTCTTCTAGATCTAATAATATAATTCTTCCACACCCAGAGATATCAATAATCTCAATGGGACATGGTATGGATATCTTGTGTTTGTACACAAATTCATTCTCGAGAAATATTTACGGTTTACTCTAACTTAAAAATATTAGCTCGACCTTGAGAATATATCATTCAAGGGAGTTGACACTCAACCTCGGGAATGTAACATCCAAGGGAAGTAAATATATGATCATATATTTCAAAGACAATAAACATAACTTCATTGTAATTTGACAAGAATAATTTTATTATTGATACAAACATCTCAATCCCAGGAAAACATGTCATCTAGGAGAGGTAATTTAAAAGCATTACATTTCTCAATATCGGGAACTTTTCATCCGATAGAGGTTGAATATGTCTTGTCTTTATCACGATATCTTTGAATAAGATATTTTTATTAAGACCGGATAATCATCTTGACAGGAATATTCACATCCGTCACGGTCACCCATATGTTATTTGAGCTGGATCACTATATCTTCATATGTGTCCATAACCTCTCATTGGCCTCTATCTCTGCTGGAATTTCAAGTGCTCTATAGGCACTATGTGGGACCTCATAAGGTTACAAACCATTATATTTAAGAAGTGTTTATCACTTTCCTTTTTAATAAACATAAACCAGATCTGGATTTATTTTTCTTCAAGCGTTTTCAGATACTACTGCTAGAGTACCATATTCACGACATGCGTGTTCAATGGAGAGTATCATATCCTTCCACTTTTGAATAATTTCATTTCGTGTTTCGGCTTTATGTAGCACCTCCATTTAGTATCAATTTTATTTGAGTTGTTAATATGTCGAATTTTTACAGTGCACTTTATTTCAAGGTACCTAGATATATAGTTACTTCAGGTAACATACATTTCAGATAGCGTTGATATCACTAAGATTTTCTACAACAATATAACTATCCCTATAGGTGATAATATAACGAATAAATAAATCAAGCAATTAAAATGTAGTACAAAACATGTAAATGAAATCGTTACGTTATTGGTGGGTAAATCACAGTCAGGCGAACCAATCATTCTTGCAGTTATGCAAATAATGTTAGCACAAATATATGCAAATAAATGGAAGTTAGGTTCAACTAATCTTTTCATGGGTAGCCCGTTTACCCGTCTTAAAAGATGTGATGCATATATACTCTTCATATCACTTTCAGTGAGAGTCTGTAAAGTTATAGCCATTCAAATACTTAACAAGTTTCTTTTTCATCTTCTGGATGCATTTTCAATATGCAATATAGTACCATTTGGTAACATAATTGTTACATTTCGAGAGCCATCTATAATTTCTGGAAACCAGATTTAATTTTGGCTTGTATTTTGCACAAAGTCATACTTGGTACCTTTTGTCAAATAATATTGTGTGCGTTGTTACGCTATCAAGTAGACAATAGGCTTCCTCTTCAATATTTTCCATTTGTACCATTAACTCATGCTCGGGAATGTATCATCCGAGTTGGATGGCTATTTACATACTTTAAGACAAAACAATCTCAACCTCGGGAAAACACACCATCCGAGGGAGGTACAAAGCATGATGTACCAAAAAAAATATTACTTTTCTGAAAAAGTAAACTAAGTTCAAATATTTTTCCACCAATCACAATCATGTGCTTCAGGATCATATTCTTATAAGAAATCTCAAACATCTAATGATTTTCTGTCCTGACTTGAGAATTGATCACGTACAATTTTAAATGTACTGGCATCTACAATGGCAAGGGGCTTAACAATCCCATCACATGTGCTCGAACACTTTTCTTATTACCATTTTTCGAGGTCTGATATAATTCTACCAAGTGTGGGCAGAAAGACAGATTCTTGACCAATGTCCGATCATCCCACATCTATAACAAGTATTTTCATCAGATTTCCTTGCGGGCATTTTAACCCGATTCTGATTTTACTATGTAGATTGCACTTGTTTAATTTGATAACTGTTATTTCTAGAATAACTTTGTTCATATCAACGAGGACCACCACGTCTACTCTTGTAGGTCCGCTAGTGGATTTATACTCGTGACCTCTAGATCGTCCTATAAATATGCTAGAATTAACATGTGCTTCAGGCACAACTATATATCATGTAGGATGTATATCATGATTTCTCAAGAGTAACACATTAGCTTTTTTCAGCTGGATATAAATTAACTCACGGTACATTTTAAATTGTCTTTCTCGATACTGCTTCTGGAGTACCATATTTAGGACATACATAGTAGAGAAAGTTTTCTTTAACTTTTCATATTCTGATAACTTTGTCCCGCAAAGAGCAAGTCAAGACAGCGACTTTGAGTTGTAATCGGCAACAGAAAACATAATCGTGCAACTTTAATAGTTGTCATTCATATTGCGTTTGTAGCAGCATCACACTTCTGGTGTGGTCGAACCTCTATCTGGGTCTTTCCCATATTTCACATGCCCTTTCAATTGTACATTCTCATTTTTGAGATCCTCATAAAGGTGATGGCAAATGAATATCAGCACCATTTGCCTCGTCCCTTTTGTTTACATGTTCTATATCTGTATTATTCAACGTTTCAACAAGTGATGTACCTCGAAGGTGTAGTTTAACATTAACACACCAAGTCAAATAATTACTACAGGTAATATCGAGGATTTGAAACTTTTTGTTTCAATACCCGTCATTTCCTTCAGGGAAGAATAGAAGTGGGAAAAAGAATATCAATTCAGTTTCTCCTACCTTCTTGAGCAAAACTCGTGCTGATAATGTGTTATAAAATATTCGTAACAGAACAAGAACATAAGGGAAAGTAGAGATTCCAGAGGAAACCGTCAATCTTTCATTCAACATATGAGCCCTATTTATAGAAAAAATTACAAAAACATCGTCGTGCTTGCAGTGACGTGCTTCCGCACTGTCGTGCTTGTAGTGTCCTGCTTGCAGTGACGTGCTTCCGCACTGTCGTGCTTGTAGCATTGTCGTGCTTCTGGCACTGTCGTGCTTCTGGCACTGTCGTGCTTGGATTGACGTGCTTCCGCACGGTCGTGCTTGCATTGTCGTGCTTCTTAGATTGACGTGCTTACGCATTGTCGTGCTTGCGTTGTCGTGCTTCTTGGTTGACGTGTTTTCGCACTGTCGTGCTTCAGGCGATGTCGTGCTTCAGGCTTCTGACTCACTTTCAAGTAACGGGTTCAAGTGTCCGCAATATATATGAATCACTTTGTGATTTATAACAAATTTATAATACTTATGTATGGTAGGTGATAGTTAGTGGTTATTATTGTAAATGTAGGTGATGAAACACCATATATTATACTACCTTCGTTTTTTTAGTTATCATTCTAACTTTGAATAAGAAAATTAAGGGATTTAAGAAGTTGACAAATCAACCCTCAATTAAGTTCCTTAAATTTTTTGATTTTTTTAATCATTTTTATATATTATTAACACTTTTCATAACTATAAGATTAGTATTATGAAAAAAATGGTAAAAAAGCTAAAATGACAAAAAAAAAAAAAAAACGAACGTAATATTATGTCCATCTCATAACGATGTATTTATTTTCATTTAGATAAAAATTTAAAAATGAAGTAGTAGTTAATAACGTTATAGTACTAAATTTTAATTGTATTTTTTCTTTTATACTTCTACATCTCATTTATTATTTAAATATATTCAGTAGATATGTAAATATGAAGACATATTAATTGTAGAAAATTAAAAGTAAATGATTAATGCTGTACTTAGCATAGTAATTAGTCTAATTTTATAGGGCGTATTATGGAGAGAGTATTGAAATTAAAAACCAAATATCTTTTTATTTTTTGAGGGATAAAATATTCATCCTAATACATCATATTCCATCAAAATTTGATTCAAAATCAATGATGCAGAACTCGGGCTAGGCGGCCACCGATCTACCCGAGTTCATGGTAATCGCCTACTGTAGACGTTTCAGGAATTAGTCGTCGCCTAGTTGGCCTAATCGGGCTAGGCAGTTTCAACTATTTTATTAAAAATATATTTAAAACGACGTCGTTCACTTCCTAAATAAAAAAATTAAAATAATATTTTAATTCAAAAATTAAACTAACGGGAAAAATGGCCAAAGACAAATAACAAAATTTCCCCAGTGGATTAGAGAAGAGAAGACGTTGTTCTGTTGTCGAATCATTAATTTATTAACTTATTAGTTGCATACTACAAGTTAATTGATAGTTTATACAACATATTTATTGTTGTTCGTTGATTTATATAGAATTAAAAATATAAAAAATAAAAAATTTGAAAAAAGAAAAAATCGAACCGACTAGTCGACACCTAAGCGGACTAACGAATACCGACTTGTGTGCCCTTGTTCAAAATTATGTTTAGTGTATTACTTCCCTTTTTCCTTTTTCCCCCTTTGAGATAATGTCAACCATAAATACTTCCCCCCGTTTCATTCAGAGTTATATATTTTTTTCTTCGTCCTATATTAATTGCACATTTTTAAAAAAGAAATTTCTTTTATAATCTACATCCTTAAAATCTCCATCCTCAATATTCACCTTTAAAAAAGTCAACTAAAAATATAAATATATTTTTTTACCTTACGTGCAAATTTGAATGGAAGGGAGGAATACATTATTTCTTCTCTAATTTTTCCCTTTTTCCGAGGACGTCAATATATAGGATTCAACATTGATCTTTATATTTGGGTTACCGATTTATTGTTCTGCAACTGCAACATTTTATGAAATAAAAGATACTCCCTCCGTCCCGGCTTAAGTTTCCTACTTTAACCGGACACGGAGATTAAGAAAAAATAGATTTTATGGAATCTTTGACTTTTTTAAAGGTGGAGATTGAGGGTGGAGATTGTGAGAGAAATTTGTCATTTATGGGCTGGAAGTTAAGGTGGGACAAACCAAAAAGGAAAGTAGGAAAGTTAGAATGGGACGGAGGTAGTAAAAGATACTATTCATAGTTGTCCGGCCAAGCAATATATTTTCTCATTTTCAATAAGAAATAATGCAAAAAAAGAGAAATTCATTGATCACATCACATAATGTGAATTATTTAAGTGGCTTTTAAACCTGATTTATTTCTAAAACCAAGATTACGTGGCTGTATTAGAGTGATCACTTATTCACAATTAGAATTTATTGTAGAAAGATGATCGGCGATGTAAATGTTAAAAAAGAACGACCGGTCCCGTGATGAGATTTTAAAGTAATATAACTCAGAATAATTTGTAATGGTCGACAAAGTAGGCGATCTGATCTCCTTGTTTTTTAGCTTTATTGTTCTTTCTCTCTTGTATTGATTTTGAACTCTCGAGATTACAATAGGGTTTTTATGGGAATACATGGGTATTTAGAGGAAAACTACACTCTTGCATGACCGATTTGTGTTCGTCACCTGTGCTCTGTTTTTGTTGACGTCGATCCCACGTATTTTCAATGTGGCAGATTCGCGGGGCTCATCATTTGATGAGGGTGGCGGCCTCGTGGGTGTAATCATGTTTGGGGCGAGCGCGTGGCGAACGAGCGGTCTTCCTCTTTAATTCTTCGTGTTTCTTGCGATTTATATGTGGACGAACTTGGATAGGACGATCTAGTGCGTTGATCAATCACTTCGGGCGATCATCGTTGTTCTATGTGAGAGGTGTTGGGCACCGATCGTTGATGGACAGTCCTGGATATATTATCTTTTTAATACGGTCGGCAATTGTTTGCTCATTGTGATTTTCGGTCTAAAACTATGCGATTATACAATGCACATCTCCACTCATGATACATGCAAAACCTGACTTCAACCAGATATATATGTACTACTCCTGTTTTTAAGATTCATATTATCTTTTGTGCTTTGTTTATATATAGTTGTATTTTTTAACATTTTTTTTTTCAATATCATTTCTATAATTATTCCTTAAAAAATTATAATTATATAATTTACAATATCTATATAATTCAGTGGATGACTTGTTTGTCAATTTCTCATACCCTTCGAATTTTCATATATATATATTTACACACTTACATATTGTCGGCGGATGTTAACAAACATTGTATTAAAATCCTTTAGAAAGAAGTAAGTTAGTTTATCCAAAATTAAGAAATAATATCATTATACATGGATATATATTAATCCTTAATAAGTATGGGTAGAAAGATATTTTCATATATACAAAATCCAACATAGTTGAAATTAGGGTTGTAAACAAATCAAATAGATTCGATTCGTGATTCGAATTCGTTTATGATGATTTGAATTCGAAAACGAATCAAGTTTTATATTCGTTTAAGTCTCGAATTCGAATACGAATATACCTGTATTCGATTCGAAAACTTCGAATATTCGATTCGTTTATATATTATATATTTAAAAAAATTAAATAATACATATAAAATATTAAATATATATTTAAATTTAATATATATTATTAAAGTTGAAATTTTTTAAAAATAAATGAAGTTGAGCATGAAAGAATTTTTTTAATAAAAAAAATAATATTTAAATATTTCAAAAATAAAAATATCTTTAAAAAAACAATTTTTTCAAATCTCGAATCGAATATGTTTGAATATTTCCACGAATCAAATTCGAGTCATTTTTTAAAATTCGATTAATATTCAATTAAAATTTAAATCATATTTACGAATTCGAATTGAACTTGCTCATTTGGCATTGGACTTGCTCATTTATGACTATTACATTAGTATAAAGCAATTACTATTATTAGAAATTAGGTTATAAATAAAATTAACACGTTTATACTAACAATAGTTCCCACTAAAATTACTAAAAGTAGATAAATAAAGCTTAAAAGATATCCTCAGGTGGTCTAATCATCTTCCCATTTTAAAGATCTGTTACTTTATTTTACATTTATTGTAATTTCGCGAAATTTAAGGTAAAATCCCCTAATCAGTTGTATTTTCTTTTCGGAAACCAATCAGTTTTGTTTTTTGAAAACAGATAAGAGGAGACCAAGATTAGGTAATATTCACATGCCCACAATCCACCTACATATATATGCGGTTACTGTTCTAGAGAGAGAATATAAGTAGAATATCAGTACAATTATCTGCGTAGAGAGAGAAAGAGGGTAAAGTACAAATGAGGAATGTGGGAGCTATCTGAGAGAGAGAAAGGACACTAAGACGAAAAGGAGCCTCCTTTCCTGCGAGAAAAACCCTACCTTCTGTATTATCATATTTTAGACCAATAGGAGTCAAGCCACTGGTTTTAATTCTGAAATTTATGCTCCAGATCTAGACGAAGAATCAATTTTCTTTTAATTTCTCGTGAGTTCTTGTAATTGGACGGTTAGAAGATTAGAGAGGTGGTTTGTTTTTTGATAGGTTCAGAATTTCTGATTTTAGCGTCTTATAAGGTTATTTTCCCGGAGAGTTGAACTATCGAAGTCCTTGATTTTGTGCCTTCGTCTATTTCTAGTGTGTTTGGTTGATGTTTGTAAGGGCTGATATACTGGTGGTAATTATAGGAGGAGGGTATATGAGGAAATGTGTAAGCGTGTAATGCAATTTTGATTATATCTGCTGTTGAATTGCTTTATATACTTGATGTTTCTGGGCAGATAAGAATTGAATATTGTGGCAATTGGTCTAATATTACTGCTTGACAAGATTGTTATTATCTCTGAGGTGAAAGGAGTGTGTTGTTTGTTTGGAGTTGACACGGAGGGAACTTGATAGTTTGTATCCTTTTCCGCTTTAATTTGATTTGATCACTGTCGGAGATTTGCACTGGATTGGTTGGGGGTGCCTGGGACTGTCACTATGTCGTCCTTGAGTCGGGAACTGGTGTTCCTAATACTGCAGTTCTTGGATGAAGAGAAGTTCAAGGAGACTGTTCATAAGTAAGTGATTTTGTTTGTTTAGGCCTTGCATTTACGTTGTTGGTTTCATCTAACATGGGATTAGTTATGTACTTTACACTTAAACACGATTAAAATGGGAGTATATATGTACGTATTTTATGAGATTTTAGCATGTATGGATACTTGATGAGTAAGTTTTACAATAAATTGAGGTGGAAGCATTTAATCATTTTAGCATAATGGGTATATGTCACCTCCCTTGGATTAGAGAATTGTTTCACCATAAGCAAGGTTGCCAGATAAAGCCAAGAAAAACTCAAGTCTTTATCTACTTAACTCCCCTTGTCATAAGCTACTTCTTACAGCAATGGGAAATGTTGTCTGGAACTATATCATGGAGTGTTCTGTCAATACAAGTTAGTTGGATTTTGTTTCCGTTATTTTATCTTGGAACCATTATATTTCTAGGCTGGAGCAAGAATCTGGTTTCTTCTTTAATATGAAGTACTTCGAGGATCAAGTTCAAGCAGGTGAATGGGATGAAGTTGAACGCTATTTAAGTGGTTTTACAAAGGTTGAAGATAACCGATACTCGATGAAAATCTTCTTTGAAATTAGAAAGCAGAAATATCTTGAAGCTCTTGATAGGTACAATTTCTTCAAAATTATAAAGTAATAATATCTGATTCTGCTTAGTATCTGTTAATAATTGTTGTTTGCAACTGTATCTTATTTTTTCAGACAAGATCGAGCAAAAGCAGTTGAGATCCTTGTAAAGGATCTCAAGGTGTTTGCTTCTTTTAATGAAGATCTTTTTAAAGAGATCACCCAGCTCTTAACTCTTGATAATTTTAGGTAAGTTAGGGCTGCAGTCATATGTAGCCATCTACTTCATTGCCAGAACTCGTGTCTGTATTTAAACATTTTGTAATGTTTCTAGGCAGAATGAGCAGCTTTCCAAATATGGTGACACAAAGTCTGCTCGGACCATTATGTTAGTTGAGCTTAAAAAGCTTATAGAGGCAAATCCACTGTTTCGTGACAAGCTTACTTTTCCAGCTTTCAAGGCTTCAAGATTAAGAACACTCATTAACCAAAGGTATGGACTAGCTTTGACATGTAAACTTGGTTATGTCTACAAATTCTCTAGTTAGACGTGTTTTCATGGCATTGCTTTCCCTGGTAGGTTTCAGATTGTCTTAAGCCATTTCGAAATTTTTGCAATGATCATACCTAGTTCCATTTGCTACATTTTTCAGTCTAAACTGGCAGCATCAGCTTTGCAAGAATCCACGCCCAAATCCAGATATCAAAACACTATTTACCGATCACAGCTGTTCTACGAGTAATGGAGCACGAGTGCCGCCTCCTACTAATACTCCTCTTGCTGGACCGGTCCCAAAACCTGGTGTCTTTCCTCCTCTTGGAGGTCATAGTGTAAGTAGAATGGTTATCGTTGCTTCCAAATAAGATACACATTCTTTGGAATCTCACTTTGTGAACTTCTCTTTTGAAGCCTTTCCAGCCGGTAGTTTCTCCCCCTCCAAGTGCTATAGCAGGTTGGATGTCAGGTGCTAACCCGTCTATACCTCATGCAGCTGTTGCCGCAGTTCCTCCTGGCCTTGTTCAGGCATCTAGTTCTGGTCAGTTGCTTAAACTTCTGTATTACCTCAAAATAAGTTGCAGTATTAAAAAAATAACGGTTGATGTTATATACTCTTTTCTATTGTCATCCTCAGCTTCATTTTTAAAACATCCAAGAACTCCACCTGGCGGTCCTGGAATGGAATATCAGACTGCTGACTCAGAGCATTTGATGAAACGTTTTCGAGCTGGACAACCTGATGAGGTGTCGGCATATATAACTGCTGCTCCATTAATTTATTTCAGTACATTTTCTGCTTCCAACCTCTTTCTATATTAAACGTTTGATAATGATCCACATCTATTATGTGACACACTGTTGTTTTGTATTAGGTTTCATTTTCTGGTTCTACTCATCAGTCTCATCTGCCTAATAGCTATTCACCAGATGACCTTCCCAAAACAGTTGTACGGAGTCTTAGTCAAGGATCTAATGTCATGAGCATGGATTTCCATCCACAACAACAGACAGTTCTTTTAGGTTGGTCATTGATTGGCCTCTTTGAATTTCATTTCTCTCTCTTTGCATGGATCTTTATTGATTTACATTGCTAAAAAAATTCGACAAGATTGGCATGGGAAATGGCAATATGATCTAGAATAGCTTAATACTGCTGTTTGTCCTTGATCATGTGACTTGATTGTAATTTTCACTGTAGTTGGAACAAATGTCGGTGATATTAGCATATGGGAAGTTGGTTCCCGGGAAAGGTTAGCACTTAAAACATTTAAGGTCTGGGACATTTCAGCTTGTTCAATGCCATTCCAAGTGAGTATTATTGGATATTTGTTGTCAACTGAAAGTTAGCCTTTCATTTCCATGCTCAGTTAATTCTTACTTTTGAGATTGATTGGTGCTACTTGACTGTTCAGACAACTTTGGTTAAAGATGCAACCATATCTGTCAATAGATGTGTTTGGGGCCCAGATGGATCCATTCTTGGTAGGGAAATGTTACCAGAACACATTTAACTTTCTATCAATCGCGTAATGTAGTTCCTGATATTCATCAACTTCTGGTTTCATAGGTGTTGCTTTTTCCAAGCACATTGTCCAGATATATACGTATACTCCAGCTGGAGAGTTAAGACAACACTTAGAAGTGAGAATTCCAAATTCCACATCCCTGATCTCTGATTATCATATTTAGTGTCAAGTATTAATGAATTTTTTCCAATATGTAGATCGATGCTCATATTGGTGGTGTTAACGATATTGCTTTCACACATCCAAGTAAGCAGCTTTGCATTGTTACATGTGGAGATGACAAGACAATTAAGGTATGGCAATTTGACATTTCATAAAGCCTTGTTATGTGGTGGTTTGGGTTTTTAAATGGAGACTTGTGTAAAAGGTTTGGGATGCTGTTGCTGGGCGTAGACTTTATATCTTTGAAGGTCATGAAGCTCCTGTATATTCAGTTTGTCCTCACCACAAAGAGAATATTCAGGTCACTATTTTTGAATGAATTCCATAGGCTTGTTTGATTTAGAATATGAGAAAGGGTCTGATTCTATTTCATCTGCAGTTTATATTCTCTACAGCCGTTGATGGGAAAATAAAAGCATGGCTTTATGATTCCTTGGGATCAAGAGTAGACTATGATGCCCCTGGACATTGGTGCACGACGATGGCATATAGTGCTGACGGAACAAGGTGCTTTTGGGATCCCATGTTTGATTTTTTCCTCTGGTTTGACTTACGAATTTAGTCTAGCAGAAATGTGGGGGAAAAAAGAGCTTGGTAAACGGCTATATGTAGTCCTTTATCCAGATTTGTTCAAGTTAAAATATTCTGCTTCGTTTTCTTAAATGTCTTGGGGGCACCTTGTACTTCTGACCTATCATCACTATCATTTTTCGTAAAACTTATATTCCAAGCTCAGAATTTTGTTCAGTTAATCTTATAGCCCTTCTTGGACTTTGAGGAAGTCTTTGTTCGTTCAGGTACTAGATAAGTTACTCTTTCTTGAGGGGACAAGGCTGTTCCCCGTCAATTTTATAGCAGTGAGTTCGCTGTAGCATTTTTGTCCGTATGATCTAGAGTATGCCAAGTACTTGAGTTTCTTACATTTATATAAAGTCTATGTTCATGGTCTTTGGGCTTCTAGAGGTGACGTTAACTATCAGTTACATACAGAGGCAAAGAACAGGGGATTTAAGCAAAACTGGTTCCTATAAGATTTATCTTGCAGCTCTTGCCACCATATTTGTCCAAAAATCTTTTTCCGTTACTTTGTTTTGTCACTATCAACATGACAAGTCAATCACTGCAGGTTCAGAGTTGATGCAGTCATTTATTTATTAATTTTTTTTAATTGGCATATTCCTTCCAGACTCTTCTCTTGTGGAACCAGCAAAGAAGGTGAATCTCACCTTGTTGAATGGAATGAAAGTGAAGGCGCAATCAAGAGAACATATTCTGGTTTTCGGAAGCGTTCTTTAGGAGTTGTGCAGTTTGACACTACGAGGAATCGTTTCTTAGCTGCTGGCGACGATTTTCAGATAAAATTCTGGGACATGGATAATATCAACATGCTTACTTATACAGACGGCGATGGGGGACTTCCTGTTAGTATCTAATATATGAGTCATGCACAGCTTCATGTTCTTATTATGTGGATAAATTAAGGAATCCTAAAGTTATTGCATGGTACTTCTTTTTCTTGCAGGCAAGCCCTAGATTAAGATTTAATAGAGAAGGGTCACTGCTTGCTGTTACAACAAGCGAGAGTGGAATTAAGATATTGGCAAATACTGATGGGCAGCGCATGATGAGAATGCTAGAGACAAGAACATTTGATGGTTCTCGTGGTCTTTCTGAAGCAATGAATGCCAAAGTAAAATTGTTTTTCCTAATACTCCACTGTTAATCATTTTTGATGTACATGGGTTTTAAAATCTTATATGCATCTTTCCTCCTACAGCCTGCAATTGTTGGTGCATTAGGTCCCATTGCTAATGTTTCTGCCTCGGCTTCCCCTATCATTGAACGAACTGATCGAATTCCGCAGCCAATGTCCCTTGGAAATTTAGTAATTTTTTTTGTCTCCAGTTTTCATTTGAATACTCTTCTTAGTAGTTAAGTGTGTGTGTTTCAAAGTCTGTTCCTAGGATCATTTACTCATCTCACTTCTGTGACACAGGCCACCATGGAAAGCAGCAGGACTGCTGATGTAAAACCAAGGCTTCTTGATTCC
Organism: Ajuga chamaepitys; assembly: GCA_958295605.1. Lineage (NCBI taxonomy): Eukaryota > Viridiplantae > Streptophyta > Magnoliopsida > Lamiales > Lamiaceae > Ajuga > Ajuga chamaepitys. Next base: position 4,317,309 of record OY282502.1, on the reverse strand, counting down.
ACAGACAAAATGAAAAGCTGGAAATCCTCCGACATTTCTGATACATCTCAACTCAAGACTCTGAAGTTGCCTGACCAATTGACAGCTAGCAAAGTATGATATGCAGACAATTTATGGAAATCAGTCATTTCTGTGATCCTTATTTTTTGAAGGAATTTTAATTGACTAAGAAAGATCTTAACTTATTTTTGGTAACGAGGCGCCTGTCTTGGTTACTGATGTAAGATTTTGATTTTATAATGCTTATGGCACTTCCTAGGACTGCTTTGTCTTGGTAGTGTATGCTGCAATACCTGTTTGCTTGCATGATTTTGTTTCCCATCATCCTTTTCGAGTGTGGATTTACCATCTTAATGTACTGTAGATTTTGCGGTTGCTCTACACAAATTCTGGGCTAGCTGTTCTTGCACTGGCTTCCAATGCTGTCCATAAGCTGTGGAAGTGGCAGCGCAATGACCGGAATCCCTCAGGAAAGGTCTGAATTTGAGTTTTCGATTTCTTTGTGAGGTGATGAAAATGTCATTCTTTATTAATCTGAATTCTTTCATGTATTTTCAGTCTTCTGCCTCTAGCGTGCCACAGTTGTGGCAGCCTGCTAATGGTGCTCTCATGTCTAATGATGTGAATGATGCCAAATCAGCTGATGACTCAGTTGCTTGCATTGCTTTGTCGAAAAATGATTCCTATGTGATGTCTGCTTCCGGTGGAAAAGTGTCTTTGTTCAACATGATGACTTTTAAGGTTTCTTTAACACATTGTCTTAACTGTTGGACTGCAATTATGTAATGATCTAACAATTGGTACTTGAGTAACTCATACTGTTTTATTTCTCCAGGTCATGACAACTTTCATGCCACCACCTCCTGCAGCAACTTATCTTGCATTTCATCCTCAGGATAACAATATAATTGCTATTGGAATGGAGGACTCAACTATTCAAATTTATAATGTTAGGGTTGATGAGGTAAACTCCGACCGTCGATGAAGAGCATTGGTTTCAAATATCAATCTAGCTGCTTAATCAATTGGGAAAAAAGTTTATTTCCAACATTTTATAGTTTCAACTACAAGATTAGTTTTAACGTCAATTTCTGAATCAGACTTTTACACGTCAAGCTTCATTGCAACATCCCTCTTCCCCAGCCCAGTTATTAATAACATTCTATACCCGTGGCATCTTGAAAGTATAAACAGCTTGCCGTATTTTACATTTCTTGATGATACTAAATGATGTAAGGCTAATTTGAGGCAGTCGAAAAATGTTGGTCTCTCTTTATAGTTCTGCTCCTTAACATTTTATCTTTTGGCTCTGCGTATAACAGAATAAATGATGTTACTGAGTTAACATACCATCGTATTATCTCTTAGTGGTCGCTTTATCCAAACAAATTGAGAGTCACTTTAAGTTTTATAGAACTTTTTACGCCCAAAATCATCAATGTTCTGGAACGAGGATATCCTCAAAATAAGGTCATACTGTACTTGAAATTTGTAAGTTGTGAAGTTATCCAAGTATACTTATTATTTCAACTGGCACATTAAGAAGGCTACTTGGTCATTGTTTTTTCACTTTCCTGAAACATTTCTTGTCACCCCACATTGCTTGTGTGGAATCTTGAAATGAAACCGAACGTTTTATTACAAGGTGCCGGTGCAATATGTCACGTTAGTGCTGTCTACTTAATCGTGTTACCTTTTCTGTAACACTGAGAATCATATGACATCATAGCTTCTGGTTGAGGGTAGGAGATCAGTAATTTTTCCCCCTCTGGTTAGCAATCAGCTTCCATTCACACAATCACACCAGCACATCTGATGGTTTCATGACCTCACATGTTCTATCAGTATTTTAATTACGTAATGTATCTGGCGTAATCAGTAGATAATGTATTCTACCATTGGTACGCTTGGATGCATGGTACATCCAGTTTTCTGATTGTTGTGCTATTGGTCAGCTAACTTTTCTGCACTATGCATAGGTTAAAACTAAGCTCAAGGGTCACCAGAAACGAATCTCAGGGCTTGCATTTTCACAAAGTTTGAACATACTGGTGTCATCCGGGGCTGATGCACAGGTAAGGGTTGGCCAGAGGAAGATTTTCTGATTTACATAACATTTTGAGAGAATTTTCTCTGTTATTTTCTGCATTTGTGAGATATTGGTGTTTTTATTTCTCTAATATGCTTGCTGGTCAATGTTGGTGCAGCTCTGTATGTGGAGCATTGATGGATGGGAGAAGAAGAAATCACGGCCCATCCAGGCAGCTCCCGGTCACCAAACTCCCCTCGTTGGAGAAACCAGAGTTCAGTTCCATAACAACCAATCTCATCTGCTGGTTGTCCATGAAAGCCAGATAGCAATTTACGATGCTCAACTTGAATGTTTACGCTCGGTGAGTCTCTTATAGCAAGAGTTGAAGTTGGCTATTGTAAACCAGATTAGTTTATAGTGTGATCATATTAGTAACAGCAGTACCTTTTAACCATCAATCATCTCTTTAATTGTGAATAACTGGATAGTGCTGAATACACTTTGGATTGATTCCAAAATTCAATATTACCATGACAAAGGATATGCATGCAGTATAAATGGTCGTGAGAAAGTTGGTGCAAAGAAAACACCAGTGGAAAATCCTATTAGTCCTAACATTGGCCTGTCTCCACAGACTCCTTCGATCTCCCATGCGGCTCCCCCCCCCCCTCCCCCGACGAAATGAGAATTCAGAACCTCCATGCTTACAAGCACAAACCCACAACGTCCTCTCACTTTGTTATTTCATCCTGTATAGTTTAGTGAACTAGGGTTTTGTGCTGCTAAAGGGTCCTTTCGATTCTAGACCGGGTGAAGGCGCCTTATACACCATATGTATGCACCTACACATAATAAGGATATGATTTTGTGTAAATGTGCATAAACCACCTTGTGTAGTTCACTGAATGTTGCCTTGTTTTTTTTTACCGTTCTGTTTGTGTCTTTTCTTCTGCATTCTTGAAGAATTTAGTCATTGATGGAGTCAACTATTCAATTGCAGTGGTATCCAAGGGATTCACTCTCTGCCCCAATTTCAAGTGCTATCTACTCATGCGATGGCCTATTGATTTATACGGGATTTTGTGATGGTGCCGTGGGAATCTTTGATGCTGACAGCTTGAACCTTAGATGTCGGATAGCACCATCTGCTTATATATCTGCCTCGGTCTCCAGGTATTCGAACAGGAATAAATGATTAATCTATTACATAGTTATCTAACCCTTTTTTTATGCTCTGTAGTGTTCTAAAAATAAATAAATAATTTAATGCTCTGATTTGTTAATTGAACCTGATCAAGTCAGTCTTGCGACTACCTCAAATTCACCTATTAATGCATTAGGTCATATCTGATGTTAGATGGTTATGGTTATTTGCTTCCTCCTCAGTGAGTAAACCTTTACAGCTAAAGTCAAATATCATCAATAAGTTTCAACAGTTAAATCCGGAAATCTGTTCGATTCTTTTTCTGTTATTTGTAGATGCGATGGGACACTCAATCTCATGATAGATGATGTTTATTATTTATATCAGCATCTCTTTATTCTTCAGTGTCTTGATTACGAAATCCCATCAGCTGTATGATGTTAACTTTCTCTTGTACTGTAGCAATGGCAACAACGCGTTCCCGGTGGTGATTGCAGCACACCCATCGGATCCCAATCAATTTGCGCTTGGCATGAGTGACGGTGCAGTTCATGTGGTGGAGCCATCAGATGCTGAGACAAAGTGGGGCGGGTCGAGTTCTCAAGAAAACGGGGGGTTGCCTTGTATTCCATCAAGTTCTGCTTTAAATAGTCAGCCATCAGAAACCCCATCAAGGTGATGTTGAAGTAACACAGATAGTTTAGGGTCTGCTATTGTAAAGTCTTTGGTTTTGTTGTGGAGTAAAATGAGAGGGGTTAGTTGTACATTGTTGGTTAGCCACACAGCCCACTTGGCTAGCCCTGACATTGTTGCATTTTCATGGTCCATATTTTTTTAGCTGGTTCATGCGTTCTAATTGTTAGTTATTTATGTAGTACTTACTCCCTTCCCTTGTATGAATTTTTTTTTTGAAAATAAACAATTTTTTATTTTTAGTTAGTTTGTTGAAGGTACAATTATTAAAAATTATCAATTTATATTTACACGACTTATTTTAGTTTTATTTAACTTATTAAATTATATTTAATTAATTCTAGAATAAGCTTTTTTTAAAATTATTCAAGTTAATAAAACGGATTTTTTTTTTTAATTCAAGTTAGAGCAAAACTCTCATTTAAAGATACAAAAAAGGCCACATTTTTTACTCACATTGTAAGAAATCTTGAGATCAAGATATGAAAACTCATATCATCTCCGTCCCGTTCTAATTTGCCTATTTTTTTTTTCGCTTTGTCCCAAGTTAACTTGTCAGTCCACAAATGATAAGTTTTTCTCGCAATCTCTACCCCTAAAATCTCCACCTTTAAAAAAGTCAAAGATTCACAAAATTTGTTTTTTTTTTAACCTTCGTGCCCGGTCAAAATAGGAAAGTTAGATCGGGACGGAGGGAGTAATATATTTAGCAAGAAAATAATGAATTACGGATCGATTTTTAGAGAGGGAGACATTCTATACGAGTATGAGAAAGTGTTTTACCTTCTCTTTTGTGTCTTGTGGAGTATTTCTCTTCTCAAACCTTAGAATATATAGTATCTTAAATTTGGTACGAAAAACGTGAACATGTACATATCTTGAATCCTTCAGAATCAATTAGCAAGACGCCATGGACATTAAATTAGAAAATGATGATGGAATCGGCTAGGGGTGTTTGTAAACAATGTTGCTTTCGAAAAAGTGATTTAAATTGATTGTTGTTAAATGAGAATTTAAGAATGTTTGAGAAAAAAATGATTTTGAACAAATTATAAATGCTTTTATATATGGGGTGTTTGCAAAATAAAAAACACCTCTTAACAATTAATTTACACAAATACTATTTCTTTAAACACAATAATTTAATGTGATTTTTGTTGTATTGGGGTCATAGCTGCAGAAGCGGAAAGCGAAGGCGGAGCGGTTTCTGGCCACCTAGCGCCGCGGCGTCACCCAGGAATTATTATTCTTATTATTTTTGCATTTTTTATTAATTATTTAATTCAAAAATTATGATAATTATGATAATTTGTTTAATATTTTGAAAAAACTTCTAATTTTTTTTGCTATGAAGGATTTGTATTAAAAAAGAAAATTCAAATACATAAACTTTATTATAAGAAGCCAACATAAAATTAAAATAAAAAGAGATCAACATAAGTCAAATACTAAGTCCAAAATAATTAAACAAAACATGACAATAAGTCAATAACATAATAAACTAAATGGAAATGACGTCGTTTCGAGTCTTTTTTTAAAATAAAAAATACAAAAAATTTGGAAAACGTCCAGAGCAACCGCCCAAGTCTTAATCGGGACGGCCAGGGCCGCCTAGATCGCCTTTTACATCTATGATTGGAGTTTGACGGCGGGGGTATCTTTTTAGTTAAAGATAAAATTTTAAGGATAAATAAAATAAAATAAATGTTCCAGTTAATTACATAAAAGCTAAAACAATTCAAAAGCTACCATAATGTGCATTCTGATAAGTGAATTTTAAGCCTAGTCAAAAATGAATTTTGAGGCCCAAAAATAGTTTTTGAAAAGTAATTCTGAGACTTGATTTAGGGAGACCAATTGAGTTTGTAAACACCGTCTATATATTGTTAAAGGAACGACCACGTGAATTTCTTTTCATTTTTTATTATTCCTCCAATCATATTACACCAAAACATTACATGTATTGTTTTTTGATACAATTTTTCCAATTTAATCATCGTGATATCTAAATCTCAAGAAAAGGCTAGTTCGATAAGGTTCGAGTGAGAAGACGAGTTAGAAAAATAGTTCGAGCGATGACCCCAATAGCATGTTCTTGAAGTGTTGCTTGTAGCTCCATTTTACTTGCTTCATGGAAATATATTTTGTGCCTAAAAGTTACTCCGTTTGTTCCGGCTAACTTTTCACAGTTGATCGAGCACGGAGGTTAAGAGAAAATAGATTTTGTTTTTTCTTAGACTTTTTTAAAGATGGAGATTTTGAGGATGGAGATTGTGAGAGAAATTTTATTTTTAAAGATGTGAAAAGTTAAGTGAATTAAAAAGTAGGAAAAATTAGTCGGGACGGAGGAAATAATAAGGTTCGATAGTATAGTTAGGGAAACAAAAAAAAAAAAAAAAAAAAAAAGCAGAATAAAATGCATCAACATCGAAGTAGCCTAAACTTCCAAAAATATGGTGCCCTCTCTGTATAGTTCGATCGTGGAAAATTCCACTAGTGATAGTATATAGAATAATAATTGAAACCCCGAATATAATACTTTGTGTAGTGAATATATTAATTTGTAACAAATATAAAAAATATCAAATCTAACATTTTGTTATTGTTCATCCCACTCTCCCTCCTACTTCGTTTTCCCCCCTCATGTCAGGCTTTTCAGTCCTTCTCCCCCTTTTATTCTTTCTATCTCTTTTTTCTCCATATTTCAAAAATCTCCATTTTTCTGAAACTTCCTGTTCTCCCATTTCTCTGAAGATGGAGAAATCAGTTGGTTAAAAAAATCTCCATTTTTCTAAGGCTTTCTGTCCTTCCATTTCTCTAAAGATGGAGAAATCAATTGATGGTCGGGAGAAGGAACAGACCTGGCCAGACGGTGACGGGTCTACCAACAGGCGGCATCTTCGGTCGTAAAACAATGGAAGGAGGTGTTGGTGGAGTTTTCGACATGGGCATGATGTTGGCATCGGTGAGTATTGCACACAATCGAACCTCCATCGCTGCTGCAACTTCAATGAGTTCAAATCTGAACGAAGAAGATGAACTGTACAGAGAAGAAGTTGTGTATTTTAGTGGGCACAACTTATATAGATATTTGGGTGCGATGTATATTTATTATGGCACGGGGTATATTTGTTATGACACGAGTACACAAAAAAATATTTCTACGCGTGTCGCTTTTGGCTATGCTAATTCCTGGCACGAGGATTATTTGTCATGACACGAATACATACATAAAAATTCTTCTCAAAGTAATATAATATTTTACGTTGTACTGAAACCATGGTGCCATATAAAATCTGGCGTGCCACTAATTCGTGCATGACGTCGTTCCCATATTGTACTGAAGAAGAAGATCTAAATGTGAGAATTGAAAAGATAAATATAGTGAATATGGAGTCTGCAATAAAACGTGATGGAAAAGATGAGCGCCTGACAATTTTGTAGAGGTGGTGAGAGTGAGATGGATCACAAGAAGACAAAAAGTGCTAAAATTAATGTATTTTTATAAAGTTGAGGAAATTAATAGATCCACTGCAAAAAGTGCTACATAAATTTTTCTTCCCAAAAATTAATACTAAATTCTTAAATTTCAAATCTAATAAAGATTTCCCTGAAAACGATTTTAGTAAAAATGATTTGTTGAAAATAATACTGTTGGAGTGGTTCAAAAATTGCAGTGACACGATCCACTTTCAGACAAGAACTCTGGAGATTTTCCTTTTTTCACTTTTATCAGGTAGCATTAAATTACACACGCCCTTTCCGCCTGTCACTGACCTCATCTTCAATCAATCATCTCTATTCACTATTCAGACGCTCCACCCACCCCCATAGTTTTCCTCAACGCCACCACTGCCAGCTCCAGCACCACTCTCCGTCGACAAGAGTAGCAGAACTGGATCCGAAACCCGACCTGAGGTTGCATGGTCATTGCATGTGCTGGAGCAGCAAATCTCCGATAAACCAATTCGCAGATCGTCAATGGAGAACACTCCACCTCCAATTGCCTCGGTTGGATCGGAATTACAACTGTCTCCGAGGTCAAATCCGTCTTCTCCGTCAGCTGGAGGGTTGACTTTGTCAGATGGAGACAATGTGGGTCCTGGAGAAGCTAAAAAACGCCGGCTTCCAGAAGCTTCGAGCCTCAGCGGGGGTGAAAATGGAAATTCAAGTACTCTGCTTCGTCTTCCTGGTTCCGAATCTGTGAGTAAAGCTTGTTTGAGTGAGAAGAGTTTAAGATCGAGAACTGTGTTAATGCACGTTGGTGATGTAAATCCAAAATCTAGTAAGAGAAAGAATTATGGTGAATTGAGTGCAGAGGAGAAGTGCTTAATGGATTCGTCTTTAGATACGAAGTGCATTGTAAAATCAGGGATGAAGGAGAAGAGCATTTTATGCTGTTTCATAGGGGAGCCGATTCCAGAAGAAATAGCTCTGAAGAAATGGCAATGGCGATATGATCTGAAGGTGATTGCGTCCTGATTTAATTCTCCATTATTCGTTTGTTAATTTATATTGTTGGTTATTAGTAATATCTGCATTTCCATATTAGTCAGATTCCTGTTCAGAGAATTCAGCAGCTATGATGTTCATGACTTACTAGAAGTGTTAAGTGATTGACATGAATGTTTCTAATTTCAATTGATTTTGGACACTGCAGAGTACGAAAAAGGGCAAAAGTTGGAAAATAAAGTGAGTGAACCTTATGAAATCTTTCTGGTGGTAACATATTCGCCTTATATCTTTTTCCTTTCGGGTGCAAGTGTGTGTGTCTCTGCAGTCGTATAATTTGCGTATTCATTTTCAGTGCTGACGAAGAAGATGAAATCATATTGAATGTTGAATGCCATTATGCACAAGCCAAAGTTAGGAACTTTGTTCTGGATATTGGAGATTGTGTGTTTGTGAAGGTGATTTTCATTTCGTTTACTTACGGTTTGTTATGTATGTCAAGCATCATAGTTCTATCCTCGTCCATTTGTCTGTATGATTTTTTTCTTGCAAGAACTTTGTTCTCCTGAGTCTTGGGCTGACATACAGAAAGAGAGGACCCTCCTACTAAACACTCATCACCTCCTTCGAAACATGCATATTCGAAAAGTGCATATAAGAAAAGATTTCTTGTAACACAATGATACGTTTTTTTAGCATCATACCAGACTCTTTTGGTACTCTTTTTCTTGCTTCTAGGTTTTTCTCTATGGTTTTCACGTAAAGAGGTCTTGATGATGCTAAATTCTTGATACTTTGTTTTTAGTATTGTGAGTGAGTGAGTTGTAGTCTCCACAAATTCGGGTTTTTTGCTCTGTAAACTTTTTCTTTTTTATGGATACCTTGATTTATTAAAAAAAACAAAAACTTTGTTCACCTGGTGGATGGCACTTTAAACATACCCAAACATGGAATTCTGAAGTTATACTGCAGTTCATGATATTTCATCTTTGATTTAATTATTAGTTATTAAAATATAGCCAATAATATGTGATTAACCATCACTCATCTGGCTATGCTTTAACATTGCAAGATTGATGTCCTACGCAATTCCTTCAGGGCGAGGAAAATAAGAAACACATAGGCAGGATCATGGAATTTTTCAGAACGACCGAGGGAGAGGATTACTTTAGAGTTCAGTGGTTTTACAGAGCTGAAGATACGGTTGGTAAATTGTCATCTGTTTCCTTCACTGTCCTTTTCTTTCTTTATTCATTGTATTCTTATGTAGAATAATTGATCCGTCCCTGTGGATTTCTATTATTCAGGTCTTGAAAGACGCTGCTTCATCACATGACAAGAGGCGCTTATTCTACTCCACATTAATGAATGACAACACGTTAGATTGCATTGTTTCAAAAGTCAATGTTGTAAAAATACCAACTGTGGTATGTTACATTGGATATATTTATATTATGTACTGTCTTTTCATCCTCCTTCAGCTTTTTTATTTTGCAACCTCTGCTCAGTGATGATCGATTTATCTTGTTCATACTGCAGCTATGCAAAAAAAGAAGTCCCATTAAGTCAGCTGCCTTTTACTATGACATGGAGTACTGCGTCGACTATTCAACATTTCGTACATTGCCTATAGGTTAGTATTCTTTGGGCTTGTTACTTCATATATTGCCATCTCGTTGTGAATCCCAGTAAATGTTTGCTGTAATTAGAATTAGATGTGGCCACTGTCTGATTCTCCTGAAGATAATACAAATTTAGATGGAGAATACATGTTAATCCAACTAAACAATAATCTGTCATCAGATGATATTTCAGGAACTTCTCCGAACAACCAATCTTTCTCTCCGAACACCAAGCATCCTGACGATGAACCAGTTTCTTTGACACCCCCGGAGATTTTGCCCAATTATGACTCTTCAAAACAAGAATTATCACTACTGGATTTATACTCTGGATGTGGTGGAATGTCGACTGGATTATGCCTTGGAGCAAAATTATCTAGTGTAAATCTTGTAACGGTAATAATGAACCTCTGACGATCAGTATATTTCTTCGTGTTTATCCACTCTTATCTTATTGTTCAATTAACTCAGTATATCCCCTTTATCTTCAGAAGTGGGCTGTTGATTACAGTAGCTCTGCATGTGACAGTTTGCGAGTCAACCATCCGGAAACCAAAGTGCGTTAATTTTGCCAACCGATACATCCTACTGAACTTATCTCGGTCGACTATGCGAATGTACACTGAATCTGAATTATATATGAATTCTTCTACAGGTTAGGAATGAATCTGGTGAGGATTTTCTAGATTTAATAAGGCAATGGGAGAAATTGTGTAAGCTGTATGTGTCTGATATTGAAAGAACACTAAAATGTGAGTTAGAGGAACCCCCACAACCAGAAGTCGAAGGAAGTATGTCTCAGTCGGATACAGAGACATCATCTGAAGAATATGAGGTCTCTTCTCTAGTCGATATATGCTATGGTGATCCCGATGAAGAAGGAAAGCGTGGGATACACTTCAAGGTATGCTAGTATGTATATATTAGGTTTATTCATTTTTCCCTTTTGTCAGTTTTACATATGTAATATTTGTGTAGGTACGTTGGAAGGGGTACGGCCCAGATGATGATACATGGGAACCAATCGAAGGGTTGAGGTAAGGCGTTAAGATTATGTTTTCAGCAGCATACATCTGCATATGAAACTATGTTTTTTTTCGCAGCATATTTCTGATACATGTCAAATATATCGTTTCAGTAATTGCGAAGAGCGGATACAGGAGTTTGTTCGGAAAGGATTTAATGCTAAAATCCTACCTCTCCCTGTGAGTACTGTTTGTATACCAATGTATTACATATGATTTTTAACGTGTGTTTGCGGCTAACCGGCCAATTTTGATGTTAATAGGGGGATGTTGATGTTATCTGTGGGGGACCTCCATGTCAGGGCATAAGCGGATACAATCGTCACAGAAACTTCGATTCCCCATTGGCCGACGAAAGAAATCGCCAGATTGTTGTCTTTATGGATATAGTCGAGTTCTTAAAGCCAAGATATGTCTTGATGGAAAATGTAGTTGACATCATAAGGTTCGATAAAGGCTCTCTTGGACGATACGCGTTAGGCCGTTTGGTGCACATGAGATACCAAGCAAGGCTAGGCACTATTGCCTCCGGCTGTTACGGCCTTCCACAGTTCCGGTTGCGTGTTTTCATCTGGGGCGCGCATCCTAGTGAAACGTTGCCCCAGTTTCCACTTCCTACACATGACGTTGTTGTCAAGTATTGGCCTCCGCCTGAGTTCGAGAGAAACGTCGTTGCCTATGATGAAGGCCAGCCACGTGAGCTCGAAGATGCCATCATTCTCCGTGATTCGATTTCCGATCTTCCGGCTGTTGAAAACGACGAAGTCCGTGAAGAAATGGCGTACGAGAAGCTTCCGGAAACAGAGTTTCAGAAACACATTAGGCTGACTAAAGACGAAATGATGGGGCTGAAACCGACAACCGGATCTTCGATTTTATACGATCACCGACCGCTAAAGCTGTCGGAGCACGACTATTTACGCGTTTGTCTAATCCCACACAGGAAAGGAGCCAACTTCCGGGACCTTGAGGGAATCATTGTCGGAGAAGACAATGTAGCTCGTCGTGATCCAACAAAAGAGCTGGTGATGCTACCAACGGGGAGGCCACTTGTCCCTGATTGTGTACTAAACTTCGAGCAAGGGAAGTCGAGAAGGCCGTATGCAAGATTATGGTGGGACGAAACGGTGTCGACAGTGGTGACATTTCCTCATCTTCGTTGTCAGGCGATTCTACACCCGGAGCAGGATAGACTTCTAACGATACGTGAGTGCGCGAGGTTGCAAGGATTCCCAGACTATTACAGATTCTGTGGAACGACGAAAGAACGCTACCGTCAAATAGGGAACGCCGTATCTATTCCGGTGGCTCGAGCGCTCGGTTATGCGCTCGGAATGGCGTACCGGAAGGTGATTGGAAACGAGCCTCTGATGAGGCTGCCACCAAAGTTCTCTTCGCAGTTGCCTTTGATTGATGAAACCGTTGTCTTGAAGAGGTAAACATGTATCTGGTTAACTTATTCTTCTTGTTGACATTGCAACAATTGTATCACTGATCTGTAACTGAGGATCATTTTTCACATGTTTGATTATGGGGCAGACTGACGAAGAACATCATTGTCTAATAAACATGGTTAAACGACCTGTATTTGTCTTTGTGGACACTCGGGGAAATAATGATGCTTAGTTTCTTTTAAATCGGCCAGAGGCGACAATTCGAGCTGCCAGACCTAACCCGAGTCTCTCGACTAATGTCTTATTTCGGGTTAGGTTGGATCGCTTCAAAATATTATCGAGCCGAAGTTTTGTGTCTTGCCTATCATTTTTAAATACACTAAAATTTATCGAGTCAGTTCGTAGTCCGTCGAGTTTATTGTGTCTAATCCTTTGAGCTAAGAAATCTATGGCCTATCTCACCTAAAATTCGAGTTTGAAGATTAAAATTTAGTGGAATTTATTTTGGCAAAAACTTGTGTGCACCCAACACACAATAGATTTATTGTGCACTCTCTATTTAATTTGAAATTAAGAATATATATAACGGTTTTATTTGGATAAATTCACAACAGCACCATGTGGTGCAATAAATTTGGTTTGCGTCTAGAAGATTTGATGTGTGTAGAGGTCTAAGGTTCAAACCTCGCTTTCGTGTTGTTTTTACCTCTTTCTTTTTTAAAAAAAATTCTCCTAATCTAAGAACAAAGAAAAAAACTCCTCCCTTCCCCCCCCAAGATGACTCGAACCCAGGACTAAATGCCTAGGTAGTAGATGCTCTACTACTTGAGCTATCCAACTTTGTCTTTTTACCTCTTTTTGTGTTGTTCAATATTATGTATTATATAGCGTAATAGTATACATTATACTATGTAATAGTATATATTATAATTATATGTTTTTAACTTTTTTTTTATGTTGTTTAATAGTATATGTTATATTGCGTAATAGTATATGTAATATTACAGGTATACACATTTTTTTTGACTAATATATAATTTTTTTAAATAATATATTATATTGTCTAAAATATTATAAAAAGTGCACATATATAGAAAAAAATTGGAGACACAGATAATGATTTAGCTCCAAGTTAGGAGCTGACTGGTGAGGACAGAAATGTTCACTACTTTTGGGTTAAAGTGTTGTTCTTGGTATTTGTAACATTTTGCCAAGGTGGAGAATGTGAAATGTGGGTGTCAAAATGATGCTGATAGTATGAACTGATAGCTGGTTCTGAGTACTGAGGAAAATGTGATCAATAAGCTGAAGAAAGCTGGTGAAAAGTGCTTAAGAAAAGCAGCAGAAATTAGGCAGATCCAGTTTTGGGATGGCAGGATAAAAGACAACGGTTTTTAACAGAATAACTGCCAGAATAATCGTTGTCTTATGCAGTGTTAATTTTGTTATTTTTCAGCTCCGTTTTGTGATAAGCTTTTCAGTTTTTCAGCAGCGTTTTGTGATTCAACCGCCACAATATAACAATATTTCAATGCGTTGTTATATATATTGTACTCGAAAAAACAAGAATCTGTTAATAATGTTCAAATGTGGAGCCTCTGCAGGGGCCAAACGTGGCTCTGCCACTATGCTGGGAGTGTTTCTCAATGCAAACATGATCTCGATTTAATTTATACTGTAAGAATTTAAAGAGAAAACATATAAAGAGAAACAAACAGAAAAACTGAGCATTTGGGGCAAGCAGGAGAACTCGTGCCCCGGCCGCCCTGCACTTTTATCCAAGCGGAGCTACCGCTATAACACAATTGATGTTGTTATATCAAACGCGGCCTTAGATATATATATATATATAGATATATATATATATATGTTGAATTTGAGCGATTCTTTCAAATCTCCCTTTAAATGGGGGGGGGGGGGAGGGGGGAGGGGATGCACAATAAGGTCTATTATGCATTTTATGCACACAAGTCAGACTCTTTATATTTTATCATTTTAATTATAGAATTGTCATTAGTAACATCATATACGTCCTCATTATTTATTTTCTCTATATATTTCAATATTTTTTTTCTTTTTGGTATAAATCCTGGTAAGGGTGTCAGAATTGATCCCTGACCACAAACTTAAATTACAAGATACTCAATCAATTTAAGTTACAATCAATTCCTCAAATATCTTCAATATCTTATTTTTAAGGACAAATGAATATGCATTAACAAAAGTGGTAAAATATATTGTGTCGTCTAAATCTTTACAGTTCCGTTTTCCCTTGGTTTTTAATAATCCAAGAATCTAAATAAACATTTTGATAATTGAGGAACCAATAAAACGTTTGCCAATAGCTAAAGTACTGAAATAAATATTTTAATAATTGAAGAGCATGTACAAATATTTATTAATAGTTAAAGAGTTTTCGCATGCATTTTAATATTTTTAAAATAAGATAAATTATTTTACAAACTCTAGAACATCTAGTAAAATTTAAGAATTTTTATATATTCCCTTTGTTTCATAAAAAATGATTTGTATCAAAAAAATCATTGTTCCGAAATAAAAATCATGGTTTAAAGATAAACACTTTGTTTTACTAGTTCAAGTAAAATAACAAAAAATATTAATTCAATATGTTACTTAGATATGATTGAATAAGTCAACTAAAATATTAAAAAAAGTCATGGAACGTGTATTAATGGATTTTGGATTTATTTTTTAGGAATATGATTTTTGGAGGGTTGTACATTTATCAAATCATATATATGGAAAACTCATTTAACTAGGAATCCAAATGTATCAATTTCATATAAAAATCAGCACATTAACCGGACGAAAATTGACCCCGTATCTAATTGAAAAATCAAGTTCCGTCATAATTTTCAAATTGACATGCCTAACTTTGAAAAATCATATAAAATCTGTTTCTAAACAAATTAGGTGATTCAAGTTGCAAATCGAAACTGTAAATGAGTACTATCTAATTATATCACTATCATCCCAAAAAAAGAAAAAGAAAAAATTATGTAGACAAAATTAGGGCTCTAAGTCACTGCACGTTTTTCAATCATAACAAAACAACATATAATTCATCAAAGCCAACAAGACCGAAATTTATTCTTTGTGGCTTTGATACCACAGTTGAAAAATTACGGGTACCTTGAATACTGCAGTAGAGCGGGTCCCCGAATTGTATACGGGTTGAATCACAGTTTGATCCTCGATGTTACGTACTCATAGTCGGGGTGAAAGTCACAAACGAAAATCCACCATTTTCCACGACCCAAGAGTTATCTCCGGAGGCTTGAAGAACCACGTTAGTTTTTTTTTTGTTTATCATTGTGTTTCTCTCGCAAGAGAGGAAGAGAACTGTTCTATGATACTCTTCTATCTCACGTTCTACCGTGTGCCAAATATTACTAGTAAGATAGCGGGGAAGTGGGTAGATGATTATGGGATAGAGCCCTCCCATAATTATCCACTTCTATTAGTTGGATCAACCCACTTGGTCGATCTTTGACCGACTCCATTTACCCAGGTCAAACCACTCGAACGTAATTTCAGACATTAGTGAGAGAGAGGGAATTATTAAGGGATATATTTGTCAATCCATTTAATTCTTAAAATATTAAGTTCATTCTAAAACGCCAATAACCTAGGTTATAAAGAGTTCTACCAACTAAGCTATCTTCAATTCCTTGCAACACTGATTCTTAAATATGGATAGTATTGTCTAAATTTTAATTAGGAAGTTTGGATTGATCGGCTCCACTTTTGGCTTGAGAATATGACGAAATCCATCACTAAATGGTCAGTTAGATAATAATACCTAATTTTTTAGTTGTTTTTTAAGTTTTGTGGTTTCTTTTAAAATAGATATTCTTTTATTTTCTCTTTTTTCCTCATATTTCTCCCAATACTACCTCTATCATTATTACCTAAAATATGGGATTTGATGGGTGAGATCGATAAGAGTTCGAATTTCTTAGATTCATTTTCTTTGTTTGGGTGATTTGCAAATTGTATGAAGTTTTTAATTGATTAGTAATTAGCTTGTGAAGACTTAGAGGAATAGTTCTTACCATTGTACTAAAAGTCTGCATCATGCTCTGGCTAAATTTCGTCTCAATGCTAGAGTGTCCTCGATCGTCTACGTGTTTTTCCGAGTTCTCCCGCTTTGTTTATCCAGAGGTCAACAATTCTTATCCTGAATTAATTAATCTCAACCACATAATTAGTGTGATCCTAATTATAGAAATGCATCAACGAATTCGCCATAAAAGATGCTCCTAAACAAACTCTATGCCACCCAACAATATCTCTTAACTTGAAAACTCACTGCCGAATTTCATGTTCTCATCAAGGTTTATCCAAAAACAATTTATCCATTTACATACATTGGTTTGAGTATAAATACATAGCTCTACAATCCTCGTTTTAATATACATGAACTATAATCCTTGTTTAAATATACACGTAAATGAAAATGATAGCTACAGTGATCCTCTTTCTGTTGTTTAGCTCGACTAATTTCTGGGCAAGCAACGCCAAACGGGAGAATTTCTTCGCATCTCCAAAGGTTGGCGTATCGAGTCCAGGTGTTGCACATTATATGGTAAATTCTCCACCGGCAGAAGTCCAGAGGTCTGGTCCTAGCCCAGGTGAGGGCCATGGCAGTACAAATGCTAAAATAATGCACAAGGTATCGAGTCCAGGAGCTGGACATTATATGGTAAATTCTCGAACACCACCAGCAGAAGTTCAGAGGTCTGGTCCTAGCCCAGGTGAGGGCCATGGCAGTACAAATGCTAAAATAACGCACAAGGTATCGAGTCCAAGTGCTGGACATTATATGGTAAATTCTCGAACACCACCGGCAGAAGTCCAGAGGTCTGGTCCTAGCCCAGGTGAGGGCCATGGCAGTACAAATGCTAAAATAACTCACAAGGTATCGAGTCCAGGTGCTGGACATTATATGGTAAATTCTCGAACACCACCGGCAGAAGTTCAGAGGTCTGGTCCTAGCCCAGGTAAGGGCCATGGCAGTACAAATGCTAAAATAACGCACAAGGTATCGAGTCCAGGTGCTGGGCATTATATGGTAAATTCTCGAACACCACCGGCAGAAGTCCAGAGGTCTGGTCCTAGCCCAGGTGAGGGCCATAGCAGTACAAATGCTAAAATAACGCACAAGGTATCGAGTCCTGGTGCTGGACATTATATGGTAAATTCTCGAACACCACCGGCAGAAATCCAGAGGTCTGGTCCTAGCCCAGGTGAGGGCCATGGCAGTATAAATGCTAAAAAAACGCACAAGGTATCGAGTCCAGGTGCTGGACATTACATGGTAAATTCTCGAACACCACCAGTAGAAGTCCAGAGGTCTGGTCCTAGCCCAGGTGAGGGCCATGGCAGTACAAATGCTAAAATAACACACAAGGATCCAAGCCCTGGGGATAGACATTAGATTAATCTATATATATAGTTTATATGGTATTTGTAGGTATGGAGCTAGATATTTTACAGTATCAAGTTGCTAGAATTATTCTTTTTTTTTTCTGTTTAAATAAGTTAGATGTAGCCTTGGTAGGCACATATTCTTTCAAATTTCTTAGATTCATAGTTGATCCATTTTTTTATTGTTTGACTAGCACCTAGCGACAACGAATTCTACAAATCTCCCTGGCCGCTCAACAACCCTTTGGTACAGCTACTTCTACAATATTGATCTAACATTACGAACTTTACAATATTGATGTTATGACTAGTCAAGCGACATATGTACTAGATTAGATGTTAAGAACAAAAAGAGAAAATAAAATGTGCCTAAATTGGAAAATACTTCTAAACCAACCTTTTGAAACTAAAAAAAACAAGAGTCTAAACACTAAAAAAATTAGAATGAACAAGAAAAATGAAAAACCCCGTCAAAATGTTGAACATCCAAAAATAAAAGAGCAACCTAAACAGAAGTGCAGAAAAATCAAGTGAAAATCCTTCATCACTTTGGTGGTGTGAAGAAGATCTCTTCGACATTCCTCTTTGAATTGAACTTTGTCTCAACATCTGCATCCACATTAAAAGTTGCCTGCGACACTTGGGGCAACAATGCCTTCCAAACTCAACTCCTCCCGCTAAATGCGTGAAAATCGGGTAGAAAACTAATCCATAATGACTTATTTGTCCATTCTTGATGTCCCTTAATTCTCTAATAACAACTAAATAAATGGAAGTGGTATACAACTACGTACTTGTGAGAAAATTGTATTAGATTCTTGAATTATTCACTTTAGTTTAATCGCTACCAAAAACAATTAGAACTAGTAAAGTGATTTCATTGAATGCCACCAGCAGAATCTATCTTGCCTGTTCCATTTTAAGGGTAAAATTTTGTAAACCGTTATAATACTATAAAATAATAAAAATACATATAAAGATATACTGAAATAAACACATGACGAATCCCTTAAAACCCCTGGAACTTTTGGTATTGATAATAAAATTGTATAGATTATGTTTAACATTGCTTATTCCTTTCAGCCGCCATATATTTATTTGCATGAAGAAGGCTCTCGGCCCGCTGAATAAATGGCCCAAGCCCTTGTATCTCTAAGATTTTTCAACGCAGAAATTTAGAGTAATCCATAAGCTATTGAACTCCTCAATATGTATCTGCATGAGTAATCCACAAGTTATTGACCAAATCAGTTCATGCACCAATTAGTTATTGATCATCCATTATTAGTCCTAAAAAAATTAGATTTGCTTTAAAAACCCCATCCCTTGTAAATACACGTATCATGCTTCTCCCAAATCTTTGTAATTTGCTCAATAGCTTCTTCAAAGATAAGATCTAATCTTAGTTTGCTTGTTATCCGTACCCACAAAAAGATAACTAAATCCTAAAAATATCAATATAAATATTAGGTCTTATTTTTTATTTAATAGCTAAGGTACCCTTATTTTTCCCTTTCACAATTCCTTAAGGATGGGGTATGGGGGCTCGGCGAGGAGAGATGTCCCCTTTTGCTCTAAGATAAACCATGCAAATACATAGATCAGTTGTGGAGCAAACCAAGCTATCATCTTTAATCCAAATTGTAACACATGACGCAAATCCAACACAATATATTAAGAATGCAAACTAGTCCTTTTAGTTTTGCTACTTGCAATTTTTGTCCTCTTCGTTCAGTCTTTTGCACATAAAGTCCCGTAATTTAATATTTCGAGTGATTTCAGGATAATTGTGACCAAAAATTTTAAAATGGCCGGAGTCAAGCATGTGAGAAACACGTGACTCGTTAAATTGGGGATCTCCGTTCATCAATACCACATGGCCGCATCTGGGGGATTAGATGTTGACTAGGCTATTACTTGCGAAATCACTCATCTCTAAGACAAATTAAAGTACACATCATTTTTAATTTTAATCCTCTTGGATTTCCATACCCCAACCCCAAATTCAAGTAACCAATCCAAAAACCCAAAAGACCCGTTTTTCATTTCCCATTTCCTAACTCAAAGAAAACACAAAAAGTATAATTCCAACTTTCTTTGGACGCTTATCGCACGCACATATCTTCCGCGCCTCAAAGCTAAGCCTCTAGTCGATTGATCCTCCTTCGCAACCCGTGAATCATGCTCCTTGCGCAAGCTCTAATAGGAGTATCTTGCCAACATAACCAATTGTAGCCTCCCGTCTTAAGCAATTATGAATCAACCCACATACAAAATTAGCGAACAAGAAAATCAAACGTTCACATGAGTAAAATACACAAACGACAATAATATCATGAAGAAAAATATTCACAGACAATATTAATCGAATAAGTAGTAGCAATCTCACATTGTACTCAGGTCATAAAAGGAACCTTCTCCCGGGATTATCATTGGTCCAAGAAGTTTGAATAACCGCAACACTTTTATAGTCGCACACAAATGAGCCATCCCCATTTGCCATCTTCGACTCGTGTGCATAAATTTCTCCCTCGAGCTGGATGAACTTGTTTCGAAAAATCGTTCAAAAAAATGTACTTTCTGTTCTTGCAAACATACGAGATTCAAACAGAGGTAGTATTATATCGATCCACAGAGAGGACATCCGTTTGAACTACCCGGATCATGATGTCCTAAGTTTAGCAATTGGAGTTAAGAGTTGATTTTTTACTAAACGGAACAAAAAGATAGAAGGTATAAATAAAGGAAAAATGCTTCCCGTTTCACCCAAATTTTGAGGGGTTAATGTCCAAACACAATTAAGTCAAAATAAGAAGGGAACAAATGGTTGAACTTCTACCTAAATAGCATACCAATAGATAGAAATTCCGGGATATGGTTTATGTGCCATATCCCCCTAGTGTTGAAGAATAAATGGGGTTTTATAAAGAATACTTAAATGGATAGCGATCACAATCAACCCCGGTCCCCGTATTACCAATTGAATAGACTAAAATAATCTATCGTTACTTCGCCTACATTATAGACCGATGTAGGGGTGATATTTCTCTACACGCACAACCTAGACTATCGTTGTTTATCCCATTCGAGACTTCCTAGGCTCTATTCCCTCTCTTTATATGCCTTCGTCCTATAAATCGAGTTTTACTTGATTTGAGTTTGCGAATTAAATCTCCTTCCTTATCAATCTAAGGCATAATATCTAATCCTAAGCTCACTTAAGATAAATTTGGATTCCTTCGAGAGGATGGAAAACCCTAGCCTAAGGTCCAAATCATCATTTCCTAAGAGCACAATTATGTAAAAGAAGGCTAAATTATCGAGAGCTCAAGCCACCGAGACTAACCTATAATAAAGCCTAATTTCATATAACAATCATACAAATCAATTAAATCCAAACCCTAGGTTACCAATCCCAAATCAAATTAACTATCAAAATAATATGGACATCAACCCCGAAGCTCGGGTTACTCCCTTGCTTCGGAAAACAAGAAGAACTACTCACGAATCATCAACAATAACCCAATAAATATCATCATCAAGCAAGAAATTCAAAGAAAGAAAATAAAGAGAGATAGGAATAAGAAAAGCTTATTGATGATAATAATCGAGAAATCTTTGATAAAACTTCAAGGTTGTCACCCTCTTGGAGCAATCCTTACAATTTCCTCAAGAACCCTAGTTTCCCTCTTTAAGAGAGAAGAAACCCTAATTGAAATTATGAAAATGCAAGTAGAGAGAATTCTAAATGAAAATGACTAAATCTAAAAAAGTGGTGTTGGAATAAAAGGAGGAGGGGGTATTTATAAACACCCAGTCCCCAAACATACAAAAGTAGAAAATCAGCTGAAAACTCCCCTAAAAGTAAGGGTAAAATAGTCAAAAGCAAATTGGAACACAAGATATTGTAAGTTGTTGGTCGAACCCTTCTTCGTACGCTCCACTCGAACTTTACGTGAATTCTGGGAAGAACTGGCTCGGAACTGGCTTTTCGTTAAAACACAAAAGTTATAGATCTTTGTCTTGGCTACACGTGACCACGTTAATCACTCGAATTGGAACTCAGACGAAGAATTTACGGCAAAAGAATGAACAGGGCGCGAAATAGGGGACCAGCTGCAAACTACCGAGCCAACTGATGGTCCGGCAGCCGGGCCGGTCGTGACAGTGGCAGATGGTTGGGAGACTCTCTGGACAGACTACCGGTGGTCCTGCCGGTCCGGTAGTGCCTCTTTTCCTTGTTTTACACCTCCGTCTTCCGTCGCCGTTTCGAACTTCTTCCTCTCATTTTCTCGACCCGACCCCTTCACAATTTTTGTTCGTGACTGACAAACTTCAATTTGAGCTTTTGTTTGATCTGATTTGGGGCTATTTAGGCCTTGGTTTGTGGACTTGAATGTGGAGCATGTGCATTTGCCCTTGTCTTCTTCCTTCTTCGATTTGGGGCTTTTCTATCCATTTTCTCGTTCCGAGTTCTTCACAAACTTTCTTCATGGCTTGACGAGCTTTAAGTTGGGCCTGTCCCCTGACCCATTTTGGGCCTATTTGGGCCTCAAGATTCTGGCCGGAGTGCGAAAATGGATTCGAACACTCTTCAAATTCCTCCAAGCTTCTTAACCTTCAAAATAAGACTAAAAAACACCCGAAAACGCATCAAATCATATAAAAAAGGAAATTCAACTCGGAAATGCACTAAAGTTCAAAAATCACACATGAACATATCAATTACACGTAATTCCTTACAAAATATGAACGTAAAAAGTGCAAGAAAAATGATAATTTTTACGTTCATCATCCCCCACAAACTTAAGCCTTGCTCATCCTCGAGCAAGTCAAACAATTAGGCACATAAAAAAACGAGAGTTAGGAAAATATTGGAATCCCCATTTTTATGAATTTCTCCTTTCGTTGAGTATTTGTCCACTTTTTGGTTCACCATTCTTGTCTAAATCAGTTTGTTTTAAGGATTCGATAAACGAGTGGAATAATATAAAGGTATAGAAATTTAGAAAGGCACATAGTATTTTTATTTCACTTAGTACCCTAGATCATGTGCTAAGAGCCCTACTTTCAACCCTGAAATGTGCAATTGTGCGGTGACTTTTGGACGACTCATTATCCTTTAAAATCCTCGACCTTAGGCGGTTCGACTCGGTTCTTTTTAAGGAGAACGCCACGCACTCACCCGGTGTAGGTAATGCGGCTCTCTTCTCCCTCGAGCCAACTGATCTTAAATTTTTATTCTTCTATTTCTCCTTTTTCCACCGAGTCTTGTTTAAAGAAAGAGATGATAATCCTAGCTTTTGCCTTTACATAACAATACTCTTTTAGAGTTACATGACATTTTCAATAGCTTCAACACTCGATTTTTCTCACTTGAGCTTTTATCTTTTTTTTTCTCCTACGTTTCATACAACGTGGATTTTTTTTTTCTTTTTACATACTTAGCTCAACAAATGGAGTATACAATTATCACTAGAATTTTATCAGGAACTATGAAATACAATGACTTGACCCAACGACTTATACCACTTTATAACTCCTCCTACATCTCCTCAATTTTTCTACCACCTAAAGTCGATTCATTTTATTCTTCACGAGTTCTTCCTTAGTCGTGTAGTGTGTATCTTAGGATTGAAGAAATGCCCACAAGCAACATAACTTTGGGGTAAGTTATTTTATGAACTCATGCAATTCTCCTCACTATATCTAAATATTCACCTTCCCTTAAATCTCATCGATCAATTATCACACTTTGATTTTTTTAGGCAAGGAACCCTCTAGTGTTATGTACTCAATTTATAGAGATTTCGAAAACTTTGGAGTACAACATCGGGGTTTCAAATCCTTCTTCCTCATCCATCACAAGGTAGGTCAACTCAACAAACAAGGGGAGCATCCTCAAAAACATATAAGAATAACAATCCTCCCATCCCCCCACAAACTTGGGCAAAATTCTCAAGCCCAAGTAGCGAAGAGGTTGGAATTCGTGTCTCAATCAAAACCTACATAGAAATGACAACCGTTTCCCCCTCCTCACAAATTTGGGCGAACTTCTCAAGCCGAATTTGTTAGAGAGGTAGAAAAAATGTGCAAGGTCATCACTTCAAACTCTATATCAATGAAACAATCTCATTCCATATTTCATTTCCATACCAAAATCACTTATTCTAAAAGCATTAAAACTTACACTACACTCTTTACAAGCGAAAAAAAAAAAGGATTAATGATAGAAATATTAACTGAAAGGGGGAGGATTCTCAACCCCTTGCCTTTGTCTCACGGTGTTCCTTGAGTAAGTTTTCATCTGAAGAGGTCTCTTACTTGACTCGGATTCCTCTTCCTCAAAGAAATGGTGTGGTGGATCAAAAAGAGTGTTCTCATGGCCTTGTGGCCAAGCATCCATATTGGAAAATCCCGGGAAATGTTCCCTCACATTGAAGGTCGAGGCGGATGGCAGAGCAATTCTCTCGGTGACTTCTCTAATTTCTCTCTCAACCCTTGCTCGCTCTTCTTCCCCCGAATTCTTCCAAAAGATGCTCTTAAGATAAGCAGAGGTCTTGACACTCTTTTTGAAGAATCAACGAAGGAGGAGGTGAGTTTCACATCCTTGTCTTTCAATATTCTCCACTCTCTTCTTCATGTCATTCATTGCTCCCATGAGCGCCTCATTTTGCTTCACTAGCGCTTCATTCTTTTGATTGGAGTGGTTGGCCATGTCCTCTAGGATGGTTGTCCTCCTTAGGATTTCATCAAGCTTGATCTCTACTCCTCCTCTTACTTTCGGTTCTTCTTTTTCTATCTCGATTTCATGTTCTCTTGCTATTCAAAGCCTGTTCGAGTCATCCAGTGGTAAAATTTCATACCCCAAATCTTCTCCTTGGAGTCTTTCTTCCATTTCTGGCAATGTATGAATGAGCTTGGATATGTATCCCCCAAATTGGATGGTCCGATACGCATCTCCTTGCACCTTAACCCAATGTCCAAGTAGAAATTCCATAACTGCAATTTTCTTCCCCTTCATTGCAGCCCAGATGAGAAATAACTCAACTCCCGTGACTCGAGTAGTCTCCTTTTTCGCCAAAACCGTGTGTGTTAGGATCTGAAAAATGGTCCTAATGGCTGGATCTTTGATAAGTAGGTATTTTGCTCGGTTTGATGCAAACTTTTCCTCCCCAGTAAGTTCTTTCCGAAATAATTCGGGCTTGAAATCCATGTATGTCATGCTTGCATGCAAATCCTGTTTTATCCCCATCTTCTCTCCAAATGCTACCACACTCATTGAGAAGCATTTCTTGCTAATAAAAAAATCAACGTGACCGGATGTTTCTTGTAATGCCATCCTTCCAATCTTAAGTGTACTAAAGAATTGGATAGTTGTCATGGCGAAAGTGCTAGTCGGCCTAGTCAAGAAATACAGTATTCCCCATGCCCTCAAGAATTCCTCCACTCTCTCCCCATAGGAAATGGCTCTTAATTCCATCAAATCAATGAATTTGGAGGGAGAAATCCGTTTCTCACGCACTTTCGAAAAGACAAGCCTTTTATTAGGCGATGGAAACAAAATTCCCTCCGGTACTGCAAACTCCTCTTCCTCCTCATCTATCTCCCTTTCACCATCCACTTCTTCCCTCATCACTTGTTTCCCCAATTTCTTTTTACTACTTTCCCCCAAGGTAGAGGACTTAGCGGTGGTTTTCTTTCGTTTTTTCCCTTCTTTTTTTTTGGCCATTTTAAATTATCCCTATCCTCAATAGAAAAACAAACACAACAAAGATATACCTACAATTTTGGGTTGGGGATAAGGTAGCCCGTGTGTGCTAAATGTTCTAACTAAGGGAATTCAAGGGGAAACAACAAGAAAAACTGAAAATTACTCTAAAATGAAAGAAAGAATCGAAAATTTTACCTCCTTCGGGTTCGCCGGAAAGTAATCAGTGGAAAATGATGCCCTCAGTCCAGGTAGCTATCCCCCCAAAGGACTCATGCTAGTTCCACATGGATTGGGAGTAATTTGAAAATCAAAGTGATGATTTTTGGAACATTTTTAGAGAGAAGAAAAAGCACTTGTAGAGAGAGAAGTGGGTGTTGAAATTGTCAGGAGAAAAAGGGAGGGGAGGGGAGGGGGTGGCCTTATTGGAATTCTGGCCAAGAGTTCCGAAAAAAAAAAAATCTTCGTTTGAATCAAACGGTTGATTTTGCGAAAAAAATTGAAATTGAAACTTTTCAAGAAATCTCAACTCAAAAATGTATCTTCTTCAAAATTGCCCATTCCTCGACTTCTCTTCACATTTCACTTCTCTTTGGTACCTACTATCTCTAAACCAAAACATTAGAATGCTTCAACAAAAAAATATTTACAAAAACTCCTAAACTATGTTTATTGAAAATGAAATAAACGGGGCTTGGGATGCCTCCCAAGTGCGCTTCTTTAAGGTCACTAGCTTGACCCTCTTTCATCAACAAATTATGGGGGCATGAAAATCATGTTTTCCCCTCCAAGGCTTTCACATCTTTGATCATTGAAATCACTTTCTATTTTTATCACCGACTCTTCTTTTCCTTGAAACACTTTCTTGCCAAAGACTTTGAATTCCTTTAGGGCCTCATCCTTTTCCAATGATAATTGGTGTTTGATTGAGTGTAGGATTGGTGCTAATACTAGGGTGTTTTCTCTTGCTCATTTGAAAATTTAAAATTTCACCCTTTGTATTTAGCACCATTCGACCCCTTTTAACATCAATGAGTGCACCGACACTGACAAGGAAAGGTCTCCCGAGTATCATTGGAGAAGTGAGTTCACATCCCACATCTAGGATAACAAAATCGGTTGGCAACTTTGACTTTCCTACCTCAACCAAAACGTCCGTTGCTATCCCCTCGGGCTTTGATTCGCGAGAGTCGGCAAACATAAGAGATATATTAGTAAGAGTTAATTTTGCTAAACCAAGTTCATTGAAAGCTCTTAAGCTCATCACATTCACGCTTGCCCCAACATCACATAAGGCATTTCGAAATTTTTTCTTTCCAACTCTACAAGATAGAGTAAAGCATCCCGGATCACTAAGCTTAGGAGTGAGCACTTCCTCTTCCACAATTTTGTACTCATCCAAATTGGGAAGGGTCTCGAAAGCTTGAGATCCTTCACCTTTGGGTAGGAACTCTTGCAAGTTCTCCGAAAAGGTGGTGATGTTTTCTTCAACTTTTTCATCAAAGAGTAGGGTGTCGTTTAAAGACACCTTGGAAAGATTTTTTCTGATCTCACCTTCATTCTCAACTTCCATTGTTCTCTTTAATGTCATCACATCTTCCAAAGAATTTTTAAAAAAGGTGGGGGTAGGTGTTGGTAGGGATGACTCCATGGCCCTCTCAAGGTTTCCATTTTTCTCTTCACTCTCCCCCTCTACACCCTCTTCTATGTTTTCATTTTCTTTCCATCCTTCAACTAGTTCAAGCCTAATGTCTTCCTTTTCCACCAATTTCTCCTCATTCCCTTTTTCTCCCACAAACTTGAGATCCTCTTGGTGTTCGGCGTTTGTCCTATATTCGGGTTGTCCCGGAAGACTACCCGCTTACCTAGGTGACCCCGAAGGTGAATTAAGAATGAATTGTTCCATCATTTTTTTATGGCTTTAGCATTCATTTCGTCCCTATCCTTCTTTGCTTGTGCTCGAACTTCCTCAATGGCTAAGTCGGCCTCACTTCTCCTAGGATAGTTTGGATTTTGGTTTCTTGGTGGGAATCCTGGAGGGTTTTGAGATGTTTGTTGGATTTGACCTTGGTATTGTGGTCGTTGAGGGGGGGTTCGAAGAGCGTTGGGGGTTGGCATATGGAAACGCCGGATTGTATCTCCAACCGAGGTTGTAAGTGTTTGAGTATGGGTTCCACTCCCCCTTCTTGGCCCTTTCAATTAGTTGCACACTCTCCACTTGAGACAAAATAGAGCACTCATTTGCCGTGTGCCCCTCGTTTCCACAAATATCATAAGAAATAGTATTGAGAGTTTTGAGTTGGGTGGATGTGGTACTTATAAATTTCATAGTGTCGAATTTCTTAGTAAGGACTTCCAATTTTGACGCTATCAAATCTATAGTATCCACTTGATGCATACCTTGGATTTTTCTTGGTGCACTTCTCAAGCCCGTGATGTGGGCACATCCTCAACCCATCTTTGAATCGCTCCCATGCTTCAGACAGGGACTCATTTGCTTTTGAGCGAATGTGGTGAGTTTGTTACGAAGTTGGGATGTCTTGCTTGGTCGGAAGTTTTTTTGCAAGAACTTCGCCTAGAAATCCTCCCATGAGGTAATGGAGTCCGGTGGTTGTGAATTGAGTCAAACCGCGTCTCTATCCCTTAGAGAGAAAGGAAAGAGGCGGAGTTCGATAGCTTCCGGTGAAACTCCATTCATCTTCAACGTGTCACATATTTGTAGAAAGGTTGACACATGGAGATGAGGGTCCTCGCTCGGTTGGCCTCCAAATTGATTTGCTTGGATGATTTGGAGGAGGCCGGGCTTCAATTCAAAGGAATTGGCTTGGACTCTAGGACAGACAATGCTTGAGTGTGTCCCTTGATTGTTTGGAGCAACGTAATCCCTTAGTGTTCGGCGAGGAACGGCTTCCTTGACTTCTTCTTGCGGATTGTGATTGGCTTCTCGATTTGCCATATTTACTGCCTCTTCACTTTGCACTCTTTCGATTAACTTTCTCACTCCTCTTCTAAAGGTACTATTGATTTCGGGATCAAGATCAACAAGCAGAATCTACACGCTTCTTGTTCTTCTCATACATGAGTAGTACCTAAAAGAAGAATTGATTAAACAACTTGACAAAAACTTAAACAAAGCTAAATCTTATGAAACGTAATGACCCGGCTAATAACACGGGGAGATTATCCTCCACGAAAACGGCGCCATGAACTTGTTCTAAAAAATCGTTAAAAAAAATTATTATTTTGAATAACTTTCCGCTATCGCAAGCGTACGAGATTCAAACATAGGTAGTATTATATCGATCCACAGAGAGGACATCCGTGTGAACTACCTGGATCATGATGTCCTAAGTTTAGTGACTGGAGTTAAGAGTTGATTTTTAACTAAACGGAACAAAAAGATCGAAGGTATAGATAAAGGAAAAATGCTTCCCGAAACTCGGTTTCTCCCAAATTTTGAGGGGTTAATGTCCAAACACCATTAAGTCAAAATAACAAGGGAACAAATGGTTGAACTTCTACCTAAATAGCATCCCAATAGATAGAAATTCTGAGATATGGTTTATGTGCCATATCCCCCTAGTTTTGGAGAATAAACGGGGTTCTATAAAGAATACGTAAATGGATAGCGAACAAAATCAACCCCGGGTACCGAATTACCAATTGAGTAGACTAAAATAATCTATCGTAACTTCGCCTACATTATAGACCGATGTAGGGGTGAGATTTATCTACACACACAACCTAGACTATCGCTGTTTATCCCAATCGAGACTTCCTAGGCTCTATTCCCTCTCTTTATAGGTCTTCTCCTTCATAGGTCTCCGTCCTATAAATCGAGTTTTAATTGATTTTAGTTCGCGAATTAAATCTCCTTCCTTATCAATCTAAGGCATAAAATCTAATCCTAAGCTCACTTAAGATCAATTTGGATTCCTTCGAGAGGATGACAAACCCTAGCCTAGGGTCCAAATCATCATTTCCTAAGTGCAAAATTATATAAAAGAATGCTAAATTATCGAGAGCTCAAGCCACCACGACAAACCTATAATAAAGCCTAATTTCATATAACAATTATACAAATCAAATAAATCCAAACCCTAGGTTACCAATCCAAAATCAAATTAACCATCAAAATAACATGGACACAACCCCGAAGCTCGGGTTACTCCCTTGCTTCGGGAAACTAGAAGAACTACTCACGAATCATTAACAATAACCCAATAAATATCATCATCAAGCAAGAAATTCAAAGAAAAGAAAATAAAGAAAGATAGGAATAAGAAAAGCTTATTGATGATAATAACCGGGAAATCTTCGATAAAACTTTAAGGTTGTCAACCCCTTGGAGCAATCCTTACAATTTCCTCAAGAACCCTAGTTCCCCTCTTTAAGAGAGAAGAAACCCTAATTGAAATTCTGAAAATGTAAGTAAAGAGAATTCTAAATGAAAATGAAGTCTAAAAAAGTGGTGTTGGAATAAAAGGGGGAGGGTGTATTTATAGACACCCAGTCCCCAAACATACAAAGGTAGGAAATCAGCTGAAAAATCCCCTAAAAGTAAGGGTAAAATAGTCAAAAGCAAATCGGAACACAAGGGATTGTAAGTTGTTGGTTGAACCCTCCTTCGTGCGCTCCACTCGAACTTTACATAAATTTTGAGAAGAATAGCTCAGAATTGGCTCTCGATCAAAACACAAAAGTTGGAGACCTTTGTCTTGGCTACACGTTACTACTTGAATTACTCAAAATCGGAGCTCGGACGAAGAATTTACAACCAAAAAACGAACAGGGCGAGAAACAGGTGACCGGTCGCGAACTACCGGGCCAACTGCCGGTCTGCCAGCGGCAGATGGTTGGGCGACTCTCTGGACTGACTACTGGTGGTCCTGCTGGTCCGGCAGCCGGTCCGGTAGTGACCCTGGTAGTGCCCCTTTACCTTGTTTTACACCTCCGTCTTCCATCACCGTTTCAGACTTCTTCCTCTCGTTTTCTCGACCTGATCCCTTCACTACTTTTGTTCGTGACTCGACGAACTTGAATTTGAGCTTTTGTCGAGTCTGATTCGAGCCCATTTAGGCCTCGACTTGCGGGCTTGTGGAGCATGTGCATTTATCCTTGTCTTCTTCCTTCTTCGATTTGAGGCTTTTCTATCCATTTTCTCGGCTCGAGTTCTTCACGAACTTTCTTCATGGCTTGACGATCTTTAAGTTGGGCCTATCCTCGATCCATTTTAGGCCCGTTTGGCCCTCAGAATGCTGGCCGGTGTGCGAAAATGGACTCGAACACTTTTCAAATTCCTCTAAGCTTCTTAACCTTCAAAATAAGACTATAAAATACCCGAAAGCGCATCAAATCATATAAAAAAACAAATTCAACTCGGAAATGCACTAAAGTTCAAAAATCACACATGAACATATCAATTACACATAATTCCTTACAAAATATGAACGTGAAAAGTGCAAGAAAACAGTAATTTTTACGTTCATCACTCGATGCGACGAGAACAACTACCTTTCATTGTTTTTTGGTGCAATTTCTAAAATGTTGAACATGTTCATCAATTTGGGTGCAAAGAGAATTACAAAAAAAAGTAAAAGAAAAAAAATAAGCCGATGAGCGAGGCTAAAGGGAGAGAAGCTAGGGTTTCAACTCTATATGGGAGGATTACCAGGAACGAGATTACTGAGAGAGATTGAGTGTTGCATTTTTTTAGGGTGTGAGTGATGTGGAAAATGTATTTTCAAGGTGCAATTCCAAAAGATTGAGGTGGAAATGTTTGGTTATTAATAAATTCAACGGCCCAAATGCAGCCACGTGGTAGTAATGGACGGAGATCCCCAATTTGACGAGTCACGTGCGTCTCACGCGTGTCTCACGTGCTTGATTTCGGCCACTTAAAAAAGATCTGGTCAAATTTGTCCTGAAATCGCGCAAAATATTAAATTAAGCGATTTAATGTGCAAAAAGCTGAATGAAGAGGACCAAAATTGCAAGTGGGTAAAATTTAAAGGATCAATAATGTATTTTTCCATCATTAATATATCTTATAAGAAGGTTAAGATGTTATAAAATTATATGAAGTGTTTGATAAAATTTTAAAAATAAGACATTATTGCATCCAAAATATATTATATGTATGTATGTTAGGGGCATATATTTTTTTCAAAAAAGGAAAGTCTAACTTATTTCATGTTTGAGAAACTCTTTTATATTTTATCATTTTAATAATACAATTGTCATTAGTAACGTCATATATGTCCTCATTATTATTTTGTCTAAATATTTTAATACCTTTTCTTTTTAGTATAAGAATTATCACTGGTCACAAACTTAAATTACAAAATACTTAATTAATTAAGCTACAATTAATTCCTCAAATATCTTTAAATATCTTATTTTAAAGACAAATGCATGTGCATGTCCCTCAAGTATTGAAATGTTTGCTAAACTATTAAAAAATATTCCGTTCAAGTCCCTATGCAAATGAAAGTACACAAAAGTGATCAAACCTATCTATTTGTGTCGTCCAAACCTTTACAGTTCAGTTTTTCCTTGGTTTTTAATAATCCGAGAATCTCAACAAATATTTTGATAATTGAGGAACGTTTATAAACATTTACCAATAGCTAAAGTGCCGAAATAAACATTTTAATAATTGAGGAACTTGTACAAATATTTATTAATAGTCAAAAAAATTGCCCATGCATTTTCATATTTTAAAATAAGATAAATTATTTTACCAATTCTAAAACATCTAGTAAAATTAAAGAATTGTTATATACTCCGTGTGTTTCATAAAAATAAGGGTTAATATTCTAGAGTGTACCTAAAATATTGGTGCACTTATAAGATACTATCTCCGTTCCGCTCTAACTTTTCTATTTTCTTTTTCGATTTATCCCAACTTAATTTTCCAGCACATAAATGACAATTTTTTGTCACAATCTTCACGCTTAAAATCTCCATCCTCAATCTTCACCTTTGAAAAAATCAAAGAATTCATAAAATTTATTTTTTCTTAACCTCGGTATCCGATCAAAGTAGGAAAATTAGCCGAGAGGGTACTACTTATGTTTCAGGTTACCAGTTAATTGTGGACCCATTTCTTCCTAAAAGTTAGTGTCATTATTCTAAATGGGCCCCACTACTTAGAAGAAAGATGAAGAAAATCAATTTTTTCCTTTTTTATTTGTTTCTATATCTCCTTTTCTGTTAATCTGCAGAAAACTTTTAATTCATTTGATTATTTGGTTGGTCGCCTCCTTTCAATAAATGATTGACAAAAAATCATTTCTGTAATCTGCTTTGAAAGTGGTCATTATTATAAGATACTCTCCGTTCCGGCTAATTTTTCTTATTTTTTATTTTGGTCCGTTTTATTTAATTTTTCATATTTTTAAAAAGAAAATTTATTTCACAATTTTCATCCTCAAAATCTCCACACTTGGGGGATAATTAGATTGGGATGTAGTGGCATGTATCCCGTCCGATGGAGCACATCCATGGACGGGACATCCAAAAAGATATTTTAGTTTAAGTATATGGTAGGTTAGAATGTGCATTGAAAATTGTAAAAGGTGTATTGAAATTTGTAAAAGGTGTGTTTGAAATTGTAAAAGGTGATATAGGTAATAGGGTTTGGATGTGGAGGGATGGGTCATCCAGTGTAAAATGAAATACGTTGAGGATGACACATGCCATATCCGGATGAGGACATCCCAGTCCAATTATCCCCTTAATCTCTACATTTAAAAAAGTCTAAGAAAAAACAAAATCTATTTTTTCTTAACATTTGTGTCCGATCAATTGTAAAAAGTTAGTTGGGACGAAGGGAGTAATATACTTATAAATAATAATTTATTAGTTTGAATTTAAAATATGAATTTATCTAAATATCACTACAAGGAAAAAATGGTATTTGCCACTAGCCTTTTGCAACTACAAGAGTGGTTACTAAAAATAACTCATTTTGTAACTATTAGTCGTTAGATAAAATATTTCATACAATTTCAATCAAGTTTGCTATAATATGACAAGCTCTTTTGCAACTACTTGTAGTTACAAATACATTAGTAACTAGAAAGTAGTTGCAAAAAATAGTTACAAATAAATAATTCAAAGAAAATGTCATTTTAGCTAATTTTGTTGAAATTAAGAATTGATATTTAATTGGTATGTTTTGTGAAATAAGGAATAATAAATTAAATTAAGTAGGTTATTTAAGTTAATATTGGAAGATTATAATTTTTAGGATAAAATGATATTTATTGTGAATTTTTTTAAAATATCTAAAATAACATTCTTTTTAAAACGGGAAGAGTAGGAAAAAAATACTGTCGGATGTATGAAGATTCCTTTGCCGGATGTGATAACTTTATAAGTTATTCTGGATTTGTCTAAATAAAAGGAAGCAGTTAACCCGAAAGTGCAATAATAATTGGAATGGAACAAAGCAATTAGTACGGGTGGGTTTATTTATGATTTTTGTCGGTGGATCGAGGGAACTAAATTTTAATAAAATATACTTGTTGATTATCTTAACTAGATTTGGTTCAGCATTCTCTAAATTTAAGCAAACCGACATGAATTTTATTAACTAGTTGTCATTTTTTGTTGATGAACCTGATAAGTAGGTTTGCAGTTACTAGTTTTAAGTTATTCTATAATCCAATGGTAGACAATAGTTTCCTTTTTCATCTAATAGTTTAGGTTGTTTAGGGACATTAATATCCGAAATGCACCCTGGTATGATTTTAAAAATAATTTTGTATCAAAAAATTTATTGTTCCGAACTGAGAGTTATATTTTAAATGAACTCTATGTTTTACTAGTTCAAGTAAAAAGTAAAAAAAATTAATTTCCTATCTTAGCTAAATATAGTTGAATAAGTCATTAAAATATTAAAAAAGTTCATAAAATGTGTATTAATGATTTTTTAAGTTCTTTTTTAGGAATATGATTTTTTGTAGGGTTGTACATTTATTCCGTCCCGATTAATTTTGCACAGGGAAGATTGTCACAAGTATTATGAAATGTTGTTTTTTAAGTGTTTGTTGACTTTTCAAAGGTGGATTGAGGGGGGAGACTGTGTTATAACTTTCTTTTTTAAGAAGTGTGCAAGATTAGTTGGGAGTGACGAAAACGGAATATATGCAAAATTAGTTGGGACATAAATAATAATATTTTTTGAATAATAACTCAAATTACAAGAAATTAAGATCCCTACAACTGATGCACAAAAGACGAAATGTTGTAGAAAAAGATGCGAAAAAAGAGGAAAGCAACGAAAAGAATGGTCCAAAGAAAATGGAGCAAGTTTACGCTAAGAATATTCTCAGATCAATTTACCCGTCCTTTCCGGACATATCGAAACGTGTCCTTGTATTTTGTCTCTTGTTTTCAACCTCAGGTCCCTCTACTTAATACTACTACCTGCTTTACGTCCAAATAGACCATTCCTTTTTCAAATTCACTTACCAAAACTCTTGTATTATTAATTTTCGACCCGCTTTACCTATGCTTTGAATCTCAGTATAGAGTTGTACACTGGTTGCACGAGACTGTGGGTTTATTTTGAATAGTCATTGGATCCAATCTTAATAAAGTATAATCATATACTTCATCAGCTAATAATAATTCAGTATTTTTTAGTCTTAAGCAAACACACTCTTATATTTGTGTAAGTTGAGTTGCAGATTTGTGGGTATGTGTAGTTTCTTTTATAGAAAAATACTAATTACTACTTTCTCCATCCCGAGATAATTTGCACACTTTCCTTTTTGGGATGTCCCGAGATAATTTGCACACTCTTAAAACGCAAATTTCTCTTACAATCTCCACATTTGAAAAAGTCGACTAAAAAGCAAAAATCAGCTCTTTCTTATTCCACGTGCCGGGAGAAGTGTGCATATTATCTCGAGACGGAGGAAGAAATATTTATGATGAAAAATATTACTTATTCTGAAAATCGTATAATTGTTTTAAGCATAAAAAATACCCTCTATCCTAAAGATATTCACCAATTTATTTTACATACATACTAGGAAAATATCATTAGTGTTGGACAAATTCTCCTATACACACGTGTACAAATTTTAGATCCGTGCAATCAGGGTTAAAGAGCAGATCATGAAAATGTATTACTCATTCTAAAGAAAGGTAGCTTCTAGCTTAGTGCATCTATATTCAGAACAAGTTATATTTTTCAGCATAAACACTAATATATTTTTAACACAATACATTTATTCAGAACAAGTAATATCTTTAAGCATAAACACTAATACATTTTCATGAAAAATTGACCATTGCCCCGATTGCACGAATCTAAGATTCGTGCAACTGATATACAAGAGACCTACTTTTAATGTTATGGGAAAAGTATATAACTTTAACCCATTGTTTTTTAATACCCATATTATGTTGAGGTACATAGAGTTAATGATCCACAAGACACATACACGAAATAAGGACATTTTAAAGAACTATACCATTTATATAAGGAAAGTGACTATAGTTTGGGACGGACAAAAAAAGAGTATTAGGCTATCTTTTTGGAACATAGGATAGGGAATAATACACACATATTTACATAAATAGTAATTCCTTCGAACATAGACAATTTAATCTTTCGGGAAATCAGCTAATGCATTTCCTCATAAACACTAATAAATTTCAATATAAACACTCATACCTAATAGCAAACATAGTAATATCTTTCAGCCCAAATAGTATCAAAACAAGCAATAACTTTTAGAACAAACACTTTCTTCAAAACAAGTAATACATTTTTGTGATACATTTCATGAAAAACTCTAGACAACACATGGATTCGTCTGAAACTCGAACTCTACTGATTTAAAATTTGTACATCTAATATTTATGAGAATTTGCGTTGAGGGTATTGTTTAGGCCAAATTTAGATTAAATTTTCTTTGAAACGTAAGGACTCAGTTTAAAAAAAAAATCATATTTCAGCCCACATATTATTATTTTAAGTGAATATTATAACGGATGAGGAGGATGAAAAAGCTTAATTCCAAGTACGATTTGTTCGACTTTCGTGTTAAAAGTAGAACATAAACAATATGGTGATATTGTTTACCAAGATGTGCTTAAGAAAGTTTAAGACCTAATGCAAGAACATTAAAAGTATAATAATACGGAGGTATTGAAATAAATAAAATAATCAGCAAAAATAAACTTATTTAAAGTATATGAAAGAGATCTTCTCCCCATATTATAAGAACAAGTATTGTACGATTACAATGATACAAATTGGACTCGATCCGTCGAACTACTATGAACTTAAACTCCCTCATATTCGAATAACTAATTATATTCCATATTTACTCACTTCCATTAATTGGGCCAGTACACTTGAACAATCTTTGACCGGGCCATTAACCTGAGTCAAACAAACAGAACGCAATTTTAGATATTAATGTGAGAGAAAGGGGATTATTGAGGGATATATTTGTCAATTCATTTAATTCTTAATACATAAACTTCATTATAAAATGTCAATTAAAAAGAAAGGGTATTTATTTGCAGCACGATCTTTCCAACTATCTATGGAGGGATTTAGGTCAATAACCTTTTTTACAAAAAGTTTTACCAAATGAGCTATCATCAATTCCTCAAAACTCTGCTTCTTAAATATAGACAATATTCTCTAAATTTTAATTAGAGCAAGTTTGGATTGCCCAGCTCCGCTTTTGCACATTGGATCTTCTACAACAATAGATACAACATCTTCTACAACACATGTGTTAATATATGACAAGTGTATAATATGACATAAGCAATACATCACCAATGCTTATGTGTTATGTATTGGTGCAATTGTTGTAGGAGATGTTGCACCAAAATATGACCAAATTCATCATTAACTGGTCTTGTTATATAATACTACCTTCTTTTTTTAGTTGTTTTTCGATTTTATGGTCTGTTTTAAAATAGATATTCTTTATCTTCTCTTTTTTCCTCTCATATTTCTCTCAATACTACCCCCTATCATTATTACCTAAAATATGAGTTTTGACGCGTGAGATCGATAAAAGTTCAAATTTCTTAGATTCATTTTCTTAATTTGTTTGGGTGATTTGCAAATTGTGTGTGTTTTTAATTGATTAGTAATTGACCTATGGAGGAATTAGAGGAATACTTCTTACTACTGTTCTAAAAGTTCCTATCGTGCTCTGGTTTGAATTCCATCTCAATGCTAGACTGTCCTCGACCGTCCACGTCTCCAACTTCTTCTGCTTAGTTTATTAAGGTCAACAATTCTTATCCTGAATTAATTAACCTCAACCTCATAATTAGTGTGATCCTAAATATAGAAATGGATCAATGAATTCGCAATAAAAGATGCTCCTAAACAAACTCTATGACATTCAACAATATCTCTTAACTTGAAAACTCACTGCCGTATTTCATGTTCCCATCAAGGCTTATCCAAAAACACCTTATCCATTTATATACATTAGTTTGAGTATAAATACATAGCTCTATAATCCTTGTTTTAATATACACGAACTATAATCTTTGTTTAAATATACTCAAAAATGAAAACGATAGCTACTTTGATCCTCTTTATGCTATTTAGCTCGGCTAATTTCTACGCAAGCAATGCCAAACGTGCGAATTTCTTCGCACCTCCAAAAGTTGTCATATCGAGTCCAAGCGTTGGACAATATATGGTAAATGCACGAACACCACCGACAAAAGTCCAGAGGTCTGGTCCTAGCCCAGGTGAGGGCCATGGCAATACAAATGCTAAAATAATGCACAAGGATCCAACCTCAGGGGATAAACACTAGATTAATATATATATATAGTTTATGTGGTATTTGTAGGTAGGGAGCTAGATGTTTTATCGTCTGCTAGAATTATTCCTTTTCTGTTTAAATAAGTTAGATGTATCCTTGGCGGGCACATATTCTTTCGGATTTCTTAGTCATATTTGATCAATTTTTTTCTGATTGTCTGACTAGCACCTAGTGACAATGACTCTGCAAATTCCCCTCAGCTGCTCGACAACGCCTAGGCCCCAACGACTTCTACAATATTGATCTAGCACTTACCAACTGTACTGTATTGATTTTATGACTAGTCAAGTGACATATGTACTAGATTAAATGTCGAGAACAAAAAGAGAAAAGGAAATGTGCCTAAGTTGGAAAATACTTATAAATCAAACATCCAAAACTAAAAAAACGAGAGTCAATTAAACACTAAAAACAAGTAGAATGAACAGGAAAAATGGAAAACCAAATCAAAATACTGAACATCCAAAAATAAAAAGAGCAAGGTAAAAAGAAGTGCAGAAAAATCAAGTATATAAAAACCCTTCATCAGTTTGGTGGTGGGAAGAAGGTTTCTTTAGCATTCCTCTTCGAACTGGACTTCTTCTCAACATCTACACCCACACTAAAAGCTGCCTGCAACACTTGGGGCGACAAGGCCTTCCAAACTCAATGCGTGAAAATATGGTAGAAAATCAATTCATAATGACTTATTTGTCCATTCCTCATGCTCGTTAATTTTCTTATAACAATTAAATAAATTGAAGTAGTATACAATTACTTGTGAGAAAATTGTATTAGATTCTTGATTCATTCACTTTATTTTAATCACTACCCAAAACAAATTAGAACTAGTAATGTGATTCCATCGAATGCCACCAGTAAAATCCGTTTTCCCTGCTCTATTTTAAGGGTGAAATTTTGTAGACTGTTATGACACTATAACATAATAAATATCACATATAAAAACACATCGAAATAAATGCGGGACGAATCACTCAAACCTCAATTTTTTAAATTGATAATAAAATTGTATATATTACGTTTTACAGTACTTATTCCTTTCAGCCGCCACCGCTGAATTAATGGCCCAAGCCATGTATCTCCAAGATTTTCCCACATGAAAATTTAGAGTAATCGATAGGCCATTGGACTCCTCAATATGTATCTGCATGAGTAATCTACATGTAGTTGACCAAATTAATTCATGCACCAATTAATTAACGATCATTCATCATTCGTCCTAAACAAATTAAATTTGCTTTAAAACCCCCATGTTCTGTGAATACACATATCATGCTTCCTGTAAATCTTTTGTAATTTTCTCGATAGGTTCTTCTATGGTACGATATGATCTTAGTTTTCTTGTTATCTGTACCCACAAAAAAATAATTAAATCCTACAAATATTAATTTAAATATTAACTCTTATTTTTTATTTAACAGTTGAGTTATCCTTATTTATTCCTTCACAATTCTTTAAGGATGGGGTATGAGGGCTCTCGGGGAGGAGATATGTCCCCTTTTGCTCTAAGATAAAATATATATGCATATACATAGATTAGTTGTGGAGCGAACCAAGCAATCATCTTTAATCTAAATTGTAGCACATGACGCAAATTCAACACAATATATTAATAATTCAATACTAGTCCTTTAAGTTTTACCCACTTGTAATTTTGATTCTCTCTGTTCAGCCTTTTGGACATCAAGTCCCCTAATTTAATATTTTGTGCGATTTCAGGACAAATTTGGCTCTATCGATCAGTGATGTTCTCAAGTATCTAAGCGAATGTAAATCACTCAGGTATATATAGGCTAAC
Organism: Ajuga chamaepitys; assembly: GCA_958295605.1. NCBI lineage: Eukaryota > Viridiplantae > Streptophyta > Magnoliopsida > Lamiales > Lamiaceae > Ajuga > Ajuga chamaepitys. Next base: position 4,277,157 of record OY282502.1, on the reverse strand, counting down.
AAAGACTCTAATACTTGGGGTCAAATATGTATGAATCTAAAACCTATCTATTACAAATGGAATAATGACATGCCTTCCTTCTTCGTTCTTCAGGATTCTTCAATTCACTAAGTAATATGAAAAGATATCACATATAAATCTCGCTTTTAACTCCATATGAATTTTGATTCCTTCATCATCACGTATTTTTCAGATGTTCTCACATCCAAATCTGGATAGTGTATATCCGAAAGATATCGACCCTTAGGCAGTTCCGAAATCGGAACTAGGAACCAATTGGGCACCTCTAATCACCACGACAAAAAATATTTTAATGACACATTGTTTGAGACGGCAATTGTTGTCTCTAACAATAATTTAGTGTGACAACTTATCATCACAAAATATTTTATAATTTTTTTAGAGACCACTAATTATTGAAAAAAAAAATACTTGAAACGGATTTAAGACGACCTTTGTTGTCTCAAATAATATTATTTGTGGCTAGATTATTGAGATAACTGACTATTAACGATATACTGTCTCTAATAATATAATTGTGGTAAATACTTATTTTTTTAAGACAACTTTTTTTATCTCAAAAAACCATTCTCGTGTATTCAATTTATAATTGTAAATAAAATGCATAACCTAAATAATATTAAGAACTCACTAGAATTACCCCATCGTGCGATGTACGATTTAAAATATGTTTATTTGCAAGAAAAAACAGAAAGAATAATGGAATAAAAAATTGAATAATTTAATTTTTTTAAATAAATAAGCTAATAATTTTATTTTTTTTGTTAAACCGAATTTAATTTTATTTTATTTGCATCCCAAATATCATACAAATAATTCAGCCTACAATAGATATTCAAATTTTACCTCAATATTTTAACCAACAAACAATTGTTTACTTCAAATTTAATATTTGATACGCTATCTATCTCACAATGATATTTAACTCTAACCCCAATAATCAACCAACAAACAATTGCTTATTTTACATTTTATATTCTATATTCCATCTATCTCAAAAAGATAGTACCCTTTTATTTTTTTCTTTTGTCAAATTGTCATCTCACAAAGACACTACATATACAATCTAACCTAGATAATCGACAGACAATTATATTTGTCGTAATGTGACTTATCTTCAAATGTGTAATATATATGTTAAGCTAAAACCTTAAAAGACAGAAAAAATTACTTTAATACATTATAAATAAAAATACAAAAAAGATATGAAAAAATTATTTGTGTAAAAATAAATAAATCATAAACTGTGACTTATAAAATATTTAATATAACAACTTGCCAAAAATTTCAAATTTGAAACTAATCTTTTGGCATTATTTTACTATATATACACATCTTTTGTTATATTTATAATAATTAAACCTAATTATATACTTTTAGCAGGTAAAATGAACGACAAATACCCGTAATTTTTTCTTATAGATGACTGTCTTTTATTATATGGCAAGAGTCTTTGCATTATTTTACTATATAATAGTTTATATATGTCTCTTATTATATTGTAATAATTAAACTTACCAATTTTCAGCAAGTAAATGATCAACGCACCCCTAATTTCCTCTTACAGAGGATTACCTTTTGTTATATAGTAATGTATCTAAACAATACTGAAAAAAGTTTTGTAATATCAATTTTATATTAAAAATTATAACATTAAAGATAATTACTTGATTTAATTGTTTCCATATGTAATGAATTAATTGCTTATTCTGATGTAATTAGACACGTCCATATGCAAAACTGAATTTAATTTAATTTAATTTTCTTATACAATTGTTTGATTTACTTATTTGGATATGCCAATATTGAATGTAAATTTCATACAATATATTTAAACCTTGAATTTACTCAATTTGTACATAATATATACCAGGAAATTTAGATTTTGTTAATTATTAATTACACCATAAATTTGATATTTTGTTATATATTTATTATTATAGACTTTGATCTTCTGCTGATTTTGTGTGACTAATATGGAAGAGATAATGATAAAGATATTGAAAATTATATGAAACTTTATATATCAGTCCATGCTTATATTATGTAATTTACCATTTTAGCTTTTATTTTTTATGTGAAGAATTATGTAATTAAAGGTAACAAAATAACAAAATATTGTGTCAACAAATCTATTCCATAAATTGTTGTAATTATTGGCATTAAAAAGAGAAACATAAAGAAGATTATATGACAACAAATTTTCTCCACGAATTATTGTAATTGCATTTATTAATTAAAACCCACAATTTATTTTCAGCAACTCTATATTGAGGGAAAAAAAGAAAATATTTTCTGATTTAGAGAAATTTTACTTTTATATATTATTAGATGATTGATAAAAATTAAATATACATAGGATTCACATACCATTATTTAAGGTTAATTTTTATATTGCCATTTAAAAAGGCTGCGTTTTTGTTTGTTTTAGTAACAACATTTTTCCATGCGTCTTCAATACTCATTTATAATATAGTCAATATTTTTGCAAGATTAGTGGAAATTAGGGGTGCACATGAAATAATATTGTTCGAAAATTCAGTACCACTATAAAGTTTGGTATTCCAAAAATTTAAGGAGTCGAATCAAATCAAAACTTATAAAAATATGTACTGAATTATCCTGAAATTTGGAACAATTCCGTCAATCAGATCTAGTAATCATGAGGCAGTTTAGTTCAGTATGAGATACTCGATATTTAGAGATTTTTATAAAATTTTCAATATCAAAGATAAAAAGAAATTAAAAATTAACATACTCATAACAAAGTTGCAACTGAGATCGAATTAATGTTGGCGTATAAGTAAACCTTGATCAAATTTATGATTCAACTAACAACCAAAAATAATACTTCTTCTAGAAGAACCGAAAGTAGAAGATATATACATTTACATATTTTTTTTATATCAATTTTTGGTTGGGACGATTTAAGACAGCTTGGTGATGTTCGATGCGATCTTTGAACATATATCTAATGAATATCTACAATCATAAAGTCAACAGTCAACAGTTCTATTTTTAGTTCTGTGTGCTTTCGATTCGTTTTTCGACGTAGTTCGATAAATCCCGAGTTCTATACATATTCATAATAAAAAATTATACTTTAAATTCCTAAATTTATTATTATTTTGGGATTGAGAGATTCTCTAAATTTTACTATTTTCGTTTTGGATAATAAAATTAAGGGACTTAAGGAGTTAACAAATTAACCCTCAACTAATTTCCTTAAATAAATTGATTTTTTCATCATTTCTATATATTGTTAACACTTTTCATAACTATAAGATTAGTATTATAAAAAAAGTAGCAGAGGAATTAAAATGACAATTATTTACAAACAAAACGACTAAGCTAGAATGACAACTTAAAAAAATGGAGGTAGTACTAAAGAAAACTTTGATTTTAAGATTGATTGGGACAGATTTGGATTTCCTGAAATGGAACGAGTAAATCAAATAATACATGTGTGCACGGTTTCTATATTATGATAAGATTCTCTATTGTAAAATAGTAACAAATGTATCATTATTTTCTCGACAACACTTCCTTATTATAAATTTGATTTGAGGTGAAAAGTTTGAGAAAATCAGAGGGTCCCACTTCTTTATTCAGCCTAAATAAATGTTTTTTAAGAAATAATATACGACAAAAATTTGTGTGTATATGATGCACCATAGGCTTATTGTACACCAATCCACATTGAGATCTACGCGCGACCCATTGCTGTTGGCCCGACTCGCGCGCGATTTTCCTTTTTTTTTTTTTTTGTGTTCTTACAGTAGACTTATTATGTTCGTGTAGTATAGTAATTTTGTGTTTAGAGTAGACTATTGTATTCTTCAGTAGACTTATCGTGTTCTTGTAGTATAATTATTTTTTGTTCAGAGTAGACTTATTGTGTTCTTACAGTAGACTTATTATGTTCTTGTAGTATAGTAATTTTGTTTAGAGTCTTATAGTATAGTAATTTTGTGTATAGAGTAGACTTATTGTGTTCTTCAGTAGAATTATCGTATTCTTGCAGTATAATTATTTTGTGTTTAGAGTAGACTTATTGTGTTCTTACAGTAGACTTATTATGTTCTTGCAATAGAATTTTTTTAGAAAAAAAGCGCGACCCGCGCGCTGACCCAGTTCGCAAACGCGAATTTTTTTATAAATTATATTTCTGCGATTTTTTGGAGTCCATATGTTAAATTATAGTGATGTACAATAAGCCTATTGTACATCACATGCACACAAGTGTTACTCATAATATACACGGTTTAGAGAATCAAGGCAACCACAAAATTATGTTAATTTTGATATATGATGAAATTAGTTATAAACAACATAATAATTTATTCGCTAACTAATATGTCAAAGTCTTATAAAAATAAATAAACGTTTTATCTGTAATTATTGAGATCTTTTACACATGCACATACATGATAAGCACGGTAAATATATAGTGATAATGCGCAATCCGATATCCAAGAAACTTAACGAAAACCTACGTAAGCAATATGAAAAAACACAAGATTTACGTGGTTCGATCCGGAGATCTACGTCCACGGGCAGAAAATAACACTTGCTGAGGTGTTTCTTTTACTCGAACTTTGAGTTTACACGTAATAATCCAGAATACAGAATGCGAACCCTAATTCAGAGTTCTTTTCTTCAATTTATACTAAACCCTCGTGAACCCTAACTGAACCCTAACTAATTCCCTATTATCACGCCTGTTTTCCGTAATCGTGGGCCTTGAATTGCGGAGCAAACCACAAGTTGGGCCAACGCATGCTTCTGGGCCGACACGTACTCCTGGACTGGTCGGTGGGCCAATGTATGGACCCGACCCGAAGTGACCGGGCCATCCCTATCAGATGCCCCCCCCCCCCAGCCGAAGCGAGGAAGGAGCTTCGGTTGTCACCGTGGTGGAACCATAAGCAAGAGGGGCCGTGGTCGCGGGCGCGCCGAAGTGTTTGTGGATGACTAAGTCTATCCGCGTCCCAGGGACTCCGCGGCGCAGTCTGCGGAAGCGGAACCGAACTAGGCCGAAGTGCACGGGACAGATAGCGAGATACCGAGTTTCCCAAAAGCAAGAAACGTGTCGGAAGTACATAATAACCTGGCCAAGGTGAAGGGTACACCGGAGTGTAGTAGTCTGGCCACAATGAAGGGAGCGCCGGAGTGTGGTAGTATGGCCGAGGTAAAGGGAGCACCGGAGTGCAGTTTAAATCTTCCTGACGAAGAGTGAGGTTGATGTGATTGGCGGCGCCATCATGAGAGAGAGGGATGTGAAGTGACACGCTCTGCGATTTCCAATAAACCTGTTCCCCACGCGCCTTGGGAACCGTAAAGCGCGTGAAGAGCACGTTTGAATCTCCATCACTGAATTTGAATAGGCTGTATATATTTGGAATAATTGCACAGTAACTCTTCATCTTCTTCATTGCGATTTGCCAGTTTAGAAAGCGGGAAAAAGCGGGGAATTCTGTGCTTGTGATTCATCTCAAATCAAAACTTCTCAAACTCAACCCAAGTAAGTATGCCTTCTTCTTCATCTTCTGCCTCTATTCAAGAAGTAGGGACTACGAGTGCCCCGTTAGATGTCCCCCCCCCTTCGATATCTCATTCCGGAAAGGAATGAGATTAGGACCGTAGACAGGGCCGACGGCCTGGAAAGCAACGTTATGATGGTCGCTTTTTATGAATGCGCGGAGGAGGATTTTGAGGTGGCCTCTGTAGCGTTACGGATGACGCATGTGCAGATTGAGAGAGAAATCCCCTCATTTTACTTTCCATTTAACTTAGAGTATATAGTACCGAACCCTGATGATAGGGCCTGCTGCCCGCCGCAGGGTTTTATTAGTGTGTACATAGATCCCCTTAGAATAGGCTTGAGACTGCCCCTGTGGGACATTGTGGTCCAGTTACTGAAATACTACGACATTGCCTTAAGCCAACTAGCGCCGAACGCAGTGAGGCAAGTAGTGGGATTCACCGTAGTATGCAAGAATGCCGGGATAGAACCGACCGTAGAGCTTTTTAGGTTTTTCTACCAATTAAAAGCCTTCGGAAAATCCAAGGGGTGGTACTCCTTCAGTCCCCGAGCCCGAGGTGGGTTCAAGGTTCAAAATCCGAGTAAGGTGGAGGGATGGAAGGAGAGGTTTATATTTGTGAAAAACAAAGTAGCTCTCCCGAAGTGGAGGAGGGATGAGGTACTTGATACCGCTCCGGTGGAGAACCCGGAGGCCGAAGTCATACATGTATTCCGGTCAATGGGGACTTTCAAAACCCTCTGTACTGAGGAAGAACTGGAGGGGGCAGGACTGAGCCCGTATTATTCGGGCGATGCGATTGGCGATGCGATTGCCGAAGAGGGTAGGAGTTCTTCTGTCTTGCTTTTTACAAACTATTACTTTGTATATAACTAACTTTAACTTCTGTGTGCAGTGGGACGCTTCGGGAAAGAGCCGGCTGGAAACCCCGCGGTGGCAGCGGCGGCCAAAAAGAAAGGGAAAACTGCTGAGGCATCTCCCCGGGGAAAGATGTCATCTGATGCGAGGCCCAGTGCTGGGTCTGAGGAGCAGGTAGGGGTAGTGAAGCCTACTCCTATGGTCAAGAAGAGGCCGGAGCCATTCGGGACTCCTCCAACAGCAGCAAAAAGACTCCTCACGGAGGGGGGTATGGAGGTAAGTTCCAGACGTGCTATCAGCTACTGTTAATGCAAATGCATTGTATGTTTTTCTGTGCTGATCATTGTGTGCTATTATTGGTGGCAGTTGAAGGAGCAGGGGCCCTCAAGTCTGTTGGGGTTGGAGGGAGCCGATGCCGAAGAACTTCTGCGCTTGGCGCGAGGAATCTTGGACCTCGGTCGTAAGAGCGAGAAGGAAAGCAAGGAGGAGCTGGCCGAAGTAGCTAGGGAGCTTCGGGCGCGCAACGACCGGTTAACCCAAGACCTGACCGAGGCACGCAAGAGGGCTGCCTTGGTCGAAAATGAGGTTGCGTGTCTACGCGGAGTGGAGGCAGAGACCAATGTCCTCCGAGGTGAAGTACTGCAGCTGCGGGCAGAGATGGAGGTGAAGCTGCCGTAGTCGAAGGGCAAGGAGCGATGCTGAAGGCATTCGCCGAAAAACTGTTCCAAACCAGCACGTTCCTTGACTTCCAGACGGATTTTGTGGCAATAGGGGACCAAGCCACGCGATCTGAGCTGCTGGAGCAGGTTAAGGAGGTCTACCCGAATGTGGATGTATATCGTCCAGAATTCGGGTACGACTTTGAGGCAGTGGCCGGGGTGGAAAAGGCCTACTACGCAGCACTAGCGAATCTGCTGGAGTGGCCCCTGTTGAAGGCTCTAGGGGAGAAGAAACAACTTCTGACGGCCGCGGAGATCGCCGACTGCGAGGTGGACCAGGACCAAGAGTTCATGGCGTTCCGCCGGGGTGAGCTGGTCTCCGAGCCCCGAAACAAAGAACCCCCCCTCGGATGGAGGTCGATGCCATAGCTGCGGACGAAGCTGTCGCAGCGAATGAGGAGGAAGAAGCCGAAGTGTCAGAGGGCCGGCGAGAGGTGTTGCCCGAGGATATTGAGGGGACCGAGCGGGAGGTCAGTCGTTCCCCTCAAATTTAAAGTTGTAGATAATAGGGGTATATGCAAACATTGTACTGAATCATGGATATTGTACTTCCGTTTTGTTGAATATAATTTTCGTTTTCGAACTGAACTCCAACTCTTTACATACTTGAGATTGATCGATCTGGTTGACTCTTCTTTCTGTTTAGAATACCGCGGAATTGCACGAAACAATAAAGAAACTCATGCGATCACTTGAGTGGTTCCGCGAAGAAAAGAACAACCTGCAAATGCACGTAGTGCCAAAGCTAGAAAAGCAGGTGGCCTCGGCAGAGAGGAAGGTGAAGGAAGCCGAGGAGAAAGCCTTGGATCAAGAGCTGAAGTATCTGGCCAAAGTTGCTGAACTGGACCGAGTCCTCATCCATCAGAGGGAGTATGACCGAATATTGACCGAGTTCGGTCTACTGACATTTGAGGAAGTCGAGGCGCGGGTTGTAGAGATTCAGGAAGAGATTTCAGCGCTTATGGCGAGGAGCCCGGCTGAGTCCTCGGAGCTCGTACGGAAGCGAGAGGTGTTGGAGTTGCTCCTTAATATGTATAAAGGGCTGAAGGGCCGTGGCAGGTGGCAGCCCTCTGCCGAGGAATTTATTGCCAGTACAAGCCGGAGCCAGGACACTTCAAAAGCTCCTCGGAAGGGTAAAAGGAAGTCCACGGGAAAGAGCAAAGGCATTGTGATCCGAGAGCCAGCACCAGTGACTACGATCGAAGAAGAGCCCACTGTGGTCGCCGAAGAAGTAGTCGAGGAGCTGGCTAGAGAAATTGAAGTGATGGCTCCGGAGGAGTGGGACCCTATGCAGTGGGCCCGGACCCCGAGGTCTGCTCCGCAACCAAGTAGCCGCGCTCGTACAAGAGACGAAGTTCCTAGACAAGCGTCAAGCACAAGTCCACGGCGTCGGGAAGCCCGCGGGGGGGAAAGAGCCGGAGCCCGCGGCCGAAGGACGACCAGATCCCGGAGGACACAGCGTAGGTCTAGGAGTAGGCCTCAACGCTGGAGCGCTGAATACTGGCTCGGGGGCCGTAGATGATTGTTTGTTGTTTTTTTTTTTTTTGTTTTTTAAGTCTTATGTAAAAAATTCTTTGTGCCGTATTACTCGGAAGATAATAAAATCGTTTTGGTGTGCATGACTGTGTTAAAGTAGTAACTGTTTTAATCGGGTGTTCGGGAACACAATATGGATAAATCCAATGCAAATCTCCCCGGACGGATCGGGCGGGAGTAAAATCTCCCCGGACGGATCAGGCGGGAGTAACCACTTCTCCGGTTTAACAGGCGAGAAAGTGATACGAGTCCGGGGACGAAATGTGAATCTCCTCGGACGGACCGAGAGATAGATTTAATTGTCCGGAGACGAATGATATTAATATGAATGCGTTAGGGCGTCCCCGTAACGTAAAAGAGAACACAGCGAGATGCATAAACAAAGAGTTTTTATTCAATGAAGAGTGCCGGAGCAAACAAAAGAATACAAAGAGAGATAACAATCATAAAAGAAACGTACAATGAGCATAAAGATAAGATGGTACTTGTGATTTGGCATTCACAGATAGAAGCGCCTCAAGTTGGTAACGTGCTAGCTTCGGGGAATCGAGGTTCCATTGAGATGCTCTAACTGATAGGATCCGGAATCGTGCGCGGCAACGACGCGGTAGGGACCCTCCCAAGAAGCATGTAATTTCCCCTCGGGGGCAGCTTTGCTGGCTGAATTGAGCCGAAGCACTAGGTCCCCGACATTGAACTGAGTGCCCCGGACCCGGAGGTGATGATACTGGGCTGCACGTTGTTTACACCTGGCCTGTTGAATGAATGATTGATCACGACGATTTTCAAGCTCATCCAAATTTGCTCGGAGAGCTTCGTCATTATCCTCTGGAACCAATGTGATAAGGCGGGGGCTTGGTACACTGATTTCCGCAGGAATAACGGCTTCGGAACCATAAGTAAGGCTGTAAGGAGTCTCCCCGGTAGAGGTATGCGGTGTCGTGCGATAAGCCCATAGTACTTGTGGAAGGTTTTCGGCCCAAAGGCCCTTGGCATTATCCAGGCGTTTCTTTATACCCGTGAGCAGGGTTCGGTTAGTGACTTCAACCTGACCGTTGGCTTGAGGGTGTGCTACCGAGGTGAAAACTTGTTTGATATGAAGCTCCTCACACCATGACCGGAAGGGATCTTTGGCAAATTGCTTGCCATTATCCGAGATAATGGTGCTCGGTATGCCGAAGCGACATACAATATTTCGCCAGACGAACTTCAAGATATTCTGACCAGTGATTGCAGTAAGAGGTTCTGCTTCTACCCATTTGGTGAAGTAATCCACGGCGACCACCAGAAACTTCAACCCACCCGGAGCGACCGGAAACGGGCCGACGATATCAATGCCCCACTGAATAAATGGCCACGCACTTTGGATTCCAGTGAGTTCGGTTTGAGGCAGGTGTTTCACACGAGAATGTAGCTGACACTTGATGCATTTTGTCACTAAGTCGTGGGCATCGTTAAACAAAGTTGGCCAATAATATCCCCAGCGGAGAACTTTCTTGGCCAATGTCCGGGAGCCGATATGACTGGCACAAGCCCCTTCGTGAACCTCCCGTAGAACTTGGTTAGCCTCAGTAGGAGCGAGGCACCGGAGACTCGGTTGTAGGTACGATTGTCGATACAAGACTCCATCATGAAATGAGTATTTGGGGGCTTTGAGGACTACTTGCCGAGCTCGCAACTTATCATTGGGCAGAATTCCATCTCGGAGATATTGAATGATAGGGATCATCCAATTCGGATCACCATCGGTCAGTACCGAAACCGTTGCCTCATGAATTGCTGGATGAGACAAGTCTTCGACCATGATATCCGGAGATATATTAGTTCGAACCGCGGAGGCCAATTTGCTGAGCGCATCTGCTCTTGCATTCTGAGTACGTGGTATTTTCTGGATGACAACTGTATCAAGAGTTGACATAAGCTTAAGTGTTAAAGCACGATACCTGATCATTGTTTCATCCTTGGCGACATAAGTCCCCTGGATTTGCTTGGACACGACCTCGGAGTCCGTGAAGAGCTCAAGATGGCGAATGGCTAAGGATTTTGCGAGCCGGAGCCCGACGATGACTGCCTCGTATTCTGCTTCATTATTAGTCACCTTAAATTTGAATCGGATGACGTATTTAACTTCAACTCCCTCGGGGTCAATGAGGAGCACCCCGGCACCACTTCCTCGGGTCGTGGATGCACCATCCACATATAATTGCCACTTGCGAGGTGAAGATACGAGGGTAGCGGGATGATGGGTAACACTGTCTGCCGAAGACTCATGATTATCTCCCGGGGTTTCAGCCAAAAAGTCGGCAAGTGCTTGACCCTTGATAGCTCGGCGAGGAAGAAATTGAATATCGTATTCGCCTAATTCGACAGCCCACTTTGCGAGGCGCCCGGACACCTCGGGCTTGACAAGAATCTGACGGATAGGATGATTGGTCAGAACTCGTATTTCGCGTCCTTGGAAATATGGCCGCAGACGCCGAGCTGCCATGACAAGAGCCAGCACAGTTTTTTCCAGCATGGAGTATCGTGTCTCTGCCCCGTGGAGTACACGACTTGCGAAATACACGGGATGTTGAACCCCATTGACTTCGCGCACAAGTGCGGCGCTAATAGCTTCCTCGGCGGAGGCTAAATACACATAAAGAGGCTCTTCGGAGAGAGGAACTGACAAAGTGGGTAACTGCTGAATATGATGCTTCAAAGCCTCGAAAGCTGCAGTACACTCCGGTGTCCACTCGAATGACTTCGCTTGTCTCAAAATCTTGAAGAAGGGGAGTTGGCGCTCTGCTGCTTTAGATAAAAAACGGTTTAAGGCCGCCAAACCACCCGTGAGGCGTTGAACGTCTCTGAACGTCTTCGGTGGTTGCAGATCTAAAACGTCCCGAAGTTTGGCTGGATTGGCCTGAAGACCATGTTGTGAAACCATATAACCGAGAAACTTGCCGGAGCCAACGCCGAAAGTGCATTTTGCCGGATTAAGTCGCAAATTGTAACGCCGCAGAGTACGCAACGTTTCAGCTATGTCTTGCACACATGAAGAATGAGAGGTACTCTTTATAACAAGATCATCAACGTAAACCTCGACGTTGCGGCCAATCTGGTCGTGGAAAACACGGTCCATGAGACGTTAATATGTGGCTCCAGCGTTCTTGAGCCCGAAGGACATTTTCTTAAAAGCAAAACACCCGAAAGCAGTGATGAATGCTGTCTTGAGGGCATCCTGCGGATCCATAAAGATCTGGTGGTATCCCTTATACAGATCTAAGAAACAAAGTGCCACGTATCCAGTAATGGCTTCGGCCTTTTGGTCAATGGAAGGTAGGGGATAACAGTCCTTCGGACAATGTTTATTGAGGTCGGAGAAGTCGACACACATCCGCCATGCCCCGCTGGACTTTATCACCATCACCGGATTGGATAGCCAAGAGGGGTAATACACTTCGAACAAGATGTCCGCATCCAAGAGTTGTTGCACTTCGATTCGAATTGCTGCATTTCGCTCCGGAGCGAACTTCCTTTGCTTTTGCTGTATAGGCTTTACGCTGGGATCGATGTTCAGCTTATGGGTTATTATATCGGGAGAGACCCCGGGCATATCCAAAGGGGACCATGCAAAGACATCGGAATACTCTCGCAAGGTCTGAATGATGGCCTGGTGCAACCATGGCACATCCACGGCACCGACAGTTACAGTCTGTTCTGGCTTGGACGGATCAAGCGGTACTTGGGCGGTGGTATCCCCCAATGAGGTACATAGTCGAGGTTCAAGAGCCGATGATGCTACCTGAAGCTGCTGTTTGGGAGGAACTTTGGCAGTCTTTTTGAGTGCCACGTACATACACTCCTTTGAAACCCGCTGACTACCGCGGATAGCCACTTCGCCATGCGAAGTGGGGAATTTTAGAGCGTGGTGGTATGTGGAGCATATGGCTTTGGCGGGAGTAAGCCAGTCCCGACCCAAGATCATGTTGTGCGGTGACAGGGAGTTCACCACATAGAAATCCACGAAAATGGTTTTTATTGCCGGATAGGTCCCAGAGACGCCGGGAGAGTGATGACACCTTCTGGTTGGACTTCACCCTGAGTGAAAGTCTGCAATGGCCCGGGGGCCGGCCGAAGTTGTTCCCGAGGAATTCCCATCTTTTGGAAACAGTCGGCGAATATAACACTCACTGCGGCTCCATTGTCCACAAAGACCCGCTTTATTGTAATATTGGCCATAGTCATGTCGATGACAATGGCATCAGTATGAGGTGTTATCTCTGGAACAGGGTCCCTATCTGTGAAACTAACAGTTTCGGATTGATGGAGGCGCTTATGACGTGGCTCCTCGGGAGGAGGACGGCGAGCCTCTGCCTTCAAGGCATTTCGTGAAGCCCCGGTGGGGAGGGCCCCATATATCACGTTTATTACGTGAGTGGGTGCATTGTCTCCGGGTCCTCCCGGAGGAGGAGGTGGTGGCAGAAAACGAGGCTGTTGGCGATTGCCAGAGTCTTGCCGTGCATTATTGCTAGGTCCCGGCCGATTATTCTGCCACGGCGGCCGATTTTGTTGTGTGCCCCGGTCATGATAACCTCCGCGGTTATGAGACGAACCCCCATTCTGGCTTGTCCGAGGTTTGTCATCGGTCCGCGCAATGTATTGTCGCAGGAGACCTTTCCTTAGACACTCCTCGATTTCCTTGCTGAGCTCTCGGCACTCCTCTGTCTCGTGCCCATGATCTCGGTGGTACGCACACCACTTTCCACGGTTCCTCTTTTCAGGCGGAGCAGTCATCCGCGGACAAGGCCGTAGATCGTTCTTGTGAACAGAAAGAATTTCAGCTCGTGACTTTGTCAACGGAGTAAATTGTGGAATATCACCTCGGGATTCTGAACGCCCCGGGTTCAGGCGGGAAAAGGCACTCGGTCGCGTGCTAGGCCCAGCTTGTGCCCTGTCGGACTGCCGCTTGCTAGCATGTTTCTCACGTTTCTGGCGAGTCTGCTCCTCGGCCTTAGCATATCTGCACACCGTTTTGAACAGTGCTCGGGTTGTGACCGGTGGATTTCGAACCAACTCGGTGTAAAGTGGTCCGGGACGGAGTCCATTCATGAATGCGTTGATGACTACGTCATCTGAGCAATTTCCCACCTTGAGGCTCTCCGTTGTAAAGCGTTCAAGAAATTGGGTAACGATTTCACCGTCCCGCTGTTCCATATTCATGAGGTCGGCCAGGGTGACCATGGGCTTCGCACGTGCTTCGAAACGCGCCCAAAAGTGTTCGGTTAGTTCTCTAAAAGAGGATACGCTGTTGCGTGGGAGAGAATCAAACCAAACCCGAGCTTCATCCTGAAGGTACTCAGGGAAAATCTTACAGTAATGGAGGGATGTAGTATGATCGCGGCTAAGCATGTTGTGCCTGAAAGCTCCAAGAAAATTGGCTGGATCTCCGGTGCCGTCGTAAGGTGGTATGGCCGGCCGTTTGAACCCTTCGGGAAGGGAGGTGGCCATGATTTCTTGGGAGAACGGTGTGATGATATCTCCATTGGCATCAAGGTCCAGGATTTTGTCCAGTTCGACATTGCGTTGAACTCGCTCATACTCTTGAAGATCTAGAGTATGAGGATTGGCATAACGAACTCTCTTAGCCGCGTTGAGTGGACGGCGGCGATCGACATCGTTAGGTTCATCGTTGCGTTGTCGTGATTCGTTAGAACTCCCATGGTCCTCGGAAGAACCAGGTCGTTCCCGTCGTCGATCCTGACGCCCGCGATACCCCGGGTCCTGTCGATCACGCGAGTGCTGACGATGTGGAGGCACCGCGGGATTAGCATCCTGTCCGGCGGGTCCCTCATGATTTAGGCGGTTAGCCGCCCAGTCTTGAAGAACATGGGCATGCTCTTGTAGGAAAGCCTGGAGCAATTCTGGAGTGATTTGAATGTAACCGGTGGCTGGGCAGCAACGGGATTAGGGTTTTGCATGTCTTGTGGGGGTGGAGGCAAGAACTGGTTGTCTGGATTCACAACCGGGCCTTGGTTGCCCTGATGATGAGACGCACCTCTTGTCGGCGACTGCCTCGGCGGCAAAACTTGATCCACGGGTGGATCTTGATTGGATTGATCACCGTGGCGAGATTGATTCAGTCGAGTCATCACCATGATATGTGGATGCACTGTTAACGTCAGAAATTGCTTTACGTTCCCACAGACGGCGCCAATTGATAATGCGCAATCCGATATCCAAGAAACTTAACGAAAACCTACGTAAGCAATATGAAAAAAACACAAGATTTACGTGGTTCGATCCGGAGATCTACGTCCACGGGCAGAAAATAACACTTGCTGAGGTGTTTCTTTTACTCGAACTTTGAGTTTACACGTAATAATCCAGAATACAGAATGCGAACCCTAATTCAGAGTTCTTTTCTTCAATTTATACTAAACCCTCGTGAACCCTAACTGAACCCTAACTAATTCCCTATTATCACGCCTGTTTTCCGTTGCGTGATAGTTGGGAACGAATCGTGGGCCTTGAATTGCGGAGCAAACCACAAGTTGGGCCGACGCATGCTTCTGGGCCGACACGTACTCCTGGACTGGTCGGTGGGCCAATGTATGGACCCGACTCGAAGTGATCGGGCCATCCCTATCATATAGTAAGACTTTGTTTATTGATGACCTTATTTTCAGGTTGTGAAGTAAAAGTTAAAACCTGCAAATAAAAAAAAATAAAAAAAAAAAAGATTAATTACAATGTCCTCTACGAAAGTTTCACAATCTACCACGTGTCGATATTCTATTAGTTGTATTAAATTATTTATTGAATACATTTTTAATAATAAATAAATAAAATATTTTTTATTTTCACAAAACTTAAATTTTTTATTAAAATTCTTATTTTTTCTCTACAAGTAGACCCTAATATTGACATTAGGGATGTGAGTGGAGTTCGGAGATTGCCGAAATTGGATCGAAAATCGAACTGAACTAGTTTCAAATCAAAAATACCCGTTGACTATTTGACTTTTCTGAACCAAACTGAACCGATTATTTTCTTGGTACGAAATTTTCCGAACCGAAAACTGTACTTAAGCGTACCGAACATTACCGAACTGTATTGAATCGAATAACCGAAAAAATAATAAATTATAAATTTAAATATACATTATCCCTGAAATATTAATAAGAATTGAAAATTATATTATTCCTAACTTTTTAGTTAGTTATATTTAATGTAAATAATTAAAAAAACTTATATTTAATTATTATATAATTTTCAAAACACATTTAGAAAAATCACCTTATTGTAATTGTGGAATTAAAATATTTTCTTTTCCCTGAAATATATTAGAAAAAGATCTAAAAATAATATGTAATTATTAAATCATAGCAAAAATATTAATTTTATTGAGAGATAAATTATATATTTTGATAAAAGAAATTAATATTTATTAAAATGTTAAATTGTGTTAGCTCGATTAGCATTTAGCGTATTTTAAAAATTATTTGATACTAAAAGAGTAGAGAAAATTCAGAAATTTAAGCGGAGAGATTCATTACACCTATACTTTAATTTTCTTATTTTAAACTAAAACTGAAAAATAGAAATTGTATATTTCAAGCTAAATTCTATTGGGTTATATTTAAGGGAAATAAATTCTATTATTTGAACTCCCAGAAAAAGAAAAAGAAATTAAAGTAGACATAACTAATACTCCCTCCGTCCCGATTAACTTGTCACAATTGATCGGACACGGATGTTATGATGAAATAAATTTTGTGAAATCTTTGATTTTTTTAAAGGTGAAGATTGAATGTGAATATTTTAAGGATGAAAATTATTATTTTTAATTGTCATTTATGAACATGTTGAGACGGATCGAAATAAAAAGTAGGACAAGTTAACTGGGACGGAATGATTAATTATTTTGAACAATAATGGGGCCTGCATGAAAACAACGAAATTCCATATGCTATGATAGCCACCCAATGGCCGTCTCCAGTTTGAAAGACGTGGCACGTGAGTACAGGAATATTCGTGTCCCCAATCTGCCGGCGGATATCCCGTCCTGCCCTACACGTGTCATACGGTCTATCCGTCTGAACCGCACATCTCCACAACTTTCCACCTGGACGGCTCGATCATAGGTCACCACCGACGAACGGTAGTCCACGAAACACCAGATCAAGATTCTCCAATTTAAAACTATATTTCGGCAATCATGCTTCTTCAGATTCGTCGCCGATTTTATCTCCCCATGTTCTTTTTCTTTATTGCAGAAAAGCCCCAACTTACATAATGCCAAATGTTCATGAATGATGCATACCATAACAGTCGGTGAGTGTGTGTTTATATAAGTATATTGTAAGATCTGTATGCATGTTATATTACATTGTGTGCTAATCCTATTTTGTCTAAATATATCCAAAAAAAAAAAAAAAATAAGGCTCCGTTTACTTAAGATTGAGCTCAGTAAATTTAAAGGATCGAATTTCAATGAAGCACATTCATTAACTTCCTCAACCCAATTTGGCCCATCCCTCCACAGTCTTAAGTAAACAGATCCTAAGTTACTTAACAAAGATAATTGGGTTCGTTATACAAATTGATCATATTTTAAGGTATTTGGCTGGTGTATCTAAAATATGGCAAAAACTTGTATGCAATCGTCACACGGTGTGACGGCAAAAAGTATCACTTTTGTGGTAAAAGTATCACGTTTATCTGTAAAAGTATCACATTTTTTAACAAAAAAAATATCACTTTTTGTAGTAAAAGTATCACATTTGTCTGTAAAAGTATCACGTTTTTCTCTAAAAGTATCACTTTTTCCTGTAAAAGTATCAATGTTTTCTGTAAAAATAAATTTCATCACACGTATAACCGTTCACACACAAGACTCACTCCTAAAATATAGGCAGTGATTGTACGTATAGTTTGTGTTTGTTTATGATCGGAAGTACTGAGTTACTGTTTGACTAAGGTAAATAAGGTTGAGAAAGTAGATTAAAGAGAAAAATGATGTTGGTTGTAGAAAAAATTGTGATTTGTTTATATTATTAAATTGAAAAGCGATAGAATATGTGTAAGAGCCAGGATTTTTTCTACCCTACCCCCAAAAGATAGTTAGAAGATATAATATTTAATACTTCCCCCCTCCCAATTTATTTTGTGCACTTTCCCTTTTCGTCCGTCCCAACTTATTTTGCATATTTCTAAAACTAGAATTTGGCACGTGCGTTGCACGTGCAACACTTAGTAAATTAATTTTGAAAATGGTTTTTTGCACTTGTTTTTTGTTTTGTTTTTTGTTTTTTGTTTTTTTTTTTTTGTTTGGCAATTTCAAAATATTTTCAACAGATAGTACTCACAGAATAAATCATTTACTTGAAGAATTGAGTAAGTGAATCATAATGTTATCACAAGACCATATAATTGTGAAATTGATCATATGTCAATACTCAATAGTAACCTATTTTTAAAAACCCTATTCTATAAACTTTATCGTAAAATAGTGTGTTATTAAATATTAGTTTAAGTAAAAGGCAAAACAGAGTATGTAGAATAAGATGTAACCCAATGAAAATTATAACATCACACGAAAAAGGAAAATAAAAAACCTATTTATCGTGGAAATTATTTTGACATAGTTTAATTCTTTTTTTTTTTTTTTTAAGGATGTACTTGCTACTATTTTTTCTCCTTCTTGATCTTTCTTGTTGCCGAAACCTTTTTTTGCTGTGACTTTTTAAAAATTTGTTTGAGTGTTTGCTCATCATTGCTCTCTGTTTGAATGTTGTCTTCTATTTTTCTCTTTGTGTTTTTTCCTTTCTTCTTTTCTTCCCTTTTTGCTATGGGTTCATATTGCTTTTTCTTCGATGTTGCTCTTGTTTTCTTCTCATTATACCCCTTTATTTTTTCTTTTATGATCTCTATGACCTCATCATCGCTTCCAATTTGAATGCAATCTTCTAATTTTGTGTTTGTGTTCCGCCGTTTCTTCTTTTCTTCCATTCTTGTAGGTTCTTCATTCTCTTGTTTTTTCTTTGTTGTTCTCCTTCGTCTCTTCTCCTCTACTTCTGTAGTGTTTTCATCAAGTATTGTTGTAGTTGTATCTTTCTCATTCTCTTCTTTTTGCTTTGTTGGTTCTATCATTTCTATTGCCTCTGCTATTACATTCAGTCTTCCTTCGATAATTTTAGTATTTTCATTTTGTGCGATCAAGATCCTCACATCATTTGCATTTTGTAAAATTAACTTTCTGTAGTATTTAGATTCATTTTGTCCCTGTATAGATTTATGTTAGCAAGGTTGTTTTTTTTAATCTACGAACTTATTAGTATTGTTTATTGCAAAGTAATTAATTACCTTTTCTGTGGATTTAATGTACTCCTGCGCTGAGCATCCAACATATACTACTGTTATCTCATCAAACATTGTTGTTGTTGTGCTGTAGATTCCTTAATGAACATTTAATTTTATTATGTACCTGTAGTATATTAAATATCATTTAATGTTAGTGTATACGTATTTGAAAGTATCATGAAGATTATATTATACACATATTTGTACCTTGGTATTGCTTCCGCTATCTCATCGAAACACTTGTTGCATCTTGCAGTAGTCTCACTTTTGTGCACTGATCTAGTGCAAATTTTGCAGGAGTCATACCATATCTTAGCCTCATTTTCAACGATTCAACCATTCCAATGAAATAGTAGTAGGTATCCTATTAACAGAACCATTGTTAAGTTAATTTGTTTCTTAATTTAATTGAATGATTAATATATGTTTGTAACCAACTAAAATATTATATTTTGATTTTTTTTTCTTGATATACTTTATTGTAGGATAATAATTTTATAATTTTATCAATTAATCGTATTCTTCATGTCTCTCTCTCCCCCTTTGCCCCCAACCCTCTCTCTCTCTCTCTCTCTCTCTCTCTCTCTCTCTCTCTCTCTCTCTATATATATATATATATATATATATATATATATATATATATATATATAACTATAAATATATTTTTTACTTACTCTTTGTTCATGATAGTAATCTCTCTCTTATCTTTGAATCCATTTTTTTGAGTGCGATTTTCATGCATTCCTTTACCCTTGTCAACATCCCGTAGGTATCTGCACATTTTGTATAATGTTAAAAGAATTTTTACATATCTATTTAATTTGAAATTTGACGTAATAGTAGGAGAAATTGTTTTAGTTTTAGTTCAAGGATTCGTATGAGTTTCTTCAAAAGTTCTTCTGACAAAGAGGAATTTCCCAACACACTAAGCCTATTTTGAACCTCTTTATGTGTGTTAACAAAATATAATTGAAAATATTCCGGACAATCTTTAGTTGCTTTCAATCCGGGAAGACTGTGATAAGTCATGCCTTGTGCTCTAAAGGTATAAACTCCATGCCTTCCAGATGTGAGTTCTTTATCGTATTTAATTCCAATTGAAGTAAAAGAGAATATGCCATTGTACAATCTAATATTTTTTCTGAATTCAACACTCTCCTCTGAATTTGAAGTAAATAAATTGTACAATTCATCAGGAATTTCAATAGAGGATAGCTGAATTTTTTCATTATCACAACAAAAGGTTGGAGGTTCGTACTCAAATCTTGCAACTCCACAATAAATGCAATTTGGAATTTTTCGCAATTCATGTTTCTCTGTGCATTCAAATTCATAGATTCTTGTCCTAAAACAATATAAATTTCATAATAGATAGATTAGATTTATAAACAAATATAAAACATATTTACATTAATACACTATTTTTTTTCTTTAAAATGTAAAGTGGCTCACCATTTCATAGGCATGGAATTTTTGTGGCACGTGCTCTTTTTTTGTTGTTACTAACTTTATCTATATATTTCTGTTTTTCAATAGCACTTAGTTTGGCATACTTATTTTTTTTCCCTTGCAAGTTTCCTTTGTCGGTATACATCTGTTGTTGTTGGACTTGTTGTAGACATCTGATTTTATAAAATAAATAAAAAAATATTTTAAATTATATACATATAACAGGTACTATGTTGATTGGTACATGACATTTTTTTCTAATTTTCCCTTATAGGAAATATTTTAATAATAGATAATTTTGATAAAATTTATTGTTTGTAAAATTATAAATTACTGAAATATAATTATCAAAAGAAACATAAAAACTTTTAAGAAATAATAAACACAAAAAGTCATTTAATGAAACTAATAGTTACACCAAACCTTCGCCTTTTTTATAATAAAATATGATAAATGTTAAATTTAAGTTATATAAATAAAAGTAATGTTAAAATAATCTTAAATTATTTTAAATATCTAAGATATTATCTAAAATCTAAGCTAATTAAAAATAATAATCAAATTGTTTCCTTACCCAAACAGTAATCCTGCCCCCCTCCCCCTCCCCCAAATCCCTACCTCTTCAACAACCCCTCCCCTCTCATAAAACCAAACGTCGGCTACCTCCACTACAGTTTTACATCTCTGACTTCATAGAAATTGATGTTACAATGTAAAGCATTAGTAAAAACGGACCTCTAAATTCGAGACTGCACTCCAACAAATCTCATTTAATAAGCGCTTCAATTTATTTTTTGCTTTCTTCGTGGTTAGCCAAAACCGAGAATGACGATTAAGTTATCGGCGTAATTCACAAATTATCTGCCAAGTTCTGCTTCATAAGTATATTTATGAACGCGAATTAAGTAACTTGCCGTAGAATTAAGAGAACATGTAAATTTTGATGGTATAAATATTAGGAGATATGCTTCATATATAATAATTATTAAAGATTTTATTTTACGTAGAATTAAGAGAACATGTAACTTTTGATGGTTTAAATATTAGGAGATATGCTTCATATATAATAATTATTAAAAAAATTATTTTACGGATGCCATGCAAGCTTTTGATTGTGTAAATATTAGCAGATATGCTTCATATATAAGAATTGTTAAAGATTTGTTTTACGGATGCCATGCAAACAATATCTAGGAATATAATTTTAGAATAGAATTAGGATACATACAACATGTAGTTACAATATTACCCTTACACTATTATAATTTAAAAGGGTAAAACAGGTCAAACATAAATTGGCTGAAACTTAAGGCACTTTTTAATAGTGTATAGATAGAAATTAATTCCTACAATTTTACTTTCAAAATTTCAACCCTCAATATCCACCTTTAGAAAAGTAAAAACAAAAAGGCAAAATCTATTTTTCTTAACATTCGTACCCGATCAACTCTGTAAAATAAGTCGGACGGAGGTAGTATTTTTAATGTTTTTTCCTTTTTAAAATGAAATAAACATAATGGATTGTCGACAATAATACTACCTCCGTCCCAGTTAATCTTGTACACTTTCCGTTTTCGTCCGTCCCAATAAATCTTGCACACTCCTTAAAAAGGAAAATTATAACAAAATCTCCACCTTCAGTCTACCTTTGAAAGTCAACAAATACTTAAAAAACAATTTTTCTTAATACTTGTACCAACCTCCCATGTGTAATATTAATCGGAACGAAAGTAGTAATATACTAAACACCCTTTTGGTTGGGACCTTCCTCGATAGGTTAACCCAACTCAAAACAAATATATCCATGATCATTATTTACATTAGTTGAACATATTTTGAGCGGTTTAACTGGTGCATCTAAACTCCACATTTTCAAGTTTTAAAAGTGTAGTTGGTACAAATCGAACACTAGAAAAGAAAATTAACTTTTTCACGATGTATATATGGAGAAATTGGGGTGTTAACATCCAAGCCTTATATTGTATTGAAGCTGAAACAACAGTTAAAACTTATATCACGGACTTGGTCTGTTGTTGAGTAGATTCCTTTGAACATGACTAATTAGTGATAGATCCTCTTGTTTAACATTCATGCACTGTCCACTTCGATGATGTCTAGGTTTACATCTATATATATAATATAGCCACGCCTTGAGTTCTTCTCTTTTGGGTTTCAGATTTCATAATTCAAACCAAAAGAATTCTCTCTGCTTCTTTCTTTTGTAGAAGAATAAAGACATTTCTTTTTCTTTCTCATCTTTCTTAAGCGGTGGCGGTGACTGGTAGCCATGGAAAGAATGTACGGCGGCAGCAACGGCGGCGGTTTTGGTGGGGTGGTGATGACAAGAGACCCGAAGCCTCGGCTTAGGTGGACCGCTGATTTGCATGATCGTTTTGTTGATGCTGTCACTAAGCTTGGTGGCCCAGATAGTGAGTCTATTTCAATTCATTGCTTCTCTTTCACTTCTTTTTCTTAATCATGTGTGTGTGTGAGTGTGTGAGAGAGAGTGTGAAAAGGATTCCTGTTTGGTGTGTCTGAATTTTCTGTACTTGTTAGGTAGAGATTAAACTCATGATCATAATTGAGAAGTGGTTCTCTTGTGAATTATTTGAAAATGACGGTTATGAGATTAGGGCAATCATGAATCAGATCAGAATTGCGTAAATAAGGAAAAAGTTGTAATAAGTTTCTAATTCCATTTGTTGAAAACTAACTCTGGCCCAGTTTGTTTCCTTCGCACTGCACGTTTCATCTTCTATTACACTATCTTTATACGCTAACACATGTTAATTAGAAACATCATCTAATATATGTGGCGCTCGGTAAACATTAAGAAACACATAAACATATCAGATTTTGATAACAGAGCTATATAGTAGCTAAGGAAATTGGAATCTCAATCACTCTGTTCACCAAACACAGAGTAAACTTATGTTGATATTAAGAAGTTAATCACCATTAGTGTTAATCAAAACTGCATAATTTGCAATGGAAGTGTAGTGTGCATATAGCAGTTAAATGATCATTTGGTTTCTAATAAGTGGTTTTGTTTTGCAGAGGCTACTCCAAAAGCAGTACTGAGGGTAATGGGGTTGAAGGGCTTGACATTATACCATTTAAAGAGTCATTTACAGGCACGTAATCATGGCTCCGAATTCTCTGTTAAAGTAGGTGTTTCAACCTCTGTTACACCCAATTCACTACGTGACACATATGAATTTGTGACCTCATACCATACACGTGTCGGTTGGTGAATATGGTGAAACACAAGATTTAAAACAGAGGATCTCATGGGCGTAATCATTAAGCAATTATATTTGTAATAATCCTTAATTACTCTCTCAGTATAATCTTTATTTTTTGTTATAGAAGTATAGACTTGGACAACAGCAGGCCAGGAAACAGAATGTTCTAGAACACAGCACAGATAACAGTGGTGAGTTCCCTTTGTCATCAAAGCAGATGGTGGTTACAATAAACTACTCCCTCCGTCCCACTTAAATTTGCATACTTTTCTTTTCGATCCGTCCCACTTAACTTTGCACATCATTAAAAAGGAAATTTCTCTCACAATCTCCATCTCAATCTTTACATTGAAAAAGTAAAAAATTCCTCAAAATCTGTTTTTTGTTAACATCCGTGTCCGATCAACCGTGCAAAATTAAGTGGGACGGAGATAGTATCATTCATTTTGGGCTAATTTTGATATCTTTGTTGCAGAAAATTCTTATGTACATCACAGCATGCACATTGCAAGTACAAGCACTAATTCTTCAAGCATGAACAGTGATCAAGGGTAGGTCTCCCCAAACCATTTTTGCTCTGCTTTCGAAATGATTATTTCGTCTAATAATGAGAGTCCTGCTTCAAAAACTCTTCGTCGAGAGTCTTATTTTAAATATCAATGCTTTATTATATTAGTCCAGGTCAGAAGTTAAAGTTTCTTATTTCACAAATTAGTTGAAATAACTGAATAAGTTAAGAGAGTTTTGTATCTTCATCAAAACAAATTGTCAAAAAAAAAAAAAAAGAAAGTTGTATTTTTTCAAACTAAACTCTCATTATACAAACTAGTCAGATGGTAAACTGAAGTTTAACGTCTATTCAAGGCTTATACAAGGTTAAGCGGAGTTCAGGAAGAAATAAGTAGGCATAGTCGGAGAAAAGACATAGGCGGTCGAAGAGTAATTTTTGTTTGATTGCATGTTAATTTTTTGTATATTCTTTACAGAGATATCCCTATTGCCGAAGCACTCAGGTGCCAGATTGAAGTGCAGAAAAAACTACAAGAACAGCTTGAGGTATTTATAATTAAACAATAGCAAAAATAACATCAAGAAACAGAATAGATATGAATTGTCAAATTTGCCAATATGTAACAGGTGCAGAAGAAACTGCAAATGAGAATAGAATCCCAAGGGAAGTACTTGCAAGCCATACTAGAAAAAGCTCAGCAGAGCATTTCTTCCGGCACGGATCACCCGGAAAGCCTGGAATCGACTAAAGCTCAGTTGACGGACTTCAACTTGGCGCTATCGAGTTTCATGCAAACCATAAACAGAGACGACGGAAATCAGGATATTACAGATTATGCTAAAGAGACACCAGAAAACGACGATGCCAAGGTTAAACTCGAAGGGCCTTCCACTGACTTTGATTTAAATTCAAGAAGTAGCTATGACTTTATCGGCATCAATGGATCAGTGTTTGAAGCTAAACCACTGCACAATAGATGAGATATAGGCTAGATTGAATAACATTATTATGTAGCTGTAATTCTTGACCAATAGGCTAGTGACTGTCTTTATTTTTAGCTCTGTCTTGTACCGTATTGTCATGAAAATTTCTTGTTCTAGGGAAATTGGTGTAACGAAAGAATTCAAGCATCTTAAATGTGAACATTATTAGGTGGTTTTATTGCAATTCGTAGCAAGCAGTACATTGTAGGTAGCAACGTAGGCATACATGAATATTACAGAATTTACAGATAACGTTTCATGTATTCATGAACGCGCTTGTACGCGACTTCTGGATAAAGTTTTGAGGCTTCTTCGCCGCCTTCGCCGATTTCAAAGTTTGTCAAACATCCCTCGTAGAAGATGTGATAGAAATGGCCTATTCCGACCTGGTTAGCAAAGTTGGCACCTGCATCCATTTCGCCGTCAGTAGTACCATTTGAATTCTGTTCTAAGCTGTGTTATATCTCCCGTCCCAGCTGCACAAATACAAGCCACATACGTGTCCTGTACTACTGCAACTGGAACGCGATATGTCACAACAAAGTTTGGAACAGGACATCTCATCAAAACATGAGAAACAAGAGTGTGATCATATCCATTTCACCGTCAGTAGTACAATTTGAATTCTCCTTTTCCAAACTGTGTTATATCTTGTTGGGATTTGTGCCTTGAACTTATTGGGTTTGAATCGAAGTTTGGAACAGGACATCTCATCAAAACATGAGAAACAAGAGTGTGATCATATCCATTTCACCGTCAGTAGTACAATTTGAATTCTCCTTTTCCAAACTGTGTTATATCTTGTTGGGATTTGTGCCTTGAACTTATTGGGTTTGAATCGAAGTTCGTATCGAGGTGGAGGATTGAAGTTGAGTATTGAATTGTCGCTGGAAAGGTCCGGCGCGGCCTCGCCATTGCTGCAGAAGATGGGCCTCGGCCGAGGCGAGGTAAACTCGGCCGAGTCTGGTTGGGCAGAAAGTTCGCCTCGATCGAGGCGAGATGGCCGCGGCCGAGGCGGACCTGGCGGCACAGCAGATGGGCCGACGCAAGTCTGGGCCCAATTGGACTTCTTCTTTGTATAAAATTAGGTTTTGGGGCTTATAAATAGGTCCTATTGGAGACCTTTGACATAGAGAGATTAGAGAGTCTTAGAATTGTTTTTGGCTTGATTGTTCAAGTATTGATAGTTTGTTTGGGTCGAGTATCAATTGATAGATACTCGATTATTGGTCTTTGTTTGACCCTCGTTTGAATTTGATTTGGGATCCTTCCCTTTTGGCCGTGGACGTAGCTAAGAAGTTGTTAGTGAACCACGTTAATTCTTTGTGTCGATTTTATTGTTTCTTGCACGCTTATTATTTGCTTTGTTCGTTTCGTTTGTTCGCTTATTTCCCAACAACTGGTATCTAGAGCTTGGTTCGAGTTTCCGCTGTCTTTGTGGGAAATATGTCTAGGATGAGCGTGCAAATTGAAAAATTCAATGGGAGGGAGAGTTTTAGTCTATGGCAGATTAAAATGAAGGCCTTGTTGAAGCGTGAAGGATTATGGGCGCCGCTGATGCCAAAGAAAGATAAAGGCAAAGGCAAAGTGGGCGATGAGGAAGAGGTCGGGGTCTCGGTATCTGCCGAGATGGCCGCTTTGGATGAGAGAGCGCACTCAACGATCATATTGTGTCTCGATGACGACATCATCACCGAGGTAGCAGAGGAAGAAACTGCACTGGGGTTGTGGTCGAAGTTGGAGAATTTGTACATGACGAAGTCGCTCACCAATAAGTTGCTTTTAAAGCAACGTTTGTTCGGACTGCGCATGAGTGAAGGTCAGTCCCTTCGCGAACACCTAGATCAACTCAATAAAATCTTATTAGAATTGCGTAATATTGATGTGAAATTGGAAGATGAGGATATTGCGTTGATCTTGTTGGTTTCTCTACCACCATCGTATGAGAATTTTGTGCAGTCGTTTGTTGTTGGAAAGGATTTTGTGTCTCTAGAAGAAGTGAGGTCGTCACTGCATTCTAGAGAGTTGCGCCATCAGGCAAGTGGTTTGTCTGGAGAATCGGGTGCAGCCTTAGTAGTTGGCAATAATCGAGGTTCGGGAAATCCGGGGAGGAGGTTCAAGAAGAATTCCGGCCCCAAAGGTCCTAAACCAGGAGATGTCTGCAACTATTGTAAGGAGAAAGGGCTTTGGAAGTATGCCTGTCCATGGTTGAAGGAGAAGCAGGAAAGCACTGCTGATTCTATTGTGGAAGTTGAAGCAGACTCTGATGGAGATGATGCCCTAATCGCTGAGAAACAGACAGGTAAATCTGATTCTTGGGTTCTTGACTCGGGGGCGTCGTACCACATATGTCCACGTAGGGAGTGGTTCACAACCTACAAGCAGGAGGAAGGTGACAATATTTCATTGGCCAATGGTTCCAAATGCAAGGCGGTTGGGATAGGCTCTATTAAGGTGAGGACACATGATGGTAGACTGCGTACATTGAACGATGTCAGACATGTTCCACTCATGACGAGAAATTTGATTTCACTGAGTCGACTAGACAGCAGGGGTTTCAATTTCAAAGGTGAAGGTGGAGTTTTGAACGTCTGCAAAGGTTCGAATGTAGTTCTGAAGGGCATTAAGAAGGGAACTTTGTATTTAATGCAAGGTTCTACTTTGGTTCGGTCTGCTGCTGTTCGAAGCTGTTAGTGTCCCATTGTTTGGGACAAAAATTTGGCACTTAAGGCGCATCTGGTACATTGGGTACAACTGGCGCAAAATTGAAAATTTGGCTTGTTTGAATTGGTTTGATTGAGTTTGGTTTTTTGTTCAAGTTTGTGAGGAGGTTTGATTTGAGGTGGAGCTTCGTCTGAAGAAGCTACATCGTTTGGGGATTCAAGGCAAGGTGGAGATTGTTGGGATTTGTGCCTTGAATCTTATTGGGTTTGAATCGAAGTTCGTATCGAGGTGGAGGATTGAAGTTGAGTATTGAATTGTCGCTGGAAAGGTCCGGCGCGGCCTCGCCATTGCTGCAGAAGATGGGCCTCGGCCGAGGCGAGGTAAACTCGGCCGAGTCTGGTTGGGCAGAAAGTTCGCCTCGACCGAGGCGAGATGGCCGCGGCCGAGGCGGACCTGGCGGCACAGCAGATGGGCCGACACAAGTCTGGGCCCAATTGGACTTCTTCTTTGTATAGAATTAGGTTTTGGGGCTTATAAATAGGTCCTATTGGAGACCTTTGACATAGAGAGATTAGAGAGTCTTAGAATTGTTTTTGGCTTGATTGTTCAAGTATTGATAGTTTGTTTGGGTCGAGTATCAATTGATAGATACTCGACTATTGGTCTTTGTTTGACCCTCGTTTGAATTTGATTTGGGATCCTTCCCTTTTGGCCGTGGACGTAGCTAACAAGTTGTTAGTGAACCACGTTAATTCTTTGTGTCGATTTTATTGTTTCTTGCACGCTTATTATTTGCTTTGTTCATTTCGTTTGTTCGCTTATTTCCCAACATATCTCTCGTTCCAGTTGCATGCACCAATACAAGCTACATACGTGTCCTGTATTACTGTAACTGGAACGGGATATGTAGTAACACAATTTGGAACAGAAAAGAACATCAAAACTGAGAAACAAGAGTGTAATCATACTATTCATCTTTGCCAGAAAATCTTCTTTGGAAATGCTGATCTTCTTCAGTTTCTTTCCACTCAGCTCCTCCCATTTTCCGACCAACTCTCTTTGGCTTAGGATATTTTCAGGTGGACGTAGGTAGAGCGTCTTGTTTAACGTGCGCAGATCGTCTATGGACTTGATCGTGTAAGTTCCAATGTCGTCCTCGTCCATGAAAACAGCTTTAACATTGCCATCGCCATAGATAATGACTCTGTCTTTTGGAGGGAGCACATTTTCCATCTGAGAAAGATTCCCGACAGAGTAACCGGCGAAGCAGTTGGCGACGACATAAGTGTGGGGGATGTTAGCTTCTTGGATTGCTTTTCTGACTATCATCTTCTCATCGAAGGTTACTCTTCCAGGCTCAAGGGCATGCCCCATTCTTGCTGGATCCATACCAAACTCTGAAGGCAAGAAACGCTGCAAAACATTCTCAAACATCTTATTGTTTCAGTTTGGATCATCTGTTCAATTTTTACTATCCTACTCTAAAAAGTTGGTCAATTTTAAGGTAAAAACTTATATGAGACCGTCACACGATCGTCACACGGTGTGATGGAAAAAAATATCATGTTTATCTGTAAAAGTATCATTTTTTTTTAACAAAAAAAAGTATCACCTTTATCTGTAAAAGTATCAATGTAATAAAAGTATCACTTTATCTGTAAAATTATCATTTTTTCCTATAAAAGTATCAATTTTTTTCTGTAAAAGTGTATTATGTCACACGTGTGACCGTCTCACACAAGACTCACTCCAATTTTAATTATTTTTGGGGCTTTGTGAGTTTAACGTTTATAATTTAGGTTTAGGAGTCATGATCTATATCCAGGTTCAATGTCTAGGATTTAGGGTATACTTTATATTTAAAATTTATGATTTCATGATTCTTAGAGTGTCATACGATAGTATAAAACTACTATTATTATGGTGTAATTTTCATGATTACATTTTCCATGCCAAGAAAATGAAACGTGGAACAAGATCACTGCCATTAAATTACTACATTTTCTTGCACCCTTTCTTTAACCGATCGTCTTATCTTGCACAGCTTAAAAAAAGAAAGTTATAACATAATCTCCACCCTCAAAATCTTCACCCTCAATCTCCACGTTCAATCCACCTTTGAAAAGTCAAGAAACAACCAAAAATCAACTTTTCTTAATATCTGTACCGACCTCCTGTGCAAGATAAGCCGGGACGGAGGAAGTATATCTTTACTGAAAATTAAGCAAGTACAAAAATTATTTTGGTTGTCATAGATAGGGTTAAATTTAGGATTTCGTCTTGAGGGGCCGAATATTTTAACAATATTATAGAGTATTAAGACGAAATTCTATAGTAAAGGTGATTGAATTTTGAAAAGGGAGAAGACCACTTATATATTATGGATGTTAATAAAAATTATTAGACAAAATTACATGTAAAAAATGGGGGTTCTTTTACTATACACCTAGTGTATTAATACACCTAAAATTTGAAGCCTTAGATTGAAATATATTAAATTATAGCCATTAGATTAAAAAGTAGAGTTAACCTATTAATGGTCAAGCAGGTTACCAAATTCAAATCATTATACCTACAACTTGTTTTACAGGTGAATAATTAGGTCATATTTCACTAAAAAGCTTCTCACTCTCTACCTCACAACCCTTATTGGCTATTCAGCTTATTCCCATAGTCTTCGACCAAAGTTAATTTAGTATTTTAATTTGTTTTATGCAAAGTGGTCCAATTGAGAAAACAATACCGTTCGTCATAATTTACATGATGAAATTAAAATAATTAAAATATGAAAGAGGTCTCATTTTTTATAAGAGGTTTCACTTGATATATATAGTTCATTATATAAATCATTGGTCAAGATGTTTTGTAAAAAATAAAAATATTTTTATGGAATATCTGTAATGAATCGTTTTCAAATATTTCTACTAAAAATATCAATTTGTTAACATTTTTATACCATTTATATTATATTAAAACATTAAATTGCATTTTTTTTAAAAAATGTAGTGTCTTTTTCTTTTCTTTTCTTTTTTTTAACTATACAATATTTTTTATTTTTCACCTATAACATCGCATCTAACGTGACTACTTTATAGAATATGTATTCTCGTCACCAAATAAAATAGGTGACCCGAATTGTAGTTATAGCTAAAGATGTGATATATTCTATTTTAGCAAAGTATCATCATGTACATCAGGCGGATGATGCAATTTGGGTTGAGTATCACTATTTTATATCTACAAGTATTATATGTTCTATAATACATTTACCCAGAACACGGTAATACCTTTAAGCATAAACATTAATACATTTTCACCATAATACATTTACCTAGAATATGTAATATTTTAGGCGTAAACACTAATACCTTTTTGCCCATGACACGAATTGCACGGATCTAGAATTCGTGCAACTGATGTACAAGAAACTTACTCTTCTATTTTTATACCAAATTTAAAGAGTGGTAATTTAATTACGTCCGCAAAGATTGTGTGTGTGTGTGTTTTTTTTTCCTCCTGTGATTAGACTATTAATTAATTAAAGTATTTTATTTTATATATTTTGTGGAAAAAAAAATGTCGGACAGTGTACCTCAATTTTCAAATATATTTATTTACTCTGAAATCTTTAAGAAATTACACTTCCCGCAATAACGTTAATTATGATAATATTACACAAATAAGTTAGCCTAGGCTAAAAGAATAAAAATGTTATGATTAAGACATTTTTGTTACCCAAGCAAGCTAAACAAACAAACGAGAATTATTTATTAAGAAATCTATGAATCATATGGATGGGTAATGCATAATTTTTATTATAGTACTTCTATATATTTTAAGGCTACATTATATAAAAAGTTAAAAATGTGTAAGTATATATATATATATATATATATATTTATATATATATCGGTCCAAAATAGAATCCGAAATATTAGTACTCAAATAATTTATTCCATCGATAATTAGAATGATTACGGAAAGAGAATTAAAAATTGTAATTTAAGATTAGAGTTAAGAAATAGAAATTTATAATTATTATTATTATTACTATTATTATCATCTTCCTAATTAGGAGTTGTTTTGTTTGCCAATTTAATTTAATTGAAAAATAAATAATATTTTGAGATGAGAAGCAAAAGAAATAAAAATAAATAAATTAAAATTGATTACTAGGTCGTGGTTTTAATTTTAACTTTTATGATTCAATTTGGTGTAATATATATAGAACAATAACATGCTTTTAAATAAGAGTGGTTAGATATAGAATAAGAGAGTTGGATTAGCAAATATAATAGAATACATATAAGTGGATAACTTAGATAATAAGTAAAAAGTTACTTTTTAGTAACCTGCTATTACAGGTAAAATTCTAAGGTGTATTAATACACCAGTGGTATAGTAGAAACACCCAAAAAAATGGAAACCCGTACACAAATTCAAGAAATTGCATCATATATAACTATATAAGTCAAATAAATATACTTTAGAGGATACTTGAATTGTTTTATAAAACACAAAAATAAATATTAGTTAAAAAGCAAGGCAAAAATGTGTGCATAAATACGCCTTATTTAATGAATTAGTTGCAAAAGTAGATGTGGAGAAGGATTGATTGCAATTCGGATTCCGTGTTACGTTACATTGTGCATTTCTGTTACACAATTTTTAATACACGATATGTGTAAATTAGTGACATCATTTAATACACGTGTCGTGAATTAATAAAACATAACTAAAGTAAAACACAGGATAAAATGTCCCCTTAATTTTCTAGTTTTTTCACAAAATCAATTCTCTAAAAGCACTATTGTTTGCAAACATCCCCTTAATTTTCTAGGAAATTATTGAAGTAACTTTTATTTCACATGGAATCTTCTAGTATAGATATACTCTCTTCGTCTCACAAAAAGAGTCGTGTTTGAAAAATATACGATTTTTTTTTTGTTTTTGGTCAAATCTAATGAAGCTACAATTTTTCAAAATCCATCTATATACACTAACAACCTAACAACTTATTCTTTTGACTTATTCAATCATCTCACTTAAACTGATAAAAAGAGACATTGATTTTTGAAGGAGGACTCTTATTTTGAAATATTTTTTTTTCCTTTCAAACTGCAGAACTCTTTTTATTAGGCGAAAAAGAGTAGTTTTTATCATGCATACTACAAATCAAATTAGTGCAGATATATGGTACCTTAATATTTCCAGCATCTTTAATAGCACGAACAAGCTTAAGCTGCATCAACAAGTTATGGCTCCTGATAAACGTCCCGGACATGGCGGAAATCACGACGTCAACTTGCTTCACCGCTTCCACGAGGCTCCGGTGATCGGAAAACGACCCCTCGATGAGCACCGCCCCCTGCTGCTTGAAGTCCAACAAAATCTGCAGCTTGTCTATGTCCAGCCCGATCTCCGGCCGCTGGAGAATGTAAGTCGGGTGGCCCTCCGCCAGGCTAGCCTTCACAATCTTCTTCCCGATGTACCCCGTTCCGCCTACCACAAGAACCCTACTTTTTCCCATTCTTGTATTCAATTTTGATCAGAATTTGGGGAACCAAACACTGGTTATATAGAGCTTCTGATGACCATATGATCATGCAGTAGAAGTTATTTTAGTAACAATAACGAAATCTATGGAGTACCAACTATATAATTATCTACTACTCCCTCCATTTTTATATAATGTGACCAGTGAATAATATTTTTTATGTAAATTAATTTGATTATTTTTTAAAAATAAAGGTCCAATTTTATCTTTACACAGAGCCTCTCGAAGTGCTAGATCCGTAGATAGTAGACAACCCAATTTAACATGTCACATATGACGTCAATTTCAAATTAGAAATTTAAGCCAAAACAAAATAGAAGTGGACTTGTTGTCTATCATTTTGTCATTTGCATCATAAATTGCAGGATTCTGGTTTTGGCCTTCTTGTACCGCAACTATATATGTCTCCCCATTTTTGTCCTCATTTTACATCACTAGTTCTTCTATTACATCACTAGGTGAACCCCTAGGTTTTCTTGATGGTTCTAGGTTTTCTTGATCTCCCAAAACGAAATGAGGGGTGCAATATAAGTTTGTCAAAATTTTGCTTAAATTTTAGGGAAATATCAATAAAATCTCGGTAAATATCGATTTCGGTTGACATGATATATATTTTATTGTAGTATCGCTGATTTCGGTGAACTATCGGTTACTTTAGATTTTGTGGTTAATTTCGATTTTTAATTTGAAATAGTGGGGAGTTGATGGTGTGGCAAATTGACATCAATTTTACTAATGTTGATCATTTTGGAGATAAAGATCCTATATTTTAGGAATAAAGGGGTAGTAGGGACCTAAACAACATTTATCACATATTCTGTGACACCGATTATATCATTTGATTCTTATAAATTAATTGTAGACATGTCAATAGGTATAAAAAAATAAGATAAATTTATGTCTAAGTTATAACAATCTATAAAATATTATATATAAGAAAAGAAAACAATCTGTAAAATATCATGTCAAAATTTTCAATTTTTAAAACATTTTTTAGTATTTTTTAAAGAATATATCGATATTTCTGTAAAATTGGAACACCGATATTTTCATCCTCAGTGAACCCTGACTACTATAGTACTCTGTCTCAAAGATCAACGTCTTCTTTTACTAATTCAAGAAGACAATTAAAAAAATTTAATTTCTCGAGTAAATTACATAACGAATTAAGTCAAATCAATAAATAAAATACTCCCTCCGTCTCGGTTAACTTATCACAGTTGACCGGGCACAGATGTTAAGAAAAAACAGATTTTATAGAGTCTTTGACTTTTTTAAAGGTGGAGATTGAATGTAGATATTGTGAGGGTGGAGATTGTTGCCTTTAATTGCCATTTATGAGTGTGACAAGTTAAATGAGACGAATCGAAATGGAAATAGGACAAGTTAACTAGAACGGAGGGAGTAAATAGTAAAAGTACGAGTCAATAGTTTAGAAGATTGCATCTTCTTTTCATGAGCAATGGCGCTAATTATGCCTCCAGTCCCAACCCAATTCCACTCCTTGGCAAGGATCCCCTCTCTTCTCAATTCTCATCTCTATTCAAGTTTGGAGTTTATAAATTGTATGCAAGGATCAAAATATCGAGTTTTACGGAAATAACGATGTTCTAATTTTACGGTAATCTCAATGAAATATTGATATCGATGGAAATATTGATGTACTTTTTAAAAAACTACTGAAAATATGTTGAAAATCAAAAAACTTAATATAACATTTTATAAATTGTTACAACTAACTTAAATACATATATTTATCTTAAATTTTTATATAAATTAACATGTTTACAACTAATTTATAAATATTAAATGATATAAACGTTGTCATGGAGTCCTGCTTTTAAAATAATCATTGCGTTTCGTGACAAGAGTCCTGCTTCAATTTTATTTTCAAGAGTCTTATTCTAAAAATTAATGTCGGGTCAATTTGCTTAAGACTTGGCTCAGTAGATTTAGAGAATCGAATCCCAATAAAATACACTCATTAACTTCCTCAGTCAAGTTTGACCCTGCACTCTCCGGTTTTAAGCAAACGGATCCTTAATCTATGTCTAAGTTAAAATTTTCATTTAACGAAGTAGTTAGATGTGATTGAATAAGTTATTCTTTTTTAGAGATTTGTACCTTCATCAAATCAAATTGACCAAAAAAAAAAAAAAACTGTACTTTTCCGACAAGACTATGACAGATGACAATAATTTTGTTTGATTTCAAATTAATATATACTCCCTCCGTCCCAGTTAACTTGTCCCACTTTTCATTTCGATCCGTCCCACTTAACTTGTCACACCCATAAATGGCAATTAAAGACAACAATCTCCACCCTCAAAATATCCACATTCAATCTCCACATCAAAACGTGAAAAACAAGAGTGTAATCATTTCCATTTCATCGTCAGTAGTACCATTTGATTTCTCCTTTTCAAACCGTGTCATATCTCTCGTTCCAGTTGCATGCACCAATACAATGTATTATTGTATTACTGCAACTGGAACGGGATATGTAGTAACACAATTAGGAACAGAACATCGCATCAAAACTGAGAAACAAGAGTGTAGTCATATACCCTTCATCTTTGCCAGAAAATCTTCTTTTGAAATGCTGATCTTCTTCAGTTTCTTTCCACTCAGCTCCTCCCATTTTACGACCAACTCTCTTTGTGTTAGGATGTTTTCAGGTGGACGCAGGTAGAGCGTCTTGTTCAACGTACGCGGATCGTCTATGCACTTGATTGTGTACGTTCCAACATCGTCCTCGTCCATGAAAACAGCTTTAACATTGCCATCTCAATAGATAATGACTCTGTCTTTTGGAGGGAGCACAGTTTCCATCTGAGAAAGGTTTCCGATGAAGTAACCGCCGAAACAGTTGGCGACGACGTAAGTGTGTGGGATGTTAGCTTCTTGGATTGCTTTTCTGACTATCATCTTCTCATCGAAGGTTACTCTTCCAGGCTCAAGGGCGTGCCCCATTCTTGCTGGATCCATCCCAAACTCTGAAGGCAAGAAACGCTGCAAAATATTCACATCATCTTATTATTTCAGTTCAGATCATCTCTCCCATCTTCACTGTGTCTCTCCCGTAATCCACTCTAAAAAATTGATTAATTTTAATTATTATTGGAGCTATGTGAGTCGAACGTTTATGATTTAAGTTCAGGATTCATGATTTATATTCAGGTTCAATGTTTAAGGTTTAGGGTATATTGTATATTCAAGAATCAGTGATTCATGGTTAGGGTTCATGATTCATGCATTCACACCTTACGATTGAATGTTTCACTTTTTTAATAAAACACAAAAAAAGGGTAAATTTTATTCGGGTCGTATCAAGTGTAATCTCTACCATATATTTGGTATAATGATATAAAGATAAAGAAAATGTGGGTAGCTTAGAAAAAGTCCCTAATTATTTTTTTCTATCAACTCAGCAAATGTAATTGAATTATGAACAAAGACTTGATTTACTATACTAAAAGATGGTGAAAGAAAAACAAAAACAAAAAAACCTGGCATACAATTGCATGAATTTGTGAAAATTACCATAGTAATGGTATATAAAACTATTATTATTGTGGAATAATTTTCATGATTACTTATAGATGAAGAATATTAATGAAAATTATTAAATAAAATTGCATGTAAGAAGAAAAAAAGAAAAGAAGTTGGAGGTCCACGACCACGAGAGGTGGCAATTCGGGTGGGGTCGGGTCCGTCGGGCCAACGACGTATTTCGGCCCGGCCGGGTCGGTTCAAAATTTGGTCGGGCCAGATCGGAGTATTCCTCTATAATATACTTAAATTTTTGGGCCAACCTAGAGCCCGTCGAATTTTTGGCCCATCTAATTGATCCGGTAGGACCAAATAATATTTCGCACCTATATTTATATCACCCGATTCATCTAAAATATCGAACCTACTGAACCGACCCGTAATCCATCAGCCCGGACCGATTTTGCCAACTCAAGCAATTATGCATGGTAGTTTTTGTCTTTCTTTTTCTTGTAAAGAATATATTTGTGAGTATTGCCAATTCGGTTCTCCTTTTTCTAATGATGTCATTTAATATCTTCACCACTGGCTAACACAAATGCTGTAATCATTGCGACATTTAGATATTGCTGCAAAATCCTTCTTCCCTTAGAATCTTAGTCGTTGGGTGGCAAATCGCGTGGATTGGATAGTTGTCGGGCCAATTTAATAAGGCCCAAATCGAAAGAGCTTATTCATATTTGTTCTATTAAGTTTATTGAGTTGAAAATCTCAACCTGAATAAAATCAATAAAAACCCGATAACTTGACCCAAATCAATAAACCGACCCCTTAATACTTACATACATATTTATGTTTATTGTTTTATTTGGCAATACTAAATATATTACTATTATTCACTTTTTGTAAAAACACAAAATAGATTTAAACATTCAAATATTGTAAGAAATTATTCAATTACCTTTTATATCATTTGGATTGCATGGAATCTTCTAGTATAGATATATTATTTTCACCCCATAAAAATAATTTTGTTTGGAAAATGTAGTACTACTTTTGTTTTTGTCAAATCTAATGAAGCTACGTCTCCCCAAAATTCATCAATACACACTTAAACGATTAATTCTTTTTTTTTTTAAATTATTCAATCATATCTAACTAATTTGTAAAATTAGGAATTTTCATTTTTACTTAAACTAATAAAACTAGACATTGATTTTAGAAAGAGGACTTATTTTTTAACAAAAAAAATATCTTCAATCAGAACTCTTTTTATGGGATGAACGGAGTAGTTTTTATTAATCTATAGTAAATGCAAACTATCAAGTAAGTATTGTGTGGCGATCATACGGATATCATTCTGTACGACGGAGCCTTATTTATTCAAACCAAGGGAAAAAAAGCGTAGCTCCATTTACCAACTTTTCCTTTGCTATATATATAAATTGACCCGTCACCAGGAATAAGATCCGTGTGATTTTCCATACAAGTTTTTGTCAATACAACTATACTACAAATCAAATTAGTGTACCTTAATATTTCCAGCATCTTTAATAGCATGAACAAGCTTAAGCTGCATCAACAAGTTATGGCTCCTTAAATGCGCCCCGGACATGGCGGAAATCACGACGTCAACTTGCTTCACCGCTTCCACCAGGCTCTGGTGATCGGAAAACGACCCCTCGATGAGCACCGCCCCCTGCTGCTTGAAGTCCAACAAAATCTGCAGCTTGTCTATGTCCAGCCCGATCTCCGGCCGCTGGAGAATGTAAGTCGGGTGGCCCTCCGCCAGGCTAGCCTTCACAATCTTCTTCCCGATGTACCCTGTTCCGCCTACCACAAGAATCCTACTTTTTCCCATTCTTGTATTCAATTTTGATCAGAATTTGGGGAACCAAACACTGGTTATATAGAGCTTCTGATGACGATATGATCATGCAGTAGAAGTTATTGTAGTTTTAAGGGCTATCTAGTAAATTTGGACCAGAAACGATAACGAAATCTATGGAGTACCAACTACTCCCTTGGTCCAGCTAACTTTTCACAGTTGACTGGGCACGGATGTTAAGAAAAAATAGATTTTGCTTTTTCTTTGACTTTTTAAAAGGTGGAGATTGAGTGTGGAGATTTTGAGGGTGAAGATTGTGAAAGAAATTTTCTTTTTAAGGGTGTGAAAAATTAAGTGGGACGGGCCGATATGAAAAGTAGGAAAAATTAACTGGGACATAGGGAGTATATAATTAATCTACTGCAATTATAAAAGTTGAGTGTTCTCTTAAAAAAATTGATTTTCCTGTGGATGTGGCTGTGGCTCTTGCTGGTTCATTTGAGTTTGATATTAGTCATTACTCCGAATTACTGTTTAGTCATCTCGTCTGTGGTCATGTTCGGTGGTCAGTCGGCCATCTCTTTTATCAGTTTTCTTTTGTTATGTTCCGTCAGGCTGTTGCTTTAATTTTTGGATCAAAAGGAACAAGTTGGGCTTTCTCTTGAGACCGGATTTACATACGCTTCTAAGAACACAAACAAAGAATACAAAGTAACTTAAAAAAAAATGAAATACTTAAAATAAAATTCAAAAAATAAATATCTAGTGTAGTATTGAACAATTTATCAGAATAAAAATTAAACACAATTAATAGGATAACATAAAAAAAAAAATTATTAAAATTTCAATAATATCTTCAAATTTATATGTGGGAGTTGCAACTAGTAATATTGTGTTTTAGTTTGTCAATACAACAATTTAGAGTTCTTTGTGACATGTTTTATTAACACTATGTGACTTATTACTTTAAAGGAAAAAAAAAAAAAGCCAAACCTATATGATTCATTACACTTTTGACACGTGTGTAATGTTATATTTTGATATAACTTATTAAATCATCTCACAAATATTTATGTTACGTAACTTTTGTATATAAGCTGTTAATTATGAATGTCCTAAAGAAAATAATTATAGTATTATACATAATAATATTATCAATTTACATAAGTAATTTAAAAAAATATATTAATAATGACTTGCTAAAACTTTAAACATAATTTTATTTTCAATTATTAGCTTGTTAAACTATATAAAAAACTAATAGATAAATTTCTATGATGATTTTAATTTATTTTCGAGTTAAAACAAATAATATATTAACCAGAAAAATAGAATACTCCCTTTATCCCATAAAAAAGAGTCATGTTTGAAAACGTACAACGTTTTAGTTTCGATCAATTTCATGAAGGTACAAGCCTCCGAAAACCATCAATTCTCACTTACACGACTTATTTTATTTTTTAATTTAACAAATAAGTAATTCGTTAAATAAAAAATTAATGTTTTTACTTGGACAAAGAAAACGATACATTGATATTTTAAACAAAATTTTCACTCTGGGACAAGATCTTTTTTGAAACATGACTCTTTTTATGGGAGGGAAAAAAGTATTTAGTATTTAAGGCAACTTTCAGATGACATTGGTGTAGCTCATGTTTATAAAATCCTTTGGCAAAATACATTGTATATTTTTTCTATGGAAAAAAGTTATAACAATTTGAAATTCAAATTAAGACCCATGCCTAAATTTCTTAATTTCAAATATCTAGAAATAGAAAAAGTAAGATGATGCATTTTTAAAATTAATAATAGACAATGGTACTAAAACATATAAACATATTGCAACGTAATCTATGACACATAAATTCTAAGTAAAAAATTAAGATGCAAAAATGAATGCTTTATCATTTCTATGTTTTTAAATTTTGTTCCTACTATTCAAAATTTGCAATAAATACAAGATAATATATAATAGTTGATGCACTATTTCTAACCCTAGTGTTATCGAAAGTGTACGGTGTTAGTGTAGCTAATGACAAACAAGGTCGATCCTACAATGATTGTGCCCTACATCCAATTTTATACCCTAATCTTATTCTACTTTATCTAAACACACGAATAGTGATTGGTTGTTGATTATTAACCTACAACCTAATTTGAAAAACTAATAAACAGATGTTTGAACAAAAAAGAAACAAATAACAACGAAAGATTCAAATAAGATAAAAAGACGTATATTAGGGTTTCTTTTTCAATTAATTTTTTTTATGTTTGATTCTTCTATTATTCTAGACTTTTAGACCGATTCTATTGTTATTAGGCGGCACTACTCTAGTTCAACCTCTCTCGGATGATGTTAGCGAGAAGATCAATTATGAACAGTTACCCTCTCAGGCTAACTATCACATAAAGACTCCAAATGGCTCTTAAAATCGATGCCTACGCAAGACCTCACTCCTCTCAGACGATTATTGGTGCCTACGCTATATGCTTGTAAGCCTATTAACAATACTCTCGTTTCAGACGTCGAATTGTTAAGCATGTAGAAATAATAAATTGGTCAGATCAATCAATTCGTGAAATAAGAACAAAGCATATACATAAACAATAAAAGGGAGCCTAGAATTAACAAAACGAAATCAAAACATAGTTAATATGTAATCTACTATCTAACCCTATAACACCAAGGAATTAGCTACTCATGTTCACAATCAAAACACAATATTCATAGACAATCATTATTGAATAAGAAAAATAAACAAGAACAATAAAACCCGGAATCTTAATCTTGATCTTCGTGTCTCACATTCCTTGCTCTTCAATCCAAGCTTTCAAGGATTTACAATGATGTTTTCTGATGATTTTCGGACTTGGAGAGGTCCTATATATAAGTTTTGAAGAATTGGGGTTGAAACGGGTCGAAAAATAGGCCAGAATCCGTATGGACTGCCATCGGACGCGGCCGGTTTCCCGAACACGGCCGCATTCGCCAGCAAGTTTTCAGGTTTGAGTTCCAAGCCATTTTTTAGGATCTTCTGGCCATTTTCTGAACTTGTCTGTTTCACGCAAAGGTATAGCTAGAGATGGCAAAACTGGCCCGGCCCTATGGGCCGGCCCGTTTAGCCAGAAATATAGAACGGGCTGGGCCGGAATATTAGAGGCCCGAAAAAAATTGAACTTTTTTGGCCCGGCCCGAACGGGCTTTTCTTTTGGCGGGCCAAGCCCGACCCGGCCCGAAGGCCCGCGGGGCGGCCCGATGGAATTGAATTTTTTTCCCCTCACTAATCAAATAAGAAAAATTTAGGAATTAAGTAATATCTTGTGTACTATTTGAAACATGTTTTTCTTTTTTCTCTTTCTAGCAGAGCATAAATGTATCTATTTATCGAGAAATTAAAACATTTGACTAATTTAATACTCTATTTCTTCAGTTTTATTAGCAGAAGATGGAAAATGAATTGGATCCAAGCATGCTCATTAATTATTATGTGTTGAAAAATGAAAAATTGATTAACATGTAGTATAGTACGTACACAAAAATTAAATAACTTGTGACATATAGTATATAACTATATATCATCATCCATTCCTTATTTTTTTTTTATTATTATTATTATTATTATTATTGTTATTATTATTATTATTATTGTTGTTGTTGTTGTTATATCTGGGGTTTAAGACATGCTTATAGATTAATAGATATCATTCCATAGTGCAATGAATAATAATATATTATCTTCCGATCAAGTTTTTTCTTAAGAGAATTAAACTGAAGTTCGCCTCAATATATAATTATACTTCATGGTTAAAGTAATAAAAAGAAAAAAAAAAAAAAAAAAAAAAAAACTCATCGGTGGGCTTTTTTGGCCCGATGACCCGAGGTCCTCCGGGCTGGGCCTAGCATTTCTAGGCCCGAAATAAATCGGGCCCGGCCCGACCCGGCCCGAACTTTTTCTTGGCCCGACTGGGCCCGGCCCGGGCCCGCCAGGCCGCCCGAATTGCCACCTCTAGGTATAGCCCTTTGAATCAGTTTTCCAACACCACAAATTTCACATAAATTGGATTTGTCGATCTCAAGATATGACCCAAATACTAGAAATGTGTCAAGCTGGCAGGCAAAACTCATTTTCGGAAGCATTTTTTTGCACGGCTGCATTCACGAACGCGGCGTGTTGGGTTGGCAGCGTGTTTTTTACTTTCTAAGCCTCTTTTTACGCAGCCGCGTCCATGAAGGCGACCGAGTTCAACCCGTTTTCTCTTCTAACTCCTGTTTCGTACCGTTTTCACCCCTAATCGACTTGTTCTTTTATCCCCGACCATATATCAACGGATTTTGGCCGTAAAATATACAAAATTTCACTACAAAATAAGTAACCACGTTATTCGGCTAAAGATAATCATAACGTACAGCCACCGACTTTACATGCAAATACTACCAAAATACTAGTATAAATCGGTGTAAATGCATGCAAATACTACATGTATCAAAATCCATCAAACTTAAATTGTTGTTCGTCCCCGAACAATAAAATAGAAAAGAACAAGAACTTCAAGCATTATGGCGATTTAGGTGACGAGTCTAGCTTCAGAATTTTTCCGAAAACAGACAAAAGAATCCGAGAAATCTGATTTTGACTATGTAATATTTCTTTTAGGATTTAAATTTGCTCAATTCTTGCATGTTGCAAATATATCTATCAGGACTGAGGTTACATAGGAAATTATACTTCAATCCTCAATAAGTAATATTAAAGTTAGCAAAAGATAGGAAATTATAGTAGTTACACGACACAAAATATTACTACGTTCGAACTTATTTTTTGCAATGAATAATAATTAAAAAAAAATATCAACCACGTATTTGTTTCTAGTTATACATAAATATAATGGAAATTTGATTTTTCTTTAGTTGACATTGGTTTTTACTTTTGATGATCATCAGTTGCACGGATTTACCCGTTAGATTGGTCTCTTGAAAAATAAATTGGGTCCGTCTTTATTGAAAGGTAATTATTTTTTTAAAATAAATAATATTACTCATAAGTAGCGGATCTACTCGTAATCTGAATTGTAACGATCTTAAATATGTATATCAGTGTAAATGAGAAATTACATTGATGAGTTTGGTAGAGAAAATAATCTCCTACCATGTTAATAGTTAATTTGGTGCGAGATAGACCAAATTTGGATTTTAATATTACATTATTTTTTGTGAGTTAAATTTCTTTCACTAAATGGGAAGTTGGAAGTCGCCTTTGACATAATAATTTAACAAACTCAAACAAACTATGCATAATTCCGACAACACATCCCATTCATGGTTACCAAAGTCGTTGATTTATTTTCTGGGCAGACTGTCCTTGCCAATTGATTTTAAGTTTTTAACCAACTTCCACCTCCTGCTAAAACTTGTGTTACACTTTATACCTCGGTTAAAACCAGGGGCGGCCATGAGCGCGTGTCGGAGGGGCGATCGTACAGGGCTCAAAATTTTAGGAGGCCCCAATTTTTTATGTATGTAATATATATATATATATATATATATAAGTATATTTTTTATTTTTCTTAATGTATATAGTCCAACATCGTACATATGGACCTAAAGTTTTTAGTTATGAAATATATATTCCTTACTTTTTGTATGTGTTGCACTTCAAGTTAACACCGATAACTTGTACATATTTTATATTAACCCTAGTATCCTTATAAAGAATGAGAAATGAATATTTGTATGGTTCTCCCCTACATATTTCATTGTTGTAATGTTATGTAAATTTGAATGATAATGTTTTAACATTTATGATGATGCTTGTATTTATGTACACATTATTTTATTTGTTTAGGGGCTCATTTTTCGTTGTTGTTCAGGGATCCA
Organism: Ajuga chamaepitys; assembly: GCA_958295605.1. Lineage (NCBI taxonomy): Eukaryota > Viridiplantae > Streptophyta > Magnoliopsida > Lamiales > Lamiaceae > Ajuga > Ajuga chamaepitys. The sequence continues at coordinate 4,232,532 of OY282502.1, read as the reverse complement.
TTTTTCGTTGTTGCCCGACCCCAAGATTGTCAGGGCCGGACCTGGTTAAAATAATGTCATGTATAAAATAAGATAGGGTACTCAGTTTCAACGAGATTCACATCCCTTTGATCCTTTGGTTTGTAGTACCAATCGGGATAACCCTTGAGTTTGAACCAATCTACAATCTCATGCTTGGGGGCACAATAGTGATCACATGTCAATCTAGTTTTTTCTTCCTTAGTTTTCCTTGGAACATAAGAGGTTCCTCTTCCTCTACTGGATTGACTGCCTACTCTATTATTAGGAGAGTATGTATGTATGTCTTCTTGTATTGAAATCCCTGTCCTGTCCAGATTTGGCGGATGTTTGGCTGAACTTATAAACTCTTGCAAAATGTTTGACAAAAAAAGATGTTTAGAAGTTTATAAGACACAAAAATAAGCTCTAAGAACTTATAAGATCTAATAAAAATAAGTTGTTATTTCCCATCTTATTTTTTAAAATCTTAATTATTATACTCAAATTTCACACACTTACACACAATTCACAAACATTTCATACACTACACACATTTCAGACACTACACACATTTCGCACATTTCACACACTACACACACTACACACATTTCACACACTAATCAAAATATGTGTCTAATATTAATTTTAAATTAAATCCCAAATTTATAGCTAAATCACTATATTCAATGGGAAACTTATAAGCTCTTTTATTCAAACACTTTGGTAACTTATAAGCTTCTTAAAATTACATTTTATAAGTTCTTGAAACAAGTTATAAGATTTTGGAGCTTATAAGATGTTTAAAATAAGTTTAGCCAAACACCCACTTAGGAAACAAAGTGGTGCCCTCAACAGGATCAGAAAAAGCATTATTGACAGACCTCTGTTTTTCAACTCTTAAAGAAGTGAGTGAGCTTTGCCAATTGTTGGCAATGGCTCCATTTTGAGAATATTACTTCGCACATCATCATAACTGTCATTTAGTCCCATTAGAACTAGAATCAGTTTAACCCTCATCTCCCATTCTTCACATTCTTTAGAAGCTCCATAAGTGCATTTAGGAGTTGGCTTAAGCAATTTGAATACATCTTATAGTCTATTCAACTTATTAATATAGACAACCAGAGGTTGATTCCCTCGGGAGATTGTACTGATTTCACGTTGAACTTGATAGATATATCATTTTTAGCATAGAGAAAGGATTTGCTAATTTCTTTTGATAATGAATTAATCAACCAAGAACGAACCATTCCATCAACTCTCACCTATTGTCCATACAAATTTGGATCCGTAGGTACCTTAATTGAGCCAGTGATAAACCCCAGCTTATCTTTAGCTAGGAGAGCAATTTGCATAGGTCGGCTCCAAGGAAGAAAATTATGACTCGATAAGGGATTTGAGACTAAGCTCTAAGCCATGGAGCGTTAGTGGATCATTATCGCGGAGAGCAGAGCCCGAAGAAAAATCAGTGGAATTCGAGCTAGAGTGGATTGGTTGATGAACTGAAGAACTCTCCAGATTCGCCCAAGTAGCAGTTGTCAATGCCGACCAAGCATCATTCCCCAAATTCAGTGATGCATCGCGCTGTGGAGCCATGAATGTAATCAGAAATGGGATTTACAGAATTTCGAAGATCAAAACCTAAACTGATACCATGCAAACTGTTGTAAACCACATTAGAGGGAAAAACAGTTAGCATAAGCTAAGAACTGCAGTAAATGAAACTGTTCTCATTAATTGGGAAAAACCGAGTACATTTACAACTAATGTTCCTTATTTTTAGTAAACATGCTATACTAAACATGCTAATTGTCAAGAAAATTTCTTGTTCTTGGGCAATTGGTGTAATGAAAGAATTCAAACATCTTAAATGTAAACATCCTCAGGCGATTTTTATTACAATTCGTTGTAAGCAGGACACTGTAAGTAGAATATAGGCATACACGAACATTACTGAAAACTATAGATAACGTTTCATGTATTCATCAACGCGTTTGTACACAACTTCTGGATAAATTTTTGAAGCTTCTTCACCTTCTTCGCCGATATCAAAGTTCGTCAAACATCCCTCGTAGAAGATGTGATAGAAATGGCCTATTCCAACTTGGGCAACAAAGTTGGCACCTACATATCCAAATCGTCATCAGTTATACCATTTGAATTCTCCTGTTCTAAACTGTGTTATATCTTTCATTCCAGTTGCACCAATACAAGCCACATACGTGTCCTATATTACGGCAACTGGAACAGGATATGTAATAACACAGTTTGGAACAGAATATCTCATAAAAACATGAGAAACAAGAGAGTAATCAAATACCATTCATCTGAGCCAGAAAATCTTCTTTGGAAATGTTGATCTTTTGTAATGTCTTTCCACTCAGCTCCTCCCATTTTCCGACCAACTCCCTTTGTGTTAGGATGTTTTCAGGTGGACGCAGGTAAAGTGTCTTGTTCAACGTACGCGGGTCGTCTATGGACTTAACCGCGTACATTGCAACATCGTCCTCGTCCATGAAAACAGCTTTAACATTGCCATCACCATAAATGATGACTCTGTCTTTTGGAGGGAGCAGAGTTTCCATCTGAGAAAGGTTTCCGACGAAGTAACCGCCGAAACAGTTGGCGACGACGTAAGTGTGTGGGATGTTAGCTTCTTGGATTGCTTTTCTGACTATCATCTTCTCATCGAAGGTTACTCTTCCAGGCTCAAGGGCGTGCCCCATTCTTGCTGGATCCATCCCAAACTCTGAAGGCAAGAAACGCTGCAAAATATTCACAACATCTTATTATTTCAGTTCAGATCATCTCTCCCATCTTCACTGTGTCTTTCCCGTAATCCACTCTAAAAAGTTGATTAATTTTAATTATTATTGGAGCTATGTGAGTCGAACGGTTATGATTTAAGTTCAGGATTCATGATTTATATTCAGGTTCAATGTTTAGGGTATATATTTTATATTCAAGATTTATGATATCACGATTAATGATTCAATGTTGATAATCAGTGATTCATCATTAGGATCCATGATTCATGCGTTCACACTTTATGATTTGGATGTTCAATCTTATAATAAAACACAAAAAAATAGTAAATTTTGTTTGGGTAGTATCAAGTGTGATCTCTACCATATATTTGGTAAAATGATATTCCCTCCGTCCCCGCTCAATTTGCCTACCTTAATCGGACACGGAGGTTAAGAAAAAACAGATTTTGTGGAATCTTTGACTTTTTCAAAGGTGTAGATTGAATGTGCAGATTTTGAGGGTAGAGATTGTGAGAGAAATTTGTCATTTATGAGTTGGCAAATTAAATTGGGTCAAATCAAAAAGAAAAGTAGGCAAATTAGAGTAGGACGGAGGAAGTATAAGATTTAAAAAAAAAAAAAAATAGGGAAGAAGAAAAAGTAGGTAGCTTAGAAAAAGCCCCCTATTTAATTTTTTCTATCAACTCAGCAAATGTAATTGAATTATGAACAAAGACTTGATTTACTATACTAAAAGATGGTGAAAGAAAAACAAAAACAAAAAAACCTGGCGTACAATTGCTTAAATTTGTGGATATTACAATAGTTTTTGTGTTGTAATTAGAGGGAAATTTGTCTTTTGATGCAATAAAATTTGGTCTTTCATAATAAGTATTTTTCACAACTTTATTATTATAGACAATATAACGTCATTAATTAGTCATCTCAATAACTCGGTTTCAAATAATATATTTAAGTCGTCAAAAGTCGTCTCAAATATTTTTTGCAACAACTAATTATCTATAAAAATAGGCTAAAAAGGGTATTATATAATTTGTAAAGAGTTCTGTAATAATAAACAGCCACAAGTAACTTATTTAGATATTACAATATAATCTGAAAAAATGTATTACAAAAGATTTGTTGAAGTGTTTCACCTGATTTTTCATTAAAGATGTATAAATATACTATTAATTATTATGGAGTAATTTTCATGATTACATTATTCCATGCCAAGAAAAATGAACCACACGACAAGATCACTACAATAAAATCACTCCATAACAATAATAATTATATATATTTACCCAGAACCAGATGAGTACAATAATTATTGCAGTTGTCATAAATGGGAATAGATCTAGAATTTCATTTTAAGAAGACAGAATTTTCTTAAGCTATATTAGAGTATCATGACCATATTTTATAGTCAAAAGGAGTGAACTTTGAAAATGAAGAAAGCCTCTTAATATAATATTAAGGATATTAAGAAAAATTATTAGACAAAATTACATATAATATATATATAGATATAATTTTTAGTCAAATAAAAATTATCTAAAAAGCAAGGCAAAAATGTCTGCACAACTATTATTTAATGAAATAGGTTGCAAACGTAGGATGGGGAGCAGGATTTTTTTTTTTTTTTTAAGATAAATCGCTATATTAAGTAGCCAAATCGGCATCATCATTTACAATGTTCATAAAACACTTTGGGACATCACCAACGTAAACCCCCAAAAAACCTTCACTAAAACTAAAACGGGATAAACTATGGACCAACTTATTAGCCGATCGTTTGACCCATTTACAAAATTACTAATACATTAACATTAAATGTTGTTATTATTGTTGGAGAGATATTACTGCAAAATCCTCCTACCCTAGAATCTAGTCCGATTGCACCATTCAAACACACCATTTTTAATACTCCCTCCGTTCTAAAATAAATTATGTTTTAGAAAAAATCGAAAGAATTAAGAAATAAATATATTGTCAAATATATCACTTAAATTTTATGGTGATAAGATTTAATGAAATTAACTGTGAGTGAGAGGTTGAAAAATCAAAGATATTTTTTAATTTACGTAAAATATAGAGAAATGTTAAAAAGAAAAACCTAAAACATCAACTATTTTGGAAAATGATTAAGAAGATAAAACTTCATTTATTCTGGAACGGATGGAGTATCACTTATTTTCTAAGAAATTACTCAATTGACTTTTTAATTTGAATTCTCTATTACACTACTTGTTGTATTTTGCGTTTCAAAATCTTTAATACACGACACGTGTTAATTAGTGACATCATTCGATGTATGTGTCGTGGATAATTGAAACACAAGATGGTATACATAAATGAAACAGGTGATCTAGTATAAATATAGTTTTAATTAATACCTTGATATTTCCAGCATCTTTAATAGCATGAACAAGCTTAAGTTGCATTAACAAGTTATGGCTTCTGAAATGCACCCCGGACATGGCGCATATCACTACATCAACTTGCTTCACCGCTTCCACCAGGCTCCGGTGATCGGAAAAGGACCCCTCGATGAGCACCGCCCCCTGCTGCTTGAAATCCAACAAAATCTGCAGCTTGTCCATGTCCAGCCCGATCTCCGACCGCCGCAGAATGTAAGTCGGGTGGCCCTCCGCCAGGCTAGCTTTCACAATCTTCTTCCCGATGTACCCCGTTCCGCCTACCACAAGAACCCTACTTTTTCCCATTCTTGCACAAATTTTTTTTTCTTATATTCAATTTTGATTAAAATTGGGAAACCAAACAGTGGTTATATAGAGTTTCTGAGCACCACATGATCATGCAGTAGAAGTTACGATAATTTTTAGGTATATACTAGTAAATTTGGACCAGAAACGATAACGAAATCTATAGAGTACCAACTATATAATAAATTATACATAAATGTCATGGAAATTTGACCTTTCCCTAGTTTACATTGATTTTTATTTTTACGATGGAGTAATTCTTTTGTACATTAGTTGCATGAATATACCGTAAAATTAATTCTTAGATCCGTTTGTAGATAGGCCTCTTAACAAAAATTGGCCTGTCATTACAAAAGATAATACATTTCTTTAAACAAAAAATACTAATTCACACAATTAGTGGATCTACCCCGCAACCTGAATTATATGTATCTTGAATCAGTGTACTTGGCGTACATGAGAACTTACATTCATATATGGATTAGGATCCTCTAAAATACTTCATGGTACATTTCGAAGAGAAAATGACACACTTTAGGTAGATCTTATAATTCTATATTTTATTTATATATAGAATGTGTGACTCTTTCCGGAATACATCGTATAGTACTCTAAACGATCCAAATCCAAACAATACTCACCTACCATGTTACTCCCTCCGTTTCAAAATAAGTGACGTTTTAGAATGAAAGAGAAGAATAAAAAATTAAAAATCTTGACAGATATATCCCTCAACTAAGCTTCTTTCTCTCATCTATTATTCCTAAAATCGCATTCCAATAATTATATTTCTTCTCTCCCTTTATATTTGGGCGCTATACTCCTTTCTTTTTTCCCTTTATACTGATAACTTAAAAGATACTAAGAGATATTTTAGGATAGTCATAAGGATAAGGTTGGAAGAAATAGTGAAAAATATCTAAAACGACACTTAATTTGAAAAATCATCAATAACCTAAAACGTCACTTATTTAAAAACGGAGGAAGTATTAATTAATTTGTTAGTTTTAGTCTTGTGTTAGTTTGGATCTTATATTGGATTTTAATATTACATTATTTTAATGAGTTAAAATTGTTTCACTAAATGGGAAGTGGAAGTAGCCTTTGACATAATAATTTAACAAACTCAAAGAAACTGTGCATAATTTTGACAACTCATCCCATTCATTATTACGAAAGTAAGTCTGAACTAATGTCGTTGATTTATGTTCTGGGAAAAGTGAATTTTAACAAGTTTCACCTACTACTAAAGATGGTACTCCCTCCGTCCCTACTTATTTTGCATAAGTGATCGAGCACGAATGTTAAAGCACAAAAAAATTTATTTTTTCTTTGATTTTTTTAAAGATGAAGATTGAATGGTGAGATTTTGAGGGTGGAGATTGTGGGAGAAGTTTCATTTTTTAAAGTGTGCAAAATAAAGTGGGACGACCAAAAAAGAAAAGTGTGCAAAATAAAACGGGACAAAGGTAGTATTACATTTGATGCATTTGATACTTCAGTTACATTGTTACACATGAATAAAATAACATCATCAATACATCACTAATACATAAGTGTTTTATGGTGGTATGATTCGTAGTAGGAGTTCATCGCTGGCCCTGAGCTGCGACAAGAGCCGTCACACAGGGTCTCTGCCAGATTTTATTTTTATTATTATTATTATTATTATTATTTTATATATATATATATATATATATATATAGTGACGAACCTATATATATATATGTTTATAGACGGATTTAGGAGTTCATTTTCACTGGGTGTTTTTTTTTTAATTTTTTTACTATGCTATTAGGTTATGTGCTAATTTTTTACCAAATGGGAGACAAACTTTGTAGGCTAGAAATTAAATTAAAATTTGGCTCTAAACTTAAAATATTGGATAAATTACATTAAAAATTAATATTTTAAAAAATTTAAAAGGAGGACTACTATTGTGTGCCCCCTAAATATGTCCATGAGCCTCAACAATTGTTAATTCTATAAATAAAACTAGAAAATTACTAACAATTAGATAAGATAAATAATGTCTCTATATTCATTATATTTTTTAACATCTTTACATTTGTTGTTTATAGAGAATAATACATTCATCTAATTTAAATTAAACTATATTATTATTTATTTTATTTAATTAAGTTGTATTAAAATCGAAAAATACATATATAATAGCACATTATGATGGGACCAACATATATAATAGCACATTATGACGGAGTCAGGGGACCCAGTGCTTCTCTTGGCCCCTGCGTGCGTCCGTCATTTTATATATATATATATATGTATGTATGCATGCATTTCTTTTATATAAATATTACAGTGCATTAAACAAACAAAAGGATTAAGTGTTCAAATCTTGCTTATGACTTTCTATTATTCTCCCCTTTGCAGGCTCGCAAACCAAACAGCAGCAACTTATATTCCCTCCATCCCACTTAATTTTACGAGACTGATCTAATATGGATGTTAGAAAAAGAAAATATTTTTGTTTTTAAGTTGACTTTATCAAAGGTGTAGATTGAGGGTGAAGATTGTAAGGAAAAATTCATTTTCAAGGATGTGCAAAATTAATTGAGACGGATAAAAAAGGCAAGTGTGCAAATTTAAAAGGGACGGAGGTCGTATCTAAGAACACCACCTGGGATTTTTTTATCAGCGTCGAAGGAAGTTGAATTAGGTTTTTAAAAGTTTTATTTGATCCGGAAAATGTTTATATAAAAAACATAATGGTTTTATTATTATTTTATTTCTATATAATGTGATTAGTTAATAATATTGTTCATATAAATTGATTCGAATATTCCTTAAAAATAAAATTCCAATTTTATCTGCCTACATAGCCTTTCGAAGTGCTAGACCAGTGATAAAGCGCAATCCGGTATCCAATCGATTCAGCCTAAAACTAGTGCAAGAAATATAAAAACACACAAGATATACGTGGTTCGATCCGGAGATCTACGTCCACGGGCAGAAAATCACTCTTGCCGAGGTGTTTCTTTCACTAAAACTTTGAGCTTACAAGCAATAATCCAGAATACAAAGTGCGAACCCTAATTCAGAGTTCTTTTCTCATACTTATACTCAACTTTCCTAAACCCTAACTAACTCCCTATTCTCACGCCTATTTCCCGCTGCATGGCAGTTGGGAGCGGATCATGAGCCATGATTCGCGGAACAAACCGTCTGTTGGGCCGACGCGTGTTCCTGGGCCCGCTGGGCCTACGCGTGCTGGGCCGGTCAGTGGGCTTAGGTATTAACCCGACCCGAAGTGATCGGGTTATCCCTATCAGATGCCCCCCCCCCCCCAGCCGAAGCGAGGAAGGAGCTTCGGTTGTCACCGGGGTGGAACCGTAAGCAAGAAGGGTCGTAGTCGCGAGCGCGCCGAAGTGTTTATGGATGATTAAGTCTATCCGCGTCCCCGGGGACTCCGCGGAGCATTTTGCGGATGTGGAGTCGAACTAGGCCGAAGTGCACAGGACATATAGCGAGATACTGAATTTCCCAGAAGCAAGAAACGCGTTGGAAGTATATAACATCCTGGCCGAGGTGGAAGGTACACCGGAGTGTAGTGGTCTGGCCAAAATGAAGGAAGCACCGGAGTGTGGTGGTATGACCGAGGTAAAAGAATCACCGGAGTGTAGTTTGAAACTTCCTGAAGAAGGGTGAGGTTGATGTGATTGGCGGCGCCATCATGAGAGAGAGTGATGTGAAGTGACACGCTCTGCGATTTCCAAGAAACCTGTTCCCCACGCGCCTTGGGAACTGTAAAGCGCGTGAAGAGCACGTTTAAATCTCCATCACTGAATTTGAATAGGTTGCATCATAGCCGTTGGTTTTTTGCGTATATAATTGAAATAATTGCACAGTAACTCTTCATCTTCTTCATTGCGATTTACCAGTTTAGAAAGCGGGAAAAAGAGGGATTCTGTGCTTGCAATCCATCTCAAATCAAAACTTCTCAAATCCAACCCAAGTAAGTATGTCTTCCTCTTCGTCTTCTTCATCTTCTGCCTCATCTTCTGCCTCTGTTGAAGAAGTAGAAGTAGGGACTACGGGTACCATATTAGATGTCCCCCCCCCCCCTTCGATACCTCATTCCGGAGAGAAATGAGATTAGGACCGTAGACAGGGCCGATGGGCTGGAGAGCAACGTTATGATGGTTGCCTTCTATCCATGCGCGGAGGAGGGTTTGGAGGTGGCCTCTGTAGCGTTACGGATGACGCGAGAGCAAATCGAGAGAGAAATTCCTTTATTTTTCTTCCCCTTCAACCTAGAGTATATAATACCGAACCCCGAGGATAGAGCCTGCTGCCCACCGCAGGGGTTTATTAGTGTGTACATAGATCCCCTTAGAATAGGCCTGAGACTGCCCCTGTGGGACATTGTGATCCGGTTGCTGCAATACTACGGTATTGCCCTGAGCCAACTAGCGCCGAACGCGGTGAGGCGGGTAGTGGGGTTCACCGTGGTGTGTAAAAACGCCGGATTAGAACCGACCGTAGAGCTTTTTAAGTTTTTCTTCCAATTAAAAAACTTCGGGAAGTCCAAGGGGTGGTACTCCTTCAGTCCCCGAGCCCGAGGTGGGTTCAAGGTTCAAAACCCAAGTAAGGTAGAGGGGTGGAAGGAGAGGTTTATATTTATAAAAAATAAAGTAGCTCTCCCGAAGTGGAGGAGGGAGGAGGTACTGGATACCGCTCCGGTGGAGAGCCCGGAGGCCGAAGTGATACATACATTCCGGTCAGTAGGGACTTTCAAAATCCTCTGCACCGAGGAAGAACTGGAGGAGGCAGGACTGAGCCCGTATTATTCGGGCAATGCGGGTGCCGAAGAGGGTAGGAGTCCTTCTATATTGCTTTTTATAACTGTCGTTTTGCGTAGGACTAACCATAACCTCTATATGCAGTGGGACGCTTCGGAAAGGAGCCTGCCGGAAGCCCCGCAGCGTCGGCGGCGGCCAAAAAGAAGGGGAAAACCGCTGAGGTGTCTCCCCGGGGGAAGATGCCACCCAGTGCGCGGCCCAGCGCTGGGTCGGAGGAGCAGGTGGGAGTGGCGAGGCCTGCTCCCGGATCTAAGAAGAGGACGGAGCCATCATCCGGGACTCCTCCATCAGCAACTAAAAGACTCCGCCCGGAGGAGAGTATGGAGGTACATTTCCGATATACTGTTAGTTACCGCAAATGCTTCGTATGTTATCTGTGCTGACTATGGTCTGTTGTTATTGGTGGCAGGTGAGGGAGCAGGGGCCCTCAAGTCTGCTGGGGTTGGAGGGGCCCGATGCCGAAGAACTTCTGCGCTTGGCGCGAGGTATCCTAGACCTCGGCCGCAAGAGCGAGAAGGAAGGGAAAGAAGAGCTGGCCGAAGTGGCCAGGGAACTTCGGGCGCGCAACGACCGGCTGACCCACGATATGACCGAGGCACGCAAGAGGGCTGCCTTGGTCGAAAACGAGGTTGCGCGTCTGCGCGGAGTGGAGGTGGAGAATAATGTCCTCCGTGGTGAAGTGCTGCGGCTGCGGGCAGAGATGGAGTCTCGGGAAGCTGCCGTAGTCGAAGGGCAAGGAGCGATGCTGAAGGCATTTGCCGACCGATTATTCCAGACCAGCACGTTCCTTGACTTCCAGACAGAGTTCGTGGCTATAGGGGACCAGGCCACTCGATCCGTGCTGCTGGAGCAGGTGAAGGAGTTCTACCCGAATGTGGACGTATATCGTCCAGAATTCGGGTATGACTTTGAGGCAGTGGCCGGAGTGGAAAAGGCCTACTATGCGGCTCTAGCGAATCTGCCGGAGTGGCCCCTGGTGAAGGCTCTCGGGGAGAAGAAACAGCTGCTGACGGCCGCGGAGGTCGCCAACTGTGAGGTGGACCAGGACCCAGAATTCATGGCATTCCGCCGAGGTGAGCTGGTCACCGCACCCCGAAGCAGAGAAACCCCTCCACGAATGGAGGTCGAAGCCATAGCTGCAGACGAAGCGGTCGCAGCAAATGAGGAAGGAGAAGCCGAAGTGTCCGAGGGCCGGCGAGAGGTGTTGCCCGAAGAGACTGAGGCAACTGAGCGGGAGGTCAGTCGATCCCCGCAAATTTAAAAACTATAGATGATAGGATTATATGCAAACATTGTACGAATCATGGATATTGTACTCTCATTTAGTGAAATATAATCCTTTGTTTCTCAGACTCTTCATCTTCTCTTTGCTTGCATGATCAATTTGTGTTTGTTTTCGAACTGAACTCCAGCTCTTGACATACTTTAAATTGATCGATTTGGTTGACTCTTGTTTCTGATTAGAATACCGCGGAACTACACGAAACAATAAAGAAACTCATGCGATCACTTGAGTGGTTCCGCGAAGAAAAGAACAACCTGCAAATGCACGTAGTGCCGAAGCTAGAGAAGTAGGTGGCCTCGGCAGAGAGGAAAGTAGTTGAAGCCGAAGAGAGAGCCAAAGATTTCGAGATGAAATACCGGTCTACAGCTGCCGAGATGAGCCGTGTCCTCGTTCATCAGAGGGAGTATGATCGGATACTGTCGGAGTTCGGTCTTCTGAACTTTGAGGAAGTGAAGGAGCGGGTCGTAGAGATCCAGGGCGAAATCTCAGCGCTTACGGCAAATAACCCCGCGAAGGCCTCGGAGCTCGTAAGAAAGCGGGAAGTTCTAGAGTTGCTTCTGAGCATGTATGAAGGGCTAAAGGGCCGAGGCAGGTGGAGGCCTTCTGCCGAGGAATTCATCGCAAGTTCAAGCCGGAGACAAGGTACCCCGAAAGCGCCTCGGAAGGACAAAAAGAAACCCTCTGGAAAGAGCCAAGGCATTGTTATTCGGGAGCCAGCTCCAGTGACCACGATCGAAGAAGAGCCCGCTGTGGTTGCTGAAGAAGTAGTCGAGGAGCTGGCCAGAGAAATTGAAGTGATGGCTCCGGAGGAGTGGGACCCTGTGCAGTGGGCCCAAACCCCGAGGTCCGCTCCACAACCAAGTAGCCGAGCTCGGACTAGAGACGAAGTCCCCAGGCAAACGCCCAGAGCAAGTCCTCGGCGTCGGGAAGCTCGCGGTGGAGAAAGAGCCAGGTCGAGGATCTACAAGATCCCGGAGGACACAGCGCAGATCGAGGAGCAGGCCGCAACGCCGGGGCGCTGAATATTGGCTCGGGGGCCGTAGATAATGGCTTTTCTCTTTGTTGTTTTGTTTGTTTTTTTTTTTTTTTTTGAAGTCTTATGTAAAAAACTGCTTGATGTTGTATTATTCAGAAGATAATAAAATTGTTGCGGTGTGTATAGACGGGTTTAAGGAAAGCAACAGGTTACTAACCATTTTAACCGGGTGTTCGGGAACACACTACGAAAAATTATTAACTATTTTAATTGGGTGTTCGGGAACACAGTATGGATAAATCCAATCTCCCCGAACGGATCAGACGGGAGTAACATCTCCCCGGACGGATCAGGCGGGAGTAAACACTTCTCCGGTTAAATAGGCGAGAAAGTGATACGAGTCCGGGGACTAAAATGCGAATCTCCTCGGACGGACCGAGAGAGAGAGGTTTAATTATCCGGAGACTAACAATGATAATACGACTGCGTTAGGGCGTCCCCGTAACGAAAAAGGAAACACAGCAAGATGCATAAACAAAGAATTTTTATTCGATGATAAGTGCCGGAGCAAACTAAACAATACAAAGGTAGATGATAATCATAAAAGAAACATACAATGAGCAGAAAGAGCAGATGGTACTTGTGATTTGACCTTCACAGGTAGAAGCGCCTCAAGTTGGTTACATGCCAGCTTCGGGGAATCGGGGTTCCGTTGAGATGCTCTAGCTGATAGGATCCGGAATCGTGCGCGGCAACGACTCGGTAGGGGCCTTCCCAAGAAGCATGTAATTTCCCCTCGGGGGCAGCTTTGCTGGCTGAGTTGAGCCGAAGAACTAGGTCCCCGACATTGAACTGAGTACCCCGGACCCGGAGGTTATGATACTGGGCTGCTCGTTGTTTACACCTGGCCTGTTGAATGAATGATTGGTCACGACGATTTTCAAGCTCATCCAAATTTGCCCGGAGAGCCTCGTCATTATCCTCTGGAACCAATGTGAGGAGGCGGGGGCTTGGTACACTGATTTCAGCAGGGATAACGGCTTCGGAACCATAAGTAAGGCTGTAAGGAGTCTCCCCGGTAGAGGTGTGCGGTGTTGTGCGATAAGCCCATAGGACTTGTGGAAGGTTTTCAGCCCAGAGACCTTTGGCATTATCCAGGCGCTTCTTTATTCCCGTGAGCAGTGTCCTATTGGTGACTTCAACTTGACCGTTGGCTTGAGGGTGAGCAACCGAGGTGAAAATTTGTTTGATGTGAAGCTCTTCGCACCAAGACCGAAAGGGATCATTGGTAAATTGTTTACCATTGTCCGAGATAATAGTACTCGGGATGCCGAAGCGACAAACAATATTGCGCCACACAAATTTCAAGATATTCTGACCAGTAATGGCCGTAAGTGGTTCGGCTTCGACCCACTTAGTGAAGTAGTCTACGGCAACAACCAGGAACTTCAATCCTCCCGGAGCAACGGGGAATAGGCCAACAATGTCGATACCCCACTGAATAAACGGCCACGCACTCTGGATTCCAGTGAGCTCGGTCTGCGGCAGATGCTTCACACGGGAGTGCAGCTGGCACTTGCTGCATTTGGTTACTAAGTCGTGGGCATCGTTAAACAAAGTTGGCCAATAATATCCCCAGCGGAGAACTTTCTTGGCCAATGTCCGGGAGCCGATATGGCTGGCACAGGTCCCTTCGTGAACCTCCCGTAAAACTTGAGTAGCTTCGGCAGGAGTGAGACACCGGAGACTCGGTTGCAGGTACGACCGCCGGTACAAGACTCCATCATGAAAGGAGTATTTGGGGGCTTTGAGGGCAACTTGCCGAGCTCGTAGCTTGTCAGTGGGCAGGATTCCATCTCGGAGATATTGAATGATAGGAGTCATCCAATTCGGATCGCTATCGGTCAGTACCGAAACTGTGGCCTCATGAATTGCTGGATGTGATAAGTCTTCGACCATGATATCCGGAGATATATTAGTTCGGACCGCGGAGGCCAATTTGCTGAGCGCGTCTGCTCTTGCATTCTGGGCACGTGGTATTTTCTGGATAACAACTGTATCAAGAGTTGACATGAGCTTGAGTGTTAGAACACGATACCTGATCATTGTTTCATCCTTGGCGACATAAGTCCCCTGGATTTGCTTGGACACGACCTCGGAGTCCGTGAAGAGCTCAAGATGACGAACGCCTAAGGATTGAGCGAGCCGGAGCCCGGCGAGAACTGCCTCGTACTCCGCTTCATTATTAGTCACCTTAAACTTGAATCGGATGACGTATTTTACTTCAACCTCCTCGGGGTCGATGAGAAGCACCCCGGCACCACTTCCTCGAGTTGTGGATGCTCCATCCACATATAGCTGCCATTTCCGAGGTGAGGATACGAGGGTAGCGGGGTGATGTGTATCACTGTCTGTCGGAGACTCATGATTGTCTCCCGGGGTTTCAGCCAGAAAGTCGGCGAGTGCTTGACCCTTGATTGCTATGCGGGGAAGGTATTGAATATCATATTCGCCTAACTCGACGGCCCACTTTGCAAGGCGCCCAGACACCTCGGGCTTGACAAGAATCTGGCGGATAGGATGATTGGTCAAAACCCGTATTTCACGTCCTTGGAAGTATGGCCGTAGACGCCGAGCTGCCATAACAATTGCCAAAGCGGTTTTTTCTAACACGGAGTACCGTGTCTCCGCCCCGTGGAGAACACGACTTGCGAAATACACGGGATGTTGAACCCCATTGACTTCGCGCACAAGTGCAGCGCTAATAGCTTCCTCGGCGGAAGCCAAATATAAGTAAAGCGGCTCTCCGGGAAGAGGAACTGACAAAGTAGGCAGCTGCTGTATATGACGTTTCAAAGCCTCGAAGGCCTCGGTGCACTCCGGAGTCCACTCAAAGGACTTCGCCTGTCTCAAGATTTTGAAGAATGGGAGCTGGCGCTCCGCCGCTTTAGATAAGAATCGATTTAAGGCCGCCAAACCACCTGTGAGGCGTTGAACGTCCCTGAATGTCTTGGGTGGCTGCAGTTCTAGCACATCCCGAAGTTTGGCCGGGTTGGCCTGCAAACCGTGTTGTGAAACCATATAACCCAGAAACTTGCCGGAGCCGACGCCGAAAGTGCATTTTGCTGGATTAAGGCGCAAATTGTATCTTCGCAGGGTGCGCAACGTTTCGGCAATGTCTTGCACACATGAAGAATGGGAGATACTCTTTATAACAAGGTCATCAACGTAGACCTCGACGTTGCGGCCAATCTGGCCGTGGAAAACCCGGTCCATGAGACGCTAGTATGTGGCTCCGGCGTTCTTGAGCCCGAAGGGCATTTTCTTGAAAGCATAGCACCCAAAAGCAGTGATGAATGCCGTTTTGATGGCATCTTGCGGATCCATAAAGATCTGGTGGTATCCCTTATACAGATCTAAGAAACAAAGGGCCTCATACCCAGTAATGGCCTCGGCCTTTTGATCTATGGAAGGTAGGGGATAACAGTCCTTCGGACAATGTTTGTTGAGGTCGGAGAAGTCGACGCACATCCGCCATGCCCCACTGGACTTAATCACCATTACTGGATTCGATAGCCAGGAGGGGTAATATACTTCGAACAGGATGTCCGCATCTAAGAGTTGTTGCACCTCGATTCGAATTGCGTCATTTCGCTCCGGGGCAAACTTCCTCTGCTTTTGCTGGATTGGCTTTATGCTGGGATCGATGTTCAGCTTGTGTGTTATTATATCGAGAGAGACCCCGGGCATATCTAGAGGAGACCATGCGAAGACATCGGAATATTCTCGCAAGGTCTGAATTATAGCCTGGTGTAGCCATGGCACATCCACGGCTCCGACGGTTACAGTCTGTTCCGGCTTGGACGGATCAAGCGGTACTTGAGCGGTGGCATCCCCCAACGAGGTACATTCCCGAGGTTCCAGAACCGATGATGCTACCTGAAGCTGCTGTTTGGGAGGAACTTTAGCAGTCTTTTTGAGTGCCACGTACATACACTCCTTTGAAACCCGCTGACTCCCGCGGATAGCCACTTCGCCATGCGAAGTGGGAACATTAATGCGAGGTGATACGTGGAGCATATGGCTTTGGCGGGGGTAAGCCAGTCCCGGCCCAAGATCATGTTGTACGGTGATGGGGAATTCACCACATAAAAATCCACGAAAATGGTTTTTATTGCCGGATAAGTCCCCAAAGACGCCGGGAGAGTGATGATACCCTCTGGCTGGACTTCACCTTGAGTGAAAGTCTGCAGTGGCCCGGGGGCCGGCCGAAGTTGTTCCCGAGGAATCCCCATCCTTTGGAAACAGTCGGCAAATATAACACTCACTGCGGCCCCATTATCCACGAAGACCCGCCTTATTGTTATGTTGGCTACAGTCATGTCGATGACAATAGCGTCAGTATGAGGTGTTATCTCCGGAACCGGGTCTCTATCCGTGAAGCTGACAGTCTCAAATTGATGGAGGCGTTTATGACGTGGCTCCTCGGGAGGAGGACGTCGAGCCTCTGCCTTCAAGGCATGTCGTGAAGCCCCGGTAAGGAGGGCCCCATATATCACGTTTATCACGTGAGGGGGTGCGTTGTCTCCGGGTCCTCCCGGAGGAGGAGGTGGTGGCGGAAGACGTGGTTGTTGGCGATTGCCAGAATCTTGCCGTGCGTAATTACTAGGCCCCGGCCGATTATTATGCCACGGCGGTCGATTTTGTTGTGTGCCGCGGTCATGATAACCTCCACGATTATGGGACGACCCCCCATTCTGACCTGTCCGAGGCTTGTCATCGGTCCGCGCAATGTATTGGCGCAAGAAACCTTTCCTCAGGCACTCCTCGACCTCCTTGCTGAGTTCTCGGCACTCCTCTGTCTCGTGCCCATGATCTCGGTGGTACGCACACCACTTTCCACGATTCCTCTTCTCAGGCGGAGCAGTCATCCGCGGACAAGGTCGTAAATCGTTCTTGTGAATAGAAAGGATTTCGGCTCGTGACTTCGTCAACGGAGTCAGTTGTGGAATATCGCCTCGAGAATCTGAACGCCCCGGGTTCAGACGGGAAAAAGCACTAGGTCGTGTACTAGGCCCAGTTTGTGCCTTGTCGGACTGCCGCTTGCTAGCATGCTTCTCACGTTTCCGGCGAGTCTGCTCCTCGGCCTTAGCAAATTTGCACACCGTTTTGAATAGTGCTCGGGTTGTGACCGGTGTGTTTCGAACCAGCTCGGTGTAAAGTGTTCCAGGACGGAGTCCATTCATGAACGCGTTGATGACTACGTCTTCGGGGCAACTTCCCACCTTGAGGCTTTTCGCTGTAAAGCGGTCAAGAAATTGGGTAACGGTTTCACCGTCCCGCTGTTCCATATTCATGAGGTCGGCCAAAGTGGCCATGGGCTTCGCCCGTGCTTCGAACCGTACCCAGAAGTGTTCGGCGAGTTCTCTGAAAGAGGATACGCTGTTGCGCGGTAGAGAATCAAATCAGACCCGAGCCTCATCCTGTAAGTACTCGGGGAAAATTTTACAGTAATGGAGGGATGTAGTGTTATCGCGGCTAAGCATGTTGTGCCGGAAAGCTCCAAGAAAATTGGCTGGATCTCCGGTGCCATCATAAGGTGGTATGGCCGGCCGTTTAAACCCTTCGGGAAGGGAGGTGGCCATGATTTCTTGGGAGAACGGTGTGATGATATCTCCATTGGCATCAAGGCCCAGAATTCTGTCTAGTTCAATATTGCGTTGAACTCGCTCATACTCTTGAAGATCTAGAGCATGAGGATTGGCATAGCGAACTCTCTTAGCCGCGTTGAGTGGACGGCGGCGATCCATATCAGTAGGTTCATCGTTGCGCGGTCGTGATTCGTTAGAACTCCCATGGTCCTCGGAGGAACCAGGTCGTTCCCGTCGCCGATCCTGACGCCCGCGATGCCCCGGGTCCTGTTGATCACGCGAGTGCTGACGAAGTGGAGGCACCGCGGGATTAGCATCATGTCCGGCAGGCCCCGCGGCAGGCCCCGCGGGACGTAGGCGATTAGCTGCCCAATCTTGAAGAACATGTGCATGCTCTTGTAAGAAAGCCTGGAGCAATTCTGAGGTGATTTGAATGTTAACCGGTGGTTGGGCAGCAGCGGGATTAGGGTTTTGCATGTTTTGAGGGGGTGGAGGTAAATTCTGATTGTCTGGATTCGCAACCGGGTCTTGATTACCCTGATGATGAGATGTGCTCCTTGTCGGCAATTGCCTCGGCGGCAAAACTTGATCCACGGGTGGATCCTGGTTGGATTGATCCCCGTGGCGAGATTGATTCAAACGAGTCGTCACCATGATTCTTGAATACACTGCGAACGTCAAAAATTGCCTTTCGTTCCCACAGACGGCGCCAATTGATAAAGCGCAATCCGGTATCCAATCGGTTCAGCCTAAAACTAGTGCAAGAAATATAAAAACATACAAGATATACGTGGTTCGATCCGGAGATCTACGTCCACGGGCAGAAAATCACTCTTGCCGAGGTGTTTCTTTCACTAAAACTTTGAGCTTACAAGCAATAATCCAGAATACAAAGTGCGAACCCTAATTCAGAGTTCTTTTCTCATACTTATACTCAACTTTCCTAAACCCTAACTGAACCCTAACTAACTCCCTATTCTCACGCCTATTTCCCGATGCATGGCAGTTGGGAGCGGATCATGAGCCATGATTTGCGGAACAAACCGTCTGTTGGGCCGACGCGTATTCCTGGACCTGCTGGGCCTACGCGTGCTGGGCCGGTCAGTGGGCTTAGGTATTAACCCGACCCGAAGTGATCGGGTTATCCCTATCAACCAATAATGAAATCATACATAATCAGTTAGGATCCTCTATTCAATAACTTTCACTAGGTATCAGTATCATGTACTCCCTCCATCCCCCCATAATTTGCATACTTTCCTTTTTCGATCGTCCCACTCTATTTTGCACATCCCTAAAATGGAAAAGAATCTTATAATCTCTATCCTTAAAATCTCCCCTCTCAAATTCTCAATTTCCACCTTTAAAAAATTCAAAAATTCCACAAAATCTGTTTTTTCTTAATATACGCGCCGGAGCAGGTGTGCAAATTAAGCCGAGACGGAGGAAGTATATACTTATGATGTCATATTATACGCATAACATGTAGTGAATGTTTTGAAACATAAAATGAAATACAATTTAGAATAGAAGATCTCATCTGATAAATAGACAACTCGATTTAACATAGTCACATATCACGTCAATTTCCAATTAGAAATTCTAACCAAACCAAAGTAGAAGTGGACTTGTTAACCTTTTGTCATTTACACCATATATTGCAGGATTCTGGTTTTGGCCTTCTTGTACCGCAACTATATATGTCTCCCCATTTTTGTCCTCATTTCACATCACTAGTTCTTCTATTACATATAACACAAATATTATACGATTTCCATGTCATCAGTTATTTAAGTTCAAGTTTTACTCAATCTGGATTAAAAGAGATTTGGTACTTCATTTCAAGGAATGCATGTTTGAAGAAACAAAATAGGTAAACCCTGACAGTTATACTGTCTCAAAGTTCAATCTGTCAATGTCTCGGTTTAAGTTAGAAAATTAAGAATTCTAATTTCTCGAATAAAATAAAGGGTTAACTACAACAACCCCATCAAACTATCAGCGCTTTTCACATAAATCACTAAACTTTTTTTCTTGGTACTAATACATGCAAATTATACGAATTTGATAGATAAATCACCAAACTTATTTTTCAAGTTGGCAGATAAACCACCAAACTTATTTTTCGACTATTTTTCGCCGGAATTCAACATGTGATTTGTGTGATAAAATTTTAAGGGCCTATTTTTTGTCCAAACAACCTTTTTAAGAGGCCAAAAGTGTAAATTTCCTTCACACCTTTCTTTTCTTTAACAATTCATTTGAATCATCAACCGTTATCTTCCCCAATATCTAGAACCTACATTGTTGAAAATAAGCAGCTCATCTACCTACTAAAAATGTTATTTAGACAAAAAACACCTCTAAAAGTGTATCACGCACAAGTCGCATGCGAAATTCTAATGTAAAATTATCGAAAAATAAGTTTGGTGATTCATCTATCAAACCCGTATAATTTGTATGTATTGGTGCCAAAAAAAAAAATTTAATAATTTATATGTGGAAACGCTGATAGGTTGGTGAAGTTGCTACAATTAACCCAAAACTAAATAAAATACGTCGTAAAAGGACAAGTTGATGGTTTAGAAGATTGCCTCTTCATTTAATTGACTAAACATTAAAAAAAATGCACTCCAAGACGGACTTGCTGAGCTCTCAAGCAAGTGGTTTATCCGATTTTTGATCGAATGGTTTTTATTCTCCTTTCCATGAGCAATGATGCTAATGGTTTTATAAACTCTGTGGATATTCTACGTTAGAGTCGGGTGCTCACACGTTGTACCTCATTAATATAAACTAAAGACATCATAGACTTGGCAACAGAATGATCACAATTCGGGGTCGGTTGATTCAAAATCAGGAATGGTAATGATAATGGATATGAATAAGGAGTCAATCACACTGGAATAGTGTGAGGACATTAGTTAATCAAATCGGGGTAAAGATTAACCTACTTTGATTCTCATTCATTTGTGTCAAGCATAAGAAATAAGAATGGATCATCTTTTACTCCCATTACCCACCCCGCTTCCCTGTCTTAAGTGGCCCCTTAAGCACATAACTACCACACTTCTCACCAGCATAAATGAAAAGTGCAAACCAATGAACCCAATTGCACGAGAGAGAGCGTGAGCAACCGATGCAAGAAGTGCAGCAGGTACATAAAAGGCATTATATATATCATACAAAAGGTGAATCAAAGACCATTTCGCTGCACTGACTCAATTGTCAGGAAAAATAATTTCTTTACATTCAAAACGGTTAAAGATATTGAATGAATGCAGTCTATATACTTGAACAACAGTACTGTTTGTAGAACTAATACCTGCTACGTTTTGGTTCAGTCTGAAGGATCAGACTCCAACACGGGCACAATAGCTGCTGATAATTCTAAATGGGATGCTCTCACAGCACCAATCAGCCGTTCTGGTAACTCGTCTGGGGTGTTGGCCTGAGCATTGCACCAATTTATGCTATGAATAAACTGAACAATTGTTCCTTTAAACAAAACAATAAATAGATATATCTTGTGGTGGTTCTTTAAACTTATAAACTAGAGATGTTTACAACACTAGTACTAAACCTAACGTCGTATAATGCATATGTGGCTAGAGGAGGATTGCCGATATGCTCACACTATCTGAAACAAGCAGGCACCGACATCATATTTACTATTATTGCATTATCAGTGTATGTGCAATAAGTGGACAACACACTTACAGACGCTGCAGTCCTTAGTTCTTCTGGTAGTACTAAACCTAACATAATATAATGCATATGTGGCTAGTGGAGGATTGCCGATATGCTCACACTATCTGAAACGAGCAGGCACTGACATCATATTTACTATTATTGCATTTATCAGTGTATGTGCAATAAGTGGACACTAACACACTTACAGATGCTGCAGTCCTTAGTTCTTCTGGTACTATTTACAACTCTTCTTCCAACTTTAGAAGTTGGGTTCTTAGAAAAAAATAAATATATGTTTCCTAGAATTAACTATTATTTGATAGTTTTTCTTCAGCGATATAGAATATGAGATCATCAGTTGAGATTTCAATACCTGTACAAGAAAAGCCATGTCAACCACAAGTGTAGTAATAACGCCAATCACAAGTCCTAGGACTCCATTAGCCACAGTGGAAGAGCCAATATCAACATCAATCTACAGAAAAATAATAAACACCAGAAGAGTAGTGCTATCAGATAAATAGAGTCGAGGCCTGTGTCTTGCTTGCTCTGGAGCAAATTTATGTATACTTTAAAGATAGAGAAAGAAAGAAATCCTTACTTCCAAGTACTTGGGACCACGGATATAGTTGCAGTCAACTGCTTTCCCCAGCAAACAAGGAGTGCTGCCAACACTCTGACGTACAATCCAAGAACCCTGCATGATTCACAATATCGATGAGTAGTTATGAGTAAATAAAATCAATGGGAAGAAGACTTTCAGGTCTCTTTAATGCACAACAATTTGTATTTCCAGATATTGGAAATGATGATGCTTCTTAGATGTGGCCATTTAAATCTCAAAAGCACATCTCTTAAATCCAAGAACCCTGCATGATTCACAATATCAATAAGTAAATGTGACTAACTAAAAAAATGGGAAGAAGATTTTTATATCTCTTTAACACACAACCACTCGTATTTCCAGATATTGGAAATGCTGATCCTTCTTAAATTTGCCCATTTAAGTATCAAAGGCACATCTCTAAAATTACATGCCTAAGAAAAACAGGGCAGAGCAGTGAGAGGTCTTCTGACATGAGATGTACAGTGCATCATCAGAGATAAGTTTTGTATTATACGAAGGTAGTAAAATACACAGAAACAGAGACACCATTTTAAGGATTTTGGGAAATCTAACCCAGATAGAATGTGAATTTATGTAAGAATGTACCTTTCATGAACAAAAAGACAATAAAGAAAGAATATATGCATATAAAAAGTTGTTAACCTATACACCTTCCATGGGCACCTAATGATGTGGTATCGAGATAAGAAACCACATCCTGCCTCAAGAGCTGACAAAGGTGTGCAGGGTAATCACCACATAAGAAGGAACACTAATTCCAAAAAATGAATCTAAAAAGTGACAATGAAAAGGAAAAACATCCAACAGAAGAGTTGTATATTATATGTAGGTAAACAGAGTTGTATATATATGTAGGTAAACAGCGTTACACACACACACACACATACATATATAAATATAAGTGAAACAACATTTCACACTACCTAGTAACAATAATGATTAGAAACTTATTAACTTAGTTTATTGCTAATGGTTAAGCGTGAACTATTAAGTAAGCTAGCTATTCTTAATATTACAATAAAGTTATTAACAATAACTTGAGATGCAATAAAACCAACCCTGAGAAAGCAGTCATATTTCAAAGCCACCAATTTCACACTCAAATTATAGGATAACACTATGGAAAGAGTTCACTCAATTTGAAGACAATGCCAATAAAATATTTTAACACAGCAGAGAAATCGTATAAATAGAAATTATGTTCAAAGAAACACATAAAAGTTAATCTAGAAATCGCCTTTACAACTGGCTAAACAATAGTAATTGTTGCAAAAGCAGAAAAGCCCTAATAGTTAATCCTATAAGATGTATTAGCTCCACAATTCAGGAACCTAGAAATCGAGGCCTCTGTAGTTCCATAAAAAGAGAGAGAAGAAAGACACCTTAGGTACTGATGGGATAAGCTTCAGCCTGCTATTGCGAAAATCATCATCCCCATCCACAAACCTCTGAAGAAGTGATCCTGGTACTAGTTCCTTGGTCACAAAGTAAAACACCATGCTGTAGTGTGTTGATCCAGGCACCTGGATGCAATAAAATTTGTTAAATTTTCAAACAGCAGGATAGAATAACTTTAATGGAAATTAGCCAAATAAACAACTCACTTGCAGATTAAACACAATAGTGAAAAGTCCTTTCTCTGATGCAACCTGAAAGAGAATATAAACAATGTTATTTATAGTACTCAAGAAAAATGATGAAATTTAAAGCAAATAAATACTTTGAGGAAAAAAAGCATGTATTATCTGAAAGGAAAGTATATTATAAAATACAGCTCAACCCCAGAGAAACACACCTGTGCTGCACAACCAGTGCGCCTAGCAACATGATCCATTCTTTTTGTATCTTTGAACCAATCAACAGCAACAAGATCCATAAGATGTTTACCTGCAGGAATCTGCAAAAAGTGTTGCAGAGATATTGTGAGATTACGTAAGGCAAATTTAGGCATCCTAAAGTGCAAAGAAAATATCAAATCAAACCAGATAACTATTGATTACTTTTGATTTGTCATAACAGAATCGCTTGCTGCGCACTCTGAAATTGTTTCCATCAGATAATGTCCAACAGTTGCGAGCCTTTTCATTATCATCACGGCGAAGGTTACCAGAGAAAATGGACAAATCTATTTTGTCTTTAGGCTCCTCTTCAAAGGCTTCAATTTATTAAAAAGGAAAAGGTCAATCAAAATGGCAGATTGTAACAATTAAATATTCCATGTCAGCTTAATGAATCATTAAATTTGATATGTACCAACTCTTTTCTCTTCAATCTCAACAGCAGATGCCAAAGCCTGTAAATGTCATTCAAATGATAACAGGAAAGAGAACTAAACACAGGTATAAACTTTGAAAATATTATAGAATTATCAGGAGTATACAAACCTCTTGATCAGCATACTGAAGATCTTCATCTTCATCAGAGTCCTCGTCCATCAATAAAGCATTTCTGTTTGCTGCATGTATTTGATCAAGCGAAGAACTGCGATGGTGACTGGAAGACGACTGCAGCTTCTGACTTCTCTTTGAAGAGGCAGATACTGATGTCATATTGACCATTACAGGAATTCGAGGAGCCACAGTTCTTTCATCAGTTTGAGAAAAATATTCTCGTAATCCTGTTGTAGTAGACAACCCAAACATTTATCACCAAATCAGCACCTTCGATGATAACACCAAATCACTCAGAACAGTTCGCTGAGAAATAGGTCACAACCAAAGAGAAATATCACCAGAATATAACAGGCTTTCATCTTGTTTTACATGTTTTCTAAGTAATCTAGTAAAGCAATATCTGTAGAAACAGACAGGGATTCTGGCCCTCGATACCGTCTCTGCAACTGCCAATAGTAGACTAATTGTGCTATCCTCTCCCTCTCTCTCTTAGGTCGAGAAAAGGAAAAAGTCCAAACTCTCTTCCGCCCTCCCTCAATCAATTTTAAGCCCCAATTTGAATTGCTTTTCTATAAAAAAAATATCCTATTGGATAATTTACAGAATCTCCATTACCAACCCTTTTTGTATCTTGGTATTCCTCCCTCCATCTCTCTCTCACACTCCCTCTAGCTCTCTCTCTCTATTGACAGCAAGATATATGGCTCTTCCGATTTCAGTTCTTATAGAGAATAATGACCCATGTCTAACTGATCTATGAGAAAATGAAAATCACACCTTTCATTTGAAATATTATTCTACCTCAGAGTTGATCTTAATCTACTAATAAAAATAGCTTACAGTCACCATTTAAAGGCCGAATTTCAGAGCACCAGTGATGTAGATAATTAAACTGTACACAACACAGAAACGAAAGGGAAAATACAAGCCAAGCAAATGAAAAGGACTGGTGAGGAATTGAAGTCCTAAAATCCCCTCTACCAATATTGGAACCAACAAGCAATAACACAGCGACAGACACGCCTGTTCACATGGAACAAGATTTTTTTAGCACTCTTAGAACTATTGCCTTTTTAACTAGGAATGATATGTTTGCCAAGTATAGATCACCAATAAGGCAGATTGAGGAATTGAAAGGATAGCTGACATCTGCAGGAACCAAATCAATTGATTCTCAACTACAAACAGCATCCCCAGTCTGGACATTGTTCAATTTAAATGAATAGTTAAGAATGAATGTGGACGGGAGCACGGGGCACCTCATCATTAAAATGTTAAAAACACTGCCAAAACGATAAATCCAAAAGTGCAAAGGTACAGTTCCAACTTCAACTAAAGGTATTAAAATGTAAGATCTCACCAGCAACACAATTTAACATTTGAAGGAGACAATGTTGCTGAAATGATGAAACATAACCCACTCCCCAGCCTTTTAGATCAATCTGCATAAGATGCTGGACCTGTGTTCTGGGTCTCCCATTACGAGGTTTTAGAGGTGAAATATTGAACCCACCACCTGTAATTGGTTCATTTGAGCCTCTCAGCATGGTTATAAACTTGAAACAAATAATGGAGATTGTAGAACAAATCTGTTAATCAAAACAACAGAACTTGAATGTTATCATGAAAAGTTGAAAATTATTCAGTTGAATTTACTTTCAATATGCGCTCGCACAAATCCAGGTTGGGGACCACAATTCTCATGCTCCCTAGAACGAAATAGCACAACTGCAAAGTTACAGAGGTCAAACAAAAAGCGTTGCATACCGGAAAAAAATGTGCACATAACATAAACAAAGGAAGACCTGAAATAATTACCATAACTCCCATCATCATTTCGACGCCAATAGCGTACATAGCAAAGATCACGAGGCCACACAAATCTGCAAATGATTAGAGTAAAATGAATTACTTTTGGCGAAACATAAGATAGTTGATAACATCCCTTAAATTATAAAAATACTTTAAAGAATATACACAACCTTTTTGGTTACTGACACAAGATTTTCATCTTCCAGTAGAAATTGGATCATTTCAAATAACAAAAACCATTTTCACCACAGAGTTAGACATAATGTTGCTCATTTAATTTAGACTTACAGTAGATTAAGAGATACCAAGAATTTGATCAAGTCAGTCAACATCTAAAAAGTTAAATCCCAGATATAAGGATAGGAAGTAAAACGGAAAGGTACCAGAAATATGATACCAAAGTTACGCGAAGAAAGAGAGAGAGAGAGAGTGAGAGAGAGAGAACCCTAACAGAATCAGAGAAATATTGAAAAGGATACTCTCCAAGCACAATTAAAAATAAAAAATTAGAATGAATAAATAAATAAATAAATACAAGGGCATGCATGCACGCAGGCAAAGCACATTGCACTATAATGACTGCAATTCCAACTCAATATTTCTTATGAAACAGCACTAGTAAAAAGCAAATACCAACACGAATGAGAAATATAATAAGAGACATTACACCGGGAACCAATCTAATTGAAGCCTGTGGTAAAGTAAAGCTGTATGTCCATCTACTTCTTCAACTAAGCTACCATACTGAAAACTGCAATCCCACCTACATACGTTAACACTTGTGTCAAAATAGAAAACATAATTGCAGTCAATCTTACATATTGTACTGCAAACAT
Organism: Ajuga chamaepitys; assembly: GCA_958295605.1. Classification (NCBI taxonomy): domain Eukaryota; kingdom Viridiplantae; phylum Streptophyta; class Magnoliopsida; order Lamiales; family Lamiaceae; genus Ajuga; species Ajuga chamaepitys. Next base: position 4,204,959 of record OY282502.1, on the reverse strand, counting down.
GAATTATGCAATAATGCTTTTTTTCCTGTTTACTTCCAGAAAGAACAAAAAATTCTCTGCATGCTGCAGCGTGGAAGTGCTATGTAACTGCGAAGGAAAGACTTTGCTATTCTGAATAATGGATGTTTATTTGATTGGTAGAAATCTTTTGAAGATGTATGTAATGTTAGAAAGACTAACAATGATAATTTCATGTATAGTTAAGACTAACTTTTTTCCAGTTTCAAAAACTGGAAAATTGTCAAAATTGAGTGGACAATAAAAGAACTTACTCGCATCGTGTAGCATCCATGCTCATAATTAGTTCAAATATTTCTTCACAGGTAGCTTCCACCACCCCAACAGCTTTCATGGCTCTGCTACAGCTCTTTGGCTGCATAAATAAATCTATGAGGAACACATGATAGACATCCAGTGTCTGCTAAGACATATGGGCAATGCAGCAAAGTAACGTAATGTTCTTACAAGAAAATCCACTTCAACAAGCTCCTCAAAAATCCGAAGACCTAAAAGGTCACATAAGAGAAACGAGAATCGAGATAAGTGACAAACTAAAATTTAAAAAAATATTAAAACCACGAAATATTTTAATCAGGACTATAGTGTCCCACACATTGTTCCAACCAGTCTACCAAGACTAAACACACACCATTTTGGCACTGGAGAAGGCGCCAATACTTTCTAGAAAATGCCTGATTATTTGAGTTTTGATTGGACAAATCCGAATCTACTTCCTTTGTCCAGTCGAAAACAGACTCAGGGGGGCCTGTCACACAAAAAATGATAGTTAAATTTCTCTAAGATCACAATAAATCCGCAGAATTTGGGGAGCAAGTTGAATATGGAAGACCATTTCCGATGGTTGTTCTGCGTAGCAAACTTCGACGAGAATCCTCTTCATCTTCTGCAGCACTAAACCTGCAGCAGAAAAATGATCAAGCAAAGTCAAAGTAAGCAAGCATCAGATTCTCCAAAGAAATTTAGAGCTGCAGCAAATTAAGATAGCAGAATACATTGAAGATGATTTAATAATGGAATAAGTTTTAAGTACAACAGGAGCATAGCAGGCAATACTGCATGGATCATTGAGCAACTTCGAAGAAGATCTCGGTAGGATTCATATATGTAAGCATAAAATTTGATTAGAAACGGACTTTGAGACGAGACGACGTGCAATATATATAATTAAATGAGAGTGAAAATATAAAGAACAGGGAAGAAATTCAGCATTGTTTATCCAGTTCTCTTTAAGTTTTCACAGAAACCAGAATAATTGATTCACATAACGACTGAACTATGCCTAGGTTACAGAGTTGCAAATATTTTCAAAATGATAATGCTAGTAAATATAGTAATTACAGGATAAATAGTCAATATTACATTCAGGATATGACATTAACTCCAATATTTGCATTTTCATCACACAATCCTACCGAATTACAAATTTCTCCCCTGAATCCCTGAAACCATTTGATGATTTGAAGCACCCTATGCTGAAATCCCAGGTTCAAATTTTAATGTGAGTCTATCCTGAAATCCTCATTTCCAAGAAGTTAAACAGCATAGACGACAAATATTCTACATTTTATCCATAGCCAGGAATACTCATGGGAAAAGCAATATCTTTAATTCTATATAATTCTATTGCCCCTTAACTCATCAACAGAAGTCTCTAACTCTTCCACCAATATAACAGAAACCCCCTAGAGCCAAGAGTTTCAGGCTCCAAAGTATGATGTTTCCTCTAAGACAGAAAACAAATCCATCAATATGAAACCTCCATCTTATGAAATTGTTCTTACACCTTCTTTTAAAGCTTAAGCGAAAAAACAGTAGATTCTTACATCGAGAAAAGAAATTACTGAATGCAAATACGTAGAACAAAAAGATATACTCTGCACGACTAAGCTTATAAAAGTCTCGTTTTGACACCAGGTTATTATTTCTATGGCAGGATTTGGTATAAGATTCCTTGCTAGTATCCAACAATACTTACTGACTTTCGTGATCTGACGATGAAGCATTCCTCCCATTGTCCATACCAGATTTATATTCAAAAGAAAGGTATTTGTTACCATTAGTAGCTTGAGACTCTTGATGCTGCATCAACAACATTTGTCAATTATTTGCCAACTAAAACACAAAAGCAAAAGGTAGCTTTATGCCGTGCAGAAAATGGAACTTCACTTTCAATAAAGTACCAATATAGTATGTTAGAAAACCTAAAAAAAGGGGAAAAAATGAAGAAGATATAGTAGCAAATACTGGAGGTGAACGAGATGAGATAAACCTGATCGATAACAGATTCAATTTTTTCTTTCCAAATGAGTGCTTCTTGAATGTTAAAAGCTGCCATCTGGAGCAAGGAAGAAAAATATATAAGTGTGAATTTCGACATAAAGAAAGATCACTGGCAGTCGGGCAGCAAAATTTATATAGAGAATCAGATGAGAGACCTGCAGTTATTCAAACAATAGTTTGATGCTCATGCAGCTAGATGTATAACATACTGTGATTATGCAGATGTTTGCTTTATCAACTTTCTTTGTGTTTTTTAACACTTGGAAGTACTCATTCATTATGAATATATTAGGATTTTGAGCCAAAAATGAGCCAGCATCATGTGACACCTCCGGAGACATGCCTTCATAACAAAATTTCTAAGAGAGAATCATAAATTTATGTGTCATGTCTGTTTAGTATATACTATAATACAACCATTCTGCTATATAGAAGTAGCACACTTTACTAAGTGTTTTATGGTGCAATATTCTTTTCTTGGAAGGTTTTGTGCTGGAAATAGCTTTAACATTATATGACACATTCCTAAAGACTACTCAAGGTGTCACTTCATATTTTTGCGGATTAAATAACTGGAACATTATTTGAGTGAAGGCAATACAAGAACTCAAGAAAGATCGATGAAAGTTTGAACTCACAAAAATAACACCAAGTGTAACAAAGGCACAACGTAATTACTTATATAAGGGTTTAGGAAAATGTGGAGAAAGTAAATTAATTGAAAGAATATTGAAATCAAGACCTTTTCAACACGTATAAAAACAAAGACTCTTGTAATATCCCAAGGTGCACGAACAGATGGAAACAATATGATGAATAGGATCTCTTATATGCATAAACAAAAACAAATGTGCTACAACCGGAAAGGGAAAACAATAAAAGAGAAATCAAAACGCACCGTAATTCGATTGTACTTCTCTTTCTTGTTGTACACAGACAGAACATAAACCATCTGCCAAACATCAGAGCTTGTGAATACATAGGCACTATAACAAAATCTGTGTGAACTTTGTTTCATTAGAAATGAAAAATTGCATCAAAACTATCAGAGACATCTACTAAGCTCTAAGTTTTAGCATCAATATGCCAGGAAATGAATAAGCTCTCAAATGCCCCCCCAAGGGGTCTGGAGTTGTAATTTCAGGAAAAAAGGTAAAAAGCAGTATTATCGACCAATTATACAATACATCAACAAAGGAATGGTAAAGCCAGCTAGGAATCATTTATACCTAATGTTGAGATACCTGGCCCAGGCACAGTAATGATTATTTGTTATTTGTTCCAATGAATCAAGCAAGTTAAATTATCTTCCATACAATTTCAAATCTAAAATATAGTTGAGATCATAACGCATAATTCAAGGACGTCTAGAATACCCTCATCGTTAAACATTACTAGGAGTAAATGGGATGTAATTTACTGAGGCAACTGGTTTCGTGCAAAACATATGAGAGTATCATACACATCTAAGAACTTTTAACAACTATGAGATATCATAAACCAGTGTTTTCTGTGCAATCTGAAATGCATAACTGACCGAATTTTGAACAGGCTTCCAACTTCTAGGTTCTGTATGCATTAATCATCCATTTACCAAGGATAGCTATTGCAAGCGTTACATACATCGACTTAAACAACATTCAGATCTATCAGCTGAACTTGACTAATTTCTACTTTGCAAATATTGATTCAAGTCAAAATTCGGTTATTATCCAAGAAAATGATACATAATACTTAAATTCTTTCTATATATTTTTTTATAGTCTCCGAGCCATCGTCCCTTACGTTCCCTAGGGGAATACAAGCACCCAATTTTTCATATCAATATTCAATCTCCTGGGAACTAAAACACTAGCAATGGAATAGAAAAAACAAAAGAAATGTTATTCAGCTCACATGTCCATGATGAGTCTTCAATCCACGGTCCTCCACCCTGCAGTTGCCATCTATGAGAAGAGTCTTCGTAGGAACCTTACCATATGAGGAGGAGCAACAAAAAAAGGTTAATTTTCAGCATTGTTCCTTTTGAGGGTACTCTATACGACTCAAAGCCATATCAACTAGGTCGTAAAATTTAATTTTTGCATTTGAACTACATGAAGGGAAACCATCTTTACATGATTCTTTAACATATGCATCCTTGTTAAAAGAGGAAAACTAAGATCATCTTATAGCACTCATGATCTCCAACTCTCTAAAACAAATACTCGATACAGGAGGAAAGAATCAACATTAATGAAATTTCGAGGCACTTACCACATTGTCTTGGGGCTTCTTCTTGTAATACGCCAACAATCTAGATTCAAGCACAAAATATCGCATGTGAATAAATGATCTTCCAATCTTCCTGCGTCCATACCTGACCATCCATCCTTCATACACCACCTTCGAATTTGACATCTCCCAAATTCTCTCAACTTTCCCCGAACGTTCCTCAGTAACTGTGCTTTTCTTATTAATCCTGGAACAGTATTTCTTATACACTTTCAGCAGAAAATACAAAATTTACAGAAAATTCCGGAAGCTCAGAACTACTCTTCACTTCCGGAAAATCAAACCTACGCTGCTTCAAATGGATCAGTTACAGTTGATGCAAAACAATATAGTTCCGATCTCTAAAAAATACCGAAAATAAGAAAAAGAAGTTTATCGCTCACTCACAAAATCAATCTCTCAAAAACGAAAACAATAATAATAAAATAATCACATCCACACAAAATTGACCACAACTCCTCTCAAAAACCTCACGAACTGAACATCGATCGACTCCAACACCGGCGATCTGCTTCTGCAAATTCCAAAACGCCGACAATTCAGAAAGTTATACAGTTATACAGGTGAGGAAGTAGCAAAACAAAGAGAAAATACAGCGCGGAAGAGCAACACCGATTACGTCTACATACATACACATAAGCACGCCAAAAAAAGCAAAACACTAATCAAATACAAATTGAAGTGTCCTAGAGAGGAGGCAGTGAGAGAAATACATTTGTTACGCCGTGTCAGAATCTTCACAATTCACCACTTCACCAATTAATACACGCACATCCGTAATTAAATGTTGGCGTGAATGAACGATTCGGTGTATTTATGTATGAGAGAGAGAGTAGAGATTAGGGAAGTTAATTTTACAGTAATAAGTGATCTGAATTTTCAGGCCACCGAGTTATGTAACGCGCTGTAGAAAACGCCGGCAAGTTCAGGGGGAGTTTGAAAAGCAGATGAAAAAATTAATAATAATAAAAGGAAAAATAGAATATACTACAAATTTTGGGTTTTCTTCCCTTTTTTAACTCTTTTTTTCTAATTTGGGTGCTGTGGGATTACCAAAAGGAATTATTTTTTAATTTGGAATTAAAGAGTGGACTCGCAATAGGACTTCTGGCTTTTGCGGTGCGTCGTTTGTCTTCTTCTGTAGGGGTATTTTTTTTCATTACAAATATTTTATACTCTTCTAATTGTAATTAAAATTCAAATTTCAAGTAAAACGTGTTTCTATTTCCTCAGTTTTTCTATGACTGTGTTTATTTATGGCTGGAGGATTGTAGGTTGAGAGGAAATAAAGTCGAAAGAGAAAATTGGGTTAAATAAATAGGTGTTTGGTTTTGTTGGTTGGAGATTAAGTTAAAGTTTGTTTTTACGGTAAAAAGTAAGAAAATGTGATGTGATGTGTTTAAATATATTGCTAGCAACTCCAGAGGAAACACAGTTCGGTTATCCCATTCTTAAATGAATTGGGTCAAGTGATAAGTAAATACACTCTAAGTATATTTTATAAAAAGAATTATTTGTGTGGTATGTTAAAATAGGTCGAACACTTTTCAAATGTAAAATAAGATGTTCTAGCATTTATTTGTTTTACTAGTTTCATTTGTCGGGCATAAGAAAACTCATTTACTTTCATTTGTATTTGACTCTATATAAAGGGAGTTTTGTGTCATTTATCTCTTAAAATTTTAAGTACACAAATTGGTTGATGGTTCCCATTTTGTTCTTGTAAGTCAATGCTTATATCAAGAAGTCAATTGATTATATAAAATCTAATACACATATCAATCGAATACATTAAAATACGTTGGATTGGTGTTGCAGAACATCTTTATATTTATTCAAACAAAGTAATCGAACACTTTTTCTAGAATGCATTTTTTCAGAGTTTATCAGTAGTCCATGGTGTTGTTACTTCGACTTAATACTAAAATTCTCTCTAAAAAGAATTTATTTTAGGAACTTGAAAAGCATTTAAGATCATGTGAATTTATGGAGTAGTATAGTTTTTCTAAATAAAATTGACAAGTGGTGAATACATCAAATAGAACAAGAAATCCGTTTGAGAAGGCAAATATATCAATTTTGTAATTATGCCATCTCCGTTTTTTCAGTTGTCATCCCAGTTTATTTATTTTGTTTGTAATAGTTATCATTCCATCTTTTTTACCACTTTTTTTACAATATTAACCCTACAGGTATGAAAAGTATTAACAATATATAAAAATGATTAAGAAAATCAAGGGATTTAAGGAAAGAGTGAGTCTTGTGCGTGACGGTCACACGTGTGACGGAATACACTTTTACAGGAAAAATTGTTACTTTTTCAGGAGAAAATGATACTTTTATTACATAATACTTTTACCGATAAATATGAGATTTTTGCTACAAAAAGTGATATTTTTACAGATAAACGTGATATTTTTACCACAAAAAGTGATATTTTTTCCCCATCACATCGTGTGACGGTCGTATGACGGTCTCATATAAGTTTTTGTCTTAAGGAAATTAGTTGAGAGTTGATTTGTCAACTTCTTAAATTCCTTAATTTTCTTCACCAAAGTTAGAATGACAATTAAAAAAAACGAAGGTGGTAACATTTTGGAGTAACTTTAAATTTTAATAAATCGGAAGTTGGAAGCGGGTGAAAAAGTGTAACATTGAGCAAAGAGATACTTGACATAAATAGAGACAACATAAACACTACTTGCAATGTTTTACGTTATGTATCTACAATTAGTCAAAAGGGACAATTATGTCAAATATTTACACTAGCTTTCCAAACTTGGTTGTCTGTATCGCCACAAGTGACAATTAACTTTATAAATTATTAATAGGTTGTTTAAGATGGCCATATAACGTTTTTAAACCTAAATTTTATTCAACTTAGGAAGATATTTTTGGAAGGAAAATCACTGTCTAAAAAGATCTTGGTTCGGCTTAGTTTTTATACAGGTAATTGTATGGCAAGAACGATAGAGCGAATTTCATTTTAGGGTAAGGTTGTAAAAGTCGTTAGGCACTAGTTAGGCGGTGGATTGGGGTCTAGCCACTAGTCGAGATCTGGACGGGACTAATCGGGGCATAGACGTAATTAGGCGGAGAGAAATTGGGAAATAAATCTAAGCGGTCAATGGGAACCTAACGCCTAGGCGGGGATTAATCGGAGTTAGTCGGGGATTTTTAGAACAGACTTTAGGGCAAATGCTTCGTAAAAAAACCCTGGAGAGCTGATTAAGAATTTTTATGCAAAAAGTGAAGAACTATTATGGCCACTATCGACAATTGTAATACATACACACAATCATACTTGCTTTTTAAAAACAATGGTTCGACACAATCATCCAAGAATAAAGGATCATCGGATTGAAAGCCTAACTCATAATTCAAAATTGGTGGTCCATTATGATCATCCTTAATAAGCTTCATAAATGTACCTCTACCGTCTTCTCGGTGAGCCACTATAGTCATTATCACCAATCTCATTTGAGAGCAATTGATACATGTTTAATGTGGAAACGAGGTGCCCATTAAAAGTGATGATGGAATCACTATCCTCATAGAAAATTTAAAGTCCCTCGTAACCGCAATCATTTGTTGCCATCAAATTATGTTGTGAATCTACATAAGATCGTCTTCGTACACCTCTTTATAAAAAAAAAGTATGAAAATTTAGTTGATGTCTTAAAATAAAAATCGAGTCATATTGGACTACAATAACAATTGGTGCAGATAGTCATGGCAAGTAGAGGTGCCCAAAAGGCTCTGACAACCGTAAACCAGCGTGGTCCGAACCAACAATCAACGGTTAAAAAATCGGTGACCCGGTTCCGGTTTGAAACCGAAACAAGAGAAATTAAGGTTCGATTTTGCTTTAACCCTCTCCAAACAATAAACCGACTGTTTACTGTTAATTTTTTTTACTGTTTTTAAATAAACATGTGAGAGTCGTGATTAAATGGGCATTTAGGAGAAATCGAAACCGACTTAACTTCTGTCTTAAAAAAATTCAAAAAAGAAAAAAAAAATAGTATTAATAATAATAATAATAATAAAAAAAAAAAAAAAAAAAAAAAAAAAAAAAAAATTGGTTATGCAAGGTTGAATCAATTGACATTGATGAATGCCAGAAAGAAACACAAAATAGAAATAAAGCTCGTTTTTTATATCAAAATATTAAAATTAGAGTCGTAATGGTAATATAGTTAAAAAAATGTAACAAATGCAAAAGATATCTATCCTTTATAAACTAAAAGAGAAACTAAATTATCAAGTGTGATTTTCTCATCCACTTTGCTTAGTGTTATTTTTTTAGAATTTTGGGATATAAATATGTTACAATATTTCAATATTAAATAAATATATTAATTAATTTTCTTTGGATATGGTTGATATAACTGTTGCGACTAATGACCCATATTTCTTGATGTTGCATAATTGTGATTTAATTTTTTAAAATATTTCAGTATTTAAAATTTATATATTTTTTATTTCTCGTAGATAAGTTCATTAAATAATTGCAGATAATTATTGTTATGATTCTCGTTAGTGTTATTAAACATCAAGAGTATGTGCTTTAAAATTCATCTATACACTGAAAGAGAACCATTTGGATAATTGACATTCTCAAATTTTACAAGTTATAGCATCTTGATAATAAAATTAATTTTAATAATACAAATCGCTAATTATATGTTGCAAAAATCACCTATAAAATCTTCTCCCATTTTTTAACTCTCTTCCATTTTTCAGTTTATTTTGTTTTGGGATATTTGACTAACTCTATTAATATTATAGAATTATGATAATAAAATTAATTTTAAATTACTAAAATATTAATTAATTTGAATTTCTAATTTTATGTTAGAAAAAATCGCCTATATCAAATCATTTCCCCTTTTCAAGTTCTCTTCCATTGTCTCATTATAGAGCTACGACTCTAATATCTTACTTAATGTAATAACAAAACCGTCTATAAGTATATAGGAGGGTGGACTGGGTCGGTCAAACTAATATCGGCTAATAGTCCTACGAACTGCGGGTCGATCAAACTAAATATAGTATATATGAGGGTGGACTGGGTTTAACTCTTATTTTTTTGTTCGACGGAATTTCGGGTCGGTCCAAGCCAGCCCGATGGGTCGGGCTGGACTAGGCCGCCCGAATTACAACCTGTAAGGATATTTAACATAAATATAAAAAGTCGATGTAATTAATAGAAAAATATGCAATTGACAATCATAAATTTTCTTAACATGTAATGCATTAATCTTAAGAGATGTTCAAGACCAGATGTAAGAACATTAAAAGTATAAAAATACAGAGGTATTGAAATAAACAAAATAATCAACGAAAATGAACTTGTTTAAAACATATGAAAGAGAATCTCTTCTCCCTCATAGACCTTATTACCAGAACACGTGTTGTGCACTTATAATGGTACAAATTGGACTTTGTCCATCGAACTACTACGAACTAGAACCCCCTCTTATTCGAAAAACTAATGATATCACTGAGTTACCTACTTTCATTAATTGGGTACTACTTGGGCGATCTTTAACCGGGCCTATTGACCCGGGTCAACCAACATAATGTTTTTTAGAGATCAATGAGGGAGAAAGGGGGCTATTAAGGGATATATTTGTCAATCCATTTAATTCTTAATACCCAAACTCCATTCTAAAACATCAATTAGAAAGAAAGAGTATTTATATTTGTAGTACGATATTTCCAACTATCTAAGGAGGGGTTTAGGTCAATAAATTGGGTTACAAAAAGTTCTACCAACTGAGCCATCATCTATTGTCTAAATTGGGATAATATTGTCTAAATTTTAATTAGAGCAAGTTTGGGTTACAAAAAGTTCTTGAATATGGATAATATTGTCTAAATTTTAATTAGAGCAAGTTTGGATTGCCCCGCTCCACTTTTGGCTTGAGAATATGACCAAATTCATCATTAATTGGTCTTGTTAGATAATACTACCTCAATTTTTTAGTTATTTTTTTAAGTTTTATGGTTTGTTTTAAAATAGGTATTCTTTTATCTTCTCTTTTCTCATATTTCTCCCAAAACTACCCCTATCATTATTACCTAAATCTAGGATATGATGGGTGAGATCGATAAAAGTTAGAATTTCCTAGATTCATTTTCTTTGTTTGGGTTATTTGCAAATTGTGTGTGTTTTTAATTGATTAGTAATTGTCTTAGGAAGGAATTAGAGGAATACTTCTTGCAATCGTTCTAAAAGTCCCCATCGTGCTCTTGCTAAATTCCATCTCAACGCTAGACTGTTCTCAACCGTCTACGTCTCTTTTCGACTTCTCCTGCTTAGTTTATCCAAAGATCAACAATTCTTATCCTGAATTAATTAATCGCAACCTCATAATTAGTGTCATTCTAAATATAGAAATGCATCAAAGAATTGGCCATAAAAGATGCTCCTAAACAAACTCTATGCCATCTAACAATATCTCAACTTGAAAACTCATTGCCGACTTTCATGTTTCCATCAAGGTTTATCCAAAAACAATTTATTCATTTACATACATTGGTTTGAGTATAAATACATAGCTCTCTAATCCTTGTTTTAATATAGATGAACTATAATCCTTGCTCAAATATACACAAAAATGAAAACGATAGCTACAATGATCCTCTTTCTGTTGTTTAGCTCAACTAATTTATGGGCAAGCAACGCCAAACGTGTGAAGTTCTTCGCACCTCCAAAAGTTGGCGTATCGAGTCCAGGTGTTGGACAGTATATGGTAAATGCACGAACACCACCTGCAGAAGTCCAGAGATCTGGTCCTAGCCCAGGTGAGGGCCATGGAAATACAAATGCTAAAATAACGCACAAGGATCCAAGCCCTGGGGATAGACACTAGATTTCTCTCCCTTTCTCTCTCTCTTCTCTCTCTCTCTCTCTCTCTCTCTATATATATATATATATATAGTTTATGTGGTATTTGTAGGTAGGAGCTAGATGTCTAATCGTATCAAGCTGCTAGAATTATTCTTTTTTCTGTTTTAATAAGTTAGTTGTAGCCTTGGCAGGCACATAATTCTTTCGAATTTTATAGATTTATATTTCATCCATTTTTCTGATTGTCTGACTAGCACCTAGTGACAACGATTTCTACAAGTTCCTCTCGGCCGCTCAATAACGCCTAGGCCCCAGCGACTTCTACAATATTGATCTAGCACTTACCAACTTTACAATATTAATTTCATGACTAGTCAAGGGACATATGTACTACATTCGATGTCAAAAACAAGAAGAGAAAAGGGAATGTGCCTAAGTTAGAAAATTCTTATAAACCAAACATCCGAAATTAAACAAAACGAGAGTTAATTAAACACTAAGAACAAGTAGAGTGAACAAGAAAAATGAAAAACCAAATCAAAATACTGAACATCTAAAAAAAAGAGCAACAAAAAAGAAGTGCAGAAAAATCAAGTAAAAATTTTTCATCACGATAGTGGGAAGAAGATCTCTTCAACATTACTCTTTGGACTGAACTTCTTCTCGACATCTGCACTCGCACTAAAGGTGCCTGCAACACTTGGGGTGACAATGCCTTCCAAGCTCGAGTCCTCCGCCAAATGCGTAAAAATCGGTTAGAAAATCAATCCATAATGACTCATTTGTCCATTCGTCCTGCCCCTAAATTCTAATATAACAACTAAATAAATCGTAGTAGTATACAACTACTTGTGAGAAAATTGCATTAGATTCTTGAAATATTCACTTTAGTTTAGTTACTGCCCCAAAACAAATTAGAATTAGTAAAGTGGGTTCATCGAATGCCACAAGCAAAATCCGTCTTCCCTGCTCCATTTTAAGGATAACATTTTGTAGACTGTTATAACACTATATCATAATAAATAACATATATAAAGATACACCAAGATAAGCACAGGGCGAATCCCTCAGGCTCCTCAAACTTTTGTTATTGAATTAAACCGTATAGATTATGTATTACATTACTTATATCTTTCAGCCGCCACATATTTATTTGCATGAAGAAGGTTCCCGCCGAATCAATGGCCCAAGTCCATGTATCTCCAAGATTTTCGCACACGGCAATCTAGAGTAATCTATAAGCTGTTTGGATTCCTCAATATATATCTGCATGAGTAATCCACAAGTTATAGACCAAATTAATTCATGCCCCAATTAATTTTCGATCATCCATCATTCGTCCTAAACAAATTAGATTTGCTTTAAAAACCCCATGCCTTGTGAATACACGTTTCATGCTTCCCCTGAATCTTTTGGAATTTGCTCAATACCTTCTTCAAAAAAATAATTTGATCTCAGTTTGATTGCTATCTGTACCCACAAAAAGATAATTAAATCCTACATATATTAATATAAATATTAACTCTTATTTTTTATTTAACAGTTTAGTTACCCTTATTTATCACTTCACAATTCAGTAAGGATGGGGTATAGGGGCTTTGGGGGAGGAGAGATGTCCCCTTTTGCTCTAAGATAAATTATGCAAATATAGAGATCAGTTGTGGAGCGAACCAAGCTATCATCTTTAATCCAAATTGTAACACATGACGCAAATCCAACACAATGTATCAAAAATAAAATAATGGTCCTTGACATTTTACCCACTTGCAATTTTGGTCCTCTGCGTTCAGCCTTCTGCACATTAAGTCCCCTAATTTATTATTTTGGCGATTTCAGGACAAATTTGACTCTATCGATCAGTGATGTTCTCAAGTATCTAAGTGAATGTAAGTCACTTAGGTATATATAGGGTAACAAGGACTCTAATACTTGTGGGCCAAATATATACACATCTAAAACCTACCTATTACAAACCGAATCATGATACGTCTTCCTTCTTCGTTCTTCAGGATTCTTCGATTCACTAAGTAATATCTCACTTTAACTTCATGTGAATCTTGATTCATTCATCCACACGTGTCTTCCATATGTTCTCACATCCTAATCTGGAAAGTGTTATTTGAAAGATATTCGCGTGAATCTTTAATTCAATTCCAAAATCTTGCAATTGGTGTGATTATCTATTTGCATGCTTACAAACATGAAAAACAAATCCGAACATATTTACAAATATAATTAAACATTGAATAACACAATATTATCTAAAATACAAATTATTTGAATATAATAGTATACAAATTAATACACGATAATATTTTTGATTAAATAATAAAATAAATAATTAAAAAATTATGGCAAATATACTTTCTAGCAGGAGAGATCAATGTTACCTGATTACCATCTTGTTTTGTGTACATATCCTGATTGGGGAGGGGTCTGGTTGGTTTTGATCGTTTACCATCTCGTTTTTTTTTTTTTTTTTTTTTTTTCCATTTTTTAAAGTCACATCCTAATTAGGGAGGAATTTGTTAGGATTTGATCCTTGGTCACTGACAAGAGTTAAAAAAACTCAACCAATCGAATTACAATAAATTCCGATCTTGTTTGGTATTCTTAGTTTTTTAGTTTGTGCTGTGTTGAATTATTTTTATTATATCAAGTACTCTCCATCCATCTTTACATATGTAAACAAATGCATGTTTTATTGAAGTATTTTTCTTTTATCAATTTTAATAAAAATGCATTTTTTCTAAGTTATTAACTCTCACCAATATCCCTCAAATTATCTATTGATTAACGTATTGAATTATAATTAATATTTTTAGGTCGGACAAAGAGAATAATTAAAAATTAACTTCAATTCTGAAAAATGACCTTTTTATGACCAATTTTTATTTAGAGACAAGACTCTTCTGGGATCAAAGATTATGAACAGAATATGAATTAGAATTAGTGTATCAAATACTATATTTGAACAGAATATCAATGACACAAGTTTATTACTTATTTTTATAAGGTTTTTTAAATTGTGACTCTCGTTAATCAATGTAAATCGTTCAGTACAAGATTCTCAATTCAATCAGAAAAATCAGGAGTTATCCAAATAATTGGATCGTGTGAAGAAAAAAAAAGAGCAAGCTATGCGCCAACAAGTTGGCTTTACGAGACATATGCTCTATGCTAAAAAACAATCAGATAACATCAAATAAATGCTAAATATTACCGGCGAAAAGACCAGCACTAAGATATGTTCCTTGCCCAGTGACGGCATGCACAGCACAACGAGCAAAGGACTTGGATGACGGACCCAGGTAGAAGCGAACTTGACGATCAGAGCAGAACACCAGTGAAGAAAGATCAGAAAAGGCCGAAAAAAGACGTACATAGACGCGACGAAGTCTCACTCTAAAACCCTAGCGGAGAGGTGTGGTGGATCTATCATTATCTCGGGAACTCGAAAATAGAAAAAACACGACAAAATTAGTGTGGCAACTTATCATTACAAAATTATTTATAATTTTTTTGAGACTAGTAATTGTTGCAAAAATACTTGCTACGGATCTAAGACTATCTTTGTTGTCTCAAACAATATTATTTGTGACTAGATTCTTCAGACAACTGAGCAATAATGATATATAATTGTCTCTAATAATGTATTGTGGTACATATTTATTATTTGAGACACTTCTTTGTTATCTCAAAAAACTATTTTTTGTGTAATCAATTTATAATAGTAAATAAAACGTGTAATAAATAATATTAAGAACTGATGATTGATAAGAATTAAATATAAAAAGGACTCACATACCATTATTTAAGGTTCGGCCTTAATTAGGAATTAGGATATCAGCACCTCCAAGTATATTCTAGTTGGACTTTAATTTTTTTTATTTTTGGTTTAATATATACTCCCTCCTTCTAGCTAATTTTTTTTTACTTTTCATTTCGATCCGTCCCACTTAACTTTTCACATCCTTAAAAAGGAAATTTTTCTCACAATCTCCACCCTCAAAATCTCTACACTCAATCTCCACATTTAAAAAAGTCAAAGAAAAAAACAATTAACCTCTGTGCCTGATCAACTGTGAAAAGTTAGCTGAAACGGAGGGAGTATTTTATAATTTAATATTTTCATTCTAAATTTTTTATATTATAAACCTTGATAAGACGACAAACAAACAGGTCCAAAATTGGAATAATTTATTAAAACTTGTAGATAGGCCAGTTCCCAATTTTAGCATAAATTGTTATATATTTGGTTGTGTTCTAAAAGTTTCCATTTAACTCCGACTAGTTTCACTGTTTTCAGACGTCTATGTTCTTTTCCCGACTCTTCCAGTTCACTCCTACATAGACTTGCTTAACTATGTATAAACTTTAATTAGAAGCTAGATACTAACTTAACATTGAATTAGCGTCTAGCGTTTTTCAGAAAATTGTTCGGAATTACATGAGGAAAATTGGATACCTTTAAAACTCAATGCTGAGTTCCCTGAATTATGACTGTGATCATTTACCTAATTAATGAATTAAGTATTTGGAAGGCAATGGACCACAATGTGTTGAAATCAAATCGTGTATGCTGAGATGCAATGATTGCATCAACGTGTGAGATTTGAAATCTGCAAATTTTAAAATCCTGCACGTTCGGTGTCAACCCTTTTTGGGAACGAAGTACTTTTCTCAATTTTCTTTTTATAAGTAAATAACTAAAATATGACCCTACTAAATAAATGGCCCTACTAAATAAGTATCTGCATACCTTAATTTATACATCTTAGTAATGAAAAAAGTAGTACTATTAAAGTTCGTAACATTTAGAGGGGTGGATTAATAAAATGGGGAGTACTCTTGTGCCAATAAAAAATCAAACAATGACTAACATCTCAATAAATAATGGCAAAAATTT
The DNA here is from genome assembly GCA_958295605.1 of Ajuga chamaepitys. Lineage (NCBI taxonomy): Eukaryota > Viridiplantae > Streptophyta > Magnoliopsida > Lamiales > Lamiaceae > Ajuga > Ajuga chamaepitys. The sequence goes on along the minus strand of OY282502.1, from coordinate 4,188,616 downwards.
ATATGAGACCGTCACACGGTGTGACGAGAAAAAAGTATCACATTTATTTGTAAAAGTATCAATTTTATCTTTAAAAGTGTATTCCGTCACACGTGTGACCGCCACACACAAGATTAACTCATAAATAATTAGACGATGCAATGATTATTGTGATGTGTGCGGAAGTGTCGTGGAGGCAGTGGCAGACCTATATAGGGGAAAGGGTATGCAAGTACATACCCTCTTTCCCCGAAATACACTATAAATACGGGTATATATATGTATGTATTTGTTATCTTTTAGAGCTGTGATATGGTTAATCTCGCGCTTGTGGGAAGCAAAAGCATGGAAAAAAAATTGTATTTCGATCCCTCCTCATGTAGCCAGTGTTGTTTAGCCCGTTGTTTCCAAGCCAAGTGTTCTTTGTCTAAAAGAAGTTTAAGTGCAACTTGACTTTCAATGAGCTTGTTTGACTTCAGTGGTAATGACTCTTGATATCAAGTTGACAATTTTAGATTTAAGATCAGCAATATCCTTTTTTCAAACGGGAAAACATGTCACCACCCCATGACATGAGACCTAGAGCACAATTCTCGGTTCTCCCAGCTGGGTGATCATCATTACAATCTTTCAAAAACCACTTAATTATATATTCACATGCAGCGGATTGAACCCACATGGCCTCGAACCGGAATGGCTGACACCCCATAATCGGAGAAGAAAGATTAGATGAGTTGGCACATTGAATGAAAATGGCCATGTGATCTGAGAAGGTCGAATGAAGACGAGATACTGATGTACTACTGAAAACATCTCGCTATTCTTGGTTTGCCAAGGCTCAATCAAGCCAAGCTTTCTCATTATAGGAGAAAACATAAGTGCGGGTGTAGTGTGTCCTGGTAAAATGCATATTTGATAGTCCGCAGAATGCAATGTCCTCTCAAAAAGCATTTATTTGCCTATTCGACTGAATGCAAGAACCACTAAATTCTGAGGTGGTAAGGACCTCGTTAAAATCTCTAAAACATAACCAAGGCAAGGGAGATTCACCCATGAAATTGAGAAATTTTGCCAAGCAAGACGATGCCGTGAAACATTCGGCTTGCCATAATAACCAGTAAGACAGCAAGGGGAACCGTCATGCATAAAAATAACATCAATATGTCAGAGGAGAAGCACTATAAGGACATCGAAGTTCTTTTTCCACATAAGCACATTACCACCTGAAAAACCTTGCCAGGAACCGAAATACCAAAAAGATTGAGATGATTCTTAAGCTGATCAACAATAGCAAACAAACACTTAGTTTCACTGAGAAAAATCATATGTGGGGACTTTTTGCGAATAAATTCGAAAACTCGTGAACTGTATAGGGGTTCCCAATCTCCCTACAATTCCAACTCAAGACATGCATTGTGCTCGGTGGGATTGGTCCACAAAGCCAGTCTCCGCCACTGATACCAAGTTTTGTAAAGTAGCCAAAGGAATCAGATTGTATTCTGACGCCGACGAGTCAGTCCTCATTTTTTTGGCAGTATTATCATCAGGAAAGGTTATAGGATTGTGCAAGAGCTTTCTTTTGGGAGTTGAGACAGATGGAAGATTACACTGAGGGGATGAATTAAGAAGACGGTATTTAAAACGCTTGAATTTCCTAGCCACTTTCATAGCCGGAGAATCCATCACAATGGGTACCGGAACAAGAAAAGGACTAGAAGGCATGGTCGGGTAGGATGTAGTAGTGGCATCATTTTGGGGAAGTGGAGGAGAGTGAGGTGAATCATTTAAGCTAGGGGTAGAAGTTTTGGGGTAATGTCATGGGTTAATATATTAATATGCGCTACGGAGAGAGAAGATGGGGGATGTTCAGGAATATGTGAGAGGTGGTATTTCTAGAAAGACGGTTGTCAGTATGCGTGGAGGGAGGGAGTTTAAAAGTATGAGAGGATGAAGGAGGGAGTTTGGAAGTATGAGAGGGTGAGGGGATCATCGGAGTATACGAAGAGTGATGAGCAAGATGACGGACAGTAAGGGCAGTAGTGGCACTACTGGACAGGGTGGATATGTGTGTAACGGGGGGGATAGTGGGGAGAGATTTTGGATTGATGGGAGGTCTAGGTATGAGTGCAAGAGTAGAAGAAGAAAAAGGATTGGAGTTAGGATTAGGATTAGATGGAGATGGACATTGTGAGATATTATGGGATGAGAGTGTACTCGTCAAGACATACCATTAGTTGCATCAGAGTGAGTATTGGAAGTTTTTTATGGTGAGCGAGGGGAAGCAAATAGAGAGATGTTTAGAGGGGCAAGAAACCATAGCCCGTATGAAGAGCTATGGGTGTTGAGGCAGCTTTTTAGAGGCTCGGAGGAGCATTCCTTGTCCATGTGACCAAGGCAACCACAAAAATAGCAGAAAGTTGGTAGCCTCTCATATTGAATGTAGCATCTGATAGTTTTTCCTTGACGAGAGACATAAACAGTTCTGGTTAATTGCTGCAAGATATCCATATCAATGCGAATTTGAAGAAAGGTGCCAACAAGGGAACCATCCTTATCATAATCGACCTCAAGCAGATTCCCAAACTTTGACCCAACAATTTGGGCAAAATCGTGGTCATGAGCCCTAAGGGAAGGCCATGAATATGAATCCAAAAGGGTGAATATCGGGACTCTAACTTCGAGATTATGGAGGTCGAATCAGCAGTGCTCAAAACTAAAAAATATCGTTCAAAGAGCCATAATGCTCCAGCGAGAACCTCAACAAGGTCCTCCTTCTAACTAAATGTAAAGAGAGACATTATCCCCAATAGATTTAATCTGGAGACCTGCCTTCGGAAGCCATAGTGGGCGAAAAGATTTATCCAACAGTTGAACAGTGAAAGGCTTCGGAGAGAAAAGTTTGCTAATCAAATTCCTATCGCCACTGATCCCAAGCGGGATAGTTGATTCAATCGGAATAGTCATTGTTTCCGAAGCCCTCAATGAAAGCTTGGAATAAATTTGCTCAGCAGATTCAGCAATGAGCGCAGAAGAAGAAATGATGAAAGGAAGGAATAAATGAGAGCCGAGATGACTGCCCTATCAACACAAAACTGAAACAACAACAGAACTCCACTAAAATATGAGCAATAGACCTACAAAACAGAGAAGGAGAATGCCGAAAAGAATGAAGAAGGAAAGAACAGAAGACCTAGAAACCCTAGACTGAAACCTCTAAGAGAAACTCCATATGAGATATGTTGGGTTTAGGCCCAATTGTGGGCTGGTCCATTTCTGCCTAATCCGAGCCCATGGAAGCCTCCTCTCTTATGCAACAGTCCATGTCCTTTGTCCCTCCTTATGACTCTCGATTTCCTGAGACACGCTTCCCCCTCTCTTTCCATGTTCCTCTTCTCCCATAAGAATGACTTCTCTTGGTGAGAACTGTAATCCATTCTTGACCTTCTGTCCCCTTTCATTTTCTTCGTCCCTATCCCTCTTTGCGAGCTTTTTATTCAGTGGGTCGAGAGAAAGAGTGAGGGGTGTTACCGGATTTGGGTTCGGGGTTCTTCTTTGTGAACTGAACCACTGATTCGGGCTTATTTACCACACTGTCAAGAAGATCGATCAGAACAGGGCTCGACATTCCGAGCCAAATCAATTCCAATCATGGTTCGATTTATAACAGTGATATCAGATCCGCGGTTGTATAACTGTGGTCTCTTTTTTGGGCGGCCCAATTTCTGCGTGAAATCGCCGCAAACAGCGGGTCTATTTCAGCCCCGCCGGCGGCCCGCTTTCGGGTCGTGAACCGCGACCTGCTTCTGCCCGGTGCTATCCGTTCGACCAGTGCAGTACCGCTACCCCTGCCTCCTTGGCAGTCCTCCCATCATGCCTTTGCCTGACGTGACACGTAATTCTCTTTATTTCGGTAAGTCGGATTCTCCTTCAAGTGAGGACCCGCTCTGGTAAAGATGTTGATACCCTATTACTGTATTTATAGATGCCGTTTGAAACGGTCAGGATTGGGATTGCGTGCTGGTAGATTTAGGGCTTTCTGTGTGATTGCTTGTTTGCTTCTGCTATTATTCTCTGATTTTGTGTTTCTGGTTTGTTGTGGGCTTTCTGTGCGATTGCTTGTTTTCCGGAGGATTTCAAGTGACCCCCTGCTCCACTGATCAATTAGTGTTGAGAACTGGGAAATCATTGGATTGTTCAATCCTCCTTCATATCTATGTGATAGGTTCCTTGTTTGGTTACCTTGGGCCCGTTTGATGGGCGCTCTGATTTTGGTATTTGGCAACAAAAAATGAAAGGGGTTTTAATTCAACAGTATGTGTTCAAATGCATTAGCCTTGCATTCTTTGATACTGACACTGCCGAGAAAAAGGCAGAAATGGATGAGCTTGCATACTCATCCATTATTCTGAACCTTTTTTACTGTGTGTTAAGAAAGGTTGGGGATCAGGACAATGGTGAGGCTTTGTGGGATAAGTTGCAAGAGTTGTATGTTGCGACATCTTTGCCTAACAAAATGTTCTAGCTTGAAAAGTTCTTCAGATTCAAACTTGATTTAAGTAAAGATATCGAAGAAAATCTTAATGTGTTTACCAAACTTGTTCAAGACATAAATAAAATTGGAGATAAAAATATTGATGATTACATCCCTATTGTGCTCTTGAATGCTATACCTGACTCTTATAATGATGTAAAATCGGCTATAAAAATATGGTAGAGATCCGGTGAATCTTGAAACTGTTATTAACGGCTTAAAGAGCAAGGAAATGGACTTAAAAACCAATCCTAGTAGTAAGGGTGAGGTTTTTTTTTGTTAAAATATGACCTAAACCTAAGGGTCAGAAGTCTTCCAATAACCAAACTAACCATGAGTATGAAGATGTTAAATCTGATTATCCCCATTGGTCCAAGCCAAAGAGCAGGAGATGCTATCATTGTGGTGTCCCAAATCACTACATGAAGGCATGTCCTAAGAAACGGAAAGAACAGACCAATAAAGTCTCTGAAAATGAAGAAAACAGTAATGGTGATGTGTTCATGGTAACAGAATTTGGTGATTTTTCTTATGTGAATTTTGTGTTGCCTTCTTCCTTGTGTGAGAGTGAATGACTTATTGATTCTGGTTACTCTTTTCACATGACACCTCTCAAAATATATGTTTAACTCATATAGGGAAGTTAGCAATGGCTATGTTTCCCTGGCTAATGAAAAAAGGTGAAAAAGTCATGGGGATTGGTGATATCTCCCTAATGTGGGATTCTGGTTGTGAGTTTACATTGAAAAATGTTAGACATGTGCCTGATCTTTGCAATAAATTGATCTCTTGTGCTGCTTTAGAAGATAAAGGTCTTGAGGGAAAATCGGGAAAAAGTTCTATGAAAATATTGAAAGACTCTCTGTTGATCTTTAAAGCTGAAAAGAGAAATAATTTGTATGTGTGCATTGCTAAATCTTGTGTTAATTCTGTCAATTCGATAAAAGAAGATAAAACTGAACTTTGGCATTGCAGACTTGGTCACTTGAGTGGTAAGGGTCTTGAACTATTACAAAAGGTTGGTCTTTTTGGAAATGATGAAGTGTCTTGTTTGCCCTTTTGTCAATCATGTGTTAAAGGAAAACAACACAAAGTCAACTTTCCTGTTTCCCCTTCCCCGAATTTGTCTAAGTGCTCTAATATTCTTGAATATCTGCATGCTGATGTTTGGGGTCCTGCCAGTGTTCCCACTCATGGTGAGAAGATGTATTTCCTGTCTGTGATTGATGATTTTTCCAGAAAGGTGTGGGTCATGTTGCTAAAACATAAATATGATGTTTTCAAAAATCTGAATAACTGGAAAGTCTTAATTGAATAACTAGAAAGTCTTAAGAATCTAAGGACTGATAATGGTCTTGAATTTTGCAATAACCTTTTGGAAAAGTTGTGTTCTGATTCTGACATTCGAAGGCACAAAACTGTTCCTTACACACCTCAGCAAAATGGTATGGCTGAAAGGATGAATAGAACTCTTTTAGAAAGGTGAGGAGCTTGTTGACTTTCGCTGGTCTTTCTAAAAGTTCTGGGGTGAGGCAGTCTGTACTGCTGCTACCTGATTAATAGGTCACCCTCTGTACCTTTGAATGGCAAGTGTCCTGAATCTGTGTGGTCGGAAAAATAATTAAATTTTTCAAATTTGAGAATATTTGGTTGTGCTGCTTAAGTTCATCAGAAAAAATGACAAACTTGATTCTCGATCCAAGAAGTGTATTTTCTTGGGATACCCTGATGGTGTGAAAGGGTATAGGCTTTGGCTAAGGGTTGATCCCGGTTTTAAAGTTGTGATAAGTAGGGATGTCATCTTTAATGAATCTGATTTTCCTTACTTATCTACTTCTGTGACTTTGCCCACCCCTGATACATATCCCTCTAAGGTGGAGCTTCATGTGGTTACTCCGCCTGATACTCTAGTGTTTGATTCTAATAATGGTGAGCTTGATATTGTGAGTGATACTGAAAATGAGCTTGAAAATTATCAACTTGCCTGAGATAGACCTAGAAGGAACATTAAGCTACCTGCTAGACTTGAGGATTTTCATATTGACTTTCATGCTTTTAATGCTTTCGAATATGTGAATGATCGTGAGCCTAAGTCTTTCAAAGAAGCCTTAAAATCTGAAAATACAAATGAATGGTTGATTACTATGAATGATGAAATGAATTCTTTGCATATTAATAGAACTTGGATCCTTGTGCCTAAGCCTGATCACTGTTCTGTTGTTTATTTTAAGTGGCTTTTCAAGGTTAAAGATGAAGGTGAAAAAGTTAGTTTTAAGGCTAGACTTGTCGCTAAAGGCTTTACTCAGAAAGAAGGCATTGGCTACACTGAAATTTTGCCCCTGTTGTTAAATTTGTGACTGTTAGAATTATGATTGCCTTAGTTGCTCACTTTGATTGGGAATTGAAACTGCTTTCCTTCATGGTGACCTTGATAAAGACATATATATGAAACAACCTGATGGATTTGTCAATTCTAGTCATCCTGATCATGTTTGCTTGTTAAAAAAGTCTTTGTATGGCTTAAAACAATCCCCGAGACAGTGGAATAAGAAACTTAATTCATGCATACAATCTTTGAACTTCAAGACAAGTGCTTATGATCACTGCCTGTATTTTAAAGAAAGTACTTCTATCACTATTTTCTTTCTTATATATGTTGATGATATACTCTTGGTAAGTCCTTGCTTGAAATCTATTGAACATATTCAAAAATGTCTGAGTGACAACTTTGATATAAAATATCTTGGTGATGCTAAAAAGATTCTTGGTATGAACATTGTTAGGGATAGAAAATTAAAGACTTTGCTCTTGAATCGGTGCTCCTATGTGGGAATGATTTTGGATAAGTTCTCCATGGCTACTTGCAAACCTGCTTATGTGCCTCTTGCTGCTCACTTTGTGTTAAGTAAGGATCTGTCCCAAAGACAGATTCTGAATCGCTGAAATGTCTAGGGTGCCATACTCCAATGTTGTTGGATCTGTTACGTACCTTATGATTAGCACTAGACCTGATATTGCCTACACAGTAAGCTGTCTAAGCAGGTATATGACTAATTCTGGTTCACAACATTAGGAGACTATGAAATGGTTACTTAGATATCTTAAATGCTCGTTGAATGTTAGCTTGAAATTTTGCAATTCTGCCCTTAGGTGTTAATCTTGTTGGATATGTCGATTCTAACTATGCTAATGATAGGGAATAAAAAATCTACTACCTCTTATGTGTTCACGTTGTGTGGTTCTAGCATTAGTTGGAAGTCTAAGCTTCAGCACATTGTTGCTTTATTTACCACTGAGTCTGAGTACATCGATATTACTAAGGCCTTGAAAGAAGTTGTCTGGCTGAGGGTTTTACTTTCTGAAATTGGCTATTTGAATGGTGATGTTACTATTTACTCTGATAGTCAATCTGGAATTTAGTTATGCAAAAACCCTGTCTTTCATGATAGAACTAAACACATAGACGTTAGATTCCATTTCATAAGAGATATTGTCGAAAAAGGGATTGTTCATTTAGAGAAAAATCCCTCTCGTTTAATCCGGCTGATATGGGCACTAAGAGCTTGCCATGAGAGAAGTTACACTCTTGCATGAAGATCCCAAATTTCGTTCTGCCTGATTAATCTGTGTACCTGTTTGTTTTCTCCTTATACTTTGCGTGTTGATTTGTGTTATGTATGTATCTTTGTGACAGTTCTTGTGACATTTCATGTTTTGTGCTTATTTTTTGTCCTGCTCTAACTTTGTTTTTGTGTGTGCAGGTGTTAAATGACGACGATGATTCCTCCGTTCCGTTTTCGATCGACAGTGTTGGTAAATTGGGCCTAAGGTGGAGATTGTTGGGTTTAGGCACAATTGTGGACTGGCCCATTTCTGCCTAACCCGAGCCCATGGAAGCCCCCTCTCTTATGCAATGGTCCATTTCCTTTGTCCCTCATTATGTCTCTCGGTTTCTCGAGACAGGCTTCCCCCTTTGTTTTTTTGTTCTTATTCTCCCATAAGAATGGCTTCTCTTGGTGAGAACTGTAATCCATTCTTGACATTCTGTCCCCTTTCATCTTCTTCGTCCATGTCCCTCTTTGTGAGCTTTTTGTTCATTGGGTCGAGATAAAGAGTGAGGGATGTTACCGGGTTTCGGTTCGGGGTTCTTCTCTGTGAAGTGAATCACTGATTTGGGTCTATTTACCACACTGTCAAGAAGATCGATTGGAACGGGTACAAGGCATTTTGAGCCAAATCAATTCCGACCACGATTCGATTTATAACAATATACCCTAGAACACTCGTAACCTTAGCATTCGTACAATTTATCTAAAATATCCTTCACATCTCATCTTACATAGTTTGAAATTGTTACTATATAAGAAATGTCTATCATGAGAATTATGTGGTGTATTTGGGTATTTGTGCACCTTAGCATATATATATATATATATATATATATATATATATATATATTATTGCAAGTAACCTAGACTATGTTTATAAATTTACCTGTTCGGATAAAGGACAGAATAATAGAATTAAAATTATTTTATTAGTTATTATTTATTTTTAATACATGTCGATCACTTTTTGTGATAGTTGACAATATCTTATCAATTGCTACATTTCATGGTTCTACCAAAAATAAACAATAGATCTAAAATTTATCAATTAAATTTTTTATATCCTAGTTTTCACTCTAACCTCTTTTATTTATAAATAAACATACCTAATCCAACCCAACCCAACAAATAATGTGAGTTTTTTTCTTGGTGGGCTCAGTACCTAATATTTAGATAGTCATAATTTATGCTCGACTATTTGGCCTTTTCATTTGGTCTTTTAACACACTTGAATGTGATAGACAAGTGAAATTAGTATTCCTCACATCTGGACAATGTCAATATTAAAAATGATGAAGTAGAAAATGCAATATGTTAACCTATTAATTATAATAATTATCTTCTATATGAATAAATTAAATAACCGGTAAAAAATATGCTATCAAATGTCTCTGTTAGTATACGCAATACAAATTACTAAAGGCCTGCGAATCCAATATTGCAAGTGAACATAGGAGTGACAATGGGCGGGTTCGGGGCTAGTATGGAGCATTCTATCCTCATCTCAATTTTACATCCCAAATACCATCCCCTCAAAATTCCCCACTTAGGAAATCTGGGTCGGGGATGGGGATTCCCCGTTCGGGGAATGGGTTCCCCGCGGGGGAGTTGGGTGCCCCACATATTTTTTCTTTAGGTCAAAATTTCTTATTTTTTATACAATTTTATGATAAAATATTCATTTGTACTAACTTCAGAAATCTTTGAATTGAGTACTACTTACAGTAAATAAATAACACGCACCTTATATGTTATTTTAATTTATTTAAATATTGGAAATATGGTGGGATTTTATACAAAAGTAATGAAGAACATAAGATTAATCCCTAAATAGTATACGAATTATACATATTACAAAATAAAAAATGCTAAAATAAATAATTAAGAATTAGGGTATGGAAAATTACATTTTAATTAAACGGGGAGGGGGCGAGGATGGGGATGGGGAGGGGAACATTGATCCCATCCCCGTACCAGAAAAAGCGGGGAATCCCCATCCCCGCTCCCACTTCCGCTATCATCGGGGAATCCCCTATCCAATAACATTGGATCCCAACGGGGATGAATCTCCACGGGGATTTTGCCACCCCTAAGTGAACAAGCTCGCCACATGCTGGACGGAGATCTAACGACTAGTCAGATTTAGAAAAAGTACATAGGAACACATACATAGTTAGAAAACAAAATTAAATAAAAGAGAATAAACTGTTAATAAAAGATTAATGCCTAAACCAAAAACTAGTAGAAATTAACGGGATGTTTGGTTATGTTTCCAATAACATTTTCTTTTCACTTTTTACTATGTTAAATATATAAATCATGTTTGTTTTACCATTTCATCCATATACTCTTTTCAAATCAATCACTACATCTAAATTAAATATTTATTTTGTATCTCATCACTATCAATTCATCGAATATAATAAAATAAATTTCAATCATCATTATTTAGTAGGGTCTACCATTTACTATTATTCTAATAAAATACTTCCCTTGTCCAGAACAATGTTTTTAAACCCGGACAGGACCGGCCTGTCCGACCGGTTTAATCGGGAACCGGTCGCGGTGCTGGTCCGGTTCTTAACATATTGCGGGCTGCTACTAACCCAGTTTGACTCGGGGAAAAACCAGATAAAACCGGCGGCCCGACGAACCGGTTAACCCGGGTTTCGTAATTACAAAAAAAAAAAAAAAAAAAAAAAAAGGAAAAAACGACGAGGGCAATACTTGGACCGAGACGTGGACACAGAGATCAGAGGGACACTTTAATTCAACTATTTAAAGGATGAATTTTATCTAATTACTTTTAGTTTTTTTGGTTTGGATATGCATTTTTTTAGAAAAAAGAAATATAATCTCATTTTATATTTTTATGCATTTTTTTTGTCATAATATGGAATTTTGTGATGTGTGTATGTATATATATGTATAAAAATTGATATCCGAGCCATCCGATTTTTTTACAACGGTCCAATCGGTCGAACCAGTGACCCATTTCATTATCCGGTTTGATAGCCGGTCCGGGTTTAAAAACATTGGTCCAGAATGAACTTGAACATTTTTCGTTTTCTTCCGTCTCAAACAAACTTGCACACTTCTTAATAAAGAAAGTTATAACACAATATTCACCCTCAAAATCTCCTCTCTTAATCCACCTTTGAAAAATCACAAAATTCCGAAAAATAATTTTTTGTTAATATGTGCGCCCACTTGCCTGTGCAAGTTTATTCGAGACGGATGAAGTATCATTATCCAACTATATTATTCAATAATTAATCACATCTTTAAACATCAATCACATTTATCAATCATATCAAATAAAATATCTTAAACAACGCTCAAAATACTATAAATTGAAAATTGAAAATGAAAACATAACCAAACATTTTTAGGGTATATTTACTTAAAACTGGAAAACACTTAACCAAATTTAACTGAAATAATTAATAAATATACTTTTTTAAAATTTGATTGCCTAAGTTCAACGAGTAGCGTAAGTAAACACACCCAATAAGAGTTTCGCAAGAGAGCCTGAATCATCTGTTGGCGTCAAATTTTCCTACAGTTAGCTCGTTTTCATGCAGCCAACAAGCAGGTAAATTAATCCATCTTCGTACACGTGTTTCACGCGATATAACAGAGAAAGGCCCATAAATTAATCAAGTCTTTATAATTACCATCTTTTCTATACCCTCTGACCCCGTCACCTTTCTGGGATCCCCATTATTATTACCAAATTTCTCCACTTTCGCAGTCATATTTGAAGAAAGAGAAGTGTTTATCCACACATATATGCAGGTATCTTTCTTCTTTTCACACGAAAACAAGATTTAGCCGTAAACTACATGTTCATATCTATCGTAGGGTGTTTTGGTTATTTTGTTTGGATTGTTGTAAAATCAGGAGTTTTTGGCATATTTGTGAGTGAAAGAATAGTAGTATTATCTTGTATGTTTAATTTTGATTGTCTTCTGGTGAACTGTATTGTTATTTTCTGTTTAGCCTCTCATAGGTGTTTGAAATTCTAGAAACTAGCATTGATGAAAATGAGGGTGCTTGAATAATCAGTTTTCCCATATTCATATCTATATAAATTATGGTTTTTTCTTTCTGACTTATGTTCTGCTAAATGATCAGTAAGATGTTTCAAGTTCTGCTAATATTTCTTCTAAGCAACTGGCATGGTGAAATAATTTGAATCCAAAATTCTTTTACAGATTGCCTCAAGTTTATTTCAGGATATATCAAGAACTCAGTTCTTCAATTATTGTTATTTTAGTAATCGACTACTTTACTTCTGGTAAGAGCAATTAGGGAAGGAAAGAAAAAGTGTTTTTATGTATGAAGAAAGAAGAGTTAGCCTTGAAGAATGTTCTCTGGAATATAGACAAGAAGAGAACAGAGTAGGAATCTGAAAGCGCCATTGATGATTTTGGGCTTCTCCTACAAGAGTGTTTCTTGCTTTCGTTGATAGTTCTGTGTTCTCAATCCAGTAAGTGGTGTTAGTTCTGAATTCAAGAAACTTGAATCTTGCTAATTTATCCCGAACAGATACCATATATCAAGGGAAATTGGGAAAGATGGGTTCATTTCCAGGGCATGTGCTCCCAGGATCACTATTTCTTGTTGTGGGAGTATGGCACACGTGGTGCTCTATTGTTAGATACCTGTTGGATCCTAAATCATTCCGGGTCAGAGTTTGGAACCCAGTTCCAGGTTATGATGGCCGGCTCAAGTACTTGGAGCTCTATGTCATAGCAATTGGAGGCTTTGTTGATCTGTGCGTAGAGTTTCTGTATTCACCTCATCTCAAGATCTTTGTTAATGGAGTGTTGAACCCTGCTCACATGAACAACTTTGAGCACTCTGGAATGCTGCTCATGTTCTTCCTCTTTGGTGTTATTACACTGCTCTCTGAGAAGACAAGGTGAGTTGTTATACTTATTATCCTGTTATTAAGTTCTTAAGTTGGCAGAATAATGTAACTGAAAAAAATTACTTCCTTCATTTTCCAGGCCAAGCTTATGGACAACTATTGTCAAGTCCAACTTTAGCCATCCATTTTTGTACTTGTAACTTCTATAGAGTTGTAGGAATCTGATTCAGGATGTAATGTGACTTTTTTGTTGTGTATGGTGTGTGTGTGTGTCGATGCATACTCATGACCCTTGAATTGGACTTATTAGGAGCAGAAGTAGATTTTAACTGCATTATTAGAAACAAATCTGAAGCGCAAATCTATGGTGGAACCAGTTATTGACTGTGGCATTTATTGAATTTTGTTTTATGTGTTTCCTTGTGTTGTTGAGGCGGAGTAGAAAAAGAGAAGGATATTCTTGCAATTTTCTGCCGAATTTTATTTTGGATCTGTTGCTTTTGTTTGTGTTTCAATGTATTGGCATCTTACGGTCACTACCTATAGTAACAGAGAGTTTCAACTTGATAGATTGATTACTCAGATTGACAAGAAAATAAAGAATCATGCATTTGGTTCTGTCAACTTTCTGTTGGGGGGATCAATTAACTTGCTTACTCTTAAGCTGGATAATTTTATGAGTTGTTGATTTTCTTCTACATTAGGAAAAACTGTAATAGGCCAATTGTGAATATCGATGAGCCACTTTTAGTTACCAAAATTTTGTTGAATAAAATGTTCTTCTTTCTTTCTTTCAGTCTTTCTTTCTTTTTCCTTCTTTTTTAATTATCGATTAATTATATACTTAAAAGTCCGGATTGATTAATATCTTTTTTGTTTTTTCTTTTGGGGGGGGGGGGGGGGGGTGAGAGTCCTCATCAAGGGAAATTTAGTTGTCCTCATCAGGGAAATGTAGCAGTCCTCATCAGAACTGAGTAATTCAATTTGTTTGAAAAAGTTGGCATGCTTAGAACTTACTCAATTTCAGCAGTCCCCTTCCCTGGATTTCAATTCTTTTGGTTTTATATTTAACTTTATCTTGTCCAATATTTTTCATCTGTAACCTTGATAGATAATAATTTTCCTCCGTCGCTTCTTCAAAATTCACCCCTTTTCTTTATATTAGAGTTTAAACACCACCTCTACCTACATCGCATTGACTGTAATCTTTCCAGATTCCATTTTGTTCCGAACCAGGTAACAGGAGATCTACTGCTAATTTTGATACTTCATGAGTCTCTTTTTTGCATGCAAGTCTCATGGTTCTTCATCTGCTCTCGTAGCTGTATGAAGCGGACATCCAGTTTCAAGACAAAGTGTTGTATAAACTATTAAGCCTGCTAGTTAGACGTCTGAACTGTATAAGTCCTTTCACTGTATAATATAAATTCTAACTGATAATATAAAACGTTTTCAGAAGTAAGTGTGTAATCTTTATCTGTCCGTCTGGAGTAAGGCACGTGATATTGCAATTTCCAAATGTTTTCTTGATCAACTGTGATCAGCATTACCTTTTATTGTTTGGTCATAAATCTAAATAAGCTGTTGTTCATGTATCAGCTTTCTTCCGTTGCCCGAAGGAGCTTTATGCTTAATTGCCTCAGCAGCATTCACAGCAGAGTACCTCTTATTCTACTTCCACTCAACTACACACAAAGGCCTCGAGGGATATTATCACCGTATCCTCGTCCTCCTCATAGGCCTTTGTGTACTATCAACCATAGCCGGGGCCCTCATGCCAACTAGCTTTCCCGTTGATTTAAGCAGCGGAATTTCCATAACGCTCCAAGGCCTTTGGTTTTACCAGACTGCCTTTACTCTCTACGGTCCAATGATGCCGGATGGCTGTCAGCTTCAGGGTGATAAGATTACCTGTCGTTCTACTGATCACGAAGTTTATGGTGAGTTACTCGCGAATTTCCAGCTGTTTCTTCAAGTTTTTTGTGTTCTTGCTTCTGTGGTTGGTGCATATATCTACGCAGAGCCTAAATTTGGTCAACCGTCTCTTAGTGAGCTCGCCGTCCACTGAAGATGTCTGATGACGGGTTAGAGTTAGTGATTTTTTTGCTGAGTTTTGTGACGTATATAGGAAAATGATACTTAGATCTTGGTTGGCTAATAATTGATGGTTTTGGACTTAGGTAAATAATTAACTGAAATTTTTACTCCTTTTTCTTTGACCCTTTTTACAATCTTTGGTAATGAGTTATTGCTCTGAAACTGTAAACATCTGTTCTGATTTAGGTTTAGTTGAAATTGTGGTGATTATTCGTCAAGAGTTTGTGTTGGTACAAACTTATCTGTTTGCTTAGGTCTGGAGAGTGCTAAGTCAAACCTGACTAAGAGAGTTAATGAGTGTGCTTTATTAGAATTTGGTACCCTAAATCTACTGAGTCAAACCTTGAGCAAGCACACATTTAGTTTGCTCGAGATTATCATTTCATTTGTATCTCAATTTGATTTATTTTTGTAAGAATAGGCTATAGGCTATGTGTATAATAATTGGACACATGGTGTGCTTTGATTGATTGAAAGATGAGATCATCACATGATATGGCAGTGGTTGAATCTTGTGTTACATTACCTGTTTCATTTTCTGTCATATAATCTTTAATACTTGATAGTAATTAATTAATAACATTATCTAATACACGTGACGCTTGGTGAACAATAAACAAACTAATACAATAGAGGATCTCATGTGAATTCAAGACTTATTGGTAATTTGGTATAAAAGATAGAGTTTTTATTGATTTCGTAAAAATTGCAAAAATAAGACACCAAGTATCGGGGTATGGTAAAATAGAATATTGAGTGTTTGGGTCGGCAATTTAAGACACTAATTTTTACACTTTTATACATTAAGAAAAATTGGAGCCACAATTTAAAAAATCATGCGAATGTCACGTGGATGGCTCGGGCAAGGTTTATTGCAGCCCTTCAACTTGTTTGGCCTCTAAGACCATCTCCAATCCAACATAATAACTCTATTTTTGGGGGGAATTTTAGAGTTTATCCCCCCAACCACACTCTAAAACATCCCTCTATATTTGGGGGATGAACAGTGTCCCCCAATAAATAAGGGGACACTGTTCATCCACACAAAAACTATATTTATACATCATATGCTCAAAATATCCCTAAATTCAGTTTTAACTACATAAATGTTATATTTCGATTATTATTTTTATTTAATAATTTATCTAATTCAATTAATTTAATTACCAAAAAAATTAGATTAATTTTTTTATTAATCTTGCATATTTAAAAATAATGAAACAATAATAAGATAAATTACTAGTTACATCAAATTGCAAGATAATTAACACAATGGAAACTTCATTACAACAATATGAAAGAAAACAATGTTGGAAATACTAATTGCATAAATTGAAAAAAATTAAAAGCTTAAATTAAAACAAAATACATAAAGCTTAAATTAAACGCATTTGTGGGACGAACATGGCAATGCTAGCATCTAAATTTGTTTGTTATGTAGAATTACTAATATTAATGTTTTATGTATTTTTTTTATTTTCATGGTGTTGAATGCAATGTTTTATCTTTATGTGTAAAATTATTAATTTTTTTTAACTAAAATAAATAGTGTTGATTTTTTATAATATGTAAAACATAAATAATTATGTATAAATAAAATTAGAAGTAAGTAATCTTATTGTGTAAATTTTAGTGGAATAGAGTCGGGTTGGAGATGGTTTGCACAAAACTATAAATTTAGTGGGATAGAGTTGGGTTGGAGATGATTACATAAAATTGTAAATTTAGTGGGATAAAGTTGGGTTGAAGATAGTGTACACAAAAATTGTATTTTTAGTGCAAAATCCACACTATTAATAGAGGGTGGGTTGGAGATGCTCTAATGTGTAGAAATATGTCAATTTAAATAATTTCTAGGTTAAAAAACAAAATAAACATAATTTTTATCATTATCTTATCTTATCTTATCTTACATATTATTTTATCCGTCCTAAATGAATTTACACATATTTTACATCCGTCTCAATTAAATTTGCACACTTCTTAAAAAAGAAAGTTATAACACAATTTTCACCCTCAAAATCTTACCATCAATTCCCACCCTCAATCCACCTTTGAAAGTCGACATAAAAGCAAAAAAATAAATTTTCTTAATATGTGTGCACCCTTAAATGTGCAAGTTTATTCGGGACGGATGAAGTATAAAAGAAGGAACTGTATTAAAGTGCTGGCGAAACTTCTTCCGATTTTTATTTTTTTTGGCAAATTATGCTAATATTAAAAAAAAAAAAAAAAGTTGGTTGCAGGAATTGCAGGATGGTGTAAGCTTAGGGTATCTTTTTATTTATTTAATTAATAAAAACTTTTAAGATTCAACTAAGTTTCGTTCAACCCCTTTTGCACACGTCATATATTAAATTAATATTTTTGTATCTTTAATTCTAAATATGGAATAAAGTTTCTTATAACTTATAAGTTGAGTGATTTGTTCTTATATGTCAAAAAGTAGATTAAATTCTCATATGGATGAGAGTCTCAGTATTAAAAATATTAAGTAAGGAAATACAATTGTTGCAATATTTTTAGTGAAAAATATTGTTTCACCTTAATATTTTATCGGTTTAAATGTTTTGGAGATAAAAAGAAAACAAAAAAAATAGGTGAGATTTTGACATAAATTGTAATTCTTCATCTTCTTTTTGCTAGAAAAGAATAGTTTAGTTAGCAATTGAAAAAAATCGATAATTGTAGGAGACACAACTATATTTTGTTGTCGGATACCAAAAGAAAAAATATTAAAGGTTAGGTTGGATTTTTTTTTGCGGCCGCTAATGAATAATACTTGTGTGTATGTGATGTACAGTAAATTTATTATACACCACTTCAAATTAAAGCATGAAACTCAAAAAATGCGCTCAGTTATGATTATTAGTGATTTTCGCGTCTGTCAAATGGCTCGCGCTCGCCACCCAGTGAACGTATACTATTAGGCAACACAATATATAATATTAGGCAACAAAATATATAATATTAGACAAAATAATATATTATTCAAAAAAATTAATTGTACATGTAACCAATAAACGTATACTATACTATTAGGCAATAAAATATATACTATTAGGCAATAAAATATATACTATTAGACCCAAAAAAAAAAAAAAAAAAACTGAAAATCGGGCGCGTGTCGGGGCAACAGCAACGGGTCGCGCGCGGATCTTAATGTGGACTGGTGTACAATGAGCCTATGGTGCATCATATGCACACAAGTTTTTGCCGCCGCTAATACTACCACAAAATATTTTAAGTATACCTATTTTTTTATGGGACAAAAATAACCGTAGATCAAATGACTAAGTAGTCATTTTTAAATAAATGACTAGGTAAACCTCAAGTATATTCTAAGTACATCATTTTATTTTAATAAAAGAAAATTTTAAATGACCATGACAACCATATTTTAATTTTTTTCATTATCATCTTTTTTCTTAACTCGTGTATCTCGCGTTTTATATATATTTCTCGATAAACATCGTTCACAAAATACATGGTGAAATTTCTTGACCATTTTTGGAAACTAAAATCTGAAGGACAAGAGATTCTGAAAATTAAAACCCGAACACTACATAAAATGTCTGTTATATATTTTTCTTGAACACTCTGATCGTTGTGCGGAATCAAGAAACTACATGAATACAACTACTTTAATTATAAAGAGATAATGGACAACGCACCGTAAATAAGTACGAACAATGTAAGTCGTTTTGTATTTTCACATTGCTCAAATTCGTGTATCTCGCGTTTTATATATATTTCTCAACAAACATCGTTCGTAATATACATGTTGAAGTTTTTTGACCGTGTTCGGAAACTAAAGTCCGAACGAACAATAGATTTTCATAAATTAAATCCGATCACTGCATAAAATGTTTGTTATCTATTTTTCGAACACTTTGATCGCTATGCGGAATACATTTTTCAAAAACAGGATTGTGAGCTATGTATTGAATGGTCAGAAAATAATTTTCGAGTTAACTATGGAGAATTTAGAACAACAGTTGCAAACTGTAACGACCCGATTTTCATAAAATAATTTAATCTTAATTAAATTTCAATAAATCAAATCATGGAACCTTTTTTTTTTTATCTATATATATTCACACACACATAAAAGCCAATTCTTAGTCGGAAAACACACAAATACTGATCTTCCTATCACATGTAGCAACGAAATAACACCAGCATCCTCAAACTATAACTGAAACGCTTATTAACTAATAAATTATCATGAAATATTACTTATATATAATCAAATAGACAAAACTATTTCTAGACATGCTTCTAATGTAAAACTAACAAACTTCCATATTATAGTTTCATATCAACCTAAAGATTATAAAAGAATAAATCATGCATAGCAGCGGAACTTACTGAACACATACGACACAGTAGTTTAATCTCCTCAAAGCTAACATCCTAAGAAATTAATAATCCATGAAATACTTCAATGATCAACTTATAAATAACTATTTAAATAACAAGCTTAAGTATTATTCCATGCTTCAAGATAAATATATAATACTCCTTCTAATCATGCAACTAGTGAAATAGGCTTCCCCATTAAACTCACAACATATAAAATAATTTCGAATCCTTGTCAAATATTTCATTTGATTTATAACTTAACAACAACACTCCTTAAAAATTAAACTAGTCAAATAACAGAAACAAGTAATAACATGTTATCAATTAAATAGCTATCTTGTATAAAATTGCACCAAAGTGGTCATGTTGTCATATGCTTCGGCTCCCCTCGTACTCCACCCGCTCGCTCCAAGCTAACCTGGCTCAATAAAGGGTTGGGGTGAGCTTCCTTCAGCTCGTGGAGGATCACAATTCATAACAATCATATACAAAATTAAGAGCATAAAATATAAACAGTCATAACTTGTAACTTGTAACTTGCAACTTGAATATTATATTCAATAAATTGAATATAAACTTGTAACTTGTAATCCATGTACTCACGGAATTTGCATATCCAAATAAATTGAGTATACACTTGTAACTTGAAATATAACAGTTATATTCATACAACTAATTAAGCATATGATTGAAATAAAAAGTATACCCCCACCTAAATTGGTATGCAACTCGGAATGTAGATGCAATTACTGTATTGTTTGTAGCACTCAGTAGCCTTGTCTCCTTCCTACTTAAGCATGCATGACTCTATCTTAATCTCCAATTAAATATATGGGATTTGGAATTTTGGAATTTAGGGTTTGGTTGATGATTTAGGAAATTTTGAAAATAGATTTGAAAGAAATAGAGAACTTCTAAGAATGGATTTACTGCGCAGTAGCAGATAAATAATTTATTTTTCATAAACGGTAAGAGATAAAACTTTGAAAATTTTACAGAAGGAAATAAACTTTATTGAAAGTATCATACTAAAATTTCATGATTTTACAAGATGTTTAACTATGAGTTTTGAATTTTTGAAACCGAATAAGTCGAAACTGTAAATTCTGCACAGTGGTGGAAATACCTTAATAACTCGAACATTACTAAAGGGATCACTTTGAAATTTAAGAATAATAGAAGACATGTATATGTTGTACATATCAAAAAAATCATAATTTTTCAACATGTATAAATATGTTTTTGGAATTTCTCAAATCAGAAAGCAGAATATTTCAGATCATGTGTAGACGTAATAGAAAGATTATATAAAATAAAATATAAGTTGGATGGATTTGAAACTTTTATATAAAATAGATAACATACTGGGGAACAACATATTCAAAAATCATGAGTTGTTAGAACTTTTTACTATATATTACGAATTTTCTAACTGAAGAACCTGAATATTTAAAATCTGGATCGGCGAAGATAGAAAATTAATATAAAATAAAATACAACTCATATGGGGTTAAAATTTTTACTGAAATTTGAAAACATGTCATGGAATAACATACTAAAAATTCATCGAAAAATAATATGTATTGGCATGAATTTCGAATTTTTCAAAGAAGATACCTTGAAAATAGAGTGAAAGAGGAAAATGAGGTTGACGGCTCTCGGAAGGGCTTCTAGGGCTTATGCACGAAATTCTTAAGAAAAAATAGATGATTTGGATTACGATTTTGATTTATGACATGAATCCCTTATTTATAGATTATATTTCTAGGTTTAGAACTCCTATTTCTTGTTCTATAAGTAAAAATCATGGGCTGACTTGGGCTTGACTAATGCATTGGGCTAGGATCCAAATTAAATATTTAAAAGTCTAATAACATGAAATATAATTTTAGCCATAACTTAAAATAATTTTCATAGTTTACGAAACATAAATATTTTTCATTGGACAAAAATAAATATTGAAATATAATAATAATTAAATAATTTATGGGGCGTTACACAAACATAGAGTTTGTTGTTCATATTATATTTCTCAAACGGTGTGTAATACGTTAAAAAATCTAGTACCAAATGGATGAACACATATATCCAATCCCAAATTAATGAAAAAATAGTTAATGGTCATCTTAACATCTAATAATAATCAATAAACACACAATAATTTAAAATAAATAAAATAAATAAACACACAATAATTTAAAATTTCGAACAACATCCAATCATTCAATTAAACCCTAATTTATTGGAATCTAGATAAGGAATGAATAAAAGGTGTACTTGCTACATTACCGGCTTGATCCCTTGATTTGTTAGACTGTATATAATCTTGTTCGACAAATCCCTGTTATTGTTGTTCGAAATTTTGTTGTAGAAAAGTCAAGGTAGAGTTTGTAATTTTTTTCTCAGAGAACAGGGTGAGTTGTTGGCCTTCCTTGAATGGCAAGATTACTTCGACGGGTGAGGTTGTTTTTGTTTTTTTTTGTTTAAAGAAAATAATAATAATAATAATAATAATAATAATAATAATAATTTTATTATTATTATTATTATTATTTTATGAATTTGTTATTTGTTTTACTTCATTATTAATTATAGTAGTAAAAGTATAAAATAGGAACTTAATGTGGTGTATAAAGAAAATATTAGTAGTTTAATTATTAAAATGTGATGCCTTTAATAAATGTGGTGTACTTAAAATATTTTGTGGTGGCTTAAGCCGTCGCCTTTTATATAGTTCGTTAATGTAGTTATAATTATATAACTCTAAAGAAAATATTGAAAATTTCTTGCTTGGTAGGGACTGTGAACTTAGAGGCGTTAATTCGAATAGTTCGGTCAAAATTTCATCTGACTAATACTATTGAACGCAACCTAGCCTAACTCAACTCATTCTCATTATATTAAAATAAAAAATTTGGACAGGTATGTGATTGACCCCTTGAATTAGACCCATTAGATCTAATAATACTTCGAGTTCGATTATCCAACTTATCTAATATATGGGGCGGGCTGGCTGGCCCGCCCGCAGTACCGGACTAATTTTGCCTGGTCTACCTGAACCCCTCCCTCCAAACGGCCGGATTTGCCTCCAACATTTAAATTTTACAGCGGAAACTAGAAAATATGGAAACTGCCCACTAAATCAATATTCCCATCAATCGTCACCATCTAGCTGTTGATGTTCTCTCAATTTCCTCTCAACTTCTTCCAGAATGCTTCGGAAGTTAAATTCCCGCGAAAACGTACGGATAGTGATATATTTTTATGAAGTTTTGGTTTGTTGATGTCTCCATCTCATCCGGATCTTTTTACGAACTTTTATGTATTTCTTTGTTTCTGAAAATTTTCTGCCAAATTAGATCCTCAGTCCCCATTGAAATCTCTTGATTATGTGTTGGATCTCATTTTCTGATTCAATCATATTATAATTCGTCTGTTCAAATTGCTGCTGAAGGTTTGATTTTGGTGCCATCTGTTGTGTATCAATTCATGTACTATAATTTCTATGAATTGTCTGTCCTTATGATTGATTATAACAGAAATTTCATGTATAGGTTTTGAACTTGGCTTGCTTTTCTGTAATGGCAGTTGGACAGGTTCATACCTAATCGATCCGCCATGGATTTTGATTTTGCTCATTACATGCTCACTGGTGGTGGGGTCGAAAAGGACAACGTGACATCACGTTCTCCATCCAAACAATTTTACAGGAAGCATCTTGCAGAAATCTTGAATGTTAACAGAACAAGAATACTGGCCTTCAAGAACAAGGCACCGGAATCAGTGAAGAACATCGAGGAGTCTTTTTCGCCGTCCCCTCGGTTAAAATCTATTAAAAAGAGAAGACATATTCCTCAGGTTAAAAAAAGTTATAGTAACTAGTTTCAAATTTGTGCTTCCATTATCTGTTTTTGTTTTGATGATTCTTGCTAAACATGCATTGTTATCTTGGATTTTGATCAACAGTCTCCAGAAAGGGTACTCGATGCTCCTGATATCGTAGATGATTTCTACCTAAATCTGTTGGACTGGGGCAGTAGTAATGTTGTTGCTATTGCATTGGGGAATACTGTGTATTTGTGGGCTGCCTCTGATGGTTCTATTGATGAACTTCTCTCAGCGGACGATGATATTGGGCCTGTGACGAGTGTCAAATGGGCACCAGATGGTATACACCTCGCTGTTGGCTTTAATAATTCACATGTCCAGCTATGGGACGCTGCAGCTATGCAACTGGTACCATTATAAATTTTAGTTTTTCCTGTTCTCAATAGTTTGTGTTCAGTTCTCTTAGGTTTTCGTAGAACATCAGGTTGTTTTATTAAAAGTATAGAATCTGTTATGATTCCCTATTTTAGTACATTTAGTACAAGTTCTATGTTAGCCTAGCCATCATACTGGGAATTCTGGTTATCATGTCATGTTCAGGTTCCTAAAACACATAAGAATTTATGTTATACATATACCTAAGAGAATTCAGTGTAAAACAAAGGAAAAATCGTATTAGATTTGAGTTAGTCGTTTTCTGTTTCTCCTAGTAACTTCAGGTTGTGTTTTTGTCACGTCAAGCTTCACGAGCCCTTGAATTTTTACATGGATTCTTTGCTGTTGCAATTTCTTTCGATTGTTCGACTTATACAATTGTGTGACAGTATAATGTTGAATTTTCAGTTGCGGACACTTCAAGGACACCGATTAAGGGTCAGCTCGCTTGATTGGAACAATCAGATCCTCACAACTGGAGGAATGGACAATATGATCATAAACAACGATGTTAGAATACGATCACATATTGTCAGTACATATAGGGGACACAGTCAGGAGGTTTGTGGTCTGAAATGGTGTTCCTCGGGCCGACAATTAGCAAGTGGAGGCAATGATAACTTACTATACATATGGTGTGTTGCCATGGCTGCCTCAAACTCTTCCAACCAATGGCTTCATAGGCTCGACAACCACTCTGCTGCAGTTAAAGCCCTTTCATGGTGTCCTTTCCAGAGCAACCTCCTCGCCTCTGGTGGGGGCGCTGGTGATCAGTGCATTAAATTCTGGAACACGAATACCGGGGCATGCTTGAATTCAGTTGATTCTGGATCACAAGTTTGTTCGTTGCTTTGGAGCACACATGAACGGGAACTATTGAGTGCTCATGGCTATAATGATTATCAGCTCACTCTTTGGAAGTATCCGTCTATGGTAAGGATTGCAGAGCTTCGTGGTCCCTCATCTAGAGTGCTTAGCATGACTGAGGTATTAAATCTATTGACTAATTGTTGATTTGTGTTTAATGTTTTGTGAAATTCTTGAAACTGAGTTTCGTATATTTCGTTGTAGAGTCCGGATGGCTATAAGGTTGCGTCTGTTGCTGGCGATGAGACGCTGAGAATTTGGAATGTT
Source organism: Ajuga chamaepitys (assembly GCA_958295605.1). Lineage (NCBI taxonomy): Eukaryota > Viridiplantae > Streptophyta > Magnoliopsida > Lamiales > Lamiaceae > Ajuga > Ajuga chamaepitys. The sequence goes on along the minus strand of OY282502.1, from coordinate 4,163,763 downwards.
TTTGGAACTCCTCCCATTAGAAAGCGTACAAGTAAGAGGAAAGAAGAGCCTTTTCCTAACGTACCTCGTATTAGATGAAAAATGGGTAACAAAGTGTTGAAATGCAGCATTTTCGGCATCGATGTTGGAGTAGTTAATGGCGTGTTATATCAGTTGGACCACTTGTGAATGATCAATGATGTATAGGAGTTTAACTTTTATTCATTTAATACGGAAATGCTCCTTTACCCACTATGGACACATGTTAATGTGTTTGCATTTATAGTTAAGATTATTAACTTCTTTGTGAGATTTGATACATTAGTTGGTGGTCATATTAACATGTGCTGACAGTGAATAGAAGAGCGATGTAGTAGTAATGAGTTTTTTTTTTTTTTTTTGCAATGTGTCTTGTGAAGTGCAATAGATTTATGGAGAATATGTGGGTTTATATGAAACAAAAGTTTGGACGTTGTCACCTTGCTTCCTGTCCGTTTTAACTGATCTCTCCCTCCCTCCTCTTGGTCGACTTGTGTGTGTTTGTGCGTTTTCATGGTTGTGAGATTTTCATGATCGATTTTGAGTTTCTACAAACCTCTGATTAGCGCCTAGACAGAGACTAATCGGTGTTAAACCTATGTTTTTTCTCAATTCTTTCCCCCCTAGCTGTGCCTATGCACCGTTGAGCCTCACCTACACCCTAACTAGTTGCTATGCCCCTGTCTACCGTTTGACTACCACCTATCTATTTTTACAACATTAGAATTTTACATATTTTTATGGTCGATTTTGAGGATTCTACATGTGCTGTTTGCGGGTCGGTGTGAATGTGTGTTTCTACAAAATTTTCAAAGTATTCGAGTGTTGTAAGAGGAATTGTTTTAAGAATCTCAAACGGAAGTTATCTAAAGTTATTTTTTTTTATTTTTTTTTTTATTTTTTTTTTCTTAAAGCCAAAATTGATCTCATTTTATTTAGAAAATAATCTTTACATTACACTAATATAAAGTGCAAGTTACATCTTATTTTCGTTTTGTCTCTATTTTGTATTTCGTTTTGCATATCTCTTCGTTTTGTCTATTTTCTATTACATCTTATATGCATATCCACTTATTTATGGTAATTGGGCTTTTAAATACTGTGTTCTCATATATATCTTCATAAATCTGTTGTATATTTTGTCTTTTAAGGGTAGCATGAAAAATTTATTTACACTCTTGAATATGAAAGAATTCCTTCTCCCTTTCTGCAGATCAATGAATTGCACATTTTCTCCTTACAGAAAAACTTGAACACAGTGCACCCCATGAATTTATAAATAAATTTAACTCTATCCAGATAGAACCTTGTTCTTAGCATCAACATTAAGAATGAACAAGAAGTTCAAGTTATCAAGAACATCAGCCAGCTGAATTTGTTACAAACTAACATCAGTTAACAGGAAACTTCAGGCATTCTCATCTCTACAAAACGATCAGTTCAATAGGAAAGCGCGACCCACATTTAATATGGGACGATTGATTCTATGAGCTCTTGTAATGGAGCAAGTTCTTTCTTGTCAATCAGCGTAAATTCCTGCACAATAACCCAAATCTCTAGCAACTAAACATAGTTACTAAAAAAATAGTTCTCATTCCAATAAAGGGGGTAAGACTATTTAAATCAAAAGATTCAAGAGAACTTACACATGTAAAGAGTATGAAATGCTTGAAACAAGTGTTTAGATGGGCCTCCTCCTTGAGACTAACAATCTTCTGGAAATGAGAGTGATATATATGCGCATATACGCGGAATAGACGTTTGAATATAGTCTTAACTACTTCCCTGAAGTTAGAAGGAAATGGTGCACCTACAAATGCTCCTTTGTCAGCGCTAAAAGTGGATTTATTATATATCGAAGTTCATTAAACTGAATAATGCATCATTATTACCAAGCTTTTGAGGAAATATTGACTCATCATCCAATTGGGTTTCAATCCAGTCCATCAGATACTCGACGTATTTAGGAGCTGATACTTCGATAGGTTTCTTGATTGTTACACCATCTGCCCATCTGTATTCGTACCTGCGAAAAATATTTTCCTACATGTTAGCACATATTTATTTTTATGTATTCCATCTTTTGGTTAACTCATCGGTTTCAGGTGAGCAAGGGAGTGATAATTATTTTAAAAAATAAATGATAATGTAGGTTATTATATCCAAAACACATTAACACTAGCATCAACACAATGAGGTTTCTTAAAAAGCTCTTTTCTTTAGTTGTAATAAAAAATAAGAAATGGAAAGAAGGTCCATAAATGGTGCTTATTTTGAAAATGTAAAGAAAAGAAAATGACGATCACCGTGACATACTTAGGGCCAGCAGTCATTGTAGGGCAGTTTTCTGGCGTACAGAACTCTGTGAGGGTGCCGTAGAGAAGATTCACCTGGTTGAAGAAATCTACAGCTGTAAACAAAAATAAGCAGATTTTTCACTTTTGATCCTCAGATAGAAGCTAATAGTAGCAGATGACCAAGGAAAAGGTGCAAATGAATACATTAAGCGTTTATGTCAGACATCAAATTGCTGCCCTTCTAGTTCTATGCATTGCATACAAGTTCTTGAGTATATTGCATATACAATAAGCTCAAACATGGAGACAGTGGAACTTGTATGTCATCTTGTTACTTCTCCATGCTGATTTTCATCCCTAAATAAATGAACAGAATTCTTGTCCTATTACTATTGCTACTATCAAGCAGGAAATCAGAAAAGAACAAACTGGGTGAAGGAAAACACTTGAATCAACATGCTACCACGTCGACTGAGCAGATACGCGAATAGGCACAAAAGGCACGAGAGAGAGGGAGGGAGGGAGGGAGGGAGGGGGAGAGAGAGAGAGAGTACTGTTGACAGCAAGCCACTCATTGATATCTTCCCCAGGAGGTAACCTTACAGCTTCCCTCAAGTTTCCACTGCCTAAAGTTGAATCTATATGCTTTCTGAGCTGAGCACCCTGCAGCATGCAATCATAAAAATTAATGATGCACAATATGATGGCTATTCGAATCAGGTATGCGGATAAAGTTGGCAGAATTTGGAAATAGAAACATTTATGCAGCTATGTATAACCAGAAGATGATGGATCTCCATCCTCCATCATATCCCTCAAGAAGTTAATCAGGTAAAGAAACTATTCAACCAAACTTCCATATGGATTATAGAACTTTATCTATTCACTTCCACAGAACGTAAAAACTAGTAGCATAGTATTGAAATCAAATGTGCAAGTGTAATCCATATAGCTGAAGTAAACTACAAGCAGTAGTTGCATAACAGAACATCAAAATCAAAACAACCAAGACAGGGAGTCATATATTCATCTTAGTGAAAGGGAAGCACCTTACTGCCCGATGGAGCACTTTTCTTAGGGCGGAATGTCCTTTGATTCCTGCCCGAAGTAGCAAATCAAACATTAAACACAATTAGACAAATCTTAAGTAAAAAACTCAATGAAGAGATAAAATAAGAAATTGAATGAACTAAATGACAACACCTGGAGACACAAGTATTCGAAATTGATTCAACACTATATCAGTAAGGAGTTATGATAATCTTTTGTACAGTATATATGGACAAATATAATTAAACCCTGAGCAGAAATCCACCGCATGCATCACGAATGACAATGCTAAATGCGTTATATAGCGCATACACGAGTAACACAATTGCACATTGCAATTAAACATCCAAAAGCAAAATTCACTGTGAATCAAGGGATTTCACAAAGATATAACGGGGCTAGCTGATCTACACCTTCTCTTTCCTCTTAACAATTAGTTAAAGCATTTGTGATATCAAAACTCAAAGTTTCAATTCCAATCCCCAAACTAACATCAGTGGCTTGTGTTTACTCAAACAGAGAACAAAATAATAGATTCACATCACTATCAAAAGATTATTTAGGTATTTCCATCTAAGGCTTCTAAGCACATAAAAGGACCGAAAAGGCGAGATGATAACAATCAAGTAAAAATAACGGATAACAAATTAATCAAAAATAAGAACCCTACACAAAAAGCAACAGATCCGACTTTTCGGACACCAGTAAATTTGATTTCAATCAGATTGAGGTAATTACCTGCCAAGGCCAAAGAGACTCATTGCTGTTTAGAGAGAGAGGTGATGGAAAAAAGTGGTGAATATTTGAATTTGGTAAAACAAAAACAGGTAGATATAAATTAAGAAATGTGAGTGGGAGTGTCGGAAAAAGCAGTGAAGCACTGAGTTGGCGTTCAATGATCAGCAGGTGGGTGCGGGGGGCGTCTGCTCAGCTCACGAAGTTGACGCGGTTCCCAGAATCATGACACGTGGCTTCTTCAATTCTCTGTTTAATTTATTATTTCTTTCAGTCAGTCGGTGGAAGGTAGTTATTTATGTTCCTCAATTCTCTGTGTTTAGGATTACGATACCCATGAAAATGGAGAATTTGAGAAGAACACGATCAGGGTACCAGAAACTGTAATTGCTGAAAAATAGAAACAAAATTCAACATTATTTCGATCATGAACAGCATAGCATTTGAGGAGAAAATTTGAATCATTTTCGCATCTGGGGCTATATTTGTAGGGACTTATCGATCCAATTCTAAGTATATAGTTATTATCTAACTTTTTAATATAATTTAACAATATTTTATCATCTTTTGTTCCAACAGCCTCTTACGACTAGCGGTGATAATTCGGGCAGTCCGGCTCCGTCGGACCAATATCATATTTCGAATTGAGTCGAACTGACTTAAAATTTGAACGAACCTAAAATTCTTCGACCCGACATAAGATATTCCCCCTATAATATACTTAGATTTTTTGGCCGACTCGGTTAAACCAAATAGTACTTCGAACCTACATTTTTATGACCCAATCCATCTAAAATATTAAATTTACGAGACCGACTCGTCGTACCGCGCCGATTTTGGCACCTCTACCTACAACATTATGACAGAATTTCCAGGGACAAATTTATCACATCCAAATCCCTATATTCATACACAAACATACCTGCTGGGTCTAGGGAATTATCTGTGATCCTGTATTTTGGGCCTGGCCACAATAAGCCCCAGAATAATGGGCTTCATGACATTGCCACATAATATCCTCCCCAGAAGGCCGTACTAGTGTTGGTTTGGGCTAAACCACAGTATCATAGTAACGAGGCTTTTAGAGATCTAAGCTGCTCCAGTCCAATAAGCCCAATTTACTTGTGGGCCTATCCACAGTGGAATTTCATTCAGCATTTATCAGCCCATATATTGTTTTACGTACTTTTTGTGGGCTTATATACCTCAAGAAAGCCCACCACATTTACTAAGCATATACACATCGCAAATATTAATAGTTGACGAAAACGTTGGTTAGGCGTCTGAATGGAGTCTAGTGTTGAGGAATCGTGACTCAGGAGGAGTACTCGAGACTGAGGTGGAAGGAGTTGGGTAAAAAAGATAGACAGTGAGAATAGTTTAGCACTAACGAGGACCTAATCATAATTATGCAGAACTTTTTAGAGCAGAAACAGTGAGTCACATTGCTTTCAAATCAGGTTTAATATATTATGTGATTTTTGATGGAAGTAGATAAAATGATGTAAAAAGAATACTTCAAAATAAAGAATCTATGTATGCATCCTTAAAACAGGTAAAGAAAAGACAGTTGAACAGTAAAATCCCATCTGTGGAGCACTGAAGAGAAGATAAAGTTGGCTAAAAAATGATCCATTTCTTTGTAGAAGGATGCCAAAAATAATTTGTTGGATTTATCTCTCACACTAGGAATATAAAAAACTTAAGGACAAAGGTTGCATACAGTGGTGATCATATCATATCACATGAGGTGTAACATCATTGGACCACCACAACCACAAACCCATAATTTCGACCCCCCCACCCCCCCACCCAATACCATGTTGCCTCCCACCGCCCCTCCATGTCCCCTCTAATCTCAGCACACTCACAATCTAACCTTATTCTCATTAACCTCCTTCTTCCCTTTTAGCCAAGAAACAATGCCCCCATAGTTGTACCTGTACGTCACCAGCAAGGAGTTGAATTATTACTCTCAGATTCTCGCAGTCTTCCACTGTACTTAACAAAAAAAATCCCATCTTTTTCAATTTTCATTCTAGCCCACCTTCTGAGGTATGCATTCCATGTTTGGCCAAACCCTAGATCTGTGCTCCTGTAGCTGAATACATACTCTGTCTTTCCCTTGCACTCACACTGCAACTGTGTGTCCGTGTTTGGTGTGGTTTTTTGACCTTTTGAAGGGTTAAGTTCTTCAGTTTGTGTGACCAGCTTTTTCATCAAACACTTGGTGTGCGTCTGTATCCTTACCAGTTTTTCTTTTTTCTTTTTTCTATTTTTACCTGCTTTATAGGAACTGAGATCTTGAACCCCCTTTTCAGAAAGGAAGAAAGAACAACACCCAGGCTCTAAGCATCAAGTTTCTTTGCATGTGCGCATATGTTTATTTGTTTGCTGACTTTATTTATGTCGATTGTGGGTGCAGATTCTTCTAGGAAGAATACAGTACTAAATTAACTGGAACCTGATTCGAAGTGGGTGGAGTAAAAGAGAAGAGTTTAGAAGAAAAATGAGTGGGACAGCATCGTCGTCGGTGGCGGTGGGGTTGGGGGGAGGAGGGGATATGGGGTATGGTGGAGCTTATAGGGCACCATTCACAGCAGTGCAATGGCAGGAGCTGGAACATCAAGCTATGATATACAAGTACCTTGTGGCTGGGCTGCCAGTGCCGCCGGACCTCGTTTTGCCCATTCGTCGCAGCTTTGATGCCATTTCTGCTCGTTTCTTCCACCATCCCTCATGTAATCATATTGCTGTTTTGCTGTCTATATCAATGGTGTTTATAATATTAGGTTACATATTAATTGATGAGTCTTGGTAGGAAATAAGTTGTCAGTGAAAATGTGATAATATCCAGTTTCTGTCCCTTCGACCCTACAACTGCTGCACGCACCAATGTGAAATGTTTAATGTGTGTATGTGTGTGTGTGTGAATTTCTGCTGAAAAATACACCCAGTGGAGCACAGTGTGTAAGGTGGGATACCTTACAATTCAGTAGATGTTTTATGGTTTTTAAGTGACCCTATGATTGCTACAATGTTAGTGGTGCAGTGGGTCAACATGATAGAGATGTTAAAGCTTTCACCAGAAAGTGCTTTAAATAAGTTGATAACTATACTTATATTTGTTTGGCTGTTATTTGGGAGCTTTCCTGCTGTGCTAGTCATATCTTATAACTATACTTCTAAGTTTATTAGAGCATAATTTGAAGATTTTTATATGAAAGAGACGATTTCTTCCCTCTTATGATGTCACCGTTGATTTGATAAATTTACGGATGGGTGATTAATTAGAAGAACCCACCACTTCCTGGGAATAAACTTGCTTGTTTCAAGTGGGCTAGTCAGTTTCTTGATAGTTTTCTGTAGAACAAATTCCGGGAAGAGTTCTATTAGTAATATTCAGTTTCTGGAAAAGTGACATGTGATTGGAGGATTGGTATGGGTTTCCTCTGCTTGTTTGTGTTCTAATACATAAATCTAAATTAGCTGTTTATGTTGCAGTGGGATACTGTTCCTATTATGGGAAGAAATTCGATCCTGAGCCTGGGAGATGCCGGAGGACGGATGGGAAGAAGTGGAGATGCTCAAAAGATGCGCATCCAGACTCCAAATATTGCGAGCGGCACATGCACCGTGGTCGCAACCGTTCAAGAAAGCCTGTGGAATCACAATCAACTACGCAGTCTGTGTCGACTGCAGTATCACATTCACACATACCTAGTGGTAACAGTGGGAGCTTCCATGGTAGTGGCAGTGGAAGCTACCAGAACATGCCATACTATTCTGTTGGTTCAGATGCATCGTCTTTTGGGAGCAACGTCACCAAGCTGCAGATGGAACCAATGTCCTATGGGATTGATAACAAGGAATTCAGGTACTTTTATTATGTCATGCTCAACTATCCCACTTGTTTGCAGTCAGTTTATAATCTGTTGTTTGCAAAGGAGAACACGTGGAAATGATGAAAAGATAAAGAAAACTATTCGACAAGAGCGATAATGATAAAAAGGGAAGATCTTCATTTGTTTTCTAATGCTGAAAACTGGGCTCAGGTTTGTGGAGGTAGATGTCTGAAGTTGTTCAACGGATATACAGAAAATGAATGATAAAAAAGATGCTCCACTTTTGAAACTAATAGGCTATACTTTTGTAAGGGTATAATTGGCTTCTGAAGCTTTATACTACTATAAAACAATATTCAACTATATTCTTTGCCAACTTCCAACTGAGGAGGATTCGGGATTTGCCCCCCTAACTGTCTTCGTTTCGGGAAAATCTCAAATTGTACTTAATTTGTGAGCTAAGAATCCCGAAAAATTTCTGTGCATGAAGTATGGTTTTCTTGTACCCACAAGCTAGAATCAAAGAAAAAATGCATATGTGAACACTCAAATGTTGAGTAACCATTGTTTATTGAGTTTGGGACTATAACAGAAACACATATAGTTATTTTTTTGCATTCTTGGAAAGGGCAGTGACAGAAAGATCAATTATATCCCCCATTTTGTTTAAGAAGTTTTTGCTCGTTGAAGAAACCATAAAACCGTCTTGCTTTTGGTGGAAAACCAACTAATGGCATTAGAATTCACCAAATTAGTAACTGTGTCTTAGGTACACGCTACTCAGAAGCAAAATGGTTTACAGATTTGTAGTATGATAAATTGAATGCTGCACTTGTCTTCATCTCGGACAGGAAGAAACTGTAAAATAGTAGAGATGTTATTCAGACGTGTTATTTGCTGGCTCAGCTCTTGAATTGTGTTTAACGTACAATCCCACCTGTTGGGTAACCTGGTCAAGGTTTCAAATGTTGCATCCTCGGGGGCCAGTTTACGAGATGAATAGAACTAATACTGAGGAACAGATGATATCTCCAACAAAAATAAAGAATGGAAGGGAAAAAATATATATGATAAATGATCAGTAATAATATGAAACTAGTTTATGATGTTGGGTTTATAATGCCTGGGGTGTCGCAAAATACCATTATCACTCTTTGTAAGATTGGACGAATTAATTTTGTCGAGATGGCTTGTTTGTCTCCAGCATTTTTGTGTTGATCAACTTACAACCAGACAAGGTGCTCTCTTGTTTATCTAACTTGAGTTGAATATGCAGGTACATTCAAGGAGTCACTCCTGATACTGATGACAATAGCTTCTCTCCAGAAGCTTCTGCAAATGCAGGGAATCTCGGTCTAGGCTCTAGCACCGGTACTGGCACATGGCGTCTCATGCCGTCTCAGGTCTCTTCAAGCTCAATCTTAAAACAAAAACCTGAATCCCACTTGCTTGGCCCTTCCTCTACTCAACAAAATATGACTCATTCATTCGAGCCCATCAATTCCACGATGTCCAAACAGAGGCAACACTGCTTTTTAGGGAGTGAAATGGGCTCACCAGGCCCAGTGAAGCCAGAGCAGCAAGCGGTCCATCCTTTCTTTAGTGAGTGGCCTACAACTAAGGAATCATGGTCCAGTCTTGACGACGATGATGGGTCCAACAAGAATCTGTTCTCATCTACCCAGCTCTCCATCTCAATCCCGAGGGCCTCTTCTAATTTTTCTTCAGGTGGCTACTCTCCAAATGGTGAGTCAAACAATCCACTAATATACTATCATTGCAATACACCACGAAAGTTTATCATGGTAACCGATATTTTGAATTCCTTCCTGCAGATGCTTGAAGGAGAAAAGTATGATGAGAATAGTTGGTGCTGCGTTCCGATTGATGGTGTATGTTGAGGAGTTTGTGTACCATGGTAGTTGTTGAGTAGACGAATTTGGGTTGTGTTATTGGCATTCGGCATTCTGGTTAAGATGACTTGGTATGTTGTGTTGTAAAGACAGATATCTTTGCCTGCTCGAATTCAGCATCTTGAATAAGTGTACCAATATTAGTCTCTGTTTTCCCCCCTCCATAATAAAGCAGGTTTTGTGCAATTCTGTCATTCAGCTTTTCCTATTCTTTGGGTCATGATAGGATGTGAATTTACATGTTTATTCGTCTTGGATTGTGATATGTGGTACGTCTGAAAAAAATTGAGGGCATAGCATTACCCGGTCGGGATTAGCGTCGCAGACTCGCAGTTGTTCCCATTATCCATGAGCAGTGGTCCTTGATTTAGTTTTCTAAAGTACAGGTCGTTTGAAGGAAGAAAGTGGTCCTTGAAATTGTTCATAAATTCTTGTTAGATACTTAAAAACCAGTGGGGCAAGTGGTATTTATCGCTTGGGGACAGGCCGAACCCGCCCATACCATCATCCCTAAATAGAGAATATGAATCAAATAAAAGTGTAGTTTGGTTTCACATTCTGGGATATTGAGTTCTACAGATCCTACTTATTTCAATCTCATTCCAAAAAACATAGCAAGTGCTCCTCAATTGGTTAAGTTTTGCATTTAATATATGAAGAATGTCAATTTTAAACCAGTTATGTCGTCATCCACCTATCTGAATCCGGAACTTCTACAAAAACGGATGCAACATTTGTGTGGTTGTATACATGATACATGTATAATATCGTTGTAAAAGATTCCAATCATTACGGATACTTTTGGAGTTTTCGATTTTATGAAAGGTATAAAATTATAAATTATCTTTAAAAAATGTTCAAAAGCAAGTTACTGTGTTGGTAGATTTTGGACTTTTGGGTTGTTGCTTTGTTTTAGTAAAAATGGAATATTAAAAATTATTCGTTTTTTCCTTTTATCTCGGAATTGGTGCAAAAATGTGAATTTGTGAGAAAAAAAAAAATTTGTAAAAGAAAATTGCACACACGACTTGAATTTATACTATTTTGAAATTTCGCTTTCCATTTAACATTTTTTTTTTACTCACTTCTTTAACCAACAATAGTCCACCTATAAATATTACTACCACGTCCCGCTCTAACTTGCCTACTTTCCTTTTCGATTTGTCTAACTTAACTTGTCAGTCCGCGTCCAGTCAAAGTAGGCATGTTAGGCCAGAGGGAGTAATAATTATTCTACTTAGTCACACCATATTATTCCAAATTCAACAATGAATTTATCAAGAACCATTTCATCTATTTTAAATAAATACAAATATATTTATAAAATAAAGACTTCTCTTACCCTTTCACTAAAAAAATCATATCCAATCACACTCTCTTAAAGGTACACCTCAAATCAACTACACTTTTTGTAACTAATCAATGGCCCTGTTGTGGGTGGCTGGAGTACTATAGGCTGTGGGGAATATAGTAAAATATGGAGGTTGGAGTAAATAAGTGTGTTTGTTTATGTTGGTTGGAGATTTAGTTGTGGGGGTGATTATAATATAAAAGGTGTTAAACTTGATTTGATGTGTGTAAGAGTTAGTTAGTGAATAATTAATTATTGATTAAAGTGTGTATTGAGGATGATATTTGATTGGTGATGTGTGTAAGAGTTAATTAATGATTTGATGACGTGTGGAGATTGTGGGCAATTTATTGCCCACAACCGATGAACAAACACACAATGGGTTGGACTCAATCCACAACCGATTGACCCAACCCTAAACAAACCGGGTCAATATGAATTGCTATATTTCTTTAGAAAAACATAAAATCATAAGCAAGACAGCAAGAATCATGTTGGGCAAGTGGTGTGCTAATATGCGTATTTCTAATGGGGCTCAATTACATGTACTATCAAGGACTCTTTAGAGGATTATTTATCTAAAAACTGGTAAGAATACGTCAAGAAAAATATACCTGATTACTCCAGAATAGTACAGACAATTGAACACATCCATATACAAGTGAATCTTGATCTCAGGCCTAATTCTAAGTGTATGCAAGTGAAAAACTGTATGTTTTAAACAAGGTACAAGTCCTATACGAAAGTCACAGCGAAAAATGGAGGAGAGACTGTTCCTTCACGATTATGGGAGTAGTTGCAAGACGAATGCTATATGCAAGTGGATTAGTCACGGAGCAGCCCTCATATTACAACCAGAATGAGCCCTTAAATGGGTGCATTATTCAACTCTTTGAACCTGCAAGAATTCCGCAGTTACTCAATGAGTGACGAGAAGAGAATGAATGTTGGCAGAGATGAGTCAAAATTCAAACAAACGGAAGAATTTACAGCTTTTCATACATTACACCAGTATATGCTGTTTCTTCTCTAACAGAAGAATTATCTATTTCATTATATATTTTGAAATTTTCTTGAAATCTCATAAAATAAAAGAAACTTATGAACTTATTAAGTGAAGATGGAAAACATCTCAAGAGATTATTAGACTATACGACTGTTTATCTTGAAATTATTACAATACGACATCATAAGTTTCTGCATCATGCCACTTTCAGAATTACAGCATGGAATTTTGATGAATATGAGATTCTCAAAGATCACAAGTAAGTTTATAATTAGCTAAATAAATGCATAGTATGCGAAAACCAACACTGTCATTACTATCTTGAGCTGCAACAACAAAATCAATTTCCAAACTTGATCCATGCAAGCTAACATTTTCGAAGAGGCGATGACCCTAAGCAAAATAAGGCTCCAGATACAACCAAAGTAACCTCAAAAAGAAAAGAACCGCAGATGAATATCTAATCAGAATATCAGAACAATTACATAATGCACCAGGCCAAGTGGGGTTCAGTATGACACTACAAGAATACTCTTAACAGCACCACATTAAGAAAGGACAAAAAAATAGTAAACAAAGCTCATCTCTGCATACCTCTACCGCGAGAAAAGAAGCCCCAACTGACTCTTTGTAAACTATCAGTCATATGTTTAGCATGGGAAACCAACATACTATTTACATCAGGCAAATCTTTTATGTTTCCTGCAAAACTTCCAATCTTGAAGACGGGAAATGATGCACCTATATTTTGTTGTAAATCAGAGATGTATGATCTATTGGCACCCCAGCCACCTTCTGCAACATTCCTGTTTCCACGTAGATGTCCGTCTAATTCACCTATTTTTGTGGCCACAAATGCTGCCGCTGAAATAAAAAAACTATGTAATCAGGACTACACAGTGTAGCACAATATTTGAAGTACCAACCTATTTATCAATATCATACTTCAAGTGAGTTCAAGTATTTCAGAATAGAATTTCTCATACGATGAATATAAATGATCTCAGTATAAAAAATATACCACCGTAAGGAATTGTATAGATGGCATTGGCTGGAAGACCAATGCCGATACCAAGCAAAGTGAACCCAACATTAAATCCAGCACCACAGCCTGCTCCGACATAGCCAACTACCTCAGGGCCAAAACCGGGACCCCATCCTATACCACAACCAATGCCTATTCCCATGCCCCAAAAGGCTCCGCTTGTTGGATGCACTGGATTCCATCTCTCATATCTTCGGAAAATGCTCTTTATAATCATTTCTACCTAAAAACTCAAGCACAAAATGAGAATGAACATAGTTTGCAACAACTAGGCGAAATTTTCACAAATTAGTACTACAAAAGTGTATAAATGTCATCTATCTTACACATTATGGAGAAAAAATCTACTTATATGACCAAAATAGGATAATAATCCTTTTTTTCTTTTTCCGGAAAAAAATTTCTCCAGAAGTTATAGATACACACTCAATCGGAAACCGAAATACTATAAAAACATGAATCATAACCATTTCATAATGCAGTGGAAATAAAAGTTACGTTTGCATAGAGTATACAACAACATACAAAATGCACACAGACAACCACTGGCGCGATACGCAAGCGAGTTCAAAAACCACATTCGGAAGGGAGTTTCATCGATATTTCAACCCAAATAGCATCAATTTGGTGACGAGCACTGAAGCTAAAGTAATAATAACATCTGGAAATCGAGAAACAAAAACCTGGAATTGCACGCTTAGGTACCCATGTGGTTGAATCTTTGAACTGAGGGAGTGTAAGATCCTATTGAGAAATGGATAACAATAGAGTATTTTTCATTCATTACCCTCTCGGAGATTAAAATTTGAGGCTGAAATAGGTCCCCGAACACGGGCCCACTGCCACGGGGCCCACTTAACGGAGTGGGCAACGTTTGTTGTTATGTGTCCATTACATTGTCAATCAATGGATATCTAGGATAACTTTATCGAGTATGATTATTACTTTCTCCATCCCATACAAAAATCATGTTTAAAAAATAAATAATTTGTATTCTTTTATAAAAATATTATGTTTGAAAAGTATATATTTTTCTGTTTTATATTAATTAATGAAGGTAAAAATTCTCCAACATTTATAATTTACACTTACCAAATTCTTTTATTTGACTTATTCAATTATATCTGATTTATAAAAAAAAATTATTTGAACAAATAAACGAGACAATAATTATTAAAACATGACTCTTATATTGGAACAAGAAAATTTTTCAAATAGAACATTTTTATGGAACATAAGAAGTACTCCCTCCGTCACACAAAGATAGACTCAGGGGCGGCCCTGGGGCGGTCGAGGCGGTGCCGCCGCTCCGGGCCCCCCGCCGGCCAGGGCCCCTGAATTTTTTTTGGTAGTATATATATATACATCTGTATAGAGAAGTTATATAGCAATTACAGATGAATAATTATATTAATAGGTGATGTAGTTTATTTAGTTGGTCTTGGTAGGGGAAATTCTTGCATTTAGATGAGATCTCTAGTTCGATGCCTCTCTAGCACTATTTTTATAGTTTTTTTATAGTCCCTCCGTCCCACCCTAAATTGCACACTTTCCTTTTTCGGCCGTCCCACCCTATTTTGTACACCCCCAAAATGGAAAATTTTTACTCACATATTATCCTCATATCACACACCTATTTACAAAATTGCCATTACTTTTTGTGTTTAACAAATTTGATAATTTTCAGATTTCCCTAAACCTAATTTTATTAACCCAAAAACCCCTCCTAATTAATCTACCCAAACCCAGCCCAAAATCCCAAATCATCCACAGACTTCACTAACATTAGCCCAAACCCAACCCAATTTCCGGAACATTCCTCTCTCTCATCACTCTCTCTCTCTCTCTCTCTCTCTCTTGTTCTTGGCCGTTTTGGTGAAACTAGGGTTTCTTCCCCTTTTCCGCCGCTCTATCTAGGGTTTGTGGTCCATTGATGCTGTTTTTGTGTTCTTCTACTTAATCTGTTAGATCCGTTCACCATTTCCTTGGGTTTCGGATTCGGGAAAAAAATGGACGATTCTCCTCCATATGACGAAATCGCGTACGATTCGGAGGATTCGTTCGTCCCTGAGACTCAGTTGCCAGAGCCGGCGCCGGCGCTAGAATCTGAAGCGACCAACGATGATTTCGAAGAGGTCTGTTCGAAGTGGGTTGCCGATCCGGATCCTCCGGCTCCGTGCAGCGGGCTGCTCAGAACAAAGGAACTCCGGGATCATTACATGGCTTGCCTCGCGATCTGGGTTCCGGCCGTTTTAAAGGTCTATGTAAAAATTCCTCACCCTTCGATTTATTTGCATGTCCGATCTGTTCTTGTGCATGACTATTGTTTGCTCCTGTGTGGGAAATCTTTGAACTGGAACAGTCATTGTGTGGGTTTATTTGTGATTTCGATATGGCCTGTTATAAATCCCCTTTGTGGGTTCTGATTTTATTGAAAAATTCTCTGTGTGGGTACTGAATATGCTGAAAAATCCCCTGTGTGGGAAATCTTTGAACTGGAACAGTCACTGTATGGGTTTATTTGTGATTTACATATGGGCTGTTATAAATCCCCTCTGTGGGTTCTGAATTTGCTGAAAAATCCCCTGTGTGGGTACTGAATATGCTGGAAAATCCCTTGTGTCAGTTGTGTGGGTACTGATTATGCTGAATTATCCCCTGTGTGGGTTCTGAATATGCTGAATTATCCCCTGTGTGGGTTCTGAATATGCTGAAAAATCTAGATGTGTGGGTACTGATTATGCTGAATTATCCCCTGTGTGGGTTCTGAATATACTGAAAAATCCCCTGTGTGGATTCATTTACATGAGGAAAATTTGTTGGTGTCGGTTAACTAGGTTAATGAGGGGATAAATTACAGATAATAGAATGAACACTGCTGGTAGCTTGAAATAAATGATGTTTTTGTAGAATTCTGATATTTCAATGTTGCCTTTTGTTGCTTGTTCAGTATGATTCGCAGATGTGGTTTAGTTGTTGAAGCTGGCAGCTTAAATGAGTTTATGGTTGTCCTTCAACTATATTGGTTTAAAAAAAGTCACCCTGTGATGAATTTTTTCTGAGGGTGTAGTGGGTTAATAATTATGTTTGCTTTCACATGTAGATTATGCACGAAAAACTAAAATTACTTATATTGATTGCGTTTGTGTGAGGTTTGATTACCCCTGTCTTCACCCATCTTCCTACTTGGCTTTTACTTGCCTTCAACTCTTTAGCCAGCCTTCTTATACTGCCTCTTTTACTGAATGGAATAGCTTTGAACTCTTCGATGTCCAATTCTGCTGGTTTCGGACCAACAGTCCGTTTTTGTGCTAAAAATGTTACCGGTGACCCTTCGGCTATTTGTTTCTTTGCAGATTCCCATATCAAATGAACCTTCCGGCGACTGACTCCATATGATGTAGCCGCTGACCTGATTTTGCCATAGTTGACGACCCCGTCAGTCGAGTTGGCTAACAGATACTGCGCAATCATGGTCCGGTTTGATGGAGTAATGTGAGGTTGATTTCGATTGTTAGGCATATTTACTTTTCTGTTCTTGTTCTTGGCAACTCATAAATGTTGAGTAAATGCTGTTGTAACAGCTTATATAGAGCAGTTTTGGCTCTAATATTTTGATTTTTTAGGAGGGAAACTTGAATTGTAATTGGCCAATATATTTAGAGGGAAAAAACTGATGTAATGACTGTTTATTTACTGTGTGCGAGGGAAATTTTTCTCCCTGGATCAGTTCATTAAAATTTGAATTTTTTGGATTTGGTGAATCTGAGTTTTTTTACACATGTAGTGAATTTATTTTGACTGATGGAGCAGGTTAAAATTCTGAGAAAATGAGGGAAAGATTAACATTGTTAATCTTTCCCTAAGCTGGCAGCTTGATATTGTTGACTGGTCAGCTTAAGCAGTAAAAAGCAACTTTTTCTTAATATACGCGCCGGACTACCTGTGCAATTTAGTGTGGGACGGAGGGAGTACAATATTACCAATCAATATTTTAAGGGGCCTCATTTTATTTTTTACACCTACCTTTCTAGCGCTACTTTTATAGCTTTTTTTTTACAATATTATCAACCAATATTTTAAGGGGCCTTATTTTATTTTTCGCATCGGGCCCCTTGAAACATTGGCCCGGCCCTGGATAGACTTACATTCCATTTTCTTACGTCCCACAAGATAGACTTGTTACTATATTTAGCACATCATTAATTTCTCATTTTCATCTTTGCCCATATTTAATGTATCTTTATTACTAAATAAAGTAAAAATATAATGTCCTAATTATAATAACTGCTGATTTTTTGGTCTTTGTAAAAAATTCTATAACCCTATCTTTACAGGGCGGAGGTTGTATTTTGTTTTTTATAACCGAGATTCCAGGTTTGAGTTGCGTTGGACAAACTCTCGAGAATCAGCCCAGGTCCTTAAAAATTGTCCTAGATAAGTTGTGGGATGTGTCTTGTGAATCCCAGACTTTATCATTGTTACTATTGCGCACTAGGAGTCGCCACCAAGTGATTGCTCCATGTTTTGACTGCAAGTTCCCACCTAGATTCAAACTCGTACACTGTCGTTATGTAGTATATTGCCATGTTGACTGCTGAAGCATTTGAAATGTGCTCTACGAACTAAAACATAATAAGGAAATTGTGGTGCGTAAACACATGCAATGGGTCAACTTGACCTAGTCGGTGCAGCTGCAACTCTTAGACTCTTTTTGCTCCATAACAAGAGTATTGTTTGAAAATATACAAATTCAAAAAAAAAAAATATTAATATGTAGTTGTACCACTTATTAATTTTATTTAACTTACTCAATCATATTTAACTTATTCATAAAATAAAAAATTTAAATGTTCATTTAATCTAATACGAGAAATTGATTTTTGAAATACAAAAGTCGGAGCAAATTTTTTCAAACATGAGGTAGTAGATCACTAAAAATTTTAAAAAAGGTCTGCATCCCGATCAAATTTTAAAAATATCGCGCCACTATAAATTCCAACGCTTCACACAACCGAAAATCAATCCAGAAAAAAAAAAACTGCAAAACTGAAGAGAAATGAGGAAGAGATCAACTAGGAAATCATCTGCAGCCGCGCTTCTGGTATCACCTCCCCCACCGCCTGCGGCGGCTAGGAGGAGCCCTACTCTGTCGCCAGCAGAGTCTCCTGCAGCACAATTTGATTTCAAACTCAATGGATTTGCTGATATCGCCTCATCATTGAAGAAGAAAAGCAACAGAAAAGGCGCGGCAGTTGCATCAGGTTCCAAGCGGATGCAACCTACTGGATTATCTCCATCGCCACAGCGTCCGCTGAAAAGTGTAAACACGATCTCCGATCTGAAGGAGCTCGCTTCTTCTGAACTCGATTCAATTAAGCACCAGCTGGACAGATCGCATTCTGAGATTTTAAAGGATATTGAGTCGTCTAATTGTCGCCTGCATAAACGCTACAAGGTTAATCTCTCTGGCTCTACAATGTATTACTGTGGCATTTAAGTACTGCTTCATTTCCATACACCGAAGTTCCTTTTGTTTCTAGGTTTTGATTGTTTTTTAACATCCTTGGTTACTTTCAGTACTAATTTCATATATAGATATGATTATCCTGGTAAATATGATTTATGCTTCCTTCCTTATTTATTAATCCTAATCCTTGTTCAAGCATATCTCATATTTGTTTTAGTTATGAATGGTTACCTGTCCTTTTCATGCCGCAGTTTGATATTTGTCAGTAAGACATGCTCAGATTTTTATTTCTGATTCTTACTTGTAGAATAAAGCATTTAATCAGTTCCTGAGTGATCCATCCTTTAAGAAAAGAAAAAAATTACTGTCTAATTACAATTTGTCTCTAACTGGTAGTTTCACGTAAGTGTGTGTGCACTTGCTGCTGTGGAGAATGATTTCAGATTAATACAACTTTTGATGCATAATATCCTAATTATCGTGGTCTTAGTATTGCAATAAGTGATTGATATATGTCTTGAAGCCACAATATTTGTCTGTAGTGTATATCGTGGTGCATAACATTTCATGTAAATCATACGTATTTGAGCTTAGATCATGAGACTTTTCGTGAAGAACTTTTCGAGATATTGTGTTCCATTTGAACAAAGTACAACTAGTTTGACATTGTGAATGAATCTTACTGTTGCATCATATGTCTTGCTGACTCATCTGGAACACTGGACTCTGGAGGGGGAAGAGATTCTTTAGTTCTGCTTGTGGTTGTTTACCTGAAAATACCGACCAATCAGAGATCCACTGTGCCTTATTTTTGCATTCATGTAAATCGTACGTATTTGAGCTTAGGACCTATGAACATCTGATTACACTACACAGTAGTAATGATGGAGAGCTTCTGAGTTCGTTTATCATATGCTTGTGAGAGCATCACATTCATTATTATCCAAACCAGGTTTACTACAAGCTTCACCTAAGATCAAAACATTATTCAATTGCTTGAGCTAAATGAGAATGAGTTAGCTATTCATTTTCTTTAGAACAAGCAC
The DNA here is from genome assembly GCA_958295605.1 of Ajuga chamaepitys. Classification (NCBI taxonomy): domain Eukaryota; kingdom Viridiplantae; phylum Streptophyta; class Magnoliopsida; order Lamiales; family Lamiaceae; genus Ajuga; species Ajuga chamaepitys. The sequence goes on along the minus strand of OY282502.1, from coordinate 4,143,987 downwards.
AAATTACAAACTCAGCCCCATCTGCTATTTCTCTATCTGGACCTAGATCCTTGGTTTGGCGACCTTGATAAACAACTTCCTTTTATACGTAAATGTACTCCTATCTAATCTAAACTTTTGATTCGACTTTGCTAACTTCATGAGTAGGACCTAGCACCTACCATGTGCCAAACGCTCGGTTATACAATTTGCAACATCTTTTGATTTCCATTATAGATTTTCTCCTATATGTGACCGTAATACATTTTCTTGTTTTAACAGATCCAGACTCAAGCGTGTCAGCAACTAATGGATGAGGCAGAGAAAGAATATAAGAAGATGTCTGATCGAATCACTGAAGGTAAAGAAGCAATGAAGGTAGGGATGCGTGTGTTACGACTGCCGTACATTCTATTATATCTTGACATCCATCTGTTTAACATAACTCTGTTGCAGGCTTCATATGCTGAGTTTATAGCAGAAGCACAGGCATCTGCATCTCGTCGTAAGTTTGTAGTCTTTCACAAGAATTCATGTTCAATCATGAAGGCTAATCACAATCATCTCTTTTCCCCTTCACCATGGTCTAACATATATCCCTATCGCCATCGATTCAGTGTATCATACAAGTAACTCCATGGTTTTGACTTTAGATAAGCACCACTCTCTAGGTCCAGCATAACACTAAAACATTCATGCTCTTGCTTGAGCTTTATAATTTAGAATCTGTAATGCTTCACACAGTTACAGCCTGCACCTTTTAGTAAATAGACAAAGTGAATTATATTGATAGGGATAGTATGATAAAATAAAATCCTGCATCCTGAAGAACTAATTGACTCTCTCTCTCTCTCTCTCTCAATTTTCTGTGTGAGTGTTTCAGTTTGCAAGACAACTATCCCCGAGCTTGCAAAGAGTTCTGAGAAAAGCATCGCTTCACTTCAGAGCCGTTTTGGGATCTCATCAACTACAGCCTGAAACTAGCCAAGAACCAAGGTAAGAATTCTGTGAAGCTTTCTTATACTTAAATAACTCTGTCCAACATTCAATTAATGCAATTCCATAGCACATTATATTGCAACTGATGATCCAAACTCGTAAATTTGCAATTGATACCGTTCAACATAACATTTACATGCATTAATTTTGTCGGTGAATACTTGTCTTTTGACAGGATTCAAGCGCATATTGCTGAGAATTTGTAAGAGAAGCCAGTTGAGTCTGTTAGCAAGTTAAGGCATTTCTACTAGTAAGGCTGAGTAAATAAAAACTTATTTTGTGATGATAATAACCTGCTTCTTTATGTGCTACGGAGCATGAAAGACAATGAAAATTAGATAGTTATTTGGCTGGCTGTACAGTAGCTCCCTTCTCGATCCATTTATCTGCATAGGTTCTAATAAAAACTCTTTGAAAAGCTTTAGTAATTGATTTCTCAAAAGAAAAGCTGAAGGTTTTGTATGTAATCTGTAGAATCTGAAGTTGTGAAGATGGGAATAATAGCCAGGTAATTGAAGGGCATGCAATGCTTGTCCTGTTGAAATACAATATTAAAGTCCTTTAAGTAGCAAAGCTTCAAAATTAGGAACATCTTGTCGGGATACTCATAATTTTAGAATTTTGCAAATTCCTTTACCTACTTATATATCCTACACATCTACTTATTTTTAATATTGATGCTCCGCTTAGTTTTGCATTAGTTTTACGCTCACATAACTGGCATATGCAAAAGTTTACACTGACTTAGTTTTTTATGTTGAAAAAATATATATATATATTTATAAAATGAATTGACAGTTTATTTATTAAAACTCACATGTTTAGACTTCCTCAAATTTGTGGAGAAAAAAAGTGTTGTTCTCCAACTTTCAAGGAAATAACCGTCGTCTCTTCTTAATTACTACCTTCGTCTCGCTCTAACTTTCCTACTTTCCTTTTTGGTTTGTCCCAACTTAACTTTCCAGCCCATAAATGGCAAATTTCTTTCACAATCATTACACTTAAAATTTCCACACTCAATCTCCACCTTTAAAAAAGTCAAAGATTCCACAAAATCTGTTTTTTCTTAACCTCCGTGCCCGACCAAAGTAGGAAACTTAAGCCGGGACGGAGGGAGTATAAATTATGGAAGTATCACTTTCCACAAACAAACTTCACTCCTTTTCATATAAAGAATTTTATCTTGTACAGCTGTGATGTGTTATTTACCTTTTTAAGGCCCGCTTGTTGGGGTTTTCGTTCAAATTTTTTATTACATTTGGTACAAAATCTTTTACTACATATTATACTAATCATGTCACATAATCACTTTTGAAGTATTCGTGATGTCATTATATACACGTGTCGTGTGTGGATTAAAATGTGGTAGAAGATGTTGGAGTAGGAGATCCAAAATGGATTTCAGGGTAAAGAATGAAACTCATTTTCATTTATTGTATTTGGTACATGATGAATAAGTTAATCAATACTCCATTTTATTAACAACTCCTTCCACTCCAGCTGTTAGTGTTTAAGCTAGAAAGTTTATTGTATTATGTGAATTACGGTAATAATTTTTTAGGACGCTGCAATCTACCTATCTCAAGTATTACAGTGTATTACCTTCTCTTTCTTTCCTAACACTTTAGCCTTTAAAATTTTATTCCCTAGATTTCAGTTTAACCGTTAGCTTTCAAAAAAGAGATTTTTTCTTTTTCAAGTTATCCGCAGCTTTTTATTACCAAAAACATTAAATATTTGGGAATCAATATACACATCATGATCTTGTGAAATAACCTTAAAACAACAGGAAAAAAAAATTGAAATACAGGTTGTAGTTACAATTTATATGTAAATCGACCATTTTTTAAATTAAAGTTTCTAATTTACCCATTCCCCAACATTTTAGATACAAGTATTATCCCTAAAACAATCCCAACAATAAAATGACAAAAAAACATCCCAAGGGTATTCTGGTAAATGCAGCTACAACAAGATAAGCTAACATTACAGAAACCATTCCAACCATCCATCATCTCCAAAATTTACATGTAGCTGCTCAAAGCACAACGCAGTTGATCTGCTCACAAATCATGGGAATCCATGCTTATGCAAGACCACCAACTCTCTCATTACCACCTTCACTAACCTCTGCCAAAAACACAACCCAATTCCCAGTCCATCCACCAAAACTCTCCAAAACCCATCTCCACTCACTCACCCACCTTTCTCCAGTCTCAGCCACTTTAAATTCTCCCAAAGGCTTCGGACCCACCTCAAGAAAACCAAAAAGATCCAAAAAAACAAGAAAAAATTACGAAAGCGAAGACGACGACGATGAAGACGACGAAGAAGAAGACGATGAGAGAGAAGAAGGCGTAATTCCAGAAATAGTGACGAACAGAATGATGAACAGAATGGCGTTGTCTGTGGGAACTCCTCTTTTTATCGGACTGCTATTCTTCCCATTCTTCTATTACCTGAAAGTTGGATTGAAAATTGATGTTCCCACTTGGGTGCCCTTCATTGTATCGTTTATCTTCTTTGGAACAGCGCTTTTGGGGGTTAGTTATGGAATTGTATCTGCTAGTTGGGATCCGATGAGGGAGGGGTCGTTATTGGGTTGGAATGAAGCCCGCAAGAATTGGCCCGTTTTCTGGCAGTCACTCTGGGGTAGATCCAAAAATAAGTAGACTTTCTTTACATTTTGCTCTTAATTTTTTCTTTTTTTGGTCCAAAGATTTTACGTTATGTTGTAGAAAGGAAACGTTGTTGAAGAGGAAGTTGCTTAATGGATGCTACTTGAATTCCTTTGATCTCTCTTTGAGAAACCGGGTAATACACTAAGGGGGTGTTTGATTTAGGCTTGAGTGCGGCAGAAATTCTAATTTCGAAATTCTAGAATTTAAAAATAAAAGTAAATAGTAAAGATGTATGTTTGTTTTGAGATTGTATATGGTAGGATTGTGTTGTAGATGTCAAATCAATGTTGAAAAATATAAATATGTATTTGATTGTGTATATAATAGGTGTAGGTAGGTTTTATAGAATATAATTATATTGGATGAAATATTACCAGTTTAAATCTTAAAACAAACGGAGATTGAATATTTCAACATCCAAAATCTGTTTGTGCTAAGTTAGAAACAAACATACCCTAAGGGCTTGTTTGTTTCACTTGATGGGATAATGCTTGATGCATAATACTAGGATTTGTATTTAATATTATGAATCAATCTTATGTTTGATATGCAATAATATATTTCAGGATATACCATGTTGATATGTAATATAATGTTTACTTCAACCTATTAAGAGTATCATTAATTTAGATATTGACTAGTATACCCTCCAACATTTTAAGTATTTACAATTTCTATCCGAATGTTTTTTATGGAGGTAAAAATCATATATCCATACATTAATTATAAAATTAAATTTAGACGACATATATCAATTTTGATAACATTATTGAGTAACACTGTTTGTAAAAGTTTTAAATCATGAAAGAAATATCATTACTAATATTATTTACGTTTGTTATTCAATTTAATATTCCACGTATTTTTAAAAAAATAAGTTAATTCTTAACGTTGTTGTTAGAAATTTTATCAAAGTTGGCATGTATAATTACAGTCATTCTAACTTAAATTTCTTCAAAGAAACGTTCACTCATTTATTCAGACCGTTATGTTTTCACAAAACATTTTTAGTTTTGCAACTTATAAAAATTCAACTCTTTCATACTCCTACTAAGGTTATAATTTAATTTATGTTATATATTTAATTAATTAATTAATTCTAAAATGTAAAATCTTATGCACTTTTCAGTATTTTTCTGATCAATCTTACAAATTTTTTTAGCTGGAAACCACCACAATCAATATCATATAACAAGAGCTCAAAAGTTTTTCAAAACATGTAAGTTGTTTCAAGCTAACTTTGAAGAAGTGCAATCTAAGTAACAAATAAGCTAGAGAGGGAAAAATTAAGGAAATCTAAAGTTTGGTAGGTCTAAGACATCAAGATAAATAAAGCGTTTTAAGCTATTATATTCCTCCAAACTAAAAAACTCAAAGCAATTTCGGTGCTTGATAGCCAAATTCAGTAAATGATCAACAACGCGATTTCCTTTCCCGCACCTTGAGAGCTTCTCTATTTATGGAAACAGAAATTAGTGCAGACATGCCCCCCTCACCTTGTTTTTTAGCAGCCACAATATTGACATAGCATCCACCTCGAGGCAAACTCTCGAGATACCCAAGCGGAGGCATAAGGTCAAGCCTCCTATGATTGCAACTGATCTCCGATGTGAAGGTATTAGTGGTGTCCAAGAAGCACCAGAAGCCTACTACAAATCACCACTCGAGTTCTGGATTAAGCCACCTGTAGCAAGGCCAGGATTCCCTTTCGAAGCCCCGCCAGTGTTTACTTTGAAAACATCATCACTTGGGGGCAGCCAACGAACCAGAAAAGTTTTTTTCTTCCTTATCAGTATAGGAATCTGCCAAATAACAGTCAAAAACCAACTGCCCTTAAAAAATCTAACGGGTAATAGATTAGATAAATAAGCGATTCTAAGTCTATCCACTACCATTCGCTGGATTTGGGCGGCAGGAAGTTGTCGGTCCTGAAATTTAGCAACATTCCGAGCATCTCAAATACACCAGAAAATGAGGATAGGGATGGAAATTCGGATATGCTAACTGTTTTCCTTTTGCACAAACCATAAATTTATCATTTGAGTTATAGAAAAATCGGCAGGGATCAAGATCTGGAAAGATGATACAAAAAAGCTCCATACAGACTTAGCAAAGGGGCAATTAACGAAGGTGTGATTGGTCTCTTCACAAGATTTACAACAAGATTTGCCCTAACCCTCAACTCTGGCGTTTTTTATCTTCAACCAACAATGGAGTTACTTTACGCCCAATTATATAAGAGAGATAGTAAAATTTATCGTTGGCTTGTCCAATGTATTGAAGAGTAAGACGGTAGGAATGGAGTCATCGCGCGTTGAAACCCGCGTGCAATTCACGCACTCAATAAGTGGCCGAAAATTAGTAAAAAAAACACAATTAGATTGTAAACGGTAAAACAAGACTAGGTCAGGTTGCAATCGGAGACGATTTTTAGAATAGATTGCAAGTGGACAAAACGGGTATACTTCAGGTTGCATTCAGTAAAAAATCCTTAATAAATACAACTTATCTTTTTATTATTTATTTATTTTTGATCAATTTGATGAATGTACAACTCTTTAAAATCCATCAATATGCACTTACGAAAGTTATTTTATTTTTTTATTTGACCTATTCGATCATATGTAACTAATATATAAAATTAAAAATTTATTTTTTACTTGAACTAGTTAAAAAAAACATTAAGTTTTAAAATGCAATTATTATTTTCAGAATAATTTTTTTAAACATGACTACGTATCATCCATAATTTCCCCAAAGACTAAAAGAGAAGGCAATATCTGCAATTCAGGTCACAAAAGAAATTGGATCCAATATCCGGGCTTTTGGTATCTCGGCCTGTCTGTTGGGCTGGCCCACTATGCCGCACTAACTACAAATGCCATAAGAATAAAACCATTGAGAATATAATAGGCAAATCAAAATACGTAAGAAACTATTCACACTTCTATAATAGTAGATTTAGAATGTATAGAAAACATGGAAGTTTATTTCAATTGTTTTTAAGTATAGATATTATACACCTCTATTTGCTTTACTTGATGAGATAAAGTTTGATACATACTACTAGGATATGGTATACAATATTATGTACTCATATTTGGTGTGCAATAATATATTTTAGGATATACCACGTTGATATGTAATATAGTATTGGCTTCAACATATTAAAATTGAGATTAATTTAGATTTTGACTAGTATATCCTCCAACATTTCAAGTATTTACAACTTTTATCCGAATTCTTTTTTATAGAGATAAAGAATACTTTTTCATACATTAAAATTTAAAATAAATTATAATATTAAATTTAGACACCATATAACAAGTTTGATAACTTTTTTGAGTTACTTTATTTATTAAAAAATCATGAAAGATATAATAATTACTTTCATTACTAAGATTATTTATGGTTTTTTACTACATATATTTTTCTATTAATATTCCATTTATTACTTTAAAAAATGAGTTAATCCCAAGAATGGAGGAGCAAAGGCAAGGATAGATTGGCACTCTATTAACCATGGTTGTAGACCCCAACGTCCAATCCAATATAAAAAAGCCCAATTAATATGTCAACGTACTTGGGCTTGGGCCTTCATTTAGACCACTAAACCTCAACCTCAATGTGAAAAAATCGAAAGCCCAATTAATATGTCAACGTACTTGGGCTTGGGCCTTCATTTACACCACAAAAGCTCAACCTCAATGTGAAAACCCTCTTAAGGTTAACTTTGTACAGTGCAATTTTGATGCATACCTATGTTGGCAAAAATTCGTATGTGACCGTCACACGCCCGTCACACGGTGTGACGAGAAAAAATATCACTTTTTGTGATAAAAGTATTACGTTTATCTGTAAAAGTATCACATTTTTTGAACAAAAAAAAGTATCACATTTTGTAACAAAAGTATCACCTTTATCTGTAAAAGTATCAATGTAGTAAAAGTATCATTTTTTTCTGTAAAAGTATCACTTTTTTTTTTAAAAGTATCAATGTTTTCTATAAAAGTGTATTCCGTCACACGTGTGACCGTTCATACACAAAACTCACTCGTTTATCCTGTAAAAGGTCCAATAACTTGTTACTACTAAAACATCAAATCACTTATTTGATGACGAGGACGACGACAACAATAACAAACATTCAATTCATCCCTATTTTGTGCTTGTGGGGAATAGACTACCTCTTTAATTGCAATAAAATTGGTCTCCGAAGCGACTTTTATTTAATTTTTTTTTAAATGAAAACGACATCATTTTCGGTTCAGCCTCCAAAATTATGGCTTTATAGTATCCGATCAAAATTCACAATTCAAATCGAAACGTTGTTACTTGTTACTTCCCCTATCATTTTCGTTTTGAAAATCACAAGCTAACAGTATCTTATGGAGGATTATAGTGTTATATCTTCTATATTTTATTTTTTTATATTATTTTTGAATTAAATAATTAATAAAAAATAATATCTAGGCGGTGTCTAGACGATCTAGGCACTAAATGAACAGAAAACGTTCCGCCTCCACTTTTCGACTTCTGCAAGCAGAATACCACATTATATACATGATATTGATAGATTTAACATAGTCGATGAGAATTAAACAATAAAAGGGTCCAACAATAAAGAGCAAAATATGTTGCATGGGAAAAGTAGAGCAAACACTTTCACCATTCTCTATTTAAAAGTCGTGCAATTTGAGATTAATGTCAGAAATGACCAAAATTATTACTATATAAAGGTATATTAATTCTTATGTACATTAGATACACAACTCTTAGGGTGCGTTAACTTAAGACTTGACTTAATAGATTTAAGGATTTAAATTTCGATAAAGCACACTCATTAACTTCCTCAGCCAGGTTTGGCCCAGTACACTCCAGCCTTAAGTAAACATACCCTTAGATTTGTCCAATTAGAAATAAATAACGGGCTCATAAACTGTATCACTATTTATACTAAAATGTATTAGTTGTTCTAAAAAATGTATTCGAGCATAATAAAAATAAGTAATGTTTTTCAGCATAAACACTAATAAAGTAATACATTTCAACATAAACACTAATACATTTTCATAAAAATTTGATCATAATCTAGAATACAGATCTAATATCCGTACAAGTAGTGTATAAGAGAACTATTCATAAAGGTAAAAGGTGGTGTCTCAAAATAAGATTCTAAGTATTAATCAATACAGAACATATTTGTATGCACTGTTTATAAATAAACACATTCCCTCTGTCCCACCTTAATTTGTACACTTTTTTTTTCGATCCGCCCCACACTAATTTGCACATTCTTAAAAAGAAAATTTCTCTTACAATCTTCACCCTTAAAGTCTCTACTCTCAATCTCCACATTTGAAAAAGTCAATTAAAAAGCAAAAAAAAATTCTTCTTAATATATATACACGCCGAAGTAGGTGAGCAAATTAGGCCGGGACAGGGGAGTATCATTCTTTTAAGAGTAAAAGAGGTGGTTGTAGTATTCAAAAAAAGGCCAATGCAGAAGAAGGTACATTTCAAGCTCTCAATATTTTTCTGTACTCTCTCATGAATTTATATCTTCTTTTAACATTGATAGCAGAGAGAGATTTGAAATAAGTCTGAAAAGGGAAGCATATAATCAAACAAATGAAACCTTGGGAAGGGGGAAATCAATTGCAATCTACTTTTACAGTTTGATCATCCACCATTACCTTTTCTAATCAACTTTTTTTCATCTTAAACAACTACTGTTTCTTTACATCAAAAGAACCAGCTGTAACAAAATAAAATTGTACCAACATAATTTAGTGATGGAACTGAAACCTTGTGTGGTACAATCTCTATTTGAAAGATTCTCATTCTTCTGTTCGAGTTGATTTTGAGATTGATAGAGGATTTGATATCTTGATCTTCTTTGTGAAGAACGCCTTTGTATCCGCCTTGACGCAACGGCGTTGAATGGTTGAGAATTTCATTTCTTGATTTTCTTCTCAACTTTTTGACTTGTGGTATATTCTTATGGTGTCTCTTGGAATGAATAAAATGATCATTTATCTAAGTGTAGGATGACATCTCTTGTCATAGAATGATGCAATTTGATTAGTCATTCATGATTTGATGACACCGCAACACCGCTTTCCTTCAGTAGGAAGATATGATTTAATTTGATTTTGTTACCAAAGTATTGGTAATTCTCTTCCATGTTTGCAAGATTTTATCTTGATTGTCAAGAAATAGAGATTTGGACTTGGCAATATCTAATGGATTATTTGATTGAACACAAATCTTATGTGCCTAGAGATGCCCCCTCGAGACTTGTTCCCGGATAACATGTCTTGGAGTGAATGAGTCTCGAAATTATTTTCGGAGTTCCTCAAAACGCATTGGTAGTTTATACTCATATAAGGAGTCTTCATTTGGATTTGGATTTGTAAATAGTCTATTCTCGTATCAATGAGTTCTTCAATTTGCATTTGAATTTGTAGATAGTTTATACGTGTATCAAGAAGTTCTTCAACTTGGATTTGATTTGTAGACCTTTTAAACTCGTGTCAAGGAGCCTTCATTTGGACATGATTTGTAGACTTTTTTAAACTCGTGTCAAAGAACCTTGATTTGATCTTGATTTGTAGACATTTTTAACTCTTGTCAAGGAGCCTTGATTTGGATTTGATTTGTAGACCTTTAAACTCGTTTCAATGAGCCTTGATTTGAGGGACTTAGATAGTTTTGACTCGTATCTAGGAGCATTGTAGATAGTTTAAGCTCGTGTCAAGGAGCATCATTTGATTTTTGGGACTTTAGAAAGTTTTTGCTATTATCCAGGAGCATTATAAAAAGTTTAGGCTCGTATCAAGAATAATTTGAGCATCATTTGATTTGGAACTTTGGATAGTTTTGGCTCATATCCAGGAGTATTGTACACAGTTAGGCTAGTAACAAGGAGCATTTGTAAACAGTTTAAACTCGTATCAAGAAACATCGTTTGATTTAATGATCCCGTGCAATGCACGGTTTGAAAAAATTGAATGACAAATCGGAATTGAAAGATTATATATGTGGCACAAAATATAATAAAAAAGGGAAGTCTATATTTAATAAGAGATAGAAAAGTATGTATAGTTTTTGTCAAGAGAATACAAATATTAATTAATAACTGAATAGGACAACGTTAAGTATTAGTCAGTTATGAAAAATATTACTCCTTGTCAAAAAAAAAAAAAAAAAAGATGAAATATATTATTAGTCATTTATTCACCAAATGGGGCCGAAGCTTTTTAGCATGCCAAATTTTACACTTAAATGGAAGAGAAAGTAATACTATTTTTTCACCCAAGAACTTGGGAAAGAATTTGATCAATTTTTTTTTTTCTTTTATTAGTTCTTTTATTCATTTAATAAGGCAAAGTTTTAGCAGCATGGTACATTTTGCTATTAAATGGGCAAGAAAATAATAATAATAATAATAATAATAATAATAATAATAATAATAATAATAATAATAATAATAATAATAATAATAATAATAATAATAATAATAATGCTAATATAATAATATTATTAATATAATAGTAGAGGGTTCCCCTATTTTTCATATATATATAGATGTGTTAAATAAAAGTATAATTATTTTTGTAATATTTTAGTTTAATATCTCATTAATTTAACTTCTTCAAATAAATTATAGGAGTATTCGTTTATATATTTTTCAACTTTCAGGTGCATATTTTTTTTATTTAACAGGATAATTGATAATATATATATATATATATATATATATATATATATTCATTATTTTATATATAGATAATTTATATATTAAAAAGTCACTTTTTCTTTTTGCATGCAAATATATTATGAATGATTATTTAGGATTAATAAATTTCGAATGTAATGTGAAATATTGGTATTAAACTAAAAATCTTGAAATAATAATTAATACAATGTACTTTTATTATATGTGTTCGTAATGGATTAACAATTAACCATATATATGTCAACTATTTTTAGGGGGGAAATTCTTAATTAGTAATTTATATATATATATATATATGTGTGTGTGTATATATATATATAGAGAGAGAGGGAGAGAGAGAGAGATTGTTATTATTAAGATCTTAATTAGTCTAAAGTTTTTATAATGTAAATGAATAAGAGTCAAACAATAAGGAGTAAGAACAAAAAATAAAAAAAGGAAAGTCATTTGGTTTCCTGTTTAGCAAGTAGCAAGTTGCTATATTTAATGACCAATATCAAAAGGACATGATCTAATGGTTATTGTCATAACTTGTATCAATGTAATATTTGTATTGTAAAAGGACCCTAATATATACTATCTCCGTTTTTTTTAGTTGTCATTTTAACTTTAGATAAGAAAATTGAGGGACTTAAAGGAGTTGACAATTCAGCCTTCAACTAATTTCCTTAAATCCCTTAATTTTTTTAATTATTTTTATATATTGTTAATATTTTTCATAACTATAGGGTTAGTATTATAAAAAATATGGTAAAAAAATTAGAATAATACTCCCTCCGTCCCACCTTATCTTGCACACTTTCCTTAAATGGCCGTCCCACCTTATCTTGCACACCCCAAAAAAGGAAAGTTTTTAATCCGATTATACCCACTAAACTTACGAAAATAACTAAAATGTCATTACTAAAATTATTTACAAAAATTAATTACACACTCTAAATTTATTAAAACCAGCCCAAAATGAGATTATATCCTCTCATCTATTCCTAACTAAACCCACCCCCCTAATACCAATACCAGCCCAACCCACATCAGAATCAAGTCTGTCTGTCTCTCTCTCACTACCCCGATTCTCTCTCTAACTCTTGGTGTTCTTCACTCTCCCTCAGAAAACCCTAGCCGCTTCATTCCCCCATCTTCGATATTGCTCTCACAACCCCTCGAATCACCATCCTTTCGTCGGTGCTCTGGTCTTCCCTTAGATCGGAGTACTGTTTTGTGCTCTTTTCAAACCCTTACACTCTAAATTTGGGGTTTTTTTGCTTCGGCTTGATTTTCATGGAGGATTCCCCAGATTTAGAGGAGATTTGTTATGACTCATACGAAACCGTCGTGGAGGAGTCTCAATTTCCGGTTGATAGTGTCCGTGAAGAAGACTCGAAGAATCCCGATCTGGTTGCAGATCTGGGATTCTCGTCTGAAATCAGAGACGACGCTGTTGAGGTTATCTCCGATGTCCCTTCTCCGGCCGTTTGTACGAGTCCGTGTCTGGATTCGAAGGAGAAACGACAAAATTTTCAGGCATTGTTGACCTTATGGTTCCCGATTCTCGGAAAGGTTATGTATTTCTGCCCTATCACGCTTCGTTTTTACTGCTTGTGCCCCGGTTTGGGGTTGTTGATGATTTTTACGAGCTTGGTTTGGTGAATCTGTTTGAGGTTGTTGGTTGCATGTTGATTTTATACTGCTTGGCTAGGGTTTTCTGTTGCGTCTGTTAGCTTGTGCTTCTGATGGGGTTAAGATGTTGCTGTGATTTGTGGCTAGATGATGCTTTCAATTTGTTGTTTGCTGATAGGCCATGTGTCAATGCTAATTATGCATTTAATTTGGCTATTGGCCAAATTAATGTGGCTAATTGGTGTCTGATGCTTGTGCTTCTGTTGGGGTTTAGATTCTGCTGTGATTTGTGCCTAAATGATGATTTCATTTTATTTTTTTTGGCAAAAAATTTCTGATAGGCCTAATTCAGTGATAAGAATCTCAATTAATTTGGTTCTGAACCAAGTTATTTCTGCTGATTTGTGCATGATGCTTGTGCTTCTGATGGGGTTAAGATGTTGCTGTGATTTGTGGCTAGATGATGCTTTCAATTTGTTGTTTGCTGATAGACCATGTGTCAATGTTAATTATGCATTTAATTTGGCTATTGGCCAAATTAATGTGGCTAATTGGTGTCTGATGCTTGTGCTTCTGTTGGGGTTTAGATTCTGCTATGATTTGTGCCTAAATGATGATTTCATTCTTGTGGATGCTTGCCACCTAGGTCACTGTTTAGCTTATTAACTGCTGTTCTCTTAGATTGAGTGAACTTGGTTTTCTGTTGCTCTCTAAGAAAGTGGCAGATTAACATAAAATAGTGATTTGAAACCCCTATGATGACATTTATCTGAGGGGTTTTGCTTTAAAAGATCAAATCACATGACAAAATAATTGCTCCTATTACAATGTTTATGGCTTAAGCAAAACGTACACACAATAGTGTTTACGCCATAAACACTATACCAAAAGAAGCTTTCCCACAAATTTCAGTCTACATAAACTATATGTAACCTAAAGCAGCCTTAAGCTCACCAATTTGGTATATCCCTTGTGTTTCTTCAATCTCTATTAGGCATTCTATCCCTTCTCTGACAGCAGCCTCATCATCTTCCAAACTTTTAGGCAAAATACCAGCCCTTTCTAATGAAGCCTTGCCCAAATGAGGCAATTTGTAGCAGTTGTGGCCCTTACACTTTATGATCTCATTCATGCAGCCCTGCAAACTTAAGAAAACATGGTCTAGTTTTCTTACCTCTAAATCATTATATGATTGAATTACATTCTGAACCAGTTGCTCAACAGTCTTCGACGGTCTTTCTTGTTGTAACGACTGAATTGCTCTGAAATACCCAAGATCCAGCACATTGGTGTCTGGTGAATTGGGTGGTTGACAAATCATTTTAATCTCAAAACCATCTGAAGTGGCAGCCTCTCTGAATTCTGTATCGTTGTCTTTAATGTGTGGTTTGGCATTGTCTTGTTGTATTATGATATGCTTGCTTGCATTTTCTGGCCACTTGGATTTAATTGCTGGTATAATCTGAAGTTTGATGTCAATTAGTTGTTGTGAAGTCATCAAATGATTCTTAACAGCCTATTCAAAGCTGTTAAGAATCATTTTTGGAGACTCACTGAGTGACATGGCTAGATGATGAAAATATAATCTGATAGCAATCAATTACCTGCTGCAATATGCACTTCTTGATCACTTCCTTTGTGATTGAGTCTATTGGTTTTGTCACAAGTGTGCCTCTTTGTCTGTTAACACTGTTTCTCTTAGCCGGCTCTTGAATTATAAACGGGAAACACCCAATTTTCCCATCAAATTCAATTAAGCCTTGGCTTGAGTACCTTGGCCTTGCAACAGCACACATAAACATCACTTTCGTGATGTAGCGTTTGCTTTTGCAGCATCTATATGGGTCCGTTTCTTCTTGCAGCTTATATGTTCTTTCACTGTCCCTTTGCATATAAAACCATTTCTCGTCGATGTGGACCACATTGTGCATCGTGTCATACTTTATCTTGTTTGTTACACTATCAAAATGTAGAGAAGAGAGACTGAATTTAAGCCTTTGTACCTGATTGGCTTGTGTCAGTGTTGGTTTAATTGCATTTGGATGGGGGTTAATTTTTCCAGCTTTAACCCATCTCCCAACTACACTTTTGCTTACTTCCATTTCTGATGCAAGTCGCCTTATTGTCCCCCTGTTGTTGAACGGAATGCCCTTAAGCCGGCTTTTGTCGAGCTCTTTACTTACGACTACTTTATTCATTCTTTTGGTATTGAAACTGATAAGAACATTTGCTGCCATTTGTTGCCTTGTAGCCGCCCAAATGTTATGAATGGTTCGACGACTAACCCCGAATGATGCTGCCGCCTCTCCGATTTTGCCATGATGAACCACCCTTTTTGTGCTGTTATCAATCAGAAACTGAGCGATTAAGGAGCGGTCTGACAGGGATAAATTCTTCCAACCTTTCTTGTTGCATACCATATTATCTTGTGTAATTATCTTGCTGTTGTAATCTGAACTTTGAAATTTACTGCTGTTGGAACGCTTAGTTTGAAATTTGCTGCTGTAATTTGAGCATTGAATGTGGTTGTTTCACATTCAATGCTCAATAAATAGGCTGTTGGATTTAGTTTAAATTAAGGAGGGAATTGGAAATTTTTTAAATTTTGGATGTAATCTTCCTTACTGAAATTAATTGGAGGGAAATTTCCCAACATTTCAGTTTTCCAATTTGGGGTTCAGATTTGGGCTCATTTCCTAGTAATTTCACATTTTCAGATTGTGTACAATTTTAGGTTGTTTGCTACAGTAGCAGGTATTGTTTATGGTGGTATGCAGAAAATTTGATATCAGTTTAGCAAAAGTAATCTTGTCCTTAATTATCAGCAAATAAAGCATAAAGCAACTTTGAAAAGTCAACACACACTCAAAAAGCAACTTTTCTTAATATCCGCGCAGACCCCCCCCCCCCCCCCCCCGGTGCAAGATAAGCCGGGACGGAGGGAGTAATTATTAACAAACAAAACAAATAAGAATGACAACTAAAAACATCGAGGTAGTATACAAATATGAGTTAAAAAAGGTATATGCCATGTACTCCCTCCGTCCCGATTAACTTGTCACAGTTGATCGGGTACGGATGTTAAAAAAAAATAGATTTTGTGGAATCTTTGACTTTTTTAAAGGTGGAGATTGAATGTGGATATTTTGAGGGTGTAAATTATTGTCTTTAATTGCCATTTATGGGTGTGACAAGTTAAGTGTGACGTATCGAAATGAAAAGTTGGACAAATTAACTTGGACGGAGGGAGTAAAATATTAGGAAGTGTCCCCTTTTGGAAAGCTACAACACATGTTAAATGAAGCACTGAATATACCTGTGATTGGTTCAATTTCAGTTGAGATAAATAATGTTATATTGTTGGCTTCATATGTCAAATTTGACACACCCTTATAAGTAAAAGTAGACATTATCCACATATTTAATTGGTTAATTGCCTATTAACTTTGAATTAATTTAAAGGCTGTCTGTGGTCAACACATCATAAAGGCCCCTTATGTCCTCATATCTTAGTATGGTTAATTATTCTCTCCGTCCTGAGATAATTTACACACTCCTCCCAACACGTGAAATAAGAAATAGCTGTCTTTTACTTTTTAGTTGACATTTTCAAATATGAAAATTGAGGGTGGAGATTATAAGGGTGGAGATTGTAAGAGAAATTTATTTTTTAAGAGTGTGCAAATTATCTCGGGACGGATGGAGTATATAACAATTCCTTGAATTCATTATTATTATTATTATTATTATTATTATTATTATTATTATTATTATTATTATTATTATTATTATTATTATTATTATTATTATTATTATTATTATTATTATTATTATTAAATTCCATATTAGTAATTATTTAATAATTATATATATGTGTGTGTAAATTTATAATAATTGTACATTTCAATATTGTAATATGAAATGAGATAATATGGTCCGGAAGAGGAATATCTTGTATGATGTATATATATTATTGAGATAGTACCATATAATGTATTTTTTCTTTCAAAGAATATCATCATATATATATATAGACATGCGTACGAAACCCGGTTTAAATTACCTCCTATATAATCATTCTACATCTTCTCTTTCATAATCGGATGATCATTGTGTGGACACATTTGCTGACTCACGAGATATCTGTAACAAAAAGAGTTGACTTGATTAATTTCATTAAGAAATTGAATTAATAGACGTTTGGTAAGTCAGCAGATGCATGTACACAAAGACCTTCAATTACGTAGGAGGAGGAGATGTTGAATAATTTGTACGAGAATATTAACAAGTGGAAATGGTGTACTGTGGCCTGTTAGGCCAATAGTGTAAGGTTTTTTAATAGTTTAACTTTTTTGTTGATAAAGTAGCCACCACATTTAAGTTCATCGGTTGTGAGTGAAAGTCATGGATTATCTCGTGTAGCATGCTCGTGTTCATATCATATACTCCATAAATTTATATCGTGTACATGATAATATTATCGTATACACGATAATTTTTATTATCGTGTACAGATAAAATATTATCGTGTACATGTACTAATAAATAATTATATTTTGTACACGATAAATTTACATCGTGTACACGATTATAAAAAATGATCGTGTGTACACGATCATTTTTTATCGAGTACAGATAAATATTATCGTGTAGACGATATAATTATCGTGTATGTGTACACGAAATGAAGGTGGGTGGTCTTAACACCTAAAACTCTCTTTGACAGACTTTGACTATTTTATTAAATGAAAAGTTAAACTATGCAAAAAAACATCTCACTATCATTCTGACAGACTACAGTGTCAAATTTCCATATTAACAAAACGCACATAAATGTTTGTGCGTGTGAATTGACAAGATGCACTACACCATATATTTTGACACATTAATTGAGCACGAATGTCTGTGTAGGAAATCAACAAAGAGAGAATAATTTTAAAGTTTTTTTATTTATGAGTGATTGATTTGAAAGTGTTAAATCTTTAACTAAATATTGACAAACAGATGGGAAATATGTGAGAACAAAGCCTGGAGAGGTGGGTGATGGCTTTCGACTTTGACCATGCTTTTTTTAGAACTCACATTATGTACTTTATTTTATGATTAATTGCGTGAAAATTTACGAGCTTTTAGTTAATTAGTACTCTTTTTGTTTCGATTTAATTTTTTTATTTTGATCGAACATGGAGGTTAGGAAAAATTAGATTTATCGAATCTTTGATTTTTTAAAAGGTAGAGATTGAGGGTAGAAATTGTGAGAAAAATTTGTCATTTATGGGTTGGAAAGTTAAGTTGGGACTGCGGGACGGAGGTAGTATTATTTATGGAATGACTTTTTACACATTATAATAAAAGAATTTTTTTGTGTAACATTTTTTAAGATTACAATTATGGTCACTAATAATAAATTAATTGTGACAACTTGTTGTTAAAAATCTCTGTAAATGAGATAATTTTAAGAGTACTTTTAGAGACAACTAGTTGTTACAAAAAATATTTGAGACGTATTTGGGACCACTTTTGTCTTCACAAATAAATTATTTGCGACTGAGTTATTGGACGACCAATTAATGACGACATATTGTCTCTAATAGTAAAGTTGTGACAAATATTCATAAGTTGTCATAAATACTCGTTACTTGAGATCATTTTTTTTTAGTAACACTTGTGTGCATGTTGTGTACAATAAGCTTATTGTACATCACTACAATTTAAACACATGGACTCCAAAAAATCGCTGAAATATAATTTATAAAGAATTCGCGTCCGCGAACTGGGTCAACGCATGGATCGCGCCTTATCTTTTTTAAAAATTCTACTGTAAGAACACAATAAGTCTACTCTGAACTCAAAATAATTATACTGCAAGAACACGATAAGTCTACTGAAGAACACAATAAGTCTACTTTAAATACAAAATTATTATACTACAAGAACATAATAAGTCTACTGTAAGAACACAGAAAAGAAAAAGAAAAAGAAATTCATGCGGGTCACTTGCGCGCAAATTTGAATTTGATTGTACATTAAGCACTATTGTGCATCATATGCACCCAAATTTTTGCCTTCTTTATTTTTTTGTCTAAAAAGTTCATCTTTTTGTACTGATATGTATAATATATGATGGACGTTTAACCATCAAATATATATTTCCTACTCATGAATTACGAGTTAAATTCTTTTGTTGTAAAAGCAAATTAAAAGGGGGTCGAATTTTAGATTGAATTGTTGACTCTGATTCATAGAAATTAACTAACTAAGCAAATAACAAGATGAAATTAAAAACCTTGAATCAGAAAAAGAACATTAACCACACATGCTTGAATTGATAACCTTAAAAAGAAAGTCGGCTAACAATTATTATCGAAGAAGAAAAAAAAAGAAAAAATAGCGATAAAAGTCAAGTGTGTGTATGAGGAGGAGAAGCGAAAGACTATGGTGGAAACCCGATCTAGACAGTTTGCGCCTCCTATAGAATTCACGCTAATTTTGTATCTACAAATTCTAATCAAATCTTGATTCTTTAAGAAAAAGATATGGACAGTTACTAAAAGAATAAGAATTTCTATTCGAATAAAACTAATAAACTTATATTATAAATTTGGTATCTTGGTATATCTCGGCCCATTTCTCCATAGTTTCTGTCCAAACTCCAATTTAAGCTCAATTCCTACTCCAAGTCCAAGCTATTTCCTCCTCCAACCAGATAGAGTTAATTAACCCAATTAAAATATAAAAGCTAATTAATAGTAAGAGAATATGCACATAAAATATGAAATAATAAAGAAGCATCAATATACAAATATATCACCTTTATTCTTTTTTAATTCAATGCATCCGAAAAATATTTTTGCTCTAATCACTAACTTAGGACTTGATAGAATTTTCGTTATTCCTGATACAGACGTGTAATCATGTAGTATTTTTACATCCCCAACATTTTTCGTAATTACTGTCCAAGGACTCTTCCTAGTCAACAATGTACTTTATTGGTTAAGTTGATTAAAAAATAAATCGGTTAATGAACTCTTTTCCTGAAATCTTCCTAAAACCACTTAGGAAACTCTTTCTTGCTAATGAGAACTTATCTTAGTGGTATGCTCCATTTCTTGAGGTCATGAGTTCTAATTTTTTGGGACACGTATCAGCGTATTTGAACAATTAATATAACAACATACCATTAGATGATCGTGTAGTAGTTGAAATATCGGTGGAAACATGCAGCTGAAGACATATAGGTGAATCATTTGGAAAGCAACTCCTTATGCACAATATTAACCGTTTCTGAGGATCTAGAGCTGACTCCCCATAATTAGTTAGGTGGAAGGTTAAAATCTTGATTGTTTATTAAATTTAGATATAAAAGAAAGAAAATCTTCCCTAGCAGGCCAATTAGAAAAAGTGAAAACATTGGCGGTAATCAATGGTGAGAAATGGCAAGGGCAGGGTTATAAATAAATTAAATATTTTTTATTCGATCAGTGATTCGAATTCAATTAAGGTGATTCGAATTCGAATTCAAATATGAATTAATTATAAGATTCAAATAATATTCGAATTCGAATATAGTTGTATTCGATTCAAATAATTCAAATATTCGATTCGTTTTTATGTAATTTATTTTAACAATTAAATAATACATATATTACTAAATATATATAGCTATATATTTAAATAAATTTATATATAATATATATTGTTAAAATTTGTAACTGAAAAAAATTAAAAAAATACTAATATTTGAATATTTTAAAAATTAAAAATATCTATATAGAAAAATAAAGAGAACTTTTCGAATCTCGAATCGAATAGTTCGAATCTTTCTCACGGATCGAATTCGAATCACCTATTTAAATTCGATTAATATTCGAATTTATATTTACGAATTCGAATTAAATTTCTTAATATTCGATTTAATTCGATTCGTTTACGTCCCTAAAAACAAATAATTACATTTACAGCTGACGGTGAAAATGGGAGGATCACTTATTAATAACCCAGTTAAATATGTTAAATTGATTCTGCAAGTACAACGTATATTACTTTACTTGGTTATCCGGTTGTATGATGTGAAGTTGGGATTGAGGTAACACAAAACACACGTAAGAATTGAGGGATGTATGCCTTTTCCCTAGGGCTGAGCATTAATTTATAAAAGAACTGTCCAAGTCGAACCGTACTACACCGTCGTGGTTAATTTTTTTGATAAAAACTACATCGTATAAGCGGCGCGGTTTAAATTTTTGCTCAATAATCTCGTCGATCGCACCGCATATTATATGTTAATATGATTAATATCTATCTATACTATATGAAATCCGACTTCTGTCATATTAATTGAGAAATCAGGCCCAATCTAATCAATACTTAGTACTCTATAAATTAGAGTGTTAGCATATATTTATATTTGTATAATTGTATTTTTTTTGCTACGCTACATATTAAAACCACCCCAACTTCTTTATAGTCATTGATTGTTTGATATTTTGCAACTTTATATTTACTTGCTAGATTGTAATTATGTGCTCCTACTTTTCCATTTGTGAAACCGCGAGACTGTCACAAATCACCCGCAATCGCACATAATCGCGTACTCATTTTTTCCTTATAAACTGTGATTTAATTTTTAATAGAAAACCGAACCACATATTGCTGTGCGGTTTATTAAATAAAACCGCAAATTTTATTGGGCCACTTTGATTACATGCCCTTCTCATCAGGAATTGACTTTAAAAACAATTACTTATTTTTGTGATTAGGCGAGTTCATAATTCATAATTAGATGAAGAATTTTGGGTTTAAAATATTACGATTAGGGTATTTTTTTTATTTTCCATTTATTATCTCATAATTCAATATTTATGATTTTATAGTTTACCACTTGGTATTGAATGGTTCATAGTTTATATTTTAAGCTTCGATGTTAGAGTTATAACACATAGAAGTAGGGGTGACAATTGGGACAGAAGATCCGTTGACCCAACCCATCACACTTTGGGCCGGCCAACATTCAATTGGGTCTAATATTCTTGGATAAACAACAAAATAACTTGTATAAGACCGACTTCTTGTAAGGTGAATATTGTGTTCAGACTGTAATTTTTTTTTTTTTATTAAAATATCAATCTTTTCCCCAGAAAGTATAATTTCTTTTGGAAAGCCTTCTTGAAGGTAAATATATATTTAATTTTTTCAGAAACAATACCGTTTCTCACAAAAAATGTCATTTTCTAGAAGTGGTACGTTTTAGATAAAAGTCTTCACAATAAGTATCATTTTTTTCAGTTCAACACTTCTAGTGAAATTTGTAAAATGTGTAATACTTCCTTCGTCTCGAGATAATTTGCACACCCCTCCTGGCACGTGGAATAAAAAAGGAGCTATTTTTTACTTTTTAGTTGATCTTTTTAAAGATGAAGATTGAGGGTGGAGATTGTAAGAAAAAATTTCTTTTTAATGATGTGCAAATTATCTTAGAACATCCCGATAAGAAAAGTATGCAAATTATTTTGGAACGAAGGAAGTAGTATATATAAACAAAAATATATTTGGATGAATAAATTTGAAACTCTGGGCCACGTTTATTTGTAGATCGGCCCAAATGTGAGAAAGCCCGATCCCTGTCAGATTTTTGGGCTAGGATGGTGTGGGTGGAGTGGCGACCCAGCTTCGGACCTGGGATACTTCCGTACGTTGATACGGCGACCGATGGCAATTCAGGAGTTCCGGACCACCCAGCACTCGGACCAATGTAATATGTTGGATTGATTTAGTTCAATATTTTATTGGACGAAAATATAATGAGCAAAGTCTTACTCATCCCTTAATAATACTATGACTTTCGCATTAATCTGCGGTGTAACACCCAGGGAAAAAAAAAAAAAAAAAAAAAAACTATATTTTTAGACTAATTCGTTTTCCGAATTATTTTATTAATATTAGTATTTTTCACTGCGATAATTATAGGACTTAGAATTAAGTTATAATTATTTCAATACCATATTTGGACACACCTACATATATATGTATGTGCATATTATATATAAGAAGTAACTATATATAACTGACCTACAACATTTGTATATGTATTATATTAGACTAATGATGAGTCTATGGGGGTAGCTTTGCTTAGTCACAAATGAGTCTATGGGGGATAGCTTTGCTTAGTCACTCTTGAAGATAACACCTCCTCTCGTTTTATCAGATAAAAGACACGTTACCTAATGATTCAGCTAAGTAACACATAGTATCTTGTATAAATACATAGGATGGGCATTTCTTCCATTCCTACAGCTGGGCGTGAAGATAAAATAAGTAAGGGATTTTCTTTCTTTTCTTTCGTTTTTTTTCTTATTAGTTAGTAGCAGGCAACCCACTTTTGAGCTCGCCGTTCCGACGATCGGATCGTCCGATCACTATAATCTATATATCCAGATGAAGCTCGTTCCGAATAGAGCTTCGATATTCAATTAGTTAGACCAAAAGACAACATCCTTCGATCCTAAATTGATGCCGAAATAGACATCGGACCAACATTTCAGTCGCCCCGTCAAACCGAAATTAATTTCAAAAGCTGTTGAATCCTATCAACCCATATACCAAATCGAAGCTCACGATCCGTAGAACGTGAATCTTCGATCAGTTTTAAGAAAATCAATAGTTTAGACCCTTAATTTGATAGAAATACGGACGGAGAAAATAACAAATTAGACGATAGGCTTAAATAACTGATTTTCCTTCTTCTCGACTACCATCGACATCTCTGCACCTGTACCGAGCGATGAGTCGCCGGCGACGAGGGGCCCAACGCCACCGTCGTCACCGGCAAGGTATAGTCGGGTGCGTGTGTTTGTATTTGTGTATGCATGCATAATATAAATGCATGCTTTGCATGAGTTGTGTGTATGCGTTTTTGCATGTGTTGTGTGTGTGTGTGCCTTGCATGTGGTGTGTGTGTGCATGTTTGCATGTGATATATGTGTGTCACTTATGGTGTGGGTGTGTCCTGTTACGTGGGTAGTGGAGAAGAAGATGGAAATTAGTGTAAGCTTATTTAATTAATGTAAGCTTATTTAATTAGTATGGACTTATTAAATTAATTAATAAGTTACCTATTAGTTAGAAATGGAGTCTGGGAATATAAAATACAATATAATTTAGGCTAATTAGATGTTCAATAAATTTTTAGAAATTAATTAGAAAATTTTGATTAATTTTAATTACCTCCTAAATTTTAGAAACAATTCCCAAATACGACTAAACTTTTTAAGAATTTTCACTATTGTAGGTTCCGAAGAAGCGGAAACTGGGGATACTGCACCTCACGAGCATTTAGCATTCTAAGGTGGGGGTAACTTCTACTCTCACTTCTGAGTTTAAATATACGAATATTATGATTGCCTAAGTTGAAATGTATTATGTGATTTACATGTATAGTGATATGTGCATAATATGCTAACACTTCACAGGCAAGGCCTGTTCTATATTGACGGTTTCTGTATCCCGTCCTCGGACAGGAATAGGTCTACAAGTTGGAACGGTCCAATTGTGTTTGATTTACCCTGTCTTAGGCCAGGGTTACATACCGCCCTATCATGACGGGTATGATCTGCGGACATACATCGCCCTATATTGACGGGTATATTCTGTCATGGGTCTGGACAAACTTATCGTATGGGTATAACACCTTCCTATGTTAGGTTTGTCTTGTCCTATGGCGAATGTGCTTCGCCCTATTGTCGGGTTCGCCCGAATATACGATGCCCACGTTGAGTTTACTCCGGGGGGTATCATTTACGTTTGATACTACTGTTTAGATTTTTTTTTATATATATATCCTGTCATGTGAACTCACATTCATGCCTTTGAACTTATGCAATCTCGAAGTCCCTCACTGGGTGTATTTCAAACACTCACCCCAAATATAAACATTTCAGGTCAGGGAAAAGTGTGAAAGAATGGCTCTAGGTGTGCGGGCTGCTAGATTGACGTTTTGACTTGTAAATACAAATCTCGAGTCTCTCTTGTAAATCAAATAAGGAAGTTACGTGAACCATTCGTCTGTGTACGAATAGTGGTCTGTCTTTTACTTTATATTTCGCCTGTGAGCGAAATATCGTTTTGTTACAGTTAAAAACTTTTCTAACTAATAAGTACTATAATTATGTAAATTATGTTGTGTTACGGATATGTTACTGTCCAAACGCACGTTGGCTTGTTTCTTATTTTTATTAGGTTTGAAATTTCGCTATCTTCAAAATTCTGTCATTTCTTTTATAAAAATTTTAACGTCTCGAACTCATTTATGTTCTAGAAAAATGGGGCGTTACATGCGGCTCATCGAGTCGCGTCTGTCGTGCCCGATAGTTTGCAAATCAACTTTTTTATAACGTATTCATCTAAAATATCGGACAAATTGGATCGTCCCGGGCTCCCCGCAACCCTCCCCCCCAACCCGGGTTTTGTTAGTACTCCGTCTCCATTCTCTCTTATTAGAGTTCTCTTTCTGGAATATAATATACTTATTTATAAAATAACATATACTACCTTCGTCCCGCTCTAATTTTCCTATTTTTCTTTTCGGTATGTCCCAACTTAACTTTTCAGCCAATAAATGACAAATTTATCTCACAATCTCCACCTTCAAAATCTTCACCCTCAATCTCCACCTTTAAAAAAATTAAAGATTTCACAAAATCTGTTTTTTTTTTAATTTCCGTGCTCGGTCAAAGTAGGAAACTTAAGCCGGGACGGAGAGAGTATCATATAGTAAACATATTAGAATAGGATAAATGAATATATAATAAAATAAAATATATAAATGTGATATAATGTAAAAGAATAAACAATTATTTCGTAGTGATATTATTCTAAAAAAATCGAATCGAATAGTAAAAATCTATAGTTTAAATTTGATTCATAAAGAAAGGAAAATTAAATAGATAGCATTTTATATAAATAAAATAATTGTGGTAGATTATTTCTATTTAAGTAATATTATATTCCACGAGGAATACACGTACACTGTACCGTGGTGATATACAGACCCCCTTACTAATGTATATACACATGTATATCACAAACACGTACAAATTTATACTCCTTCCGTCCCGGCCTAATTTGCACACCTGTTCCAACGCGTATATTATAAAAAGAAAAAATTACTTTTTAGTTGACTTTGTCAAAAGTGGAGATTGAGGGTGAAGATATAGTGGTGAAAATTGTAAGATTTCTTTTCCTTTTGGGGGTGTGCGAAATAGAGTAAGTCCGCAAAAAAAGGAAAACATGCAAATTAGGGCGGAACGAAGGGAGTATATAATAGGGCAAATGCATTCTCGATCCTATGAAGTATCCTGGGAAACGAACGTTCACGAATCTCTTAGCAGGTGAGAGCGGGCAAATATGTTTTAAGGATACTGTGCTTACCACATGCCTCGATTTTATTGTTATTTTTATTTGCCATCATCCTCATATTTCCCTACATATAATCGATGTGTATGAAAACTAAATTTAAGAGGTTAACATGATCAAATAAAAGTACAAGATTCAATAACATAGAACATACTCCCTCTGTCCTGGTCTAATTGACCTATCTTGGTCGGACATGGAGATTAAAAAAAAGATAGATTTTGTGGAATTTTTGACTTTTTCAAAGATGGAGATTAAGAGTGGAAATTTTGAGAGTGAAGATTGTGAGAGAAATTTATCATTTATGGACTTAAACAATTAAGTTGAGACAAATAAAAATGAAAAATAAGTCAATTAAACCGGAACGGATGAAGTATCCCCAAAGAGTTGTGCCATTATTTATTTTCACACATCCCATGATGTGTAAAAATGTGTGAAGATAGATGGTGTAAAATCTTTTTGGGGATAATAACCCTTTAATTCTTTTAGTATTATATTCATTTTAATTCCACTCATCTTAATTTAATATGATTGTCATCCACACTTTTCGGGTATACTTGTTTGGACAATGGGGATGAAATAATTTAATTTAAATAATTTTATTAATTATTATTTAATAAATTTTGATCAATTTTTAAGATAATTTGATGATATCTAATAAACTCTACCCTATTATATGACAAAATAAATACTCCCAATATCTTATAATGAAAGTCATGTTTAAAAATATACAACTTTTTAATTTTAGTCAATTTTATAACCGTACAACTCTAAAAAATCATTAATACACACTCGCATGATTTATTTTAATTTTTTTTGTTGATTTATTTAATCATATCAAGCTAAAATGTAAAATAGTTTTTTTTTTTTTTTTTTTTTAACTAGTAAAACGAGACGTTCATTTTTATAACATGACTCTTATTCGGGAACAGTAATTTTGTATACATAACTTTTTATGAGACGAAAATATATTCAATTTAGAAGTCATACAATTAAAATTTCAACGTCTATAAACATACCCTTGACAATTCAAAGATTATACATTTTCTTTTACCTTTTTTATATGTGGAAACACTGCATTTCATTCATAAATTAATAAGTAACATATGCGACACAAACTGGGTCACATGACCTGTCCCGACCCGTCCGACCCAATTAAAAACCTACCACTCTGCAAGGAAAGAGACCACTAAGAAAGGTTATGGGAAACCTTATTAGCATGTCTAGAACAAAACTAAAGAACAGTAATTAAAAGGGAAGAGATAATATATAACACAACTTTTTAACATCATTATTCTATTCTATTTTAAGAAGTGATGATTAGGTAATGGCATCCCATCATTACATTAATTTTAAGACTTATTTTCAATTACCAAGTTGGTCCTGCGATTTTCCGGACCGTATGTAAACGCAATATCTATTACTTCCTCCGTCCCACTTAATTTTACGGAACTTACATAATACAAATGTTAAGAAAAAATTATTTTTATTTTTAAATTGACTTTATTAAATGTATAAATTAAGGGAGAAAATTGTGAGAATAACTTCATTTTTAAAGGTATGTAAAATTAAGTGGAACGGACGAAAAAGACAAATGTACAAATTTAAGTGGAACAGAGGGAATATTTATAATAGTGTTTGCTTACCAAATTGTAATATGTAAGATTAAGCAAATTTATATTTGTAAACAGAAACGACTAAAATATATAAACCGTAGTGATAAGGATTTGAGCAAAAAAAAAGTAAAAGGAAAAGAGATTGTCAGATTTGCTCTTGTTCTTTTCAATATAGAATTTATATCGCAGTTGTTTTTAAGTATCCAACATATATCATTTGCCGGGAATTAATTGTAACTCGACTGGTAATGTATCTTGTTATGTACATTCTAATTAATTGATCAGGTTTGTGTATTGTGTGGTGAAGTATATGTGAAATGGGTGTAGTTTGTACGAAAAAAATAATGTAAATGAGCTCCATTCTTTCATTTAAGAACTTATTTGCATTTAGTTACCCAAACAGATAAAATGTGGAAAAAAAAGAAAGAAAAAAAAGAGTGAGTCTTGTGTGTGATCACCACACATAACTTATTTCATGTAAAAAATAATAATTTTATTTTTTGAATAGGATCAGGATTTGGATATTAATGTTAGATTATTAATTTAATCATAAATTAGATCCATCATACGATATAAGATCCGTGCAGCCGTCATATACTAAGTTTTTGTAAAAAAAAAAAAAAAAAAACATACTATTGATTGAAAAGTAAAATTAACCATATAAATCGTAATACATAAATTCTGGTCGTAATTTTTACATCATATTTATTTTTAAGATTTAATACAAAAATCATAAAATAAGATTTTTAAGAAGATGATATCTAAAAAAAGAAGTTATTAGACATTAACCATTTCAACCTAACAAGGATATTGAATTTACTTACATCCTCGAAATTTCACACACATTAAGAAAATTATTTAATACACTTGGAAATTCGATCAACAATCCCTTGGTTATATGTGGGATGGCTATAAAATGTTTTATCCCAAAACATGGTTTCAACTCTAGATCTGAGTATAAGATAAACGTTAAACTGTGTTGCATAAATAATTCTAACCTAACCTAATCCTACAATAAAAACGGACCTTATTTAATGTGGTAAATTAAGAATTCAATAGACGTATATATAATACTCTCTCCGTCCCGCTTAATTTTATACACTTTTCGTTTCGATTCGTTCCATTGATTTTGCACATTCTTAAAAAGAAGATTTTTCTTACAATCTCCCCCCTAAAAAATCTGCACCTTTAAAAAAATCAAAGAAAAAATAAAATCTATTTTTTCTTAACATCTGTGCCCGATCAACTGTGAAAAGTTAAGTGAAACGGATGAGTACGTAAGTATTTAATGTGTTTTTAATAAGGAGTGGGGCTATCTTTTTCAAATTTCCAAAAAAAATTATCTTGATGAAACAAAGAAAACATATTCTCTCCGTCCCAGCTAATTTTACATGGTTGTTCGGATACGGATGTTAAAAAAAATAGATTTTGGGGAATCTTTGACTTTTTCGAAGGTGGAAATTGTGAAAAAAAATTCTTTTTTAGGATATGCAAAACTAAGTGGGACGGATAAAAAAAAAAAATATGCAAATTTAAATGGGACAGAGGGAATATCTTTTAAACCACGATACATAACTATTAATAATAATATTTAGAAAAAGAAAGACTGCGAAACAACAAATCTTGATTTGATTGCTCATGATCCTTCAAAATCAATTTGTTAACTGTTGTTCCATTTAGCAAACCATAAATGTATTATGAACCATCATTGCCATGGATCCACCATGTTCATTTCCATCCATTTACACAAGGACACGTGTCACTTGCAATGCACCCGCTACACCAAAGACAGGTGGGCCCCTTTTGTCCACCTCAATCACACCATTTTTGCATTTTAAATTGACCCCCTAACTGCGTATGTCCATATAAAATCATTATGCTACACCTGGGTACAACTAATCTTGTCCAACGTACAACTCTTCAATGCAGTGTGAATTTTCCGTTAGATAACGACGGGAGATGACGGCGTCACTTCCCTCTATATATATACCACTACAGAACATCAGACTTGTTTTCTTCCCTTTGTCTCTATTCTTCATTTTTGTTTTCATTTATGCGCACGAGAGGATCGAAAATTCGAAATTCTTCGCTCACAAAACCACGTTTATCGATACATATATACATTTTATTGA
Organism: Ajuga chamaepitys; assembly: GCA_958295605.1. Taxonomy (NCBI): domain Eukaryota; kingdom Viridiplantae; phylum Streptophyta; class Magnoliopsida; order Lamiales; family Lamiaceae; genus Ajuga; species Ajuga chamaepitys. Next base: position 4,113,815 of record OY282502.1, on the reverse strand, counting down.
TTATATATATATACAGAGAGAGAGAGAGGAATTTTCTATACAGAAACGTAAATTCTGCAGCGAAGAATCGGAAGCAGATTCCAGGGAGAAGACGTCGGCAATAACCGCCGGCGCAAGTTGCCGGCTCTCAGATTGCTGCAGTTTCAAACTGCATGCATAAGCAGATTTCCTCAGTTTTCGTTAAGAGTCTCTGTTGAATCACCGTGTCGGCTAATTTTCTGATTGTTGAATTATATCTGAAGATGAATTTTCAGTTTTTCCCCTTTCTACTTGCCCTTATTTTCGGAATGCTTTGATCAATTGAAGTGTTCACTGAGATTCACAGCTTTTTGGATCACCATTGCCAAAAGTGTTCCAAATTTTTGCCGAAAGAGGTAAAAAACGATGATTTACATTTATCAAAGGTCGTAATCGCTCGTACATTGATTTATCTTTGACGGAAAACTACAATTCATTTGATTTCTTTTGTATTTATCTTCCACATGTGGTTTGAAGATTCCGATTGAGTTCTGACGTCATATCGTATTCGTCGATTTTGTTTGTTTTAGTGTTTGAGGTTGTGAGGAGATAGAGAGAGAAAGTGAAGAAGGTGGTGGAGACGGGGAGAGTGGCTGCTTAGGTGAGTCACTATCAGCTGTTATCAACAGTACGGATTATTTTTCGTTCTTTTCTCTGAATAAGCATTCACCAACAGCTTTCACAACTCGACAATTCTTGCATTCATTAGTACAGCCATTTCCTTCTCTCACACATATTTAAGAGTGTGTGTGTATATATATAATATTTATTTAACAGTACCCTGTGGTTTGGAATTACCAAGAAAGTATAGAGGAATGATTATGCTAGAAAAAGGGAGTGATTATTGCTGAGTTGGGATTGTGTTGTGTGATATATTAATTAAAAATTGTCAGAAAAATCCCAATAGAAATATTCCTTGTGTACATTAAAGCAGGGAACATAGCAGGCCACTTTGGTATTTTCGCAATCAATTATTGGCCCTTTATATTTAACACATACCAAATACTCTTCTTTCTCAACTCACAAACCCATTTTCCTTCTCTTTTCCCTTCTTTATTCATTTGCATATATTCTAATTTGTTTGTTGGGGAAAAAAAAAAAGTAGCTGTGTGTCTCTGCGTGTGTGTGTGTGTGTTTTATTTAAATGTATAGTCCTTGGAGTACCTGTGACTGTGAGTTCTAATTTTTTTTTTTATAATTGGTGAAAGTGTTAAACTATTACTTAGATGTGATGCCTAACTTTTATTATTTTTTATTTTTTGAAAAATTTAAGACCCCCTTTCTGCTAATGTTTTGAAAAGGATATGATTTGAACCTTTGAGGAAATGTGACTAAATTGTTTTATTAGGAAATTCTTGCTTTTCATTTTATTCCAAAATTATCTCATTTTAATCTTCCATCAAAATACAAAAACACTTCTCTCTTTGATATACATTTTCAATTTTTGGGTTAGCTGATTGCGACCAAACAGTTAATTTGAAATTGTTTTCATTCATTTTAAAATTACTATTAATTAATCCAATTTGATGCAGGGTTAAAAAGAAGACAAAGACAAGTGGAATAGAAGAAGATATAAAGATGTTGACGTGTATTACGTGCTCAAAGCAAAGAACGGAAGATGGCGAAGAAGAGGATACCCCGCGTGGGACTCCCAGTACCAAAGACGCCGTCAAAAGCCTGACTATGCAGGTTCTACTCCTGCCAACCCACCCTACCCCTTCAATTTATACTATGTATCTATAGGCTATACATACACATGCATCCATATCCATATACATATATATAGTAGAGTAGTATAGTACGTACTACTTAGTGTAGCATTTGTAGCACAGAGCCCCTGTAGTATTTCTGCTTTGCACTTTTCCTCTGCCACCCGCCCCGTTTCCTCTTTAACTGCTTTCTTGATTTTCACAAAATATTCTATAACCTTGATAGTGTTTTGATTTGACCATAATTTAATTATGCTTATTATATACTCACTCAGGTTTACTACCAGAGTTATATATATATATATATATATTTTAATCTTGAAATAAGATTGTGTTCACTTAAGGCTTGACTCAGTTAGTTTAGGGGTTCAAATCTTGATAAAACATATTCATTATCTCTCTCAATCAAGTTTAACTCAGCACTCCCTAATCTTAAGTAAATACCACTAAGAGCCTTCTTAATGTCTTGTTTATTAGTTAAGCAAAAAATTAAGAATTCTCATTTGATGAATTACTTACTCGTTATTGAATAAATTAAATAAAAAATAAACGATGTTGTATATATGTTAATTAATATTTTTTTAGAGAGTAGTAAGTTTGTTTAATTGATTAAAAATTAAGAGTTTGTACATTTTCAAACTTCTAATTATGGGACTGAGGAAGTAGTAGTTAATATATAATTTAAAAAAATTATTAATATTATTAAATATAAAAAAATGTATCTTATTTATTATCATGTGATTAATTACAGCAGACAATCAAGATTTTGCCTATTGGTTTTCCACATTTTTAGGTGGTGCCCACTTTCAGTTCTCTTTTTGGGCCCATAAAAAATAAGAATCTTGATTTTTACTGTTTTATTGTGGGTTGGTACTTGCACTAGGCACTAGCTAGCTTTGGGTCTAACTTTTGTCCTTCGTTTGGCATTGGGATTGGATAGCTGATAGCTTAGTAAGGCTTGGGCAAAATGGTCTTTCTACAATACTGAGATAGGGTTAGGTGCTTTTCTATAAGGTCTAAGAAATTGCAAGGAAATTATTTCAAGCTTGTATAGATCGGTGTATCAACCCCATTCACATGATTTACTAATTAAAAATTAAAAAGAAAAGGAAAAGCAACTCTTTTTTCTGTGTCATTTGAAATTTCATTTTTTCTGTCAAATCGCAATTAAACATTAATATTATTCAACATATTGCACATTATTACTTGTCGCATAACCGGTGATTTTCGAAAACTTAAAACTGAGGTGTCTAAATAATTTCAACCATCAATTCGAAAATTTATTTCAAGGTAAATAAAAAATAAACTATATTATGTACGATTTCTATTGCATTTTTGAACTAGCGGTTCAAACCGTAACCACCGATTTGAATAGTTTGTTATATAACCTTTTATTTTTAATTTTTTTGTAATTTTAATTTATCTTTTTGGTAACTTATCCAAAAGTTAGAGCCAACAACTACAAAATTACCATACAAATTAAGTTTATTATAATATAATTGCAGAGAAACGAGACTTGAGATTGGGAGATAGATTGAGATTTAGTTTTTAGAGTAAAAAAATTGTATGAAAAAATATCATTAGGAGGAGATATCAATATAAAATTAAATATAAAATTTTATAAAATGGCAAAAATCCGCCGACTTTTGTTACGGTTTTTAATACCATGAATACCTCTGACCCAAAATACAAAAAATCATCACGAAAAAAGAATCTTTCTTTTAACTACGACAATTTTTTTCCTCCCCGATTTTCCAACAAACTTCTCCATTTTCTAGTGTACATCAGTAGTAGTTTTATCTTATTGAGTAGCCTAATTGTGGCCCCGTGAATTTATTTTAGTCTCTACTTGCTTCTCCTTAAATAAATAACATCACACACTTGCCTCTCAAAACTCCAATTTTCTTACAAATCACATTGCACACATACCGTCTTCCTAAAACTTTGTAATGACAAGTCAGTGGAGCTTTTTAAGTGGGACACAATTTTGGGTAGCAAAGACAAGAACTTAAATTGAAGGGGACATTGTCACGCCATACATTGGATCATGTGTCCAAATCCTGGTCCCAACATGTTTGGTCCTTCTCTTTAATTTCTCCCTTTTTCAGTTTGCCATATGATGTGTTCATGATTTCATTCACAAAAATATTCAATGCAAGAATATGCCAACCCCCATATCTTATGTTTCCGTATTTGATAAAGGGACATATCAGGTGTAATGAAACCTCATCTAATTATATAATTTGTAACCTCTAGTTCACCAACATTGACTATTCGTTAGTGTCATCCAGTTTTCACCTTTTTGTTGAAATTCATTATCCTGTTGTGAACAAATCAATTTTATTTCCTTGGGTCCTCCTCTTAATTAATTTGTTATAAGCACGAGATGTAGATTCGTCATGCACCTTATTGGATGCACGATATGTGGACAAAAAGATAACTTATTTTCTTACCCACGTATCATATATTCATTAAAGTACAGGTGGAGATAAACGGTCCCAACTACAAATTGGTATTTGTTAGGACCGGCTAAATCCACTCAACTCTATGATAAATTATCAATTTCTTTTTCTCTTCTTTTTATAAGGCCATTGTTGGATGGCTTCACTGCATCGGGATCGGAGAAGGCATCATATCATATCATGGTCCGAAAAGCAATGGTTGGCCCATATAAAGTATTAACCAGTTTTTAAGACAAAACATCCAGAACAGGATCATACTGTACCATGATGAAATTTGAAATTCAAGAATTGCTTCCATTATTTTTTTTTTAAAGAAGAAGAAAAATTCCTACAAGTTTAAAGCTTGTGGGCTAAAATAAGTACACTGTTTGTCTTTTTGGTAAGTACATGCAAATTCATTTATCATGTACGAAATATACAAATACGCTGGTATACCTGGACATATCAAAATAATATTTCGTCTACTCGTAGATCATACTCGCTAGTAAAAATAAGTATACTTTCAAATGGGAAGAGAGTCATACTATGTATCAATCCTTAATCTTCATTGATATGTGTGACGATTTGTTGGGTTCCGTTGTTTTAGCAAATGTGAAGTATTTTGAGTCAAGTCTTCCTGTGGGGATCTTGAATAAAGACAACACTGCGTGTGTGGAAAAGACATCTCCTTGACATGGCCCACATTTGAATTCCTGTCCTAAAATGTGATACAACACTAAATCTTGAAATGAAATGCTTGAATAGTTTGGTGCCTTAAAAGGGGTAATGCAGTAATTAAATTTATCAACTGTATTAGATTCTTTGGACTGCAAAATCCAGCTGCTTAAAGCTCATTTAAGTCCCAATGACGCTATTATAGCAGCGTTTCTTTTTATGCAAAGCTCTGCAGTTTTAGGGACTTGTCTATTTCTAGCTACAAATCAGCTAACTGCATTAGTTCTTTGTTTTTCTTGACTGCTGCAACTGCTAGTATTGCAGTAGTTTGAGGCTGGGGTAAAAGGAAAGAACATTAGGACAGGGTTGCTTTTTACATGATCTCATTATGACAGTCTGAGTTTTTGTACAGAAAACTTGAGGTTAACATGTCTGATTTCTTATTTTCAAGAACTGGAATAAAATTGACTATAGATTTTAAATGACACTATGTAAAACAAGGAACATAAAAATAAAAACAACAATTCTTAGATAAACATGAATGGATGTATTCATTGTTCTTGTGTACGTCTTATGGTGCTCGACTGCACAAATCCATGATGTGAAGTGCTGTTGCGTACTGATCAAACTTATGTAATAGCAATTACATTTGGGCCCTGTTGAGCTTCTGATGACTATCGATCTTAATTCTTCTACATAGACGAGAACAAATGTTAGGCCGCCCATAAACTATAAAAACTATATTGAAGAAAGACTGTTCAATCTTGGTATTGGTTAGGTTATGTTATGAAGATTAACTGTGTATTTTTCATGACTGATTTGCAACACCAGCAAACAAAATCTGCATTTGATGGTGTTCTTCTTTTGCTACCATAGCAATCTGTCCATGATGGTAAATGCAGGCAAACCAGATGTGACTTCACTATCTAAGATGTGTTTCATTTTATAAAAAGAAATGTTTGATTTTTATCGAGATTTTTATAATTGAAGCTGTGCAAAATTCAGCCAGCTTAATTAGCATATAGATGATACTACCAAATTACCAATATAAATTTTTCCCACTTACATTGTAAGTACTTCATCTAAAGTACAGATTTTCGTATTCTCATTTTTTTCTGCAACCAACTTGGCCTGATCATCCTCAACTATTTCCATGACAGATTAAGGACATGGCATTGAAAGTATCAGGAAAAGGAAAGCCTGAAGGAAGCTTCAAGAAAGGTGAAAGATCGTATCCCGACTTTGATACAATCTCAGAGGGAGCTCCATACCACTATGCACAACCAGGAAGCTCAAGTTCCACTCCAGCCTGGGATTTTACGAGAACAGGCAACCGTGCTACTCGGCCTGACTCAAGATTTTCTGGATATGGTGGTGATCGGACTCCTGGTGGAGTATCTATCTCAGCCCAATCCAGTGAAGTAGTGATAGAAGATGAAGATGAGCCCAAAGAATGGACAGCCCAAGTGGAGCCTGGTGTTCAAATCACCTTTGTGTCTCTCCCCCGCGGTGGGAATGATCTTAAACGAATCCGTTTCAGGTAACTATTACAGTACTTCATGCATTAACCGTTTCTGTATTTACATTTATCATATGACCACCTTCAAAATCAACTTATGTTAATCCAAGATTATGCAAACTTAACATGTATATGAAGCCGGGAGATGTTCAACAAATGGCAAGCTCAGCGATGGTGGGGCGAAAATTTCGATAGGATTATGGAGCTATACAATGTTCAGAGATTCAATCAGCAAGCTATGAACACTCCTGGCAGATCTGAGGATGGAGTATGTCCTTTTATTCTTTATACATGCGCGCACGCGCACACAGAGTCGTAAAACAACTTTGCAATTATTTAAGACCTAATACAAATTCATTGCTTGCTGTTAATGCAGAGAGACTCAACTTACTCCAGGCTGGGGTCTGCCAGGGAAAGCCCTCGAATGACTCCGTCACTGAACAAAGAGTGGACTCCGAGGTTCAGACCACAAGAAAGCAGCCAACAATATGGTGTTGGACCAAGTGCATACCCAAGCAGCGGGCCAAAGGGGGAGATGTCGTCCATGGAAGTGTCAAGGACAACGACATCTTCCAGAGACGAGGCTTCAGTTTCAATAAGCAATGCAAGTGATGTAGAGTCAGAATGGATCGAGGAAGACGAGCCTGGGGTTTATATTACCATCAGACAACTTGCTGATGGCACTAGAGAGCTTCGTCGTGTCAGGTTCAGGTAACTGCGCTGTGACTCGAGTCTATTACAATTTTCCTTCACCCCTTTCCAAGAGTTAATGACAAGGGTTTGTTGGTATGTTTCAGCCGGGAGAAATTCGGAGAGGTCCACGCGAAGCTATGGTGGGAGACTAACAGGGACAGAATACAGACTCAATATCTTTGCTAGTTAAATTCAAGAGGCAATTCAATGGAACACTGGAATATTCATTTTGGTTGTTGAGAAGAGTGAATTCACAATCATCATTGCTGGTAGAAATTTTTTATATTATCTAACTTAAAATTTTCTAACTCACTAGACGTTATGCCCACAAGGGCATATAGTTTCAAGTAGAGATTTTTTTTTTCTTTTTTTCTTTCAGTTGCTGCTTCGTTTTTAGGTTGTAATTGCGATTCATTCCTTCACCTTCTTTTTTTTGGAATTGTGTCAGGGCCTTGATCTCTATTCCTTTAACTGGTTTTATGGTCCATTTGAGAGCCTATTTGGATTCTTTAGTTCATATATTACGATTGCAAGAAATGCTTCTTCTGCAAATTCTAATTAATAGGAATAACATTATATGATTGTACGTGATAACTAGATGCATTCGTTCTATAAAGAATAATTTATATCATACAAGTACTCTAATGTAAAAATATAACATGGTTAAAATATTAAAGGTGCATAGGCGAAAATCACTATCAAACAAAGCAATAAATATTCCTTTTTTTGTAGTTTTATAAAGGGAATACTACGAATAGTTGCTTTATTGAAGAGAGGAAAAGAAAACGTGAAACAAACTAAATCCAATTTTTTGTAATATTTTTAATTTGTTCTTTTTCCTGTATCTTTTCTGGTTTTTTTTTTTTTTTTCATTTTGTTTGAGCTAGTCTCGATTTATTCTTTTGTTATAATCATAGCTCATATTTGTTGGAATGGTGCTTGAGAAAATTCTTAGTCATTTAACTACAGTGAATTTTCTTATGGAGTGTCGATTTTATAAAACTTAAGTTACAAAAAATCTAATAAAGGACTAGGACAATGACAAAACTCGTGCAAAGGCACGAGTTGCCTAAAAATGGATACTGATGTTGATCTCGTTAAAATCTACTTATGTATATAATCCGAGTTGAAAATCTTTAAGTAGAAAAAGGCACCAACATTAGAGCTTAGCAGCAGTCTTGATCAGATACACTGACCGAAGAAACGCAACTGTCCATAACATTTATAATTTTCCAATTAGGCACTAACACTTGTAATTCATTATATAGTTTCTTTTATTTAGGCTGAAAAAGATAATCGTTCTTTCACAAGTGCTGGAGTACCAATGCACATCACTGATGGAGAAAGCCCCTCCAGTTTGTCCACCTTCGCCACTCACAAGGCCATAACCACTACTTACTGGTTCCGCCTCGCCGCACAACGTCATTATTCTCCGACAATACCTCTTGCAGTAGGTTGCATTCCGTCGTTGGATTTGCAGATCGAAATTCTACACTAATTCATCCTCGTAACGATCACTGCCCACCATTTGCAACTCCCGTCCACCACATTCCAGTGGCAATGGCAAAGTCCAGGACCATTTAATTTTGTTTTCGTTTAGTTTTTTCTTAGTTTTCCAAGGCAATTCTTCAATTGGAAACCCAATAGTGCATTTGGGAGAATTTTTGATCTGCCTACTTTTGGTTAGTGTTTTTTTTTTTTTTTTCTTCTTCTGAAAACTAAGAAGCTGATAGAGTACTGGGTTGAATCCTTCTGCAATTAGATGCCTGTCGACAGAGGCAGCGCAGGAATGAATGACGACAATTGTACACCCAGCGCGGGAGAGAGTAGTAGTGGTGGTGGTGGATAGGACAACATAGTAAATACCAGTACCCAAATTCAAATAAATAAATTATAATGCATTAAAACAAATAAGTTATAAGGTAACACGTATTTTGCGTAATGAAACTTGGATCATCACATTTGTGAAAGGGCTTAAACAAACCCAACTTATTTAAATATCACGTTCAGAAAACAACACAAATAGATAGTCAAACCTCAACATAAAAGAGCACCAGACCAAACTGATGTTTTTAACAAACCCTAACATAAAACAGCACCAGACCTATCTGATGTTATTAGCACAATACTCCGGACGCCAAGTACACGAAAGACTTCTGACAGACAGCAGCACACACGAACACTGATTTTTTTCAGATAACTACGGCAATAATCTCTTTTACCCCGCCACCTTCCTGATATAGGCTCTTCCAGGCATAGCTTCTTGAGAACGTCCAAGAAACATTTCAGATTTCCCATGCCACCCTCCAGCCTTCATAGGTGGAGGCACAGACGGCTTTGCAAGCGATCCACCAGGGGGACCTACAGTCATGTTTGCTAACTTTTCAGCTGCATCGGAAACTGCATATGTTCTCTCAAAGGACCCTGCTGCTGTCATAAAACACCAAGTAGTCATAAGCACGGTTTTCTCAAGGCTACGAAATTGGGAGGAGTTTAAGAAACTAAAGCATTTAATCTTGCCATCTGATGGATATACTTACGTGGACCATTCATGCCAGGTGGCCGATACCTAGGCTGTTGCTTAACATAGGGCTTCAGGATCTTGTCACTTTTAGTTGGATCCTGCCACTAAATAGGACAAAGTTGAGAAAATCAACTATCTAGGAGAAATGCTCATTAAACGCAAAGAAAATTAACTAAGGTACAATTGCCACATCAACTCACCTGATTATTCATGTCCAACTTCTTTTGTACCCCTGGGTAAGAAAGAAAACGAGGTCAAGTTGTGCTTCTTATAAGATCGTACAAAGTATGAATAAAGCTCAGTTTTTGTGGCCCAATGAAGGAAAAAGAGAGCCAACAAAACAAATTCATAATTGCATATCAGCCAGTAGAGCAGAAGGGTCCGGCCCAAAACATGAAAATGAAACCTTACCCCGCCCCAGCATTATCATCCTCACTACTCGTGGAAATGTAATGCATCACATACTTATGTAAATCAAATGTAATGCTTCAGTGGAATTTCATACCATACAACCACTAACTGTAGAATACACGTATGATTAATACAGAGACAAGGTGAGACAGACTGGCAGCAAATCTCAGTCAAGACAAACAATAAACATTGTTGGCAAGGATGACAAAAATAATGTAAGTCCAACTGAAATTTCAGGCCAAAGAAACAAAAACAGAGGCTGCAGCTTTTTTTGATGTCTGAATGTTGATGAAAAATCAGCAATATATCAGTTTTGGTAAGTTCATTATGACTATTGTCTGAATGTCACTGATATATTGGTGACATTTTTCCCTAATTTTCAGTTTCAGGATTAATTTTTTTAGTCCGTGGAAAATGAAAAAAATCAAATAAATGGCGAATCGACAGATGGCATGCCATCTGTTTCATTTGAGCATCATAGGACATCATTTTGGTACTAGTGATATGTACAAACAATTCAGAGTGGTGTATTATATTATATTTGTTGTACGCCAATTAGTTATAACATTCTGTAAATGTTATTTAAATTTCCAGATTTTTAATATAATATCCAGCATTTCTTAAACTTACGCAGATATTTCTACCAAAACCTAAATTTCCATCCTTAATGGTGGGTAAATTTCATACCTGCACCCACAGGTGCCTGTGGTTTGGCAATTGGCTTAGGGTTCATCAAACTGCTTGGGTATCTTCTACAATTTTGTTCCCAGACTCCCCTTGTTCCAGCTGCAAGAACTCAATTGTCTGAGCGCCGTATCTCCTTAATGTTCAACAAATAAGAAAGGAACAGGATTTGCAGGCACTTACCAGAAGGAGGTGTTCTAGCACTAGCAGCTTTAGCACGCAGAGATGGTGGAACATAAAAGCAATTCTGGAACATCAAAAGAAAAATGGTTTCTGAGAACTCTTCCACAACATTGAACTTATCTCTTATCATACGATAAACAAAATATTAAAATAAAAAGAGTGAGTCAGCCCACCTGGAAGAAAGGGTGTTGAAGGGCCTCCTGAGCTGTTGGTCTCTTCGATGGATCCCATGAACAAAGGGACTAGATTTCCAAGAAAGAGAAGAGGAACATGATATTAGTTTGGCTTTTGAATGGTTATAACAAGACTTTCACCAGTTTCATACAGTCGTGAAACCTATAAGAAAATGAGATGGGGGAGGAGAAGAATCAAAACCATTAATTACTTACAGTGACAAGATCAATTGCATCTGCACTAACACCTGGTATCAACATAGGGAGATGGGCCCCAGCAACCTGCCATGTCAATAGACACACATAAAGAAAATATAGATATCTATATAGGAAAGCATGAAAACTGTTCATAAAAAGTAACTATTGGTCGTCCACCAATCAACTTCCCAAAAAAAAAAAACAGTTAATGAAATTGGACAATTTCTCATTCACAAAGAACCCGAGACACATTGAAAAGCAACAGGACTAGTTTCATTAACTCAACTGCTGCAGCACTTCACGGGATACTGCCTTAATACTACTTCTATCAGAATCTAGAGGAAAATAGATTACTCACTTGAGGAAACTGGTAATTGATGGCACTAGCAAGTTCAATACCCTCGGGCCATTCATACTTAGTTGGAGTGCCTATTACGCAGCATATCTTGTAAATCTCATCCGCCTCGCTGCAAAGAAATATGAGGAACAAGCTAAGCACTAAACAGATGCTCAATAAGAATTTCAACTTAATAAATAAGCATGTGAAGTTCGTAACATGCTATGTGCCATCCTTAGCTTGGAAAAAGGGCGAGTACAAGGTCGCCCTTGCAAGACAAAGGCTACTTAGAAAACAAGTAAGTAAGTACGGTTCCATAATACTTGATAAGTCCAAGCAAATGATATAAAGCAGATTACACTTACCATCAACATATAATTCAAGAAAAGCACGATAAAAGGGCACCTTGAAAGAAGAATAGTTATACCTTGAACCCGGAAACAGAGGACGAAGTGTGAATAGTTCAGCCATTATTGCACCCATTGCCCACATGTCTGGTGGAAGAAAAAGGAAAGAGAAAGAAAAGGCAATAAGCACATCTGAAGGAAAAAAGACCATAACTTAGTATAACAGCTGCTGCTATATATGTACTGACCAACTGCAGGACCATAAATTGGAGACTGAAGTAGAACTTCAGGGGCCCGATACCTGCAACAGAAACATAACCATTGTATAATGCCTCTAAAGAAATACAGTACAAGTGTAGAACAGGGAGACAAACACCCACCAGCGGGTTGAGACATATTCCGTAAAAGGAGGTCGAGAATTGATCTCTCGAGCAAGACCAAAATCAGCTATCTTTATGACATCCTTAGAGACTAGCAAGTTCTCTGTTACAAGCATTAAAAGAGAGCACATATAAGACAGACAAACTACACATTCAAGCAAGATGAAATGGCAAGTGAAAAACTCTGGTAAAAACAGATTTCAGTATAAGTAAGCACATAGCAGTTGACAAAACTAGAACCCATCATGCATACATGCTCACTCAGCACTCAGAATCACATAGCAAAAGTGCAACTATGGCAGGAGAGAGTATTACAGTTGAAGTTAGAAAAGACTGACAAAATTACATTACATTCCAAAGTATGACACAATTACACAAAGTCATAAATAAGATGCTAGGCATGGTCAACATATGATGTCTAGGATTTTCGTATAATTGTAAAAAATCAGAGCAGCAATAACCTGGCTTCAGGTCACGATGGAAGTATCCACGCTGATGTATGTATGCGAGACCTTGGAATACTTGGAAGCACCAATTTCTTACTTCAGTTTCTGAAAAAGGTTTTCCTCTGTCCTTCATGAGCTGGTATAGATTGCATTCCTGAAAAATCAAAACAACACACTTGTCATATCGAGGAACAAACTTCTAAGAAAGAAAAACAAGGTAGCCGGATACATGCATACCATGTACTCGAACACAAAGTACAAGACATCATTCTCCCTTATAACTTCCTTGAGCTTTACTATTGTTGGATGATTCATCTTCCTCAGTGACTGCCCAGAAAAATGCCAAGAAAAAATTATGTCATTTATTACAATTTCCAGATAAAAGGGACAGTACATAATCAACCAAGTGAACAACAGTTTCACCTTCACTTCTCTTAGGTTAATACATTCTTCCCAGGAGTAATACTTCTTCTTCATTTTCTTAATCGCAACCTGGTTCAAAACGTTCAACAATAAATTAAAAAAGTTTGAAAATGAATTTGGCCTGAAGAGACAATGAGGAACCTAAATCCATTATCTATACTATGATTATGCATACCACTTCACCAGATTGCTTGCTTATAGCTCGCCAGACACTCCCGAAGGTGCCATTGCCAACTTCCTTAATGATCGTATACCTGCATTGACAACTACTATAGCTAAATTCACCAAACGAAAGGCCAAGAGTATTCGTGAAAACATGAATTACAAACCAATGTACCTTTCCATTATTGCGATTGCAACAGCTTGTGATCACTAATTACAATTAGACGAACTGTAAAAATCAAAAGTGTAGAAGTTTTTCCTATTCTCAAAATGAACTATAAGAAACTAGTAGCGGCCTGGCTGATTCAGCATAATCCACCATCAACACATCCACCCCACTCCGGCATGCGGACAACCAATGGACAAATGATGGACGGGCTTCACAGCCTTATTCGTATAGCATACCATTCAGACTTTGTGAAACAGGCAAGGTGGTGGGAATGCAGCACTATGTAACATTTTGATGATCATAACTGACTAATCATGTCGAGTTCAAGAACATAGATCGATTGCCGGCTTCCCAGACATTGTTCTCCACAGAAAAGAAACTAAATCTGATTCAAGTCATCAGTCAACCAAGCCACTACCCCACCAACTGGCTCGTCAACGAGAATACTAAAGATGACTGGTTTATAAACTAGCAATCTGAACAACAGTGCAGCAGCTACTAATACTTAATGACACAGTAAACTTCCTTAGAATACTTGCAGACTCCAGTCCTGCAGTAAGAAAAACGAAAAGAGGTCATTTCATATGGTTGAGGACATAATTACCTTGAACAAGCTAAAAAACAAGAGAAAGATATGTACCTTGCAACTAGATTAAGGAACTCAAAACAGATGTCGCATCGACAATGCACTGTAAAAAATAGAAAAGTACAAGTAGACTAACCATAAGTCCAAATTAATAGTATAACCAAAATCCATAGCATGTTAATATACGCAACTTACTTGGAGAAGTGCACTTAACATCTATTTTGTTATAAACACGCGTTCAGCCTCTTGTACTGATCACTTAAGAAAAACTTCTCACTAAGTGCAATTGACAAAGGAAACAAGAAGAAAATCTCCAAGGACGAGAAACCGCCAGTCAAGAACTTCCTGGAATGAAAACACCTGGTGCTGGTAGCAATCTGACCAAAGGCAAACTTGCTCCATGTCCTATATAATTGTAATCTTTCTAAGTCGAAATCTAATACAACCTGGTAGATAAAGAAAAATGCAGTCAGAGAAACTCACGTGGGATTGGGAACCGCAACAGTTTTTAGGAAGAAAAAAACAAAAGTTTTACAAGATAACATACAGTTAAACCAGACACATTTAAAAATAAAAGAAGCATCGAGAAAAAACACTAATAAGAACCCCATATTCAGCTTCTCTGATAAAAACTAAAAGTTGATGAGCTTCCAATAATAATGAATATGGTTCCCTACAATCAGATCCACTAACAAACCTAAAGGCACTACGGTACCACCACAAGGCAGTAACCTCCAAGTAAAAAGCACCCATTAGAAAAATCAAATATGATACGCCTTCAGAAAATGAGACAAAATGTAAAAGTAAAAATAATTCAACCCAATAAATCCTGGATATTAATAGAATACAAATACTGAAAAGACGACCTTACACAGTGGTTGCTGAGGAGAAATCGACACCTGGTTATCTTTTGCAAAAATTCATAATAAGAGAAACCACGCCAATATAATAGATGCACAAAACCTCAAACCAACCAAATAAGGCATCACCCACAAACATATTTGCTACACAACCAACAATCAGCCAACCCCTTTGCTTATCCTACTCAAGCCTGTACTATACTCATCTATTCCTCATATTCTATTTGTTCACAAAAAAAAAAAAAAAAGTATAACAGGCTTTCCCTAACTGGAACAGACAATATTCCGCTTAAATATCAACCTAACACATGAACAAACCGAACCTCAACCCGACCATCACGGCTCATATAATTAACAAAATCCTCAATTATTACCAATGAATATTACAAAACAAATCAATTCAAGTGGAATCACAAATTCAAAAATTACCAAAACCTACCGTAACACCTCAATTGAGAGAGGAAAAATCGATACAAACAATCAAAAACTTTAGCCCTAAATTAAACCAGAAATACAAAACACCAATACCAAAATCAGCACAAATCAATCAGATCTAGTCACATCAAAGTACCAAAATCGAACCGAACAAACAAAACAATCAACAGATAGCGAGGATGTATTTACCTGTAGAGGAAAAGGCATAACCTACGGAGGAGAAACCCAGCGATGCCACACTTTCTCTCTCTAACGGCCTCCCCTATTATGATTTTTTTCGGTACGTAATAATAACCTGGTTGGGAATGTATCTGGAGCTATATATTAGTGTAATGATGTGGGTATGATGTGCGGTATGATGATGGTCATGGATGTAGAATGGACATATAATATAGTATTATTGAAAGAGATGCGAATCTTGGCTTTGCAGGCAAGAAAAGAGCGTTCTCCCCCACGCGGAGAAGGAATACTTTTCTTTCTTTTTCCTTACATGATTTGTGAAAAACGAATTTACTTATTCTTTTCTAGGGAAAAACATATGGGGATTCAAGGTTTTTTTATACCTATTCTGTTTTTGTTTGAATCAGAGTTGTGTGGTTGGCTGTTGTACACATAACAAATTCCCAAAAGGGAGGTGCAATTAAATTTATTTATTTAGTTATATATTAATATTAACATTATAAAACTCCATTATGTTCATAAAAAAATCATTTTATATACAATAATAGTTTTTTTTAAAAATTCTAGCAAAATATTCTTATTTCCTTCAATATTATCATTAAATAAATTGAAATTAAGATAATAAAGATAGATTGTGTAGTACTACCTCTGTCCCAACTAATCTTGCACACTTTCCATTTTCGTCCGTCTCAACTAATCTTGCACACCCCTTAAAAAGGAAAGTTATAACACAATCTTCATCCTCAAAATCTCCACCCTCAATTCACCTTTGAAAAGTCAACAAACATTTAAAAAACAATTTTTCTTAATACTTGTGTCAACCTTCCCTGTGCAAGATTAGCCGGGACGGAGGTAGTATGTTATTTGGTAATCAAATATTTTTTGGAAAAAAAAAAAGGAAATTTAAGATAATAAAGATAGAGTATGTTTTTTTCATTCAGTAAATTTTTAATTTCTACGTGAAAAATTAAAATGACTCGTTTTTTTTTTTAACGGAATGAATTTAAAACATATTTATTTGTAACGCTTAATTGCAAGACAAAGCACGAACTTTCATCAAATTGTAAATTTAAGGCCCTTCATATTTTGCAATTTAAATCATCAACCATTCTAGTGATAAATTCTCTACATGTTGGTTATTTACGTAATGTAGGGTGTCATATTGGATTAAATATTGAAATCACATTTATTTATAAACGGAGGGAGTATATATTTTACTGTTAAATCTTATCTAAATTTTGAATAAATTAATTTTCTTTCTATCTTCCTCCTCTTACATAATTATTACTCTCTCCGTTCTGACTTATTTCGCACAGTTGATCGGGTACAGATGTTAAGAAAAAATAGATATTGCTTTTTCTTTGGATTTTCAAAAGTAGAGATTGAAGGTTGAGATTTTAAGGATAAAGATTGTTGGAACTAATTTTTATTTTAAAGATATATAAAATAAGTTGAGATGATCAAAAACAAAAAATGTACAAAATAAATTGAGACGAAAGCGGAGGGAGTATCATGTTTACCTGTGGATATATATGGAGTAATATAAATAATATAGATAAACATGTAGGAACAAGTCTTCGGACACCCCAAAGGAGAGATTATTATTCGTGGTCAAAGCTTTAGGTATATTATTGGAATGAACCTTATCTCTATAATTGTGAATAATAATAATAATTGGTGCTCTTTTTGCTTATCATGGAAGGTGCCGATTCTGCCGAATATTTAGTACGATGATTTACTTTCTATAAAATATTTTGCAGCCATAAAGTATGCCGACCAAAACCATACTACCTCCGTTTCCTTCGTTCACAAATAAGAGGATAATTGGACAGAGATGTAATGAGATGTGTCTCGACGACTATGACACGTCTTGAGATGGTGCATCCACTTAAATAGTGAAAATATATTTTTGTTTAGAGGGATGTGTAGGATAGAAAGTGTACTGTAGATGTCACATCAGTAGATTTTATGATGATTGATAGTATTAAATATTATGATAGATGATGTGAGTAATGATTGGTTGATTGATAAATGTGATAACTTTATAGGGAGGTGTGGTGGATGGGCCACATCCACCTGAAGTGAAATTGTTTAAGGGGGTGTGGTGGATGGGCCACATCCACCTGAAGTGAAATTGTTTACGGATGGGTCATCCCACATTCGGATGTGCCCAAGTGTTATTTTAGTGAAAAATACTTTTTTAAAAAAGAGTGTCATTCTAGCATTTTCCATGTCTCTTTCAGTATTGCCCTTGGCTAAATCAAAGGAAGTTTCCGTACAAATCTTTATAATATTAAATAAATAAGGTATGAAGAAATTTATGGTAGTAGCAAAATTGATGGAGAGAAAAATAGAGGGGTGTTGTTGTCCATTCCATAATTTCTTAAATTCAATCGAAAAATTTAAAATGACACTTATTTGTAAAGGGAGGGAGTAAATAATAGGAGTATCAATTTTACTTTTTATCTTCTACTTTGAATAATACTTTACCTAAAAGAAAAAGAATGGAATAATATTTCATCTCATATTTTCCAAGTTCCTATTTTACACCCATATTGTGCTAATAATTGAAGTTTTCTATGGGCCTTTGGATGATTCTTATATTCCTTTTATTATTCTATTTATTTCGCATTTTAATGTAAATGAAAATAAATTAAGTGAAATAAAAAAAAGGACCATACCGGAATTTATTTTACTTTATTAGATGGTTGCATTAATGAAATAAATGTCACTTACAGGGACAGAGCCCAAATTTTAGATGGGGGTGAAGTAATTTTTTTGTGATATTTTATCAAAATTTTCTGTATTTAAGGGTGGTGAAATTCATTATTCGATTATAATTATATTACATATGTATATATACAATAATTTCGCTGAAATTTTTGAAGGAAACGGAAATATTTAATTATTAATTAATTTATTGTGTATAAAATTGGTTGGATTTGTTTTTTTTTTTTCTTGAAAACACGTAGTTACTTGTGGAAGCCTCGAAAATTATTTGGCTTGTGGTTCAGGGATCAATAATCTAATTATGATTTTAATCTAACCAGAATTACTTGCATCTTGGATTTAAATAGATTAATTGGCTAACATAATTCTTGTATCACATACAAATCTCATTGGGTCCAATTCATTAAAGTTGCCTCAACTCATATGGTGTTTTGGTTAAACGAGTTGAACACAATTCATTGTCTTGTTTGATATGGCACGTTTTTCAATCACAATTCTCAATATCTACTTTAATATTTAATCAAATATCTACTAGCTACCCTTCAAAAAAAAATTATCTGCTATTTAATTCTTATACATACCCATCACATGTTTCAATTAAATATTCTAAACAAATCCCCAACATTTTCTACAACTAACATAACCAAACATATATTTTTATCCCCAACTTATTTTCCCCAATCATATTTACTTCAGCCAACAGTTTCTCAGAACCCAACCATAACCAACACAGTCTATAAATAAGAATTTATTAGGTTGTTTGCAAACAATAGTGATTCTATAAATATGGTTTAAATTGATTTTGTGGTAAAATTAGAATTTGATAGTGTTTGACAGAAGACAAAAACTTGGGTGCATACCATAGACCTTAATGTACACCCGGGTTTAGAATTGGGCGCGCAGGTCGCGCCTGACCCGCGGATCAGTTTTCCTCTTATTTATTTATTTATTTTAATAATAATATATATAATGTTGCTTAATAGTATATATTATGTTGCCTAATAGTATAAGTTTATTATTACATGTACAATAATATTTTTTGAACAATATATTATGTTGTCCAATAGTATATATTTCGTTGCTTAATAGTATATATCATGTTGCCTCATAATATACGTTCATTAGCGTTGAAAAAAAATAAAAATCGCAATCACCGGGTCGCGCGCACAACCCGTTTGACGGAGCGAAAATCGCAATTAATCATAATTCAACGCGTTTTTTGAGTTTCATATTTTAATTTAGAGGAGAGTACAATAAGCATATTATACATCTTGTGCACCAAGTTAAGTAATTCTAAACAAAAAATACAATAACCAATAGATTGACTATTGACCAAAGCCAAAAGCAATCAAAATCTAAAGTTTTGAGATTTTCAAAAGCACTTTTGGATAGTAATTTGAGTGGTAAAATATGAGATTATAAATATCCTTCAAATTAAAAGTGCTTTTTAAAAATGATTTTAGTATTACAATTAAATTTACAAACACCCTTCATTCCAAAAAAATGATTTTATAGTTATAATTGGGTTTACGAACACCCCCTATCTTATTGGTGAAGATATAAGTGTGGAATTGTGAAAAGTTAATTAAGCTAATCCATTAAAATCAGTTGGCTATCAAAGTCAACTAAGCCACCAAACAACAACTAATTCCAACTGCACTCTCTAACACAATTGGCCGCCACCAGCTATTCGTAAAATATCATTTTCAACCATTAATAGAATAACACTCTTTAATATCTGCGTGATTAACGATTTGGAATTCAAAACAATTTTTTCAAACAGTTTGGTTTTTCTACGGCATGCAATACAACATTTTTCACTATATTTCAATTCACGCACGACATATATGTATAATGACATCACGAATACATTATAAATAACTATATAACATAATTAATATAATATGTTGTAAAAAATATTATACTCCCTCCGTCCCGGCTGAATTTTCACACTTGAGCCGGCACGTATATTAAGAAAAACTGATTTTTACTTTTTGGTTGACTTTTTTAAAGGTGGAGATTGAAAGTGTAGATTTTAAGGGTGAAGATTGTGAGAAAACTTTCATTTTTAAGAGTGTGCAAACTCAGCCAGGACGGAGGGAGAATCAAATATTATAGAAAATCCAAACGGCTTCGTGGAGTACTCAATTCTTTCTAGAATCGTAATTATCCCCCAAAGGTTTCAAGTAAGTGTCCTATAAACATGTACATATGTTACGAAATAAATAAATATATAATGTTCTAATCATGTAAATATAATTTAACTTTTCTTATATTTAAATTTTGAAAGTGCACCACAAAAATACACCATTACTCATATAACAATAATAAAATAAGGCAACTGAATATTAGAGTGAGTAATTTCACCTACAATAAAAGGTACAATAATTTTAAGATCACTAACTGTAATCACTAATAATAAGTTATTTGTGATGACATATTGTCTTTATTTGACACCGTTGAAGATTATTTTTAGAAACAATTATCTATTGCAAAAAATTATTTGACACCACTTTTGTCGTCACACATATATTATTTATGTCTGCTTATTGAGATGACTAATTAGTGACGACATGTTGTCTCTAATAATAAATTTATGGCAAATATTCATAAGTTGTGACAAATAATCATGATTTGAGACCACTTTTTGTGTCTCAAAAGACATTTTTGTAGTGTTTCTGGACAAAGAATCATCTTTAATCGGTGGAATTTGTTGAATATACATACTACCTTCGTCCTGCTCTAATTTGATTACTTTTCTTTTCAATTTGTCCCAACTTAATTTGTCAGTCTATAAATGATAAATTTCTCTCACAATCTCCACCTTTAAAAAAATTAAAGATTCCACAATTTTTTTTTTTTCGTGCCCGATCAAAGTAGACAAGTTAGATCGGGACGGAGGGAGTATATAACTTCCTTACCCAATACAAAACTAGCAAACTTGGGCCTTATATTTCATTGGTTACTTTGATCAACAAAGATGTAAATTGTTTTTCTGCTATATAGTTGCACCACCTATAAGGTTGAATGTGATGTGTCTTCTAATGCCAGCATTATTCTATGAAAGCTGTTATTTGGTCCGACTCGAAAAAAAATATTTTATTAAAATTAATTTTTTCCATCAATTTTTAATTAAAATTATAAATATAATTAATAATTATTACAAGAAGAAATTTAAATGTTAACTATCATTTTGGAACACTCTAAAATCTTGGCATGTTTTCTTATTCTTTTTTACCCGTAATTGAGTGTTAATATTAAAAATATAGTTACCATCTTCACAAATAATTTTTCATTAATAATATTTAATATAATTATAAAAAGAAAACCAACCCAAAGAACTTTATCCTTGTTCTATTATATACTCCCTCCGTCTCAAATGAACTTGCACATGGGATCGGCACACATATTAAAAAAATTATTTTTGGGGGGATTTTGTTGACTTATCAAAGGTGGATTGAGAGTGGAGATTTTGAGGGTGGAGATTGTATTATAACATTCCTTATTAAGAAGTATGCAAGTTTGCTTGAGACAGACGAAAACGGAAAGTGTGCAAGTTCATTTGGGACGGAGGAAGTAGTATGTTATGTTATGTTATTAGCATTAATGGGAACGGTTCGGATTTTTTGCCACATTTTGTACAATATCTACTACAATATATTATACTAATCATATCACATGATCACTTATTTTGTATTCATGATGTCATTATATACACGTGTCGTGTGTGAATTAAAATATAACGGAAAATGTATTGTATATGAAGTGGGAGACCGAAAATGTAATGCAGAATACATAATTAAGAAGAAAAAAGGGACTAAAAGTGGTAAGTTAGATTATTGGTTACGCTCAATTTTGAATATATAAAAAATTATTTAAATCATATAACTATTATATTTTAAAATAAATTATTAATTTTGTATTAAAGTCAAATTGATCATGTGTGTTAGAATTTCTCTCATTCTGATTGAGTAGGGTTCACATCTACACTACAAAAAAATAATTTTCTGAGATAACAAAAAGGGGTATCAAATAATTAATGAGTATTTACCATAATTTTATTATTAGCGATAACATGTCGTTGTTAATTAGTTGTCACAATAATTCGAACACAAATAATATATTTGTGACGACAAAAATGGTCTCAAATGCGCCTTAGATACTTTTCACAACAACTAATTGTCTCTAAAAGTAATCTTAAAATAATCTTAAGTATTTTATAGAGAGATTTATGACAATAAAATAATAATTATTACTTACTATTAATAACCATAATAATCTAAAAGAATATTAGCTCCCTTCTTTCAGTTGTCATTCTAGCTTATTTGTTTTGTTCGTAAATAGTTGTCATTCTACCACTTTTTTACAATATTAACTCTATAGTTATGGAAAGTGTTAATAATATATAGAATTGATTAAGAAGATCAAGGGATTTAAGGAAATTAGTCGAGTGTTAATTTATCAACTCCTTAAGTTTCTTAATTTTCATAAAAAAAGGTAGAATGACAACTAAAAAAACGAAAGTAGTATTATACAAAATATCTTGAGTGAGTCTTGTGTGTGAACGGTCATACGTGTGACGAAATGCGCTTTTACGGAAAACATTCATTCTTTTACAGGAAAAAGTGATACTTTTATTACATTGATACTTTTACAGATAAAGATGATACTTTTACTACAAAAAATGATACTTTTTTGTTAAAAAAGAATGATACTTTAACAGATAAATGTAATACTTTTAACACAAAAAGTGATACTTTTTCTCGTCACACCATGTGACTGCCGTGTGACGATCACATACGAGATTTTGTTAAATATTTTTTTTGTTGTGATTACACGGGTTAGGAATTATAACCGGGTTTATTTCCAAATCGAAGAGTCAAATGTAAAATGACATAAATATGTATGATGAGCTTGCCATGGAAACAGGCCATGTTAGTAGAATTACAACATGGAACGGAAATTTTGGGGCAGCCAATGTTCTCATTATTGTCCCCTCAATAATAAAACAAAATGACATGGACCCATCAAATATACTGTGACAAAAATCCGCTACATACACATAAATTTATTTTATTCACACGTTTTTTTCTTTAAAAATTGATGAATAAAATGTATATCAATCGAAATAGAAAACACAAACACAAAACTCTAAGCAGAAAATCTAGCGAAAAAACAGCATATTGCATGCGCAGCGTTATAAGTTTGTAATTGATAAAATTGGATCAAGTTGGACAGTAACATCTACTGTAATTCTTTTGGATAAAATTAATAAGATAAAACACTTTTAATGTCATGACTGTTTGCATAATGACAAAAGAAGCTAAAGAAAAAAAATTCAGAATGTACCAAGTACCAACAAATGGTTCAGTGAACCAAACCATCATCAACACCAATTGCATGGGAGTTGAAGAAGCCATATAAGCACCACAAACAACAAAATAGATACATTGGCGGCCGCACAAGAAGTGAAAGATGTACATGCATTAAGACCGTACAAGACGCACAAGATATGAAAACTACACAAGACATGAATGCAACACCTAAGTAGAAATTTTTTGAAACAAAATAGACATATCATGATATATTTGCACTTTGATCGTAGTTAGAATATTAATCCAGTGTTGGTTTTTTGTATAATATTACTCCCTCCGTTCCAACTAACTTTTCCTACTTTCCATTTTGATCCTTCCACT
This sequence comes from Ajuga chamaepitys, assembly GCA_958295605.1. Classification (NCBI taxonomy): domain Eukaryota; kingdom Viridiplantae; phylum Streptophyta; class Magnoliopsida; order Lamiales; family Lamiaceae; genus Ajuga; species Ajuga chamaepitys. The sequence continues at coordinate 4,089,836 of OY282502.1, read as the reverse complement.
TAACTTTTCACACCCTTAAAAAGGAAATTTATTTCACAATCTTCATCCTCAAAATCTTCACACTCAATCTTCACCTTTAAAAAAATTAAAGGAAAAGTAATTTTTTTTTTCTTAACTTTCGTGCCCAATCAACTGTAAAAAATTAGTTGGGACGGAGGAAGTATCCTTTTATTCATAAATAGAAATTGGGCAGAGTGATGCTCCATTAATTCGAATCTTCTATTATGATAGGTATTTTATTTTTTATTATACTCAATTTAATACACGGCTATACATGACACTATTTAAGAAAGTTCTGGGATAAAACTCTATTTTCCAAGGCTGAGGGAGAGTAGTATTCTGTTGTAGCGGTCAAACGGTGGAATTAAATTAGACATTTTCAGATATGATAAATTATTGAATCAAATGTATGTCAAAATTCAAGTCACGTGGGGTGTATTCATGATAACAGACTAGAATTTTCCATCAAGCGATGAGCTTCCGTGAACTCATAACATCATTTGTTATACTTTGATATTATATCTTGTGTTTGACTCATTTATTAATCGATACGTATATGGTATAATGTCACAAATTAATATGTATCACATAGTAAATTGAGTATTATTAAATGATGAAACACCTACTGTAACAGAGAATCCGAATTGTTCTGTGACAGCACATAAGAAAAAGAATAATTTAGACGGAAATATATATAAGTAGATGACATATATCGATAAAGTTAAAATAGAAAATATGATACTATTTGAAATAGAGTATCTTTTTACTAATTGTTGATAAGCGTAATATTTTTTGCATCTGTTGTATTATTAGATGATATATAACTACTATTATGTACTCTCTCCGTCCCGGCTTAAGTTTCCTACTTTGACCGGGCACGGAGGTTAAGAAAAAGCAGATTTTATGGAATCTTTGACTTTTTTAAAGGTGGAGATTGATGGTGGAGATTTTAAGGGTGGAGATTGTAGGAGAAATTTGTCATTTATGGGTTGGAAAGTTAAGTTGGGACAAACCGAAAAGGAAAGTAGGAAAGTTAGAGTGGGACGGAGGTAGTATTATGATATTATTCTTACGTGTATTATTTAATGATACAATTATAATTATTATAAGAAATATTGCATCATTGAGAAAAAAAATCCTAATTGAATTGTACATACCACTTGAAAGCTAATTAAAAAAATTGGTTAATTACCAAAAAAATTACGATCTTTAATTTAATATTTAATTATAACATGACTTCTAAAATTTACCAGTTGTGGTCAATAACTTTAATTTTTTTCAATAATAACTTCAGAGATTTTTTTTTTTTTTAAATTTGATTGCGTCGCCATCACCACCGTTAAATGTGTTTGGACAAGACCTCCATTTACCCTTGACCAATTTCACAATCCATTTTATTATGTCACTTCTTCAACTCTCAATTAACAATAGTGAAAATGACGGGTTATGAAATTGATCGAGGGTAAATGAAAGTCTTGTCTAGCCGCAGTTAACGGTGGTCATGGCGACGCAATAAGATGTCAAAAAATTTAGTCGAATTTAAAGTTAATGACAAACATTGATAAATTTTAAAAATCGTATTTCAAGTAAAAATTGGACCAAATGTCAGTAACATTTTTTAGAATTGACCCTTAAAAAAGTTCACAACCAAAACAAATCATGGATTATCTATTTTCCTTTTCAAATACCAACATATACTTTTTACGGTTTTAAAGACACATAAAATTGAAAAAGAAAAAACAAATATATATATATATATATATATATATATATAAATTGCACATTTTAATTATTCCAATTGCAATAATAACATAAAAAAGTTGGAATATAATATAAGCATTTTAGTTTCACCTGAAATATTTCTTTTTCATTTTTTAAAATTGAATTGATTTAAAGGTATGACAATTAATTTAATGTATATGTGATGCAATCTCCACGCTTGTTTTGATAGCATGGCTAAATTTGTATGTTGGAAATTGGTTCTAATACAGCGGCTAAGTCTCGACTTTGATTAATTTGGAAGAGATAGTATAGTGTGTTAAATTTTTTAATATTAAATCTCGGTGAATGATAAATTAATGCAAGTTGACCACTCGTTAAGGCATTCATGTATGAGAGATGGAAGACGTCGTAAAATCTATCCTACTTCAGAAATACCGTAATTTGTTCTAGGTTCGTTGAAACCAAAAGAAGTAGTAACTCCTATGTTGTAAAGACACATTATGGTGGTAATTCTCGCATTAAAGAGGTATTATGGTGGCATCACAACTGCATTTAAGGTGCTATAGGAGGTGTTGTAACACTTGAGTTATGGTGCTGTGACACTTTCTGAAACACCTGCAGGAAAAAGGTGTAACAAGTACGTTACTAGTAGGTTTTGAATGCCTTAATAACCCTTTAAGGGTGTAATTTAATTCTCAATATGAATGGAGGATGCATATATAAGTAGGTCATGTTTTCTTGCAAAGAACACATGAAAAATCACATAAATCCTTCCAAATTTGCATCTCATAGCTTCTCTCCGAACTCCATGCATCCAAAATCAGTTTTGCATATAGTACATAGCTCAGTTCTTACCACATTTCTAGTTTGCCGGAGCTTCTGAATTTATGGTGTTACTATCCAGAAGACAAAAACTATTTTATCTTTGGAAACGTTACGGCAAATTATGAACACTAGTCGGGACGTATTCGTTTTGCGGATAGATATCTAACCTCAACTCGACTTTACCATTTTCATCGTTCTGCTGTTTTATTAAGTGTTGCAGAAAATGTTGAAACACTTTGTCCAGAATTTGCCCAGTTTTCAGTATTGCAGAAAGTGCTGGAATGCACTGTCCAGATTCTACTGTTACAGTCCAGGTGTTCCTAGAAGTGTTGCAACACCTCGACCTATTCTAGAATCTAATTGGTGTTCTTCTATTAGTTCGTATAAGATTTTTAGCATCTTTGACGTCTTTTTTTCGTCGATTTCCAGAAGTATCTTGGAGCTTTTCGCAGTGTAGTAATTTGATCTTAGAATTATATACATTGTAAATAATTGTTCAATGTACCTATGAATCCAACATTTGTATGTATTTCTTTTAAATTTATAGTTCCATGTAGAAAGTGTGTATATATGTGATGGTTATGTAATGAAGTTAGGCCATGAAATGATAGAATTGTTGGGATGCAATAAATGAAGATGATGCATATTCCATCTTATCCCATACTATTGGTGGTGTTTGGGCATCCCAAGAAAAGAAAGTCCAACATCATGTGGTCGTGTTTCAAGTGTATTTGCGCTGGCGCGCCACGATACCCCCATCCTTACACGTGGATGACCTAACTTGCATCATCACTCAACAATATGGTATAATAGTGTTTCGGCATTTATAACGGTCCACGCCCACATTCACGAACCCAACATTCGGTATATCGAAAATTATAAAAAATGAGGTAGATGATAGGATATGAATATGAATATGAAAGAATTAATTATCTGATGTAAAATGAAATACGTTGAGAATGACTCATACTTAATTCGCATGCGGCATACCAAAATAAATGTCCCCTTACTTCCCTTCGACCATATAAACATATGTCGGGACAAAAAATTATATAAAGATAGAATTCTAATAATGCAGTCTAAGAGTTCAAAATCTCATTTATATTTTGGGTTGATTGCATCGATTCATCGAATTATCAGTATTTCTTTACATAAATTATTAGCATATATATATTTTTTTATATTGATATATATAATTAACTACTGAGTTTTGGTAAATAAATCACTAAACTTATTTTTCGATAATTTTTTACTGAAATTTCATACCTGATTTGCACGTGATAAACTTTTAAGGTTTTTTTTTTTTTTTTTTTGTGCAAACAACATTTTAGAATGTCAAAAGTATAAAATCCCTTCACACATTTCTTTTCCTAACAATTCGTTTGAATTACCATCGGTTGTCTCTCCCAACATCCAAAACCTCCATTGTTGAAAATAGGCGACTCATGTACCTGTTAAAAAGCTTGGCTAAATAAAAGAACTCTTAAAAGTTCATAACGCACAAACGTGCGAAATTTCGACGAAAAATAATCAAAAAATAAGTTTGATAATTTATCTAGTCAAAACCCGTATAGTGTTTATATATAATTGCCACAGGAAAATTTAGTAATTTTTATAAAAAAACGTTGATAGTTTGAGTTTGAATTTGGGTTCTCGGCCGTGCATCCAGGCTTTTAAAATTGAATTAACCGAAATATTTCGGTTAACAAACTCCTCTTTCCTTTGATATACATAAACACCAAACACGATTTGTATTGATTCAATTTGATTTTGATCGGCTATTTTCTTTATTTCTTTCTTTCTTTTGTCCGTCCAGATTTTTTTTTTTTCATTGCGTGCGCGCGGGAGTGAGGAGTTTAGTTTAGTTTTGGTTAACTGTCCTTGGCTTTTTTTTTTTTTTTTTTTTGTTTTGAAGGACATAATTTCATTTTTTCTAATGACAAGTTAATCTAATAAATCGAATAAAATAAATTAAGGTACTATTGGAAAACTTGATTCTTATTTTAAAACAAAAGGAACAGTATTAATTTTCACTCACATATTATTGTTTATTACATATATAAGCAAGTTGGTTCAGATTTATGGTTGTTTATGATTCATGATTCATGAAATTCAATTATCAGTATTCATGTTGTAGACTTTTAATTTCAGCTTGAAATATTTTAACAAAGGCATCCATTATTCCGAAGTTAGAGAGAAAATAAATGGATAAATTCCTGGGTGGCCCAAATTAAATAAAGCCCAGTAAATGAAATCCAGCATTATCAGATGGGCCGACCTGTGGTAAGTTAAAAGTTCATTTTAATTGATCCTCTTTTATTTGGAGAACGGGGAAATCAAAGGCTATGTTTGTTTATGATCGACGGTGGGTGTTTGGAGTACTGTAGACATATATAAAAGTAAAATGGAGGGCATTAATGTCATTTTAGTTTTCCCTCCAAAAAATTTAGACTATAATTAGTAACTTTTCCTATTTTTGGTATGTTCATAACTTTTATTTATTTATTTTTAAATAGAAATTATTTTTTCATCTTAAATCCGATTTTTATGCATAATATACCAAATTATTCATCTTTTCACGAGCTTCGATTTGACATCCATATCACATACATTATAATGAGATATTTGATTTGAATAAACAGATTGTTTGTTGGTTAATTTTTGTGCTATAATTGATGGTCATTGTAACTTGAACTATAATATTTTGGTTTTAGTTGCAACTAAAATTAGTAAAATAATTTCTTTAAAAAAATCATGAGTATTTTTTTATAATTATTTTTAATTACCTATTTATATTTTTAATAGTGCGTATTTTGTTAAAATTACTCTTTTAATTAAATTTATTCTTTGCAGCCTAAATTATGACATTTCTTAATTTTTGCAATCTTTTTAATTTTTTTACTTTTACTAATATTCAGTTATATATTTCTAAACTTTGTAAGCTAAATAATACTTTATCGCACTAACCAACATCAACTGTCTTTTTACTCTTAAATCTAAATAGCTTTTTCTGCATTAATCAATTTTTATCTTCAAATAAATAAAATTATTTGTAAGAAAAATATAACATTTACATAAATAATTTACAATACCATATAAAATACCGAAATATCCAAATATTTTGAAGAGCTCGTAGACTTTAATTTGTTATTTGAATTATTAAATACCTTTTGAATTTTATTTTGTTAAAATAAAAATTTATTAAATAAAATTATTTAAGTATATTTGAAATCACCAAATGAAATCTCAAAAGCTGCAAATGAAAATCTAACTTTATAATTAGAACTGAAAATTTATTTAGATAAATTAAATAAATATAAAATAAAAGTAGGGACATAAAGAAAAACAATATTAAACTTTACATTACATATGAACTACCCAAATAAAATATCATTGTTCCATTTATTATATATTTCATGGATATTTTAAATTATTTATAGTTAGAATTTAAAAATTATTTTATAAATTAAAAAAATCTATATATATTTATACATATAAGTCACGGTAGGGACACTTCTGTAAGTAACACTTTCCAGCCTAAAATTTCAGACTGTGATTGATAAGTTATTGTCACATTTAGTAAAAATCAAAATTAATTTTACTTTCTAAAGTGGCAAATATCTTTTTTTATTTCTAATATATTTATTATGTGTACTATATCAAATTAATCATCTTTTGACGATATTCGATTTGACATCCATATGATATATATATATATATATATATATATATAATTATAAAATATTCTATTTAAAATATTATATTATTTGTTCGTTGATTATTTGAATAAGATTTCAGTATTTATTGTATGTTGCAAAACAAATATAGCATTGATTCGGAACAAAACTAAAAATCATTCAAATAATTATCTTTTACAAATTATAGTACTTGATTATTTCATTAAAACGACAACTAATCAGTTTGATTTATTTGAATTTATTGTCTCAAGTTTTCTTCATTTATTACATTGAGAGAAAAATCATTGTATATACAGTGGAACACATACTTTATCGAATTAAAAGCGATGGTTAATATTTGATTTATAATCATCTTATTAAATTATTAAATTTGCTAATGTTTATTTGTTATAATAATTATTTTTGTTGATAAATCACAAAACTATGACTTTCTCTCATATATATAACTTCATATATGGTAATTAATCTTAAAAAAAATATTACTTTTTTATATTTTGCATATATCAACGTTACTTTTCTATAAATAATTACACTTTGCAACCTAAACTATGTTATTATACAAGTTCCAACTAAACTTCTTTTAAATAAGTAAAATTAACCAACTTAAACTATATATACTTTTTAGACTTTGCAACATAAACAATAGTTGGTCACATTAACCAATCTCAATTATGTCCTTTTTTTTTTTTTCACATTTTGTGACCTAAGCAATATTTTTACAGTAACCAATGTGTATCTTTAGATGAATCTACTATTTACAATATAAACGTATAATTTAATTGAAACTTTTCAACATATATATGAAAGTATTAAGAAATATTAAAGAATTCATATGTTTTATTTTGTCATTCGAACTATTGAAAAGATAAAAGATATTTTATTTTGTTATTCCAACTATTGAATAACTTTTGAATCTTATTTTGTTATTTTTTTTTATTTTGTTATTCTTTGTATATCTAAATACCAAGTAAGATATTAAAACTTACAACTAAGATTTTTCAAAAGTAAATAGTTATAATTAGAATTTAAAACTTTATTTAGATAAATTTAAATATTTAAAGTAGAATGGAAAAAATGAAAGAAAAATAATCTTCTTATAACCTTATTCAGTTTATTTTATTTAATAATATGAGTTGATAGTTAAATATTTATGTTTGTTTTAACATTCAGAATTAATTAAGCTACAATTCATATAGGTGAAGAATGAAACAGACACACGAAATGTGCGTTTGGATTTCAAAGATAAGAAATGAACATTTTGAAAAAGATATTTATCTTAATATTAATTTTTATATATATACATATATAATATACCTATATATAAAGTGAGTTATATTAAATTCATGTATAAGATGCGAGAAACTTATATTCACATTATTTATAATTTTATTTATGTTTAGGGTAAAACGAACACATATTTAAATATTAGACTATATCATATTTAGTTTTATTAAAATCATTACTTTTTAAATAAACTTCCGTGCATCGCACGGGAATAGTACTAGTAGAAAATAAAGTGGAATATAAAGTTGGAGTAAATAAGTGAGGTGATTATAATATAAAAAGTGGTAAATATGATTTGATGTGTATAAAATGTAGTTAGTGAATAATTGGTTAACGATTAAAGTTGTACTGTGAATTGGATTTGATTGATAATGTGTGTAAGATATAGTCAGTGAATGATTGATTGGTGATTAAAGTTGTATTGAGAATTCGGTTTGATTGATGATGTATGTGATGGACACATCGTAGATTGATGATTGATGTTTTGTTGTTTGGTAGTTAGAAAATTTTATTAGGAGGCTCTAGAGTTGAACACAATTTATTAAACACAATCTAGAACCAAATACAAATGAATTTGCTAAATCCTGACCGCCGTGCCTAACTATAAACAAACAGGCCCATAGATCACAAAATTTCAAACCCTAATCCGTCAATTTCAGTTCAATTGAGTTCGACAACGAAGAACCGTAGGTATGGGAAAAGAAGTAGCAGCGAAGGATTGGGTGAGTGGTTCTTATGATTCAATTCAACGCATTTCCAAAATTCTTCCGAATTTCTTATAATTCTATCTAGTTTCTGGAATCTAGCTCCATGGATAGGTTATTCCTTCGTTCTTCTCCCCTAAAAATCACAATGTTTAAGCTTCTTATACAATAAAGCAGCAAAATCTCTCTCTCTAAACCAGGGTGAAGCAGAGAGCTTTGTTCATTGGGGGCGTTTGAGATGGCATCAAGACATTAAAACCCGTGGATGGCAATAAAGTGAGTCACCTGACCATAAAATACATAGTTGAATTGCAAAAATATGGACATTTAGATAATGCAATTCTACTGCCTAGCATTTATGATCATTGTTCTAGTTCTAGCTACCTGGAACATTCTCAGCAATAGAAGCAACGGACACAAGCTCCTCCTGCTGTAGGTATTGCGGCTCAAATCGGGTCGATTTGTAGCTATGGAGGAGGTAATGGAATGTGCATTCAACCCGTGCATTTTGTAAAGCAATCTGAAAGGTTGGTAATTTACTAACTTTTATGAAGCTAAAATTTGTTTGTGCCAGGTTGTAGGGGATTCGGAGAAGAGTAAATAACTGAATGGGGATAGAGATTGATAGGGGAGAAATATACTTTATCCTTGCACGGGAATCTGACCACTGAGGATACGGGTCAAAGACAGTGCCCTTGACCTAAGGACTTGAGATCCCGCCAGCTCTTGTGCCTCGGGAGCACGACAGAGCTGTGTCACCCCTGCAGGGATGAGTCTCATGTGCCGACCCGGTATGGATCAGCCCTGCAGGGTTGAGGTGTCATGGCGTGACTATTGTTGGTACCAGCTCTGGCGGAAGGGATTCAGCTCTGATGACCCCTCAGTTGGGTCATTGGCCCTGAACGGAAGGATTCAATGTGATCCTCCAGGTGCACCAGTGAGAAGCGCTGGAGCAGGACCGGAGCCCTGTAGATGGAGGGGCCTGCATTGGTTACTTAGGGACCAAGATATGCGCTCCTCAAACTCCGACAACAAGTACAGACAACTGGAGCTAAAAGTACAGACAACTGTGGGTCGTACTGAAAAAAGTACTGTGCCCTCTGACACTGCCGCCGGGTACAGAGGGACAGTTGGCACGATTTTATTGGGCAACCCAAAATGACATTTTGGCCCTTTGCCCTAGTAAACAGTAAGTATAAATAGGAGTTCATTCATCTTCAAAAAGGTTACACACTCTTAACTCTCTATTCTTCTTGCTTGAACATCAATCTTCGAGCAGAGCACTGACTTGAGCCTCGGAGGGTTTTCGCCGGGGCACCCCCCGGCTCTGTTTTGTAGGCACGTGGAAGAAGCGACAAAGGAGAGGGAATTTGCACCTAGCTCACGGATTCTTTTTGGGGATCATTCATAGGTATTCCTCTGAATATTCAACACTGTTGAGAGGTGGATTACAAACCGCCTCTATCAACTGGCGCCGTCTGTGGGAACTTTGGGTTCAAGGCGTGAGGCTTACCATCGTTCCTTTTAACTAAAAACTGTTTATCACCTCTGAGGGAGTTCGGGACTTCCCGTGGGAATCGTAAAATTGTTAATTTACTGTTTGCTAAATCATTCATAGAGCATGGCTGGAGATAACACTACACGGGATTTGACAGCTGCATTCGAAGGAGAGGCTACAGAGAGGAATCTCTCTGAGGGGATTGGGTTTACCCCTCCAGGGAACACTCCGATGGGTGCTACTGTGGGTACCACCCCGGCTACGGAGGGCCGAAGTGGAGTCACCTTGCCCCCTCCACCGGGGGGCACAACTGTGACAACGACAACGGAGCATCTCAATAACCTGATAAAAATGGCCATTGACAGCGCACTGGCCAATAGGGGGGACTCTCAGGGCCATCGCCTGGCCTCGCTCCCGTGGAGAATAGGCAGCAGGTCCAAGGCACGGCCAGAAGGCCTATCCCTGTGGAAGACGTGGCGCAAACGGAGGTAAATTCGACTAGGAGGGCACTCTCCCCTCAGGCTGGCCGGCAACCAGCCATGGAGGAGCGTAGAGCCCCGAGGCTGCAACGAGCACCACCAGGGGGAAGGGTGGCATCTCCAACGGAGGTGGAGGAGACAAATGATTATGACGCAAGTTACGCAGATACTGTGAATACAGTGAATCAGCAGCTGCAGGATCTGCGCAGGGAGATGGAGGAGTTGCGAAGAAGTAGGGATGGGGGTACTCGCAGGCCATTCAGAGCTGTGGGCTCTCCGTTCACAGAGGAAATTTTGGCAGACCCGCTGCCCCCAAACTTTAAAACGCTGTCGTATGAATATGATGGGACTGCAGATCCACACGACCACCTGCTGAGGTTTGAGAATGGGGCTCTGCTGCACCAATACACTAAGGGGGTGAAGTGTAGGGTTTTTCTGACAACGCTGACCAAGTCTGCTCAACAGTGGTTCAGCCAGCTACCAGCGGGATCGGTGACTTCTTTCGGAGAGTTGAGTTCCTTGTTTGTAAATCAATTTGCCAGTGCAAGGAGGCAACAAAAGTCGGCCCTGACATTGATGAGTCTGAAACAGGGTCAATCAGAGAGCCTCAGGAAATATGTGGGAAGGTTTAACGCTGCAGCTCTGGAGGTGCCATCCGCCACCTCAGAGGTTAAAATTAATGCATTGGCACAAGACCTGGTGGATGGAGACTTTTTCCGATCTTTGGCGAAGCGCACGCCACGAACCTTTGACGAGCTCCTGGAGAGAGCGGACAAGTACATCAATCTGGAGGAGGCCCGCAGTGGTCGAAAGAGGGAGGAAAAGGCAGTGGAAAGGAAAAGGGAGACGATGGAGAAGGAGCGTAAGCCAGGGGAGAAGAGCAGGTCTGCGAGGGGGCCCCGCTTCGAGAATTACACCCCATTAACTCTGAGACCTTCGGAGCTGTTGGAGATAGCAGCGGAGATCCCGGAGTTCAAGTACCCTGCCACTGCATATACGGGCCCCAAGCACCCGAGATCGGAGACGTATTGTCAATACCATAACGACTACGGCCATGAGACGGACAAGTGTCGTTATTTAAAAGATATGATAGAAAAACTTATAAAGGAGGGGCATTTGGTGGAGTATGTTAAGAAGGAAAGAGACAGGGGGAGAAGCTACAAGCGCAGGGACCGTGAGGATAAGGGCAAAGAGCCTGCAGAGGAGCCCAGGGCTAGGGAGGATTGTGGCCAAAAGAAGGCATATATCCAAATGATCGTCGGGGGACCGGAGGATGGTGACTCCCACTGGGCCAGGAAAGCCTCTGCACGAGAGATGGCCTGGTTTCCCAGGGGTGAGGTCTCGGAGGTGGCCACTGGGGGAAGAGAGTTCCCCCGTATCGAGTTTGGCCCTGGCGACGCAGGGTTAACGAAGAATCCCCATAACGATGCGCTAGTAATTACCGCTGATATAGGAGGGGCCACAGTAGCCCGAATCTTTGTAGACACGGGGAGCTCTGCCAATATCCTTTTCCAAGATTGCTTTTTGAAGATGGGGTTGAATGTGAAACTGACCCCTGTGAATACAGCCCTGTATGGGTTTGCCGGAGGATCGGTGCAGCCACTAGGGCAGGTGACTCTGCAGGTGGAGCTGGGCAAGGAGCCGCTGCGGCGGGTACAGATGCTGAACTTCCTGGTAGTGGAGGCCCCCAGTTCTTACAACGTTATCTTTGGAAGACCTATGTTGAACTGCTTCGCGGCTATCATCTCTCTAACCTATATGAAGTTGAAGTTCCCAGTAGGAACTAGAGTGGGGGAGGTCAGTGGTGACCAACTCACTGCAAGGAGGTGCTACGCTGACATTGTCAAGAAATCCACTCATATGGTGCAGGGAGTGCCGAATCAGCAGGGCAGAGGCCGAGAGAAGAGGATGAGAATGACGGAGAGGGAGGAACTCGACCCAGAGATGAGGGTCAGACCTGAGGAGGAGTTAATGCAGGTGGAGCTGTATCCTAACAAGGTGGGTTTCACCACCCGGATTGGGACTCAAATGAGTCACGAAGTGGCCGAAGCAGTGGTGCAGAGCCTCAGGAGAAATGCGGATTTGTTTGCCTTTGAACCAAGAGACATGATCGGAATCGACCCGAAAATAGCGCTCCACAGGCTGAACGTGGACCCACTGGCCAGGCCAGTCAAACAAAAGATGCGGCAATTTGGTCCGGAGAAGGACATGGCTATAAAGGAGGAGGTGGTAAAGCTGTTGGAAGCAGGGCACATAGTTGAGGTGCAGTTCCCGGAATGGCTTTCCAACGCTGTCATGGTAGCCAAGGAGTCAGGTTCATGGAGGATGTGTATAGATTTTAGGGACCTCAATAAGGCGTGCCCTAAGGACCATTATCCGCAACCTAGGATCGACCAGTTGGTCGACTCCACCTCTGGATGTGAACTGTTGTCCATAATGGATGTTTATCAGGGCTACCACCAGATTCAACTCTCCATGGAGGACATCCCTAGAGCTTGCTTCGTGGTATCATGTGGAACGTATGGGTATGTGAAGATGCCCTTCGGACTGAAGAACGCCGGAGCTACCTACCAGAGGACGGTGGATACAGTGTTCCAAGCACAGTTGGGTCGTAATATGGAGGCTTATGTGGATGATATGCTGGTCAAGAGCGTTGCAGCAATGGACCACCCTGCAGACCTGGAGGAGGTCTTTGGGGTGATCCGGGGAATGAGGCTGAATCTAGCAAAATGCTCCTTTGGGGTGCAAACAGGAAAATTCCTAGGATATATGGTGACTAGGCAAGGGATCGAGGTGAACCTCTCCAAGGTCAGGGCTGTTCGGGAAATGCAGTCCCCAAGAAACATAAAGGAAATCCAAAGGTTGAATTGGCGTATTGCAGCTCTGAGCCGATTCATCTCAAAGTCAGCAGAACGAGGTCTCCCTTTCTTCAAAATATTGAGAAAGGGGTCGAAATTTGAATGGACGGAGGAGTGTGAGAGGGCCTTTCAGGAGCTGAAGGATCATCTCACCGCGTTGCCCCTGCTTACTAAGCCGGTGCAGGGAGAAGTGTTATATTTGTATTTCTCTGTCGGAGATACAGCGCTGAGTTCGGTGCTCCTCAGGGAGGATGCGGGGGTGCAACATCCTATCTATTATGTTAGCAAAATGATACAAGGGCTAGAGGTGAGGTATTCCGAGATAGAAAAGTTAGCTCTGGCTGTGATGGTCGCCGCTAGGAGGTTGAGGCCCTATTTTTTGTCCCACAAAGTGATTGTGAGGACAAACACTCAGCTCCGACAAACACTCAGTCGCCCAGATCTGTCAGGGAGGATGGTGAAGTGGGCTGTGGAGCTGGGGGAATATGACGTGGAATTCAAGCCTAGGGTGGCCATCAAAGCTCAAGCTCTGGCCGACTTCATACAAGAAACAACTCGGGTCCCAGAGTTGGAGTTATGGAAGATATTTGTGGACGGATCAGTTTCCCAAGCGGGATGCGGTGCAGGGGTAGTGGTGATTTGCCCAGCAGGCGAGGAGCTCTAGTTTGCCGTGAGATTTGAGTTTCGAACCTCTAACAACGAGGCTGAATACGAGGCTTTAATCCAGGGACTCACCATAGCTTCAGAGTTGGGAGCGCAGAGGGTGGTTGTCCATTCGGACTCACAGTTGGTAGCCCAGCAGGTCCTGGGGACGTACGAGAGGCGAAGCGTGAAAATGATTAAGTACGCAGAGCTGGTAGGGAAATGGAAGGACAAGTTCACAGAGCTGAACATTGTGCAAATCCCAAGGGAGGAAAACAGCAAAGCGGATACGCTGGCCAAGATGGCGGGAGCGATGAGTGAGGGGGCAAAGGGCAAGATCACCCTTGTCACACTGGAGAGAGGGACAATAGAGATGAACGTTGCTGCCGTGGAGGAGCAGGATGATTGGAGAACACCCATCGTGCGTTACCTCAGGACTGGGAGAAGTGAGATGGGAGGACCACGAAGCTCGGCGTATGCTAGGTACTATCTCTTATGTGATCAATTGTACAAAAGGTTGTTCGCTCAGCCACATGCAAGGTGCTTGTCCAGAGAAGAAGGGAATTACGTCCTCCGTGAGCTCCATGAGGGCTGCGCTGGCAGCCACACCGGCCCACGGGATATTGTGAGAAGGGTCACCAGAGCTGGATATTATTGGCCCACCATGGTCCACGACGCAGAGGAGCTGATTCGAAGGTGTGACAAGTGCCAAAGGCATGGACCACTGATTCACACACCGGCGGAAGAAATGGGGGTTATGTATTCTCCGTGCCTTTTTGATAAGTGGGGGATAGACATAGTTGGAAAATTTACTGCTGCTCCAGGGAAGAAGGTGTTTTTGATAGTTGCAGTGGATTACTTCACCAAATGGGTGGAGGCTGAGGCAGTGGCCAAAATTGAAGAGGATAATATCTTAAGGTTCTTGTGGCAAAATATATGCTGCAGGTATGGTATCCCGAGAATCCTTGTATCGGACAACGGAACCCAGTTCTGTGGATCGAAGGTGCAGAGTTGGTGCAAAGAAATGAAGATCAGACAGCGCTTCACGTCAGTGGCCCATCCTCAAGCAAATGGGCAAGTGGAAGTCACAAACCGTACACTGTTAGAGGGCATAAGGACTCGACTGGAGAAAGCCGGTGGAAAGTGGGCCGAGGAGCTGGATTCTGTCTTATGGTCTTATCGAACAGGCCCTAAAACCGCTACAGGAGAAACTCCCTTCAACTTAGTCTATGGAGCGTCAGCGGTGATCCCGACAGAGGTGGGGATGGAAACGCACCGCATAACAAATTATGACGAAGTCCAGAATGAGGTTCTAATGAGAGAAAACCTGGACATGCTGGAGGAGGTGAGAGAGAAGGCCAGGATCAGAGCTAATAAATACAAGGGGCAAATACGTGCCGCTTACAATAAGAGAGTGAAGCCCAGAAGGTTCGAAGTGGGGGACCTCGTGCTGAGGAGGGCGGATGCTCTCAATGCAACAGGGAAGTTGGAGCCTAATTGGGAGGGCCCATTTATCATTGCCAAAGTGTTAGGAGGTGGAGTTTATGAGCTGCATAACGAAGAAGGAAGGCCGGTGCTGAGGCCCTGGAACATTTTGTAGGAAAGCCCTCCAGCTGTGACGGGAATTGGAAACCCCGCTGGGCTGTACTTACCCCTCGTCTTGCGGGCTGGCCCTTCCCCTGCGAATGGGTCAGCTCTGCACCTCGCCATTCTCGTCCCTCAATTACCTGCATCCCTGAGGAGGACCGGGAAGTTATGAGAAAGTTGAACTCCCACGTTAGGAGAAAAGGATCTCACTTCCCCATAATATCCTTCCTTAGAGATGATGCAGTGCTAGCAAAGTATGGCTTCTTGGGAAATGAGGATAAACCCATGACAGCCCCTGGTAACTATCAGCTCTGAGCATTCCCAACTCTGTTCCCGTGTTATCTTCTAAATAGTTATTTTTCGTGCGCAGATATGGACTTCAACTTCCTGCTAGCTGATGACGAGGGCCCTGCAGCTCGTGATCAGCCCTCCGGAGGAACAGAGGAGGATACCTCCGATGCTCTCCAGATTATCGAGCAGGATCCAACTCTGCCTTCTGCAACTCTAACCCCCACTCCTGCCTGCTCTGGACAAAAAGGCACTGCCAAAGGCAAGAGTGCGGGCTCCTCCACAGCTGCAACCGCTCAGGCACCTTCTAAAGATAAGGGAAAAAGACCGGCCCATTCCAGCGCTGATCTCCCTCCCTCTAAGAAGTCTAAACAAGGGAAGTCTGGCGGCTCTGACAAGACCGCAGACAAACATCGTGGCAAAGGCAGGGGGGACGTTCGCAGAGCTGCGAACGATTACTACACATTGAACCTGCCAAAAGGGTTCCTGGCCCTCTCCAAAGCTCAGTGCACTACCTTCCTGAAAGAGATCCCCACGGTGGAGGACAATGCGACCATGAGCGCTGACAGCGACGAGCGCAATGACGAGATCATGGATCAGCACCTCGTCCAGGTGCTTAAGAGCTTTGGACTTCTACTTATTCATCTGTCTCTTATCTTTTATAAAATATTCACCTCCCTCTTGTTAATGTAGTTCCTGGCCTACTATGGCCATCACAGAAGCCGCACAAGCTCCTCAGCGGTGAAAGACCTCAGAGCTGATTTCGACAAGTCTCAGGAGCAATTGACCAAGCTCACGGAAGACTATTCGGTGCTGAAGCTTGATCAGGCAGAGCTGCAGAAACACAACACCGTTCTCACTACTGAGAACGAGAAACTGAAAGCCGAGCTCGCCGCTGCAGAGGCCAATCACCGAGAGGCCTTAAGAGATCTGAGGGGGAGAGAAGCCGAAGCTTTGTCTCAAGGCAGAGCTGAGGGGATTGAGCAGTGCTGTCGGCACCTACTTACCAGTGAGCTGGGCCAGTCCTTTTTGAAGGAGCTGCAGCAGAAGCTCATTGAAGACTATCGGAACAGCTCTGCTTATATCCGCGATATGGCTCCCTTTCTGAGGGGTTTCATCCGTGCGGGTTTCAATGCCGCTGCTGCTGACGCCCAAGCCAAGGGTTTTGAAGGGGAGCTACCCTTTGATTTGTCAAAGATCACCCCAACACTGCAGCTCCCAGTCAGCTTCAAAGGTGATCCCTCTCAACCGCCTACCGCTCCCTGGTGGATCCCTGCCATCCGCGCCGCTGCATCCCTTGTGACTGCCGAGGATGTAGAGCCGGAAGCGTTGAGGGAGGCAACGGAACCTTTCGTTGACCTCTCCAGTGCACCGAAAGATGCCTCCGTTCCCCCTGCACCGCCGACGGCGGGACCATCTTCTTCGACTGCCCCAGTGCCGGCATCAGGCGCTGGTCAGCGCAGGGGTGATGCAGAGGAGGAAGACTCAGAAGCTGAGGATTCGCCCTGAATGCCTTAGTATATTTTTCCTCATTTTGTAATAGATCAGGGCTTGGACTTCTTGTAAATATTCTTATATCTTAATGAAATCAACTTTCTTTCTTTTGCAATGCCTTCACACACACATTTTTTTTTTTTTTTAAACACTGGGCTTCATCGCGCCGAAACGCGCAGTGTTCTCCCCCCTGAGTTCGCTTCAGGGCATCTGAAGGGAAACCGTTCCAGAGCTGCTGGGGCCAGAGGGGAGGTTCTTTCTCAAACCCTCGGCTTGCATCATTTTGAGCCAGGGCTGGGACACCCCCATGACCTGAGGACTCAGCTCTGGGTCCAAGGGCGAGGTTCTTTCTCAAGCCCTTGGCTTGCATCATTTTGAGCCAGGACTGGGACACCCCCATGCCCTGAGGACTCAGCTCTGGGGCCAAGGGCGAGGTTCTTTCTCAAGCCCTTGGCTTGCATCATTTTGAGCCAGGACTGGGACACCCCCATGCCCTGAGGACTCAGCTCTGGGGCCAAGGGCGAGGTTCTTTCTCAAGCCCTTGGCTTGCATCATTTTGAGCCAGGGCTGGGACATCCCCATGCCCTGAGGACTCAGCTCTGGGACATCCCCATGCCCTGAGGACTCATCTCTTGTGGGGCGCTCGTTAAGCCAATGCCCCTTAAGGTTATTTTCCAGTTTAAGTAACACATTCATGACTTTCCACTGGTGGAGAGGCCCTGATAACTTGGACCCTCCTCTTTCATTAAACCGGGAAGATTTTACAACTTTGGTTTCTCTCCCTTAACTAAAAACATTAAAACATCCTGCCTTCAACTATACATAGTACTTTTTTAGGTTACTCACGTTCCAGGGCCTCAGCACCGGCCTTCCTTCTTCGTTCTGCAGCTCATAAGCTCCACCTCCTAACACTTTGGCAATGATAAATGGGCCCTCCCAATTAGGCTCCAACTTCCCTGTTGCCTTGAGAGCATCCGCCCTCCTCAGCACGAGGTCCTCCACTTCGAACCTTCAGGGCTTCACTCTCTTATTGTAAGCGGCACGTATTTGCCCCTTGTATTTATCAGCTCTGATCCTGGCCTTCTCTCTCACCTCCTCCAGCATGTCCAGGTTTTCTCTCATTAGAACCTCATTCTGGACTTCGTCATAATTTGTTATGCGGTGCGTTTCCATCCCCACCTCTGCCGGGATCACCGCTGACGCTTCATAGACTAAGTTGAAGGGAGTTTCTCCTGTAGCGGTTTTAGGGCCTGTTCGATAAGACCATAAGACAGAATCCAGCTCCTCGGCCCACTTTCCACCCGCTTTCTCCAGTCGAGTCCTTATGCCCTCTAACAGTGTACGGTTTGTGACTTCCACTTGCCCATTTGCTTGAGGATGGGCCACTGACGTGAAGCGCTGTCTGATCTTCATTTCTTTGCACCAACTCTGCACCTTCGATCCGCAGAACTGGGTTCCGTTGTCCGATACAAGGATTCTCGGGGTGCCATACCTGCAGCATATATTTTTCCACAAGAACCTTAAGATATTATCCTCTTCAATTTTGGCCACTGCCTCAGCCTCCACCCATTTGGTGAAGTAATCCACTGCAACTATCAAAAACACATTCTTCCCTGGAGCAGCAGTAAATTTTCCAACTATGTCTATCCCCCACTTATCAAAAAGGCACGGAGAATACATAACCCCCATTTCTTCCGCCGGTGTGTGAATCAGTGGTCCATGCCTTTGGCACTTGTCACACCTTCGAATCAGCTCCTCTGCGTCGTGGACCATGGTGGGCCAATAATATCCAGCTCTGGTGACCCTTCTCACAATATCCCGTGGGCCGGTGTGGCTGCCAGCGCAGCCCTCATGGAGCTCACGGAGGACGTAATTCCCTTCTTCTCTGGACAAGCACCTTGCATGTGGCTGAGCGAACAACCTTTTGTACAATTGATCACCTATGAGACAGTACCTAGAATACGCCGAGCTTCGTGGTCCTCCCATCTCACTTCTCCCAGTCCTGAGGTAACGCACGATGGGTGTTCTCCAATCATCCTGCTCCTCCACGGCAGCAACGTTCATCTCTATTGTCCCTCTCTCCAGTGTGACAAGGGTGATCTTGCCCTTTGCCCCCTCACTCATCGCTCCCGCCATCTTGGCCAGCGTATCCGCTTTGCTGTTTTCCTCCCTTGGGATTTGCACAATGTTCAGCTCTGTGAACTTGTCCTTCCATTTCCCTACCAGCTCTGCGTACTGAATCATTTTCACGCTTCGCCTCTCGTACGTCCCCAAGACCTGCTGGCCTACCAACTGTGAGTCCGAATGGACAACCACCCTCTGCGCTCCCAACTCTGAAGCTATGGTGAGTCCCTGGATTAAAGCCTCATATTCAGCCTCGTTGTTAGAGGTTCAAAACTCAAATCTCACGGCAAACTGGAGCTCCTCGCCTGCTGGGAAAATCACCACTACCCCTGCACCGCATCCCGCTTGGGAAATCGATCCGTCCACAAATATCTTCCATAACTCCAACTCTGGGACCCGAGTTGTTTCTTGTATGAAGTCGGCCAGAGCTTGAGCTTTGATGGCCACCCTAGGCTCGAATTCCACGTCATATTCCCCCAGCTCCACAGCCCACTTCACCATCCTCCCTGACAGATCTGGGCGACTGAGTGTTTGTCGGAGCTGAGTGTTTGTCCTCACAATCACTTTGTGGGACAAAAAATAGAGCCTCAACCTCCTAGCGGCGACCATAACAGCCAGAGCTGACTTTTTCTATCTCGGAATACCTCACCTCTGGCCCTTGTATCATTTTGCTAACATAATAGATATGACGCTGCACCCCCGCATCCTCCCTGAGGAGCACCGAACTCAGCGCTGTATCTCCGACAGAGAAATACAAATATAACACTTCTCCCTGCACCGGCTTAGTAAGCAGGGGCAACGCGGTGGGATGATCCTTCAGCTCCTGAAAGGCCCTCTCACATCCTCCGTCCATTCAAATTTCGACCCCTTTCTCAATATTTTGAAGAAAGGGAGACCTCGTTCTGCTGACTTTGAGATGAATCGGCTCAGAGCTGCAATACGCCCATTCAACCTTTGGATTTCCTTTATGTTTCTTGGGGACTGCATTTCCCGAACAGCCCTGACCTTGGAGGGGTTCACCTCGATCCCTTGCCTAGTCACCATATATCCTAAGAATTTTCCTGTTTGCACCCCAAAGGAGCATTTTGCTGGATTCAGCCTCATTCCACATCGCCGGATCACCCCAAAGACCTCCTCCAGGTCTGCAGGGTGGTCCATTGCTGCGACGCTCTTGACCAGCATATCATCCACATAAGCCTCCATGTTACGACCCAACTGTGCTTGGAACACTGTATCCACCATCCTCTGGTAGGTAGCTCCGGCGTTCTTCAGTCCGAAGGGCATCTTCACATACCCATACATTCCACATGATACCACGAAGCAAGCTCTAGGGATGTCCTCCGTGGAGAGTTGAATCTGGTGGTAGCCCTGATAAGCATCCATCATGGACAACAGTTCACATCCAGAGGTGGAGTCGACCAACTGGTCGATCCTAGGTAGCGGATAATGGTCCTTAGGGCACGCCTTATTGAGGTCCCTAAAATCTATACACATCCTCCATGAACCTGACTCCTTGGCTACCATGACAGTGTTGGAAAGCCATTCCGGAAACTGCACCTCAACTATGTGCCCTGCTTCCAACAGCTTTACCACCTCCTCCTTTATAGCCCTGTCCTTCTCCGGACCAAATTGCCGCATCTTTTGTTTGACTGGCCTGGCCAGTGGGTCCACGTTCAGCCTGTGGAGCGCTATTTTCGGGTCGATTCCGATCATGTCTCTTGGTTCAAAGGCAAACAAATCCGCATTTCTCCTGAGGCTCTGCACCACTGCTTCGGCCACTTCGTGACTCATTTGAGTCTACAAAGATTCGGGCTACTGTGGCCCCTCCTATATCAGCGGTGATTACTAGCGCATCGTTATGAGGATTCTTCGTTAACCCTGCGTCGCCAGGGCCAAACTCGATACGGGGGAACTCTCTTCCCCCAGTGGCCACCTCCGAGACCTCACCCCTGGGAAACCAGGCCATCTCTCGTGCAGAGGCTTTCCTGGCCCGGTGGGAGTCACCATCCTCCGGTCCCCCGACAATCATTTGGATATATGCCTTCTTTTGGCCAGAATCCTCCCTAGCCCTGGGCTCCTCTGCAGGCTCTTTGCCCTTATCCTCACGGTCCCTGCGCTTGTAGCTTCTCCCCCTATCTCTTTCCTTCTTAACATACTCCACCAAATGCCCCTCCTTTATAAGTTTTTCTATCATATCTTTTAAATGACGACACTTGTCCGTCTCATGGCCGTAGTCGTTATGGTATCGACAATACGTCTCCGATCTCGGGTGCTTGGGGCCCGTATATGCAGTGGCAGCGTACTTGAACTCCGGGATCTCCGCTGCTATCTCCAACAGCTCCGAAGGTCTCAGAGTTAATGGGTGTAATTCTCGAAGCGGGGCCCCCCCGCAGACCTGCTCTTCTCCCCTGGCTTACGCTCCTTCTCCATCGTCTCCCTTTTCCTTTCCACTGCCTTTTCCTCCCTCTTTCGACCACTGCGGGCCTCCTCCAAATTGATGTACTTGTCCGTTCTCTCCAGGAGCTCGTCAAAGGTTCGTGGCGTGCGCTTCGCCAAAGATCGAAAAAAGTCTCCATCCACCAGGCCTTGTGCCAATGCATTAATTTTAACCTCTGAGGTGGCGGATGGCACCTCCAGAGCTGCAGCGTTAAACCTTCCCACATATTTCCTGAGGCTCTCTGATTGACCCTGTTTCAGACTCATCAATGTCAGGGCCGACTTTTGTTGCCTCCTTGCACTGGCAAATTGATGTACAAACAAGGAACTCAACTCTCCGAAAGAAGTCACCGATCCCGCTGGTAGCTGGCTGAACCACTGTTGAGCAGACTTGGTCAGCATTGTCAGAAAAACCCTACACTTCACCCCCTCAGTGTATTGGTGCAGCAGAGCCCCGTTCTCAAACCTCAGCAGGTGGTCGTGTGGATCTGCAGTCCCATCATATTCATACGACAGCGTTTTAAAGTTTGGGGGCAGCGGGTCTGCCAAAATTTCCTCTGTGAACGGAGAGCCCACAACTCTGAATGGCCTGCGATTACCCCCATCCCTACTTCTTCGCAACTCCTCCATCTCCCTGCGCAGATCCTGCAGCTGCTGATTCACTGTATTCACAGTATCTGCGTAACTTGCGTCATAATCATTTGTCTCCTCCACCTCCGTTGGAGGTGCCACCCTTCCCCCTGGTGGTGCTCGTTGCAGCCTCGGGGCTCTACGCTCCTCCATGGCTGGTTGCCGGCCAGCCTGAGGGGAGAGTGTCCTCCTAGTCGAATTTACCTCCGTTTGCGCCACGTCTTCCACAGGGATAGGCCTTCTGCCCGTGCCTTGGACCTGCTCCCTATTCTCCACGGGAGCGAGGCCAGGCGATGGCCCTGAGAGTCCCCCCCTATTGGCCAGTGCGCTGTCAATGGCCATTTTTATCAGGTAATTGAGATGCTCCGTTGTCGTTGTCACAGTTGTGCCCCTCGGTGGAGGGGGCAAGGTGACTCCCCTTCGGCCCTCCGTAGCCGGGGTGGTACCCACAGTAGCACCCGTCGGAGTGTTCCCTGGAGGGGTAAACCCAATCCCCTCAGGGAGATTCCTCTCTGTAGCCTCTCCTTCGAATGCAGCTGTCAAATACCGTGTAGTGCTATCTCCAGCCATGCTCTATGAATGATTTAGCAAACAGTAAATTAACAATTTTACGATTCCCACGGGAAGTCCCGAACTCCCTCAGAGGTGATAAACAGTTTTTAGTTAAAAGGGACGATGGTAAGCCTCACGCCTTGAACCCAAAGTTCCCACAGACGGCGCCAATTGATAGAGGCGGTTTGTAATCCACCTCTCAATAGTGTTTGAATATTCAGAGGAATACCTATGAATGATCCCCAAAAGGAATCCGTGAGCTAGGTGAAAATTCCCTCTCCTTTGTCGCTTCTTCCACGTGCCTACAAAACAGAGCCGGGGGTGCCCCGGCGAAAACCCTCCGACGCTCAAGTCAGTGCTCTGCTCGAAGATTGATATTCAAGCAAGAAGAATAGTGAGTTAAGATTGTGTAACCTTTTTGAAGATGAATGAACTCCTATTTATACTTACTATTTACTAGGGCAAAGGGCCAAAATGTCATTTTGGGTTGCCCAATAAAATCGTGCCAACTGTCCCTCTGTACCCGGCGGCGGTGTCAAAGGGTACAATACTTTTTTCAATACGACCCACAATTGTCTGTACCTTTAGCTCCAGTTGTCTGTACTTGTTGTCGGAGTTTGGGGAGCGCATATCTTGGTCCCTAAGTAACCAATGCAGGCCCCTCCATCTACAGGGCTCCGATCCTGCTCCAGCGCTTCTCACTGGTGCACCTGGAGGATCACATTGAATCCTTCCGTTCAGGGCCAATGACCCAACTGAGGGGTCATCAGAGCTGAATTTTTGCCTTGCCAGAAGTTAAAATCCTTCATATTATGGAAAAAAATCGGATTTGGTGATATTTTCAATTTTTGTTCGATGAAGAGTTTATTTTTATTTGGTATCAGACAGATTTGGCTCATTTTGTTACATTTTTTCCTAATAAAATGTTTTTGAATTCAATGTGATAATTGTGATCACTTAAATGTTAAATTGATATGCCCCCGCTTCAATTTTCTGGAATATTATCACGAAGACGAGTTTCAATTCCGCCGCCATGATGAAAATTGGAATGCAGTGAGAGAAAATAAGAAATTAATAATTTTAAAATGTGGAAGTTTGACAAAAATGAGAAAATGAGGGAATTTGACTTAGTTTTCCCTCCTAAATGGTTAGGTTCCCCTCCCAATTGGTTATCCATGTCAACAAAAAGTTAAAAATAAAGAAAAAACGTCCATTTAATGCAAAATCAGAAAAAAATGCCACATAGGTTCGTTACCGGGTGTTCAACTGGTTACAACCGGTCAGAGGACAAAGCGCGCAAGTTTTTCTGACTTAGAGGATATTTTATGCAAATGTTAAATATAAAGGACATTCTATGCAAATAGGTAAAGTTAAAGGATATTTGGTGCAATTTTCCCTTTTGTTTTTGTTGTCCCCAGAGTTGTTTTAAGTATTGTTATTATTAGTAGTAGTACTATATATATAGGAATGGCAAATGTCCCGAAATTCGAAAGAGTTACTCGATCCCGTCCCGAATCCAACGGGAGTCCCTGTCCCGACTATGACAACGGGGTGAGGATGTGTTTGAGTCCCCCGTTTCTCCAAATAACTTATATATATTCGTTATATTTATATTAAATATGTATATGAAAAGTTATTATTTGAAAAATATATTTTATTTGGTAATATTGCATAATCTTTTGGTGTATTATTAAATATAACACATAAAATTTAATATAACTATACATAATAATTAGTTAAAACATAAAAAAAATTAAAATATCATTTTAAGTGGAAATTAATTAAACGGAGTTACCCGACCCCGTCGTGATCATACTTCGCTCTTTCACGAGGCGGGATAGGAATACCAAAACCCGCCCTGACCTGTCTCATTGTCACTCCTAATATATATTCTTTTTCTAAAATCCGCTCCGACCTGTCTTATTGTCACTCTTAATATATATTCTTTTTTAAAACCCGCTCCGACCTGTCCCATTGTCACTCCTAATATATATTCTTTTTTTAATATCTAAAATTATTAGTAAATACTCTTATAGAAATAGTCCATTACGACCATATCAACCTCACCATACTTCTGTAAATTAAATATAAAATTTCATAAACTATCTTAATATCTTTTATACTGCAATACAACCAAGTTGTATCCACCGCATTTTACGGTCACCTCCTCATAACCTAACAATTATATTGCAATCTTTGATTCCAGATGCAAACTCTTTCGATTATATCCAACACGTTATTTGGTAGGAAATGAAACAAGGTTGTTCTCGATATAGCTCAACGAGTCCGTGCCCGGAACTATAGATTGTGTGTGTGAAGTGGGCTGTAAAATTCGGTGGATTCAAACCAACAGTATTGCAGTAAAAAAAAATATTAAAATGGTTTATGAATTTTGTATGTAATTTACGGAAGCTTGTTGAGTTTGATATGATCGTAATAGACTATTTTCATAAAAAGAATTACTAGTAATATGACCAAAAAAAAAAAGGAAGACAAATGTGCTAAATGATCCCAACACAATTTGCTGATTTTTTAAGGCCAGAGAGGATCTCTATCCTGAATGAGTGTTCTAAGCTTTGGTGTTTTTTAAGGCCAGCAGAGGATCTGAATCCTGAATGGGTGATCTAAGCTTTGGTCTTAGAACAGGGGTTATTTCCCTAATGTCCCACATTGGCTGATATGAGAAACTTGGCAGAGGAATCTCACTATAAAATAAGAGGCCCAATCATTGCTAAAACTCATACCTTTCTCGGCCTTTTGGCTAAGATCAAGTGTAGTATCTGTTCTTATCAGTTTAATATCTGATATGTGGGCCAATGGTCCACACGATATTAAATTTATTTTTTAAGGGGAGAGGCTCATCAAGGTAGCTTGCTATCTGGGCATCTGCGTGTCGCCCATGCGTTGCACTACTGCTTGGGCTTGGCGCACCCCATCAAATCGAGTTCAACATTTACTGTGTTTTTAGCAATTGGTGTAAGACTCTGTGTTTAATGTAACTTAGTTGTTAATGTTTTAAGAGTGAATTTATTAAGATAATGACTGATAATATGGTAAGTATTAGGTTGACTAGAAACATGTCAATTTTCAGTTTACTTTCTAAGGGGTAGAGGATTTTGAATCCAATATGAACATCTTTTAAATCTTGAGCAAGACAGTTATATTTTTGAGTCAGAAAAGCAAAATCACTTCTAAAAGCAAGTGAAAGATTACTTGTACTACCTCTGTCCCGGCTAACTGTGGGACGACGGCTAGCTGATGTGGTAAGCGTTGAGAGTGTGAACTCTCCCGTGTTTCGATGTGTGCAGGGGAGCGGGGAGTTTATCCCGTCTCAGCCAACGGGGACAATTCCCTCCCATTCCCCATCCCGTTGCCAAGTCTATGTATAAGTTTTAAACATCTTTTAAACCTTAAATGCATTGGTAACACCCTTTCTAGTTGTAATTTGGAGTAGCTTTTCTCCAGGAAAACATAGGATATAGTACTAGCTGAGCTGAAAGTGAAAATTCTTGTTAATAAACATGGAATACTTGAAGATGGATGCAAAGACAGTTAAATAGCAATGCATCTGTAGAGCCTTAATCATCACACAAAAAATATCATACTAAGAACACGTATCGAACAGCACGAGAGGAAAAGTATAATGTTCATGAAGGCAATGGGGCCCTCCAGTTGGTCAGATGAACTTCCTGAGGTAGAAGATGATACTTGATGTTGAGATTCTCGAAGATCTTCTTCAACTCTAAGAGCAGCTCTGTTATTCGAACATTCCTGTCTCCGTAATTTTGATGGTTAATGGTATGTTGTACACCTAAAACCATCTTCAATTTGTCCACATTCTCTATTTCCTTCACTATCACCGCGTGTTTTGGATTCCAGTACTTCGGCTTGCTCTCAATATACCTGCATTGTTTGCATTATTAATTTGTTATGTTTAATCCATATATGGCCAGAAAAGAATTTGGATAATACTTACGTTTGTATTGCTTTCTTGAGAGCGATTATAGTCTCCACAGGCGTCGACATGTCAATGGTGAAACTTATTCCATCAGACATTTCTGGACTTCTGTAGAAGTTGCTGATTGGCTTTGTGATCAGAACAGAATTCGGATAGTAGATTTTTTCGTTGTCATATCGTAGGAAAACCGTTGTCAGTATGTTCATCTCTTCCACAATAAGCTGTGCATATATATGAGATCATGTAAATGTGATAGAAACCAAAAAAACATGTAATAACACAAGTGCTTTTGCTATCAAGCACAATCCAGTTCTTCATTCGAGAAATAGTATTACCTGAGTACCATCAACGACACAGCGATCTCCTATATCGAAGGGATGCATCACAAAAACGAAGACAATGGATTCGAAGACGGTCTTGCACATGTTCTGGAAGGTGAATCCGATGAGTAGGAGTTGAGTTATGATGAATGCTATCACTTTGGTTGACGCCAACCCCATTACTAGAAGAGTTTCGACACCTATAATCACACTGACGAGGGCACTCGCGATTTTGTGAAGCTGTTGGACTGCCGTCTTTGTGTCGTTTAAGGAATGTGCTAGCGATTTTCGTTCGTAATAAGCACGTACCTAGATGAATTTAGTGTATTTATTAGATATGATTGTATCGTAAAGTGTATGTGTGTGTGTGTTTTTTTTAATAATAAGAAGGCTTACTTACCACCCAATTTCTGAAGGCAGATTTAGAAATGTGGCCAGTTTCCATGGCACCTTCAAAGAGTGGAAATATAGTATGAATCTCAATTCGTTTCAAGAATCTCATTAGATCTTCCTCCTCAATGTACCTTCAAAAAAATAAGAGGTCAATAAGGTAATCTTGAAGTTATCCCAAATTGGTCGGGGTGGAAAACGGTTAGACCTAGCTCGTCCCATAAATACAATAAAATTTGTCGAGCTGGACCGTTGCCTGTCGGGCCATTGACCCATCAGGTCAGGTTCGGACAATGAATCCTATGATACAGCACACATAAATCTGTATTTTTACCTTGTCTTGTTCTCTATGTACTTCATGTAAATACTTTTGTCTCATATGCTAACATTTTCTTGACAATTCGGGCAGTCGGCCTAGTCGGACCTAGCCCGTCAGGCCATTGTCATATTTCGAATTAGATTGAGTTAAAATTAGGTCTGGTTTAAAATTAGTCGGTTCAGCCCAACCTATTTCCTTATACTCCATCCATTTCATATTAATTGACGTTTTAGGCTGTTATTCTCAATTAATTAATGTTTTACATATTTGTCACAAATTCTACCAATTTTTTTCCTGTACTCAAAATCCTAAAATATCTCTATTTTTCAATGTATGAGAGATATTTTGATTTTGTTAAATCATTAGCTGAGGTATATCTGTCAAAATATTCAATCCTTAATTCTTTCCTTTCATCTAAAACGTCAATTAATATGGAATGGAAGTAGTAATACTACGATTATCGAATCGTCTGAGTTTCGTTAGACTTTTGACTCATCGGGTCGGATCTGTCAGGCCATATAATACTTCGGGCTTCGATTTCTATGCCCCTAACCCATGCTTTCATTTTTTCGACTTTCGCTTTATGTATTTTGTTTCTTATTAATCTTTAAATGATAAAAGGCAGATTTTGTTTCTTATTAATCTTTAAATGATAAAAGGCAGAAAAAATCAATGGAAAAAGGAAAAGAAAATTGAGAATGTATGGGAAAAAACGCACAGAAAGCATAAAATAAATTTTAATAAAAACTCTAGGTTGAGCTAAAAACTTCTATTTATTTTTGAGAAAATGTTCAAATTAGCCTTCGAGCTAAATTAGACCATAAACTATATTCTCGGGGCTTGAACTTTAAGAATAGGTCGAATAAGTCTCTGAACTTCTAAATATGGAAAAAACAGTACATTTCTAGATATTAAAATTACTAAATAAATCTAAAACATATGTAATAAATTAGTAATTAACCGAATGAATCAAGAAATTATCAAACTAAACATTTAAAATTATTGGATAGATTATGAATAAAAAAATATTTGATAAACCTAGAAAACCCCAAGAGCTCAAATTGTTCAAACAGAGGAAGAAATAAACTAATTTAAAACAAAAAAAAAAAAAAAATGAAATCTCCTAGACAAACAATTTTTTATCTTTAAATCATTAAATAATATTTAATTTTGCTTGTATATTAATTAACTTATTTGAATATATTTATTTTTAAATTTAAAATTTTTAAATTTTGTTAAACATTTTATAAATTTATTTGAATATTTACAATTTGAGCCATTATATTAATTCAGAACTATTTGTACATTTTCCCTATTAAGGACTCGGATGGGAACTACTTGAACTGAGCGACTTCGTGAGCCGAAATAAATGTTACATGTAATTTGTGACGAATTCCCATGTTGGAATTCTTATAGTCTTGTTACCCCAAAATCAAAATTCTTATTTTATATTCTCTCCAATTCCTAAAATTAATCATTTTAAGCTTTTGAAGGATAAATTAAAATCAACTGGAATGGACAAAGGTACCCCTATATAATATTTCTCACCTTAAATATGTTTCTTTTCCTGTAAAAACCCTTACCTCGCCTCAATTTTGTTCATTCTTTCTCCTCACATTATAATCGATTAATGTAATGTTGGAAGAAATAATAAAATTAGAATTTTTTTCGGAAGATCTATTAAAATATATCTCCGTAAAAATATTATATTTCTACATCGACTAGTATTTAGGATTTGAGAACGCATAACTTTATCTTATGAGTTGGGGAAAGGAACATTCACTAAAATGACAGCCATATATAGTGGTTAAATAAAAAATGTAATCTGATTACTAAAATGTAATATTCGTCCTAGTGAATCCAATGACTTAAGGTAGTGCTATTTTATTTATTTATTTTTTTGTCCTAGGTAGTGCTATTGAGGATTTCTCCACCACTTGATTTATAGTACTATAATAATTAATTACATCACTCTCAAACCCTATCTCTATATATAAATATACATTTTTCCCTTTAGTCTTAGAATTGTGTTAATATTTGAAGCAAAAGTTTGTTTTCGCATCATATGAATTTGTTACTGGAATGATATATTTTGGTATTGGAGTAGTTTTTTAAGGTATGGTATTAGAGTAGTTTAGTACTCCTCGTCCCAAGCTAATTGTCCCATCTTGGCTTGGCACGAAGACTAAGAAAAAACAGATTTTGTGAAATCTTTGACTTTTTCAAAGGTGAAGATTGAATATGGAGATTTTGATGATGGAGATTGTGGAAAAATTTATCATTTATGGGATAGGACAATTAGCTTGAGACAAACAAATAAGGTAAGTAGGACAATTAGACCGGGACAGAGGGAGTACTATGTTTCGGACTATTTCACATTTTATATGTGTATATATTATAATAGATTTACTTTTTCAGTAAGTTATAAATTAGCTCTTAAAATACTTGAAGTTAACTTTTCAAGTCATATTCATGACTTTTGGAAAAATACCTAATATTTCATGAAATACTAACTCTATTTTTTTAGTTGTCATTTTAGATTATTTATTTTGTTTGTAAATAATTGTCATTCTAATTTTTTTATCACTTTCTTTACAATATTAACCCTATATTTATGGAAAGTGTTAACAATATATATAAATGATTAGAAAAATCAAGGGATTTAAGGAAATTAGTTGGGTCGATTTGTCAACTCATTAAGTTCGTTAATTTTCATATAAAAAGCTAGAATGATAATTAAAAATAACAGAGGTAGTACTTCGCAGTATGGATTTTTGGGATGAATGTAAGAATTACATTTATTTTTTTAAGTTTTTTTTTGGGGGGCAAATCCATCAAAATGACTTATTTTTTTAAGTAAGTTATAAAATCCTTGAAATACTTTAACTAAAATTAATTTTTCAATTAAGTCATTCATCCACAAGAAAAAATAATAAAAATTACCTAATATTACATGAAGTAATTAACATTTCAGAATTTTAAGTTTGGGGGAATATTAGGATTATATTCTTATTCGATTAAAAAAAAAGTAAAAAGAAAATTTATTTTCAAATATTGGATTAGTATCCCATTCATTTCTTTATATCAGGCATTTCAATCATTTTGATGGTATTTAAGTAGAAAAAGGAATTGGTACTTTTTTTCCTTTTTCTTGTACAAACTAGATGTTCTCCCGTGCGATGCACGAGATAAAATATTGAATATTTTATTAAATTAATAATATATGATTAGATGGTAATATTATTATAAAAACATTATAACATACATACACATACACTATTATTTGATGTATTTAACTTAAGTAAATATTAACATTTATTTTTTATGTAGGCCAATATGAGTCTTAAACTTAGTTTCATAAAAAGTGAATTACATTATTTTTATTATGCATCAACTTCTATTTAAAAACATATAACCCATATTTTTACTAATATAATTTTTTATGCGATTGGGCATTAACTTAAATCTAACAAATTCATGCCATTTTGCTATTTGTTATCAAAACAAACTAATTTTGAAAACTCAAATAATTATTAAAATATAAAATTATGAAAAGAAACTAAAATTAATTATATGTTTCTTCAATACTCTCACACTTTTTATATAAAAATATTTAATTATCTAAATATATCATATTTAATCTTACCAAAAATATTTTAGATTTAAATTAATTAATTTATATATCTATATGGATGTCTAATTGAATATCGTAAAATAAGGACTAATTTGATATATTTCTCATTAAAATGAAATTGATATGAAAAAGTTATAATCATTTAAGCTTTTAGGTTAAAAAAAAAAAAAAAAAGAGAGATGAATTTTTTTATTAATAAATAAGAATATATGATGGAATAACTTCCAATGTAAAAAAAGGTAAATTGTCTTGCTGGTATAAATGCAAAAGAAAAAAAGAAAAAAATAGAAAAAGAATGGAGAACCGCCAAAAAATTAAAAAAAAAAAAAAAACATAACTGCCACAATAAAACATGGAAAGAAAAGAAAAAAGAAAAAGTCCCTAAAAATACTCTGGAGATGACATATCAACAAAATATCCTGTTTTTATATCAAGGGGGATTCCAACACATGAGATCATCTGTCTCACTTTTATCATGTTCCAACCGTGTTCCACTCCCAAAGTTAATTATTATAATTATTTTTGGTGATATGTGAATTTAAAGTTCTTGGTGTAGGTTTAGGATTCAAGATTCAAGTTTATATGTTCAAGGTCTAGAGTTCGACTTTTTTGGACTAGGGCATAGTTTCTCTCGTTGACTTATGATTCCATAATTCACGGTTCATAATTTAATGATGATCAATATTCATAATTCAATGATTCATAATTTAGAATTCATGATTCATGTGTTCAAAATTTACGATTCATGTTGTATGATTCGATTTTTGAAATGAGACACGATTAAGATAGAATCAATATTGAACAAAGGATCTTAGCAGCAAATCCCGATTGGGATGGAGTCGACAATAGTATTCATTTGGACATGCAATGTATTATATAACCTTTTACTATGATGACCTTTTATGCTATAATGAAAACAGTATTACTAGACAATAAATAATAGTCTCAAATAAAAAAGTTATTACTATTATATTTTGAAAAAATATACTGTTCTCAATTATTCATCTCAATAACCTTCCTAAGTAATATATTCGAGATGACAATGATCGTCTCAATATGTATTTTAAATATTTTTTTACAATAAGTAATTTTTTCTAAAAATAATTTAGAAATGACTTAAGAACAATTCTAGAGCATTTTGTAACGATAAATCTATCAGAAGACCTTATAACTAATAATCACAATTGCCGGTGTGTGACAAATGGCCTCTTTTTTCCTTTGTGTATGAATTAAGGAAAAATAGTCAGTTTCGCCATAATTTGATGTATCATGCAAAATGTTCTTGCATGTTTCTTTCAATAATAAAAAATGGTCACTTTTTTATGATTACAACATAGGAAATGTTAAGTGATGTCCACTATAAGATGCCACACCTTATCATCAATATATATAATAATTGCGTCTGACTTTCGTCACATATTATATGTTATAATGATCAGTGATGATTGTGCTTTTCTTTTTTATACCAAACCAATTAAAGTAGTAATTTATTAGTAAGTAGAAAAAATACAGCCGTACAAAATAAACGGTGCATCAAGAAAAAATAATATTTATCGCTATTTTTTGTATTTTTTTATATAGATAATAGTTACATAAAATATTTTATATAATTTTAAATAAAAATTGCTATAATATGACACGTTCAAATACTTATAGTTATAAGTACATTTGTAACTATAAAGTAGTTGCAAATGAACTTTTTACATGTTATTATAAGTGACTATCCTATAGTAACCACTAGATATGTAGTTACTAAAAAGGGAAAAATTCATTTTTAGTTCAGTATGTTAGGCCTTGTCCAGTAAAAGTTCTGTATGTTAGAAAATTTCAATTTTAGTCCTGTATGTTTCAAAGGTGTCCAATTTAAGGACACTGACCATTAGAAATGGCCAATTTGGCCACAATTAGTCATGTGCGACGCACGTTATTAATAAATTTGAGAAAGATGAAGAAAGAAAGAAAAATAAAATAAAAAATATATGAAATGCACCTCATATGAAAATTAGGGGTTACCTCTTTTTTTTTTTTTTTTTTTTTTTGCCGAGTTACTAAAGTAATTTAATGATTTGACATATTATCTGGACAAATATTTGATACATAAGCATTAGCACTCAAAAGCCCTAAATTTATTAGTCTAATTCCGGCTAAATTGATCGTTAGTGATGGTTAGTATCCTTAAATTGGACAACTTTTGGAACATACAGAATTAAAATTGAATTTTTCTAACATACAAAACTTTTACTGAACAAGACCTAATATATTGGACTAAAAATAATTTTTTCCCTTACTAAAAATAAAAAAAAGTTATACCTTACTCCTTTTCAAGGAAGCACTAAATGCAGTGACCGGTGAAACACACAACATGGGATCCTCTATTTTATTATTATTCTGTCTCAATCATGTCTTATTTCAAAATCGAGCCAACTATAATGAATGTGATTTGTGAATTTAAAGTTCATGATTTAGGTTAAGATTCATGTTTAGATTTCATGTTTAAGGTCGATCTTTTTGGACTAAAATATATTTTCTATTCTAGACTTACGATTTGATGATTCATAATTTTTATGTTTGACGATTTCACTATTCACGGTATATACTGAAAACCAAAGGGGAAACTAAATCTAAATTGATCAAAATATGACTTACTTGGCACCTGGTTTAGCTACATTCTTGAAGATCTTCTTAGCACAATTCTTAGCTTCCCATTCACTGGTAATCTCCGATTCAGCCCTCCCATACTCATCCACAGTCTTCGAAATCGTCGTTAATCCAAAATATCTCACATGATTCACCAATCTCTTTATCGTCCACGCCGACGCGCTGCTTTCCATACTCAACTTCCTCAGCTTTTCAATGTCTATCTTCCTCGTCGACCCCACCCGAGTCAAAACCCTAGCTTCCCTCAACTTCGCCGGCAGCGACCGCGACACCCCCAGATTCCGCTGGTGCGCTGCCTCATACGCCGCCTTATCCATCGCCGGCCCCGACAGCGTGTCTAATACATAGTGATGAAACACACTCTCCTTCATCCGGTCAAAGTACGTCGCTACATGAAACGACGACGCAAGCACCTTTACTAAGAAGATCTTGATTAACCAGATGGTGGCGCCGATCAGCACCGCCACGAGGGACTGGAAAACCTTTTTTAACAGCGGGTTGTTTTTGTGTACCTTCGCGCTGAATATGAATGTCCATGAGACGAGGACGAGGCTGAGCCAGACGCAGTTCTGGATGCTCTTACGGAGGCCATAGACGAAGTACAGAACCTTCTCGCGAAGCATGAAGTTTCGTTCGATGAAGAAGACGGTGATCCTGATGATCCATTCGGAGACGAGGCGGCCGCTGAAGATTACTAGAATCATTAGGCACCATCGCCATAGCTCGAGGCCGTATTTGAGCTGGTGTTTGAGAGAGAGAATGGTGAGAGAGCATATGAGGCTGGTGGATATCATGATGAAGAGGCTCCATTCGACCAGGACTCTGCAACTGATTTTCATCTTCTTACGCGGCTGGCTCTGTCTATTTCCATCTTCTTCATACTCATCCTCCTCATCTTCGCTAAAGTCGTCGTCGGTGTCAGTGTTGTCGTGCTTTAAGTGTTCGTGTTCGTGTTCCTGTTCATGTTCGTCAGGATCAGAGACGAATTTGTGGTTGACGGGGTGAGAGAACTCGACGAATCGGGCTTTGGGCTTGGAGAAGCTGAGACGGCGGAGGGTTCGGACGGAGGAGTGGGGATTGGACTTGGTTTCGGAATCGGGCTGAGATTGAACGGAGTGTTGTTTGTTGTCGTTTTGATCTCCCATGAACAACATCACATGCTCAGCAGATGGTATATTATCATCCATTTTTTTTTTTCTTTCTTTTCTGATTTCTGTGGATTTGGATTAGTTATATAACTTGTGTTTGTGCATCAGATGATCGAGCAAGGTTGGGGGCAATATATAGAGATGAAGGGAGGTTAAAGATGGAAATGACATTGAAAAATGTGGTGGTAATGGTGGAACCCGCCAAATTAAACATGTGATGAAAATTAGAAGTGACATAATGGGCTCGGTATGACGGGTCGGTTCAGTAGGCTCAATATTTCAGATGGGTCGAGTCTTAAAAATGTAGGTGCCAAATACTATTTGGCTCGATCGAGTCGGTTCGATGAGCCCCGGACCGACCCAAAATTTAAGTATATTACAGTGAAATATCCCGAACCGGACCGACTAATTTTAGGTCCCGGCCCAAAAGCGTTGTTAGCCCGACGGGCCTGGCTCGATCGGGCCGGGTCGCCCGAATTACCACCTCTAGTGAAAATGTAGATGGATCTTTTAAATTTTATTTTGTATTTATTACACATTAGGTTAATTTGATGAAACACAAATTAGAATAAAAAAATCAACCTGGTAAAATGATGTGCGGTATTAAGAAAAGTTGCATTTTGATAAATGTTAACTTAGTCAAATCTATTTTTACCTTTATGTGATGACAAATTTGTAATTATGTGATTAATATGCGGTAGAGATGTAAAGTTTTATTTTCTGAAATGAAAAGTGTGCAAAAGGGGTGGGACATCCCGATTAAAAAAATATGCAAGTTTATTTGGGACGGAGAGAGTATTATTCATTGTGGATAATGTATTATAATTCATTTGCCTAGAAAAAGTAATAATACCTTTAATCATAAACACTAATACATTTTCAGTACTATATATTTTTTCAGAACATAATATCTTTAAGCATAAACCCTACTATATTTTTATGAGAAAATTTTCATCAACAGGATTGCATGAATTTACAACTGGTATACAAGAGATCTACTCTAGTAAAATTGTTCTAAGATTTCATCTTATAAAATGTTTAACATCTTATTTTGTTAAACACGTTTTAAAAACTTATAAATTTAACCAAACACCTTCTAACATGCACCCAAAATGGGTAAATGAGCGGGGTTAGGACGTACTCCCTCCATCCCACTCAAATTTGCATACTTTTATTTTCGGTACGTCACGCATTAATTTGCACATCTTTAAAAATGAAACTTCTCTTACAATCTTTACATTTGAAAAAGTTAACCAAAAAGAAAAGATAATTTTTTTCTTAATATACGTTTCGTGCAAATTTGAATGGGACGGAAGTAGCAATTCATATGATTCATCTATTAAAAGGTTTCCACTTATAGATGAGCTTAATGCGATTAGCGCGTTAATACAATTGACGGTGTAGCTTAATCAGTAATTAATTTTTTTGGAAGCATGCTAATCGTGCTTTTAATTAATAATAATTATTATAGTTATAAACAATTAAAGTAAAGTGTACATACTTAAACTGGCATTAGTGGATTTGTTGTCTTAATTAAGCCTTAGTTTAGTCTTAAGTGGGTTAAATTCGGTAAGTAATTATCTTGAAATAAATAAATTGACTTGCTAACGCCATGTGGCGTTCCTCACTTAAATCCTCCACTTCCTTGACTCAGAGTCCGAGTCAACAAGAATTAATTATAGGTCAAATTACAACATTAAACAAAACGTGGGTAAATAAATTTAACCATCAATTGAATAGGTGGTGTTTACTTGTGGCTAGAGGAGGCTGTAGTATGGACGGGGATGTTGCAAATTTAGATTCAAACAACACAGAAAATTCACTCAGACAATATATCAAACAACTTGCAGGCAATTCGAAAACTTAATACATGCAAGCTAGAAACCAATCAAGAACACCGGATTTACGTGGTTCAGCATAAATGCCTACATTCACGGGCAAGACCATAAACCAATTCACTAATTTGGACGTAAAGATTACAAGGAAACACTCAAGAAAACGAAGTTCACAGTTTGAACTCGTTTTTCCCTCTCAAGCTCTCGATTTCCTCTTTCTAGATCTTTATTGTGTGTTATAAGTTGTGTGTGACAACTCCTGATATCTAGAGATACAACTGAAACAGAAATGCTGAGTAACCGCTGCTGAAAACGACTGAAAACGAATTCCAAAACCGAGCTGAAAAATAACACAATTATCAATGCATAAGACAACGGTTATAATGCAGTTAAATCAGTTGAAAACCGTTGTCTTTCTGCTTTCCTTCACAAATTGAAACTGCTTGATTTCTGCTACTTTTCCAAAGTACTTTTCATCAGCTTCTTCAGCTTATTTAAACACTTCGCCCTCAGCTCATCACACCAGCTATTAGTTGCACATCCAGCAACATTTTGACACCCACATTTCACACGGGGAAAATAAAGTAAAAAGAAAAAATTGAATTAAATAAATGAATATTTAATTTTGTTGATTTGAAATTAAGTTGAAGTTTATTTTTTTTATGTAAAACTTAAGAAAAAGGTGATATTATGTGAACACGACCCGATTAATTGCTTGGATGTGCCATTTTCATTTTAGAAGCTGATATTATAAGAAGCTGGATCCCCGGACCCCATAATTGCAATTTAGAGTAAAATGTATGGGCAAATAACTTTTTTAGTTTATTAAGTTTTTGTTATTTTTTAAGAATATTATTTTGAGGATTTTTATTATGGTTCTTTAACTTTGTAAATTTAATATATTGGTATTTTAATTTTTAAAATTCGATAAATTAACTATTACTTATTGTAGACGTGACATGATCAATTATTGGATTTCAATTATTGAATTTTAAAATTTAAAGAATCAAAATTAAAAGGACAAAAGATAATATTCTTATAAAAGAAATAGTGAAATGTAGTGGAACAAAAACTATTTAACGCAAAATGTATTTTGAGTGATGTCAGGAGTCAATTTGGATGGATTAAAAAAAAGAGTATTTTTAGGAAAAAAAAAAGTAAAACGTAATGAGTGTTACTTGAAGAGGAAAGTTGGTTGGTAGTTGAGTTTTGATAATATTTAAAACTTGATAAATCCATATATATTTTATAAAATATTAATTACGTTAAAATTCACAAGTTTTTAGTCAATTATCGTTTACAAAATAATTTTTCAAATATAACATAGGAATATATTATTTTTATGGTTTTTTCTTTTTTTAATCTAATACACCTAATTAAATTTTTTGTTCATTTGTTGATGTGGTGCTCGGAATATAGATTTTAGCCCGCCTAATTGTACATTTGTAGTTGTTCGAATTCTTTCAACTCTTAATTGTATGAAAAAAAAATATTGTTTATGACTAAACCTAATCATAAAACGTTATCGTTTTCCTTTAGTTAGAGGTTTATAAATATTGTAGGGTTATACATCCGTATCAGAAATGGATAAAATCCCGATTCCAGGCTCTATGTCAGCAATTGGAGCAAAAAATTTACTCAGGTGTATTGAATTAAAAAAATCATAAATATAATACTTCCTCCGTCCCAAATGAACTTGCACTGGCAAGTAGACACACATATTAAGAAAATTTATTTTTTGGGTTATGTTGACTTTTCAAACCTATCTTTTGGATAGAATTTATGAGATTTGCTTATTTTTTAAGAAAGTGTGCAAATTGCTTGAGACGAAATGAAATAAAAAGTGTGCAAGTTTATTTTATATGAAAAAAATATAATTCTATATTATATTTAAAAAATTATATTATAAACATTAATTTATCAAAAAATTATGATTTTTTATGTAATTAACCCTTTCGTAAAAGAATGTGTTAAGAAGAATCGCATGAATTTTTTTATTACTACTTTCCATAAAAAAAGTTATCTCACCCTAGTCTATTGACGGATGCTAATCTCTTTTTGTTTTAATTAAGTAAAAATTTGATGTCCGACCAAGTTTAAACATAATTATGCCTAAAAATAATCTTTAATTGAGTAGCATGAAAACTTATGGCTCACATGTTATAGGAATTAGATTCATCCAATCATTGTCAAAACCAACTCCTAGTATCGCTTTTCGGCCCACGAATGCACTGCCAACATATAACTAGTAAATCACCTGTACGATTCACGGTCATGATATATTATTTAAACATAGAGTAATAAGATATTATTATAATTTTAACTTTATTTATTTAAATGAATAAATAAATAAACTTATAAAACATTTAGTCACACATTATGTAAAACTCATATAATTAAAAGATGAGTCTATCTGTTCGCCTATTATATTAAGGCAAAAATTCGTATGTGACCGTTACACGGCCGCACATGGTGTTACGGGAAAAATATTACTTTTTATGGTAAAAGTATCACGTTTATCTGTAAAAGTATCACTTTTTTTAACAAAAAAAATATCACTTTTATGGCAAAAGTATCACCTTTATCTGTAAAAGTATCACTTTTTCCTATAAAAATATCAATATTTTCGTTAAAAGTACATTTCATCACACGTGTGACCGTTCACACACAAGACTCACTCTTATATTAAACCAACTAATAATTCAAAGGGAAGAAAGCAATATGAAAGTTTATAAATAATTGTAATTCTCCGTTTCTATTCTTTACTCCTGTATAGAAAGAAGCAATATTTGTTTTTTTAAATGCTTATTTACTAATTTTTTAAAATCTTACAATATACTAAGTTGTAACATTTTATAAATGAAAATCAAACATATTTTCTCGCTTATTTTACCTTTTAAACATGGCTTGATTTAAATAATTACTCATATATGAGATTTGTATATACTCCTTCATTTTCGAATGAAATTGTACACTTTCTTTTTCAGTCCGTCCTTATTAAATTTGCACACCTCTTAAAAAGGAAAAACATAATCTTCACCCTCCAATCCATCTTTGAAAATTCAACATAAAAGCAAAACATAATTTTTCTTAATATGTGTGCACGGTGCACCTTTAAGGGTGCAATTTCATTAGGGACGGAGGGAGTATATAGTAAGGTCTTGTACAAATTAGTTTCAATTATGAATTTTTGTTGGCAAGTTGCTATATAAAAAAAAAATATAGGTGATAACTTTTGGTGATTTATTTTATAATAATCTAAGACAAATTAAAAAAAAAAAACGGTTCTTTTTAGTTTTGAGCATATTAAGTTTTTTCTTTCATGACCTTTTGACATTTGTATTGCATATTTTAAAATATTTTAAATTAAAAAGATGTAATTATCTGTCGACTATTTAGATTAGATTTATATATATAATATGAGTTGAATTATTTGTATTGGGCTTAAAATGCAAATAAAAACGAAATACATTTTAT
The DNA here is from genome assembly GCA_958295605.1 of Ajuga chamaepitys. Classification (NCBI taxonomy): domain Eukaryota; kingdom Viridiplantae; phylum Streptophyta; class Magnoliopsida; order Lamiales; family Lamiaceae; genus Ajuga; species Ajuga chamaepitys. Next base: position 4,049,276 of record OY282502.1, on the reverse strand, counting down.
AAGTATATTTTATTTTTTTTAAATATTTATTAACTAATATTTTTTGAAATATTAGTTAATTATATTTATCTTTCATAACCTTAATTTTTTTTTTTTATGAACAAATCCATATATTTCCCGTTCATATAATATTACAACCATTTAGAAATATCACGCTCTTTCTATTACCAGTAAATTAGTCAAACAATCATTGAGCTGGTGTCTTTATTTAAGGTAACTGCATATTTCCTTTCATAAAACATGAAGAGAATTGTGGTTTTTCTTTTTGTTTTTTTTTTATTCTATAATCATATTTCAAATGTTCCGAAATAAACCATTAACTTAATCAGACCATTTTTCATCGGATCTATGCGTGTGAGTTGTGTATGACAAATTTTAAGGAATTTCTTGTTCATACAATTGAGTTATTTTTCTTCCGAGTAGATACAAAATGAATTTTACATCAAGATTAGTGAAAAAATACCCTTAAAATTTTGTAGCAGTTAATGTAAGTGCAGAAATCCAGTTAAAAATGATCGAAAAATAAGTTTAGTGATTTATCAGTCAAACATGTATAAATTTTATATGAGTGTAAAATAAAATTAATAGTTTGATTGGAGTGAACAATGAACCAGTGTTTTTATAATCGGTCGGTTCAACCGGTTTAACCGAAAGTTGGTTGCTTATCTGGTCTGAAAGAGGTGCAAAACCCAGATTTCCGATTGGATCATAAAAAATCATCATAAACCGGATAGAACCGCCAAAACCGGTCAGTTACGGAACGGAAAAATCGGATCCGGTTGTTTAGAGACCAAAAAGAGGATAGGAAATTGGAAAAAAAAAATTATAGAGAGAGAAACTTGGGGTGGTAAAATATATGCTTTTGGGGTGTGAAAGATATAGAAATGGGAGAATTTGCGTGGAAAAAATATTATTACTACTATAAATCCTTAATATATTACATAAACTAGATGTCCGCCCGTACGATGCACGGGATAACCTTTTTTTTTTTTTAAATTATAATGGATAATTGATATATCAGATACTAAAATGATAATTAAAATTACAAAAAGCAATAAAGCATGATACTTGTGTTGTGTGAAATAATTATTAATATTCGAAACATCGTACTATACAATCTATAAATTGCATAAAATTTAATATTCGCAGCAGTATTAATGTGTTTGTTCTCTCCGTCACATATATGAGTCTTCAATCATTTTCTGAGGTATAATTTTTTTTTTTAATTCCAGTTTAAATATAATTAATTTTCGTTGTGTAATTTAAATTATGTATGTTTGTATATTTTCAAATAGGTGTTTATTTGTTTATGAATAAAAAAAGAGTGAATCACAAAGCATGTATATGTATTTATGCTTAATTATGATTTTTATTTGAGCTTTGCATGTTTTCCAGATTTCTATTGGGAATTTTTTCTATATAAATTTTTCCCAATACTATACATAATCCTGTATTTTAAAGTAAGTTTACGTAATACATGAATCGAGGAAAAAAAAAATTTATTTGAGCAAAATCAGCGAGAAAGACCAAAAAAAAAATGTAAAATAGAAAACAAAATATCAGCTAGAAAGACAAAAAGAAAAAGAAAAAAAAAAGAAAAAGGAAAAAACAGCTAGAATCACTCCTGAGATGACACATCAGCGAGATAATCCTGCTTTTATATTAAAGGGGGAAGGGGGATTTAGTTTGTTTATCGATTCGGTTATAACAACACTACTATAAATCCTTAATATATTACATAAATTTAAGCAATGTTGTCAAAATTTCGAGTTAACTTTTACGATTCTACAAGTTTACGAGTTATTTATCTCTAAACGAGTTAACTCGTGATAAATTCGAGATCTTATGAAATCGGAGTAGACTTTCGAGTTTGCTCATGCGATTTTGCGAATTTTACAATTTTGTGTACGAGTTTACCACTTTTATGAAATATTACTTTTTATTCTATTTTTCCAATTAAAAGAACATATAATACGAATTGTAGAATTTATAATAACTTAAAATTGAGATTTTAAATTTTTTCTAAAGCAAATTATACGCAAAGAGAGCCAATTTTGCTGATTTTTTTTATTATTAACAAGTTGTAAATTAAAAATTGAGCTTCATAATTTCTTTTTTATGTAGTATTTAATTTCATTAAGGTTATTAATTTTCTCTTAAAATTAAAATATTCATAATTATAATTTAGAAATGTCTTACTAAATGTATATATGAACCATGATGCCTAAAATATTTCTTCATATTGTATATTTTTTCTTTTTGATTAATTGCATATATAATATGTGTATTTTTTATATGAGATATCTATTCAAAAGTTGTTGTAATAAAAATGTATATAGAATAATTTATATATATATATATATGGTTATTTTGTATAAGTAGTAAAATCTTACGATTTTACGATTCGATTTTACTGACACTCCACCAATTCTACTTAAAATGGCGAGTTTGACAACCTTGAAGTTAAGGAAATGTTTCGATAGGGTTGAAGTTATCCATTGAACATCCTAATATGCATGCAACTGGTAAAATAGGTTAAGCCTAATGGATTGAAGTTACCCATAACACATCTCTAGGTCAGGTCAGTCCCCCGATATTCTAGATGAGTCGGACCATATAAATGTAGGTTTGAAGTATTCTTGGAAACGATTCGACAGGCTAAGAGTTTAACATGTCACCAAATTTAAGGAAAATGTTAGTATTGGTCCAAAATGCTGGCCTGACCAAGTTGGGCTACTCAAATAATGGTGTACATCCAAAATCAGCACAATATAATAATAGTAATAATAATAATAATAATAAGTAACATTTGTAATTTGATAGAATAAATACAAATAAGACGAGGGCCTGATATAATTCAAACTTTTAAAATTTATTTCTATTTATTTATGTATATTAAAATTTCAAAAATATGAAGGGATTTTTCCCTCTAAAATTAATTGGAGTAAAAAATTATTTTGTCATATAAGTTATGTAATTTTTTTTTTTAAAAAGAATATAAGTTATATAATTAATAGATAGTTCTAATGTGAATGTTGGATCTTCTATTTAAATAAATAGAAAAATTAAAAGTCAGCCAATTTCAGACCAAATTAGGCTGTCGGCTAAATTGAGTTGAGCCCATTTATTCTATCGAGCTGCTCGAGTCGGACTAAATGGACCCAAATCTTTTGGGTCGATATAAAACTGGGCCAATACATTCTTTTTTTCAAATTAGGCAGGTTGGTCCATCGAGCCGATTCATTTGACAGCTCTCCTCTTACGTGAGCTCTTCCTCTTCCCCAATTCCAATTTCAATTCCAATTCCATAAACCCCAAATAAGTGATTTTATCAAAATCAGCCATCAAGGTTTCACGAAAAATAAACATAAAAAATAATTAATTCAGCATCATGAAGAGGTGCTTGTTTTCAGCAGAACCCCATTAATGGTGCGAGGAATCAAACCTCAAATTTTCAATTTAAAGTCTCACTTATTTCTCAATTTACAGTTTCGCATTTCTTCTCCTTTTCTAAGCATCAATGGCGTTTAGACCACTCATCCAATCTCTCTCCCCTCTCTACAATTCCACCACAGTCCACAAATTTCTCAGTTTTAAACACTTGTCATCCCACTCAATAGCCCTTCATTCCCAACAAATAATCTCAGACCCATCTTCTCAGCACCTAGTCAATGAACTCTCGCGCATGCTCAGTGACTACAGAAGGCCCCAACACGACATTGAATCAGCACTCACTCCGTTTGCTCCTGAAATTTCCACAAATTTAGTCGAACAAGTCTTGAAGAGGTGCAAAAATCTCGGGTTTTCTGCTCAGAGATTCTTTCTCTGGGCTCACAAAATCCCTGGCTTTCGACACAGTAAAGAAAGTTATCACATTCTTGTAGATATCCTAGGAAGCAGCAAAGAGTTCCCGTTTTTGTGGGATTTTTTAATGGAGATGAAAAAAACTGAATCGTGTGAAATTAGCAGAGAAATTTTCTGGATTGTGTTCCGGGCTTACAGTAGGGCTAATTTACCAGGCGATGCGATAAGGGCTTTTAATAAAATGGTGGATTTTGGTATTAGGCCATGTGTGGAAGATCTTGATCAGCTTTTGTTTACATTGTGTAAAAGGAAGCATGTGAAACATGCGCAGGAGTTCTTTGATCAAGTTAAGGGTGATAATTTGAGTCCAAGTGTTAAAACATACAGCATTCTGATGAGGGGTTGGGGTGACATTGGTGAGTGTGGTGGTGTACAGAAGCTGTTCGATGAAATGCTTGAAAGAGGGTGTGTGGTGGATTTGGTTGCTTTTAATAGTGTGTTAGATGCTCTGTGTAAAGGAGGGAAGACTGATGAAGCTTATGAGAAGTTTCGTGGGATGAGGAACAATGGGCTTGAACCTGATGCTTATTCATATTCGATATTTATACGTGCTTTTTGTGACGCGGATGATCTTCATTCAGCTTTTAGGGTCCTTGATAGAATGAAGAGGTACAATCTTGTACCCAATGTGTTTACATATAACTGTGTTATCAAGAGACTTTGCAAGAACGGTAAGATTGACGAGGCGTATGAGCTTCTAGATGAGATGATTGAGAGAGGAGTGAAACCAGACACATGGAGTTATAATACTGTTTTAGCTTTCCATTGTGATCACAATGAAGTCAATAGGGCTGTTAAGCTGATTTCAAGAATGGATCGGGATTCATGCCAACGAGATAGACATACATATAATATGATCCTTAAGATGCTAATCAGAATAGGGAGGTTTGATAGAGTTGAGAAAGTTTGGAACTCGATGGAAGAGAGGGGGTTCTATCCTGCAGTGTCAACATATGCGGTTATGATTCATGGATTCTGCAAGAAGAGAGGGAAACACGGAGAAGCTTCTAGATATTTTGAGATGATGATTGATGAAGGGGTACCACCTTATGCGACAACCTGTGAGATGTTGAGGAAGAAACTGATTGGATTGGGATTTGCGGAGGAAGCAGATATACTTGCAGAAAAGATGGAAAGAAGCACTTCTCTACCGATTCAAGAGGCAGCCAACATAATGAGAGGCAATCGAGCCAATCTGAGATGCAGAACTGGAGAAGAATATTCTGATGATAGTGATGATCTGGTTTAGTTGAAATCCTGATACTGTATTGTTAAGTGAAATGGAAAATGTAGTGCAAGTGGTTGCTCCAATGGCTTCTGTTAGACCTTTGCAATTAAGACAGGTCCTCCATCAGACAAACACCTAGGTTTTTTTCTTTTCTTTTAGCTCCTCCCTTTCTAAACGTAAGGAGTCTTTAATTTTTTATTTACCTCTTTTTGCTGAAATAGTCTTCTGGGACTGTTTGCTTTAAACTTGACTCAGTAGATTTAAGCCTTGTTTGGTAAGCTAGTTTAGGGGTAGATTGCTTATTTATCATTGGTAATATGGTTGTTTGGTAGCCGGTTTGAATAAGCTGTCTGGCCCGAGATTAGACAAGGCCCGCACCTATTTTACTGTTCAGCTTCAGCAAATTAATCTGGCCCACGACCCCACGATTGGTAAAGTAATACTGAACAGTGTCTCCGTTTAGAATTTTTAATTACCATTTTGCCATGAACTAACGCTATCAAAAAAGAACCTCGTTATTTTTCTTGACTACAATCTCTCTCCATCCCATTCTCTTTTTCGTTCACTCCCAGATTAGGGTTGCCGACGAGGGATTTCAAGATCTGCAGAAATTGGAGCTAAGGTTAAAAAACATAACTTTTTCCTACCCCTTCGATTTCGTCTTGTGCTCTTTTCTATTATTATGTCTTATTTCTTGATCTGTTTTCTTATTTTTGGATACGTTGTGGACGAGATTCTAGGAGGAAACCCCGATTTTCTGCTATCTTTTGGTGTTAACAATCCCTGCTACGAATCGGAACCCAGATCTGCAAAAGAGGTAACATCTTCGTAGTATTTGATTAATTATTTTGGGTGTATTATTTTCTGCAGCTTTGAAGGATATAATATGTATAAATCTTACTTATTTGGTGATTGTGCTTGAATATTCTTTGAATAATAATGATGGGGATTTAAAGAGTGTAGATCCATTTTTTTAGGGTTCTGATGCATTAGTTTAGGCAGGCTGCAACGACACAATTCTCTTGACGAATTCCATAGCAATATTTAAATTTATTTTGATTTCTAATTTCGATCTTAATATATATTGATGCTTTTGGTTGATGAAACTTTGCCGTAAGCTGAAATGTGTGTAGTTGTGCTTTCCATAGTGGGACTAAAATAGATGGCTGTTGATTTTTGTAAGACTTTGTGTTGAATGCTTTAGAATATCAACTTCATTCAAATGATATATACGAAAATCTGAATGCACGTGGTTGCCTCTTGTTCCTTTTATCCTTTTTTCGTACTTTTTTTTCCTGATGGAAGGTGATGTTTAGTTAAGTATTTGTTAGGTCACTGTAATATGAAAGTAGTTGGTTTAGTTTGGTTTGAACGTTTTGATTTTTTGTTTGTATAATTGGCTGTATCGTGGTGATAGAGTTCCACCTTCCGGAGATCTCTCCCAGAATTTCTTCTTTGCAAGAAGTCCTTTTTTTTTTTTTTTTTTTTCAACGACCCGAATTTATTTTATGGTTTAGATTATGAGTCCAATAGCTTAATATTTTTTCTGTTGCAGCATTTTGTGTGGACACGTTACTTAATCTTTCTATTCAAGTTACGAGATGTCTCGCTCCGGACAAAGAAATGCAATCATAATGTTATTAGTAGAAGAGATTTTGTACCATACCCTAATTAACGTATGTATAATTGTCGACATACTGTCTAGAATTACAACTAGGAAAAGAAGGCGTAGTGAATTTGTGGAGAGGTATCGAATGCTAGATAGAATACCAGATCAGGTGAAACATTTGAATAGAATGGTACGGGTTAGTGATGAGGATGGTGTCATAAACCTGCGAATGGATCGCAACACTTTTGGGCGCCTTTGTTTCTTATTACGACAATTAGGGGGTCTAGTCGACGGTAAATATGTTACTGTTGAAGAACAAGTAGCTGTGTTCTTAGGTGTACTATCACACCATAAAAAAAATAGGATTCAGAAATTTGATTTCTGGCGATCCGGTGAAACTGTATCGCGTTATGTTCATGTCGTTTTAAAGGCTATCTGAAATTACATGGGATTCTCTTGGTCAAACCTGATCCTATCCCCGATGACTGCACGGACCCTCAATGGAAGTGGTTCAAGGTACTACATCTTCAGTTATCATATACATAAAGCAAAATTTAAGTTTCTGTTTACCAGCATGCTGTCCATATACGGCTTCTTTGGGAAACTTATATTTTATTGAATAATTGTATACCTCTGAAATTTTTAGGGCTGCCTAGGAGCTTTAGATGGCACCTATATTCCAATCATGGTGCGAAATGTCGATAAGTCACGATATAGGACAAGAAAGGGGCAGATTTACTCTAGCGGTTTGTGATCGAAACTTAAAGTTTGTGTATGTCCTTCCGGGGTGGGAAGGATCAGCCGCGGATGCTAGGGTGTTACGAGACGCGCTTACTAGAGTACATGGATTGAAAGTCCCCAAGGGTAGACATACTATACTGTTTATTAACTCGTTTACGATATGTTCTTTAATAAAAATGCCAATCTGATGGAAGATTTCAAATTCCCCCTTCCCACTTCCACCCCTCCCCCCCTCCCCCCCAAACTTTTTCTTTATTTTTTTCCCTTTATAGGAAATTACTACTTGTGCGACAACGGCTATGCTAATAGTGAGGGATTCTTGTCGCCCTACAAAGGAGTTAGGTACCATTTGAAAGAGTGGGGGCCAACAAGGAATCGACCCCAAAATGCCCCAGAAGTCTTTAATATGCGGCATACGAAGGCTCGCAATGTGATTGAACGGGCGTTTGGTATCATGAAAATGAGATGGGGCATTTTTAGGAGCACAACCTATTACCCAGTCAAAGTCCAAAACAGGCTAATTATGGCCTGTTTTCTTCTTCACAATTTCATTAGGTCTGAAATGCTAGTCGATCCTATAGAGCAGTTACTCGATGCTCTCCCGGCTGCAGAAGATGATGATGAAGACGTTGACGAGTGTATAGATGCTGTTGAAAGCTCTCCGGAATGGAATGGCTGGCGAGACCAACATGCACAAGATATGTGGACTCGTACTAGATAGTTTTAAGATTTTCAATTCTTGTGATTTGCTTCAATTTAGTTGAGGTTTTATCTTAATTGACTTGGAGTTGTAATACATTATTATGTAGGAGTACTTTGAGTTGTTTTCAGTTGCTTGTTCACTGTCTAGTTTAGTTGTGGTGCATTATGGTCTTTCTTTGAAATTACCCATGCTCCTTATTTCGTATATTTGAGTCATCAATTCAAATTGGTGGTTGTATGTATGCAAATACATTTGGAACAAATTCATGTTATATAAGTGAAGATTGTTGGTGTAATACATATTGTTGCTATAATTGTTGGTGTATGATGAATAATTGTTCATTCATACTACTACTACTACTACTACTACTATCATCATTAGTATTATTATTTTGTTGATTTATTAAGTAGGCAAATCATTTTTATCCAATGTTGGGTTAGACCCAACACCAATTCAATTTGGCCATTTAATATTTCTAAGCATAATTTATATCGGAAATTATTATTATTAACTTGCGAATCCATTTATTTGCAATTTACTCGTTTATTTATTAATTTTCTTAAGCCCGACGTCTCAATAGGAATTACTTTATTGCATTCATACATGTCATAATAAGCCCATCGCTTTGAGCTCAAGACTCAAGCCCAGTTCACTAATGTGCAAGGGCCCATGTCTTGAGCCCAAAAGCATTCAGAATTTCCAACAACTGAATTACGCTAATTACTAGTGAGGAAGATTTTTGGAAATCTGATAATCCCTATCCAAATATTCCTAAACCTAGTAGGAATACATTATATATTCCGCAACTAAACAATAAGATATTTTTCCCTCATACCAACCTTGGCCGCGGCCAATTCATGAAAACCACCACCATCACGCCACCACTCTCAAGCATCCTTCCAACCCTATTTATACCCAGATCGACAATCGGTCTCGCGCCCTGGGCTGGAACACCGAATCCAGAGAAGGTCGAAGAGGTACAATTATTCATTCCCTCTCAAAATAAACAACTTTATTTCCGACAATTTTACTGTACCAACACCAATTTCCCAGCCTTGTTCAACTGTACCATAATTCTATAAACGAAAATGAATTTCTTCCCACTCCAATCCTATTATCTCAGTCGGCCAATAATGAAACCGTTTTTCTCATGTTTAGTCAAACCCAATAAATTTTGGAGAGGATAATGAGGGTTGTGTGTGTTGTAGTGCATGAGTGTGTGTGCATGTTTTAGTGTGTGTGTGCGTGAGTTGATGTGTGTGCAGGTGTGTGTATAAGGTTAGTATGTGTGTTGTAGTGCATGAGTGTGTGCATGTTTTAGTGTGTGTGAATTGGTCTACGTGTGCGTATATGTGGAAGTGTAGATATGAGACAGTGGGTGTGTGTGTCCATGTGTATGCATGAATAGTTGTGTGTGTATGTGTGGCTGCGTGAGGAAACAAAAAAGGGAATAGTGGGTGTAAGAATGGCTGGAAGACAGTATACGTGAAAATGGGATTTGGTTCCCCATTTCCATTCCCAAAATCATTTAAGTGGTTTTATTTGCAAATCAGCTTCTATGTTCTGGAAACTTTATATTTTACCCCACCAATATCCAAGCTTTCAACCGAATTCCATATTAGCCTCACAGCTTTAGCATTCTATTACTCAAGGCTATCTCTTTCACTTTTTGTTGCTTTACATTTCAACCCTCTAATTTCAATAGTTAATAATTAGGTTTTAAACACCAGTAAATATGGAATTAAGTATCTCTACAAATTGTAGGTTGCAATGATTATGGATTTCGGACATTTTATTTGCATCATCTTATCTCGATCTCATTCAAGACATTTCAGGTGGGGGTTTATTGTTTATCGCTTTAATTATATTTACTTGACTGCCTACGCGTGTTATTATTTTCAAGTTGTTACTTGCCAATACAAGTAATTATTCAATTTGCTACTTGCCAATACAAGTTTAGCTTATTGTCATTATGCTACTTGCCAATACAAGTTTAGCTTATTGTCATTATGCTACTTGCCAATACAAGTTTAGCCCATTATCAGTATGCTACTTGCCAATACAAGTTAGCTCTATGTGTCTTGCCAATACAAGCGCATCATTATAATAATTGCTACATTGTATGCCTTTTTGTTTATACTAGCACTACGCACGTGCGTTGCACGTGGTTATAACTTTTTATTATTATTTAATTAAAAAAAATTAATTTGAACATAAAATAATTGTACATTGTGATCACTGAAATATATATATACATAATTTCGTAGATTATTCAATGTAATAAAAATTAATCCATTGAACAAACATAATTTTGAATCAACTAAGAACTAAAAGAATCACAAAAGAGAAATAGAAAAGTTAAATAACCTTAGTCTTAATAAAATAAGTTATAATAATTAATATTAAAAGATTCGCAAAAAACGACATACCATGATATATTGTAGAAATATTTAGTCTTACAAATTTTTCTATTATACATGTAAAGTTTGATTTATTCAAACTATTGTTTACTTCTTATTATACACAGACTCGTTCATCATTAATATATCTTGAATAAAGTTATACGATGATTGAAAAATTATATACGGAATAATGAGGCATATATTTTTATGTTTTGCACCAAATCACTAACATTTGAAGAAAAACACATTTTTAATTGTCTCATTATATCATTAACTGACATTCATAAGTCAATTATTTGTTTATATACACAGAATATTAGGTCTAACGTACTTTTCTATAATTCTTAATAAATAATTTGGATTTCAATATACATTTGCACATGAAATTCTTTACATATTTTAATGTGAGGAAAAACTTCCAGCAACTTAGTATCAAGGTCCAACATCCAACTTTTGTCATGAAAGCTATTTTCTAATTTTTTTTTATTATTATTAAGTATAACCCTCTTTAATATAATGTACTTATTGATTTAAGATTGCTTATTTCAATTTTCCTTAATTATTTTCTCAATGCAAAGTCGAAATTTAAAAATTATGTGTGATTTAATAAAAATCATACTATAGTATAATTACAAAATAAATAATATTTTTTATGGAAGGTTGACTCTATACATAGTGTCTCACAATCTTCAATCAAAACGCATGCTACAATCTATATAAAATATAATAAATGTTTTACATAATTTGTAATGTCTTTAATTCCTTATTTAGTTATAGTGAAATACTCCTAATTTTTTCAAACATTGCACATCCATTTAAAAGTCTTATATATACATGATTAAACCACGCATTCCGGTTTTATTTTTCTCATTTCATTTTTTATTTAGACTATACCGTACTTTATTTGACGTAATTATTTTTTCTAATCTATTGTCAAGTTAATATTAACATTCACATTTCACTTTCTTTATTTTTCAGCATGTTTTAATTTAATTATGTGATACTTATTCACATAGTACAATTGAATCATTCATAGTACAACTTAGTTCATTATTTCTTTATCGTTCTTTTTTATTCTTTATTGTACCCTATAATTTATATAACATAGTACATTCATCTATCAAGTTATTACATATGCTTATTAAAATATATATATATATATATATATATATATATATATATATATATATATAATATTTTTATTGATTTAATAATTTGTTTAATGTTAGATCTTAAATATTTAAAAGAATTGCAACTATTCATGTTCACTAATTTTTTCGTTTGCCATTTTATTATTTCTCTTATTAGTACAATAAAATTTCACACCTCGGTCTGAGCTCCAATTATTATAAATCTTGTGATTTTTATGTCTCTCTCCAATTTTCTACCATAACAGTTTTTTCTTTGGTCTACTTAAATTACATCAACTGTTAAAAGTATTACATCAGTGAGTATATTTATGTAGGTGTGTAAGATATGTGATTAAAAATGATGTTCAACTTATAGACTTATTTAAATAAAATGGATCCATTGTATAGACCAATAGTACTTGAATTTACACAATATCACTACCGATGCATTTATAGTTTTTATATCTTCGTATATCTTTTTTACTGATTTCATATATAAACTACTTTTATCGCTTTCCTCCATCTATATATATATATATATATATATATGACTTTATCGTATACTTTTTTTATTCAATAAAATTCGTAAATCAATTATTATTTTCTCTTGTTTTAATGTTTATAAATGTTACTTATGAAATATATCGATTTCATTCTTCTAAATCATTAAAAATAAATATAATATATAATCTCATTTCCTACAAGTATAATAATTCGATTTATATTTACTTAGGAATGCTCATACAAAGAAATTTAGCTTGTAAACATATATATTGCTAGTTTAATCTAAATTTGAACAGTAAGGCTAAATGTATGCCTAGTTTAATCCAAATTTTGAAATACTACATTGTAATAGTTAACTTGTATGTACATCTACCTATAATATAGATATTTAATTTTTATTTTCGTATACTTTTCTCATAGTATAATATGTCTAACTCTATCATATTAATTTATCCTTTGATTTTTCTATTATATTACCTAGACTCGTCTATTATCATTTTTTTCATAATGAAAATTTACTTAGACCCTTTAATATTCATAATTTTTACGCTAGTTTTTTTTTTTATAATTTTGTTTATTATGTTAATAAAGTTATATCTACTAATAATAAAGTCTATTCATAAGTTTGTGTTATCTTTCTTCACAATGCATTGTCTCGCTTCTATTCATTTTATCATCATATAGTTCTTATTCAATTGTTTTGACATTATTTTCTATTGTTGGACTTTGATAAAGTGGTATACACAAAAATACATACAATTATCCTTTTACTTACTCAAAAGTCAATTTTAAAATATAACTTAGCAATTTCACATGCAAAGTCATTTTATTCTTTCATTTTAGTACTTGCTTCAAGTTTATATTATAATGAAGTTTAAATACTATGCTCTAACATTTGATCAATTCAATAGTTTACACTTTAGTCTAAATATTACATATTCAAATCTTATTTTTCATTAGATAACTTATATAAATTGTATTATTGTTTCCCAGTGTTATAATATTGATACTTCAATAATTTAGAAATTTAGGGAGATTATTGCAAGTAGCAAATTTATAATATTCAAATTTAGACAAATAAATTGTTACTATTAGATAAGTATTATTCTAATTTATATTTATAATAAGAGTTGACTGTTTTATTTATGACCAAACACTATGTAAGAATTTGTTAATAATTTATACATAGTAATATAAATCATTGTGAATCATTTACATATTGTTCTGACATATAATGTTTACATTTTTTAAATAGACTAAAGGATTTAATTTAATTTCATCTATTTTTCCCAAAAATTCGTTAATGACATTTTTTTAATTTAACTTTCAATTATTTTTATATAATAAAAAAATATAAGTACGATCATATGTTAACAATCTTGTGTCTATTATTCTTAAAAAATAAAGTTACTATATTAGCCTTAAAATTTTGCTAATTAATGATTTTTTTCTTTTTCTATAGGTTTTTTTTTTTTTTTTTTGACAATTATATAAACGAATCTCATTATAAAAGATATAAGAAAAAAAGAAGCTTAAAAATAAAATAAATAAAAATAATAATATTATATATATTATTAAAAATAAAAAAAATATATATAGAATATGATTCATATGTAGGTTTAACTTATGCCATTAGATGAATTACATATCATATCCATGAATTTTTTAGGGTATCATATCTATGAATTGATAGATGAACTATATAAGGCTCTAACCAAATAAATAAAACTTTGAGAATATAGTTAATAAACTAACCTTAAAAACTAAAATTCACTAATAATATAATAGGCAAATCAAATTTTGTCTAACTATATATAAAAAAGATTCAAAGATAAAGTTTATAAATAAAACTTTAAAATATAGTTACCAAACTAACCTTAAAAATTCAAATTCATGAAGGATATAATAGGCAAATCAAATTTTGTAAGAAACAACTCACACTTTTATAATAGAAGTAGATAATTGTTGTGATAAGTTGTAATCCTCCACGAGCTAAAGGAAGCTCACCCCAACCCAATATTGATCCTTTCAGGTTACCTCGGTGTGAGTCGGTGGAGTTGAGGCGGAGCCCGGAGCATATGATAAGTCATTAAAATTTTAGTAAATAATTTATGTGGAGATATTGAAATGGCTTGTTGTGGCTAGATTAATAGGTAAAATATTAATAAAGTTTCATGGTTATTTACTTAATTATCTACGAAATATGTATTTGTATAAGTTACTTGCTTGAATGTCTATCTAGGATTCAAATATTATGTCACCATGCATGAGTGAATTATTATATGATCTCTTAATGAAATAAAATAAGTAATATATAGGTTAAATAAGTACACTCGTATGGTCTCCCTCCATACGATCAACGTTATATTATGTGATGTTAATTAATTATATTGTAAGCATGATTAGATGTGATGATTAAATTATATTTTGTTAGAGGTATGATAAGTTTATCTTAATAATTTTATTTGTGACATGTTTATTATTAATATTATGTTCCTATAATTTAACTAATAAATAAATTATTTGTCTATACTTAGTTGTTAGTTTTTGATTTGTGTATGTTTATTTATAAATTTCAGTAGTATGTTATTGTTAAATAGTTCGCTATTTGTTTGAGAACTAATGACGGTTGAATGGGTTATAAGTGAAATTAATAGTGTTTAAATTGTTTTCAATAAATGTAACTCGTGTAAAACTATGTAGTAAAAGTTTCCCGCATTAAATATTTCGTTTGAGTTTTAATTATTCAATGGTAGGCTTTATCAAAACACATTCATTATCATCAATATATGGTTGTTGCAGTAAGATGGTATAGTTGTTGTGTATTCTTCACTAATATATTTGTATGTCCCCAGTACTAAGTGAGAGTCACCATGCTAATTTTTAGGTGTATGACTATGCATAGTAACAAAAAGAATTCAAAGTTTTCAAATTTTCTCGTATTTATTTTCTGCTCCCTTGACTCCGTAACTTCTCTTTTCTTCCCTATTTGTTTGTTTTCTTTTTCTTCCTATTTTGTTGTTTAATATAGTATGTGTATGTGTATTTTTCTTTTTCTTTTTCTTCCCTCTTTTTGGTTTTTTTCTTGGTTCTTCGTTATACTGATCAAAGCAAAGCATTACATAGGGTAATTCATATAGGATAGTTTTTTTTTTCTTTCTAAATACAAAAGATGTTTGTATATTTATCTTTTTCTTTTTGCTAACAGATTGCGTTAGGCCTGGCGGTATGCATCATTCAGTTGATGTTAATTGTTTGCGAGGCCACAGTAGTTGCATACATGTGTAGAGCTATGATACGTATGCTCTCGGTTGCGTCTTTTCTGTTAGTTCATCGCATTTATGTTTCACGAGGCCTTCAGATCGGGGAGGACCTAATTAGAAGAAGATATGCCCTCTATTATATTAGAGCAAGGGGGCAGAGAGATAGGATACACGAGCCAACTCCGTTGGAGACGTTGTTGGCTCTGTGTTTTATACTTACAGTATACGGTTGCTCACTCGATATTTTGATAGAGGCTACTAAGTGGAATATACCACGATTTCTTACTGGGTTTTCATATAGCTTTTCCTCCGTGCTTCTAGTGGTGTTGGTACTCGACTACTTAGTGTGGTGTTTCGTGGTAAGTCATTATATTTTTTTGTTTATTTAAATTTTATATGTTCAATCTAATTTCTTTGTCCATAACAAACTTTGTATGTCCCACAATTCTTAGGCTGACATAAATGCTGAGATTAGTTCAGAGCGCCAACAACCTAATGAGGATGACCAAAGTGTTGAGAGTTCTAGTCCTACCTTCACAGATATGTTGGTAAGTATTGCTCTAATGTTGTATATTTTACTATTTATGTTGCTTTATATTTATTGTTTTTTTTCTTTCAGCTATCTGTTGTGCAAGGGCGAATTCGGGGCCTTGGTTTCCGGTACCACTTCTATTCTTATATTATTGTTTGTAATATTGTCTTGATAACTGGTATAAAATTTGAACAATATGCTTTCTCTAAACTTTTAGGTTGTTATCGCCGGTGCTCTAATGATTGCCAGTAGATATGTGAGTAAAGACTATTCTATTATTGTGCAGTATTGTTTTGGCATAACCGCATGTTTTCTGTCCCTACTATCATTTGGATGGTCTGTGAGCGACTACGCGACGCGGGGTCGATTGTTAGGAAATTTACATAGACGCGGCTTATATTTCTACTTCCGGATTGGAGGAAGAGAGATATGGTATGATCCATCACTTTCAGAGACGCTGCGATTCTTCATGGCGCTGCAGACCATGAGCACCAGCTCATTTACATTTCTGACAGTTGCTGCTAGTTGGACTCCTATTCAGGCGATAGTGGCGTTTCCGTTTGTTATATCTTGTTGCACGTTCATCGTAGTAGTTGTCGCTGAAGCCTTCATCTCTTTGAGAGACCGCATACGTGGAGTTGTTATGAGCTATGATGGTACTGAGCCTTTGAGTTGGCTGATAAATTGCGTGAAGAAGTGTTGTGTTGGATCGGGTCATGAGGACTAGTGGATGACGAACTGTTGTGTTGGATCAGTTAGGTTGTTGATAAATAGACAAACAGGCATATTTTAGACAGACATCTATGTACTTCTTATGGATATCATTAGTACTTACATATTTTTCTACTTACCTTGTGTTTAGCTTGAAATACTCCAATTATGCTTTACTTGTCAATTTCAGTGATTTTGGAGTATCACTAGACTAAGAAAGATAAACATCGACCAATCAATGGTGTGATGTGATTTTGACCTGAAAAGTAAATATATTAACCGACTTAAAAATAAAAAGATTAACCTAATACAATTATTTTGTACCATTAATCAATTTTGATCACTACTTCACTTAGCCCGTGATTCTACTAATTAGTGGGCTAAAGCCCATGTCCTAAGTAACAAGAGAAGCTGAAGTACAAACCTGAAGAAATTTGGGAGTTTGATTCTTTGATAGGAGAGTCCAGAGAAATGAGATGTGTAAGGCTAATTAAATATTAGGAGTTAGAAGTATTGTTGGTTCTAAGTGATAAATGTTTAGAGGGGGTAAACAACCCTCTAACTTTATTCTTTATTTTCAAACAGTATGCTTATATTGTTGTCACCTATAAAACGCTTGTTTTTACAACGTAGCTTACGGTGGCAAGTGCATGTTTAACAGTAAGCGTACAACTAGTTATTAACTTCGCAACTTACAGCAAACAAATGCGTGTGAGTTATGCGACGGAAATGTTATAACAATGCTTCTGGAAAATAAAATCAGAACAAGAAAGAGAAGAATAAGGATATTCGTCTTAAACTGGAGCTGGAGTTTTATGCAGAATGAGTGTTTTCAGGTGAAAAAATGTTGTATTTGTATGCACGCAGGAGACAACCTTATATAGGCCCTGCTGGGGAACATCCGAATTAATAATCATGATTTCTGTAATTATATAGACTGTTATAGGCTGAGTAACAGCCCACATAACTCCCTCCTTAACAGCCCAACATCCCATTATTGTGGATGGGTAAAATTCAAACACATCCACACTGTTGGACTTCTGAAGCTCATCCGGCAAGCCCAATTATTTTGGGCTTCCAAAAAGATAATAGGGCCTCAGCCGAGGCATTCCCACATAACTCCCTCCTTAACAGCCCAACAGCCCATTATTGTGGATGGGTAAAATTCAAACACATCCACACTGTTGGGCTTCTGAAGCTCATTCGGCAAGCCCAATTATTTTGGGCTTTCAAAAAGATAATTGGGCATCAGCCGAGGCATTCCCAAAGTCCAAAGTCCAAGCCCAGCTCGAGGCGTGGCCATGCCGAGCGTGTGGGCTTTCAATTAGACTTCCTCACAAGCATACTT
This sequence comes from Ajuga chamaepitys, assembly GCA_958295605.1. Taxonomy (NCBI): domain Eukaryota; kingdom Viridiplantae; phylum Streptophyta; class Magnoliopsida; order Lamiales; family Lamiaceae; genus Ajuga; species Ajuga chamaepitys. Next base: position 4,031,241 of record OY282502.1, on the reverse strand, counting down.
GATATGCCTTTAATGATGAGTTTTTATATATACTAGATGTCCACCCGTGCGATGCACGGGATAACAAACTTAACAAAATTATATAATTATTATTATAAATGTATATACATCATAGTTTATATAAATAATATTTATAAAAATATATTATTATTGTTATAATAAATATACATAAGACGTAATTTATCTAGATAATATTAAAATAATATAACATAACTTAAAGTTTGCCTTGTTTTTATAACATATATTGTCATTCTTTCAAAAGTTATGTCTATCAAATTATGAATTACTCAGCATTCTAAAATGAATTTTAAAGTCCAAAATTAATACATGTAGTGTGACCAACTATAATTTCTCAAAACTCAATAAAAATATCATAACTAACAAATTTTTTAAGGGGAAACAAAAAGACTTTTTAAAATTTATTTTTATATTTATAGGCCAAATGCATGTGATAATTCAGTAAACTATTTACTAAAATTAAACACAAATATCAAAATAAAAAATAAATAATCCAACCTACAAAAGATTATATTTATAATTTAAATCCAAATTTTATTTTAATATACGTAATTTTTGTGTCATATTATAGATGGCGAGATGGCCAAAAGAGGACTAAGTTAATATATCCTTTGACTTGCAGATTTTCCACCGCTCCACAAATAATGTGATATTGTTTTGTGCATGATTTCACGGCATTTATTTTATAGTAAGTTATTATCTCACCTATACGATACACTTTCATTACTTTTGGCGAGTTATAGTACCATAAATTTCGCATGAGCATAATTACCTTTTGTTTAAGAAATAATACATATAAATCGAAAGAAAAAAATATATCAACTAAAGCTAATTTAATTATTTTGAGTAATTTATTTTACACTTTCTAAAAGAAATGAGGATTGTTGGTTAAAAAGAAAAAAGAGAAAAGATAGGAAGCAGAGTTAATTTTATGCCTAGATCTTGAATATGCATCTCACTAAAATGTTTATCCTTATCTTTTGTAGGGTACGTTATTTTGTCTCTCTTATATAGAATTTATTCAGTATAATTCTTCAATATTAGTTTCACTATTGTTTAAGGGGTATACGCGGTCTGGTGTGAATTGGACATTTAAAAATATTTAGATTCATATCAAATTTCGATTATTTAAAAAATGAATATTTAAAAAGTCGGAACGGTACAGTACGATTAATTTTTTTGAATAGTTCGATTTAGAATTTTGGATCTAACGAAACAATTCAATTCTGTCCGATTCAATTCGGATAACTAAAACTTTTTTTATCATTTGAATAACATATTCAATTTGTGTCCAACTTACTAACTTGCGTATTGAAAATTATATAATAATTAAATATAAGGTACTTTTTATTATTCTTGTTAGATATAACTCACTACAAAATTATGAATAATTTGATTTTTAATTCTTATTTAAATTAATATTTTAAATTTATAATTTGTTTATTTTATCCGTTACTTGTTTCAATGCGGTTCGATGTGATTCGATAAAGTTCAATATGGTTCTCGATTCAAAAAATTGAAAAATGTTTAAATCGGTACCAAAAGAACAATATTTTCAATTCGGGGTCCGTGTTTCGTTCCGATTTTAATAATCTCCAAGCTCCGTGCACAACCCTAATTATCTTTTTTTTTTATTATTATCTTTTTCTTCATCAAGCTTTTTGTACTTCAATTATTCATGATTGCTTGAAAGAGTACATGAAAAACGTGCGGCCTGGTACTTACCAATTATCATAATACCACAGGGATCTGTACTTCGCAGTTAGGATAATAATTTCATTGTTTTCTCAAACCACGCTACTGTCGAATTGGATCCTCTATTTCAATTTGTGCTTCATCTTATATTCCAAAACAATAACTACACGCCATGTATTAGTTAGTAATGTCATCATATACACGTATTCCAAAACAATGACTACACGTCATGTATTAGTTAATGATGTCATCATATACACGTTGGGATTGTTTTTGAATATAAAATAGAACACAGATTGGAATAGAGGATCTCATCTACACTACCGTGCATATAAATTCAGACGTCACTTAAATGTATCAACAACGGAACACATCTATTACGGACAACAATATAAAACGTCACTACGAATACAGATACAATCTCGTTCTCACACTAATTACAACTATTAACGCAAATCACAACACAAAAGTAATCTAAAGGCTATTTAAGGAGTAACAATTGCATTACCTGCTCTGGTCATGCCAATGCAACATCTTCATTAAAAATTAATAAAATTCTGAAAATATATAAAAAAAATTATCATAAGCAACTCGATTATGTTCGTAATAGATCAAACTAAATTATAACAACAACTCAATCTCCCTAGCTAGCCCCATCCTATCCTGTTGAATATAACCTGCAACTTTCTCCTTCTCCATCATCTATTCTTGTTGTTGTCGAGATAAAAGAAACAGGGAAATGTGGTGATGCTGCTAAGAAGGAGGGTGTGCGGCGGGTCAAGGTAGCCTCTGAAATTGAACCAACGCTTCGCTGAACTGTTACGAAGAAAACAAATTGTGTCATGTTAATCGGAATAAAACAGAGTAACCCACAACCCTCAAACATCTTATACCTGCACAAATAAATTTGTTTGTTAATTATAAAAAACACAAATCCGACACAATTTCATAACATTATTTCCAGATTAAAGCATTTCAATTCAAAATATCATGTCCTAACAAAATCAAAATCAGGTAATATGGATTCATAATCAGAATTTTTTTTTAAAAAAAAGAAAAGCAAACGCCTAATTCCTTGATTCCTCATTCCAATCATATATCATCCCCAAGGCCATGTCAGCAATAAAAAGCCTCTGTCAATGCACTTACCCGTTGCATTAAACGTCATTCGATCCTCTACTGCGACGATCTTTTCCTCTCTACCGATCTTTGCAACCCCAATTTGATAGCAAAAACTTCTCACTCTCTCCCCCTCTAGGGTTTTTCTATCCCATGGATGGATAATTTTTTCCTCCTAAGCGGTTATGCCATAACGGAGATAAATCTGGGATTGTGACTTGTGTGAGAGATAACAAAAGCCAGTTATACTACCTTAGAACACGGTCAACATCTTTCACAATATACTTCTGAAGGTACATCATGATGTACGACCATGTGTAAATATCTGCAAACAACAAAGAAGCAACTTCCAGATCATATATTGCCGGATTATGGATATAATTTTGAAAATGGAGATTACATGGGGAGATTCCAAGACCTGTTCAAATATCTCTGGATCTGCACCACTTTCAAGAAGATATTCCAAGGAATCACAAATATAATTCTACGCGATCAAAATCACGATAGAAAGAAAAGCACATAAAACATTAAAATAAACAAACGGAGGGGGCTTACACCAAAACGGCGGCGATCGGAAGATTTATTGAGAGAGTTCACCGAAGGGGCATCTGCAGGCGTCTCCACACTTGAATTCTACCGCTCCCGATGGTGCTGGAACTTTAAATCTACCGACTAAATTCCGTCACAGATAAAACGGTGGATTGTGAGATGTGAGAGATGACGGAACTGCATATACGTTGGGAGACGTGTGAAAGAGAAAATAGAAACAGAACGCGTTTATGTAGTACTGACATCTGTGAAGATTCGAATTAATTAAATAAACAAAAGAGAAAATGATTCCAAAAATTTATTGTGGCGACGCGTGTTTTCTCCTTAAAATCCGCGACCTTATTTTAGTATTAAGGGTTGATAGTTGAATTTAAGGAGCTGTAATTCCAATATGGGATAATAATTTCTCTAGTTATGAATCCTATGACTATGTTTACTTAAGACTTGGCTCAGTAGATTTAAGAGCTCAAATCCCGATAAAGCACACTCATTAACTCCTTCAGCCAGATTTGGCCCAGCACTCTCCAGCCTTAAGTGAACATACCCTACATTTAATACGTAACTAAGTGTCAACTCTATGTATTAATTTCTCACTCCCTAAAAGTCATTTTGAGAAATTCAAAAATCTATGATTATCTACTCCTTGCGTAGATTAATTGTGTGAAGCTTAATTCCTACAAAATTAAACTTCCGACCACTTAATTATAGCATTAAAATGCCTTATCCATACTTTAATTAATTATTAATTCTAACAAATATTTTTAAATAGTTTCAAAGGCAATTCAGGCTACAACAAATGATAAGTGTCTACTAAAATACATGTGCAAATAATAAAAAATAATTTATAGTGGTTTAAAAGTGGGGTTAATCATTCTACGTCCGCTCCACTCTCCACTTGAGGGACATACACTAAATTTATTCATACAATACAAATTTAGTACAAGGTTCACAAGTCTCAACTTGTAACCTACAACTTAGTTTCACCTATTCTCGGAAAGGTTAATCTTGCAGCTATGTGTCAAACTACCAAGCTCAAATCATATTCAGCTCGATTAAAGTTCATTGAGACTCGATTCGGTTAATAATCAAATCGGCTTAACTATAATATTAGAAGCTTGATAATATTTCAAATAAGTTTAACAATAATACGTTCGGCTCAACTCAACCATTTCCTAAACTAAATCATTGGCGGTGGTGGTGTTATCATGAACTAGGGTCTATGGTCTATCTTCATCCAATATTTATACGCTACAACAAGAAAATAAATGCAACAGATCCCAAATAAGATATCCCCACATACAAACCTTACAATGGACTTGTCTTTTCTATTGGATTTATTCATTTTTTATTTTTTTTACAAAATGTATGGTGTGCGAAAAAGATTAAAAAGTAAAACCCCTTTTTTTTTCTCCGATTTTTTTCCCTAAGTCGCAAATCCTATAACTTGTTCTTCTTGATAACCAAAGTAGACTAAAATTCCAGAATGGACCCTGTGTAGCAGTGGCGATGTCACGAAGGTCCAGTGGATTCATGCAGATTGAGCTCGTGTGCTCAAAAGACGTAAGAGATATGCAGAGAAATTGGGGGAGAATCAGAGTTTTGCATTCATTTCTAATAATGGAATGAAGATGCATGTGTGAGTTGTTTATAGTACAGTCTCATGCGTACAATGTGACTCGTTTAAAGCATGGCGTTTAAGCCAAAAGCAAATGACGCCATTATCCCTACTTAATTAACTATCTTATGTTTTAATAAGTGATAACATGACTTAAACAAACATGAATGAAAAATCAGAGTAAATTGAAAGCTTGTCAATATGACAACAATGTAACAGTGCCTCTCTTCTTCATTGTGACATTAACCCCCCCCCCCCCCCCCCCCCCCCCCCTTCGATTTGTCTTGCCCTCAAGATAATAGCTCTGGGTACTTTGCTGCAACATCCTCATAAAACTCACAAGTGGCTTCCTCATCTGGCAAATGAGACCAACGAACCAGTAACTGAATAGCTGGAGAATGACCCCTCTTCACCAATCCCCGAGCTAGGATTTTAAGAGGCTTTAACATAACTTTACCCTCTTCATCAAATTCTGAGCAGTAACCAGTGTAACAGGGCCCACTTTCTTCTTGAGAAGTGATACATGGAACACAAAATGCACCTTGGCAGTTGGTGGTAAGAGAAGTTTATAAGCCACATCACCTACTCTTTCTATTATCTGAAATGGACCAGCATACTTGGGACTTAGCTTCCAAACATTACTCTTATGCAATGATTTATGCCTGTAAGATTTGAGCTTCAAATACACCTAGACCCCTACCAGAAACTCCCTGGCTGTCTTCTTTTTATCAGCATATAATTTCATCTGTTCTTGGGCCTTTCTCAACATTTCCCTGAGTTGATATTGGACCATTTGCCTTGCTCTCATTGATTCATTCACTTCTTCTACTGAACTCTAGGCCCAAAAGTGATGAACGTGAAAATTACCGTTTTTCTTATGCTTTTCACGTCCAATTTTTTTATTAAGAATTGCGTGTGATTATCATGTTTAAGTGCAATCTCGTATTGTGTTGTATTTCCGAGTTAATTTTCCTTTTTAATATGATTTGATGCACTTTTGAGTGTTTTTTAGTCGTGTTTTGAAGGTTAGGAAATTCGGATATTGTGTTTGTCACAGGCCTTGGTTTTATTGTTGTTTCCGTCTGCCATCATCCTCATGGAATTTATTCCATGATTCTTTCTTATCATGGTCTGTAGTTGCTTAGCAGTGAGCATGCTAAGCTTGCCCTCAGACTGTATCCCATGCAGAGTCACATGCTTCCCCTTCATATTGAACTGAACAATATGTTTCTTGAAATCAAGAGTTGTTGGTCCAAATTGGCCAAGCAAATCCACTCCAATCACCACATCACATCCCCCCAGCTTCAATAATCTCACAGGTGAACTAAACTTGCACTCTCCCATCTCCCACTCAAATTGTGGGCATTTGGAGTTTCACTCAATCATATTGTCAACAACCATTGTTACCACCAAAGGCTTGGTATACTCCACTAAACACCATAGTTTATTAGCAGTATGAGGATCCAAGAAGTTGTGAGTGCTTCCTGAGTCAAGCAGAATAGTGATCTCTTTGTTAGCAAAAGAAATCGAATGCAGAAATTAGAAAAGTAACACGCCGGAATTACGTGGTTCAACCTTATGGTCTACATCCACGGAGCAAAAAGAACACCTTTTTTACTATGATCGAAAATAGTACAAGATTACAAGAACAATGCAATCAAAACCATGATAAAATCAACCCAAGATTGAGACAAAACCTAACTCAAACCCTCTTGAATCTCACTCTAGAACCTGCACTTTCTCTCTCTAGATAGATGAATTTAACATTCTAGAATGATCTCTCAATAATGTGATTACAAATGAAAGAAAATACAATATAAACGGATCCAAGAAAATAGCTAGAAAATTCAAGAAACAACTGCTGCGCAGGAAAAGACAACGATTTTTAACAAAACCGTTGCACTTGACGGTTATAATAGAATTTTAACCGCTTTTGTAACTGCTTTCCAGTTCAGCTCCAAATCTGTAATCACTCACATCATTTCCTAGCAGAATTGTACTTTTGGGTTTAGATATTGTTATTCATGATAATGATCCGATTTAGAATCATCGAGAGGTAATTCATTGAATTTACAGATAAAAGATTTATAATCTCTAAGGAATTAAATTCCGAGTTATTGCGAAATAAAAAACCGAAAAACCGATGAAATTACGGAAGTAAATATTCTTGCATTTATTGCTATTGCACTATTCATGCTAGTTCCTATCACCTTTCTACTGATCATTTACGTAAAACAGTCAGTCAAAATGATTAATTCAATTGAATTTCCAAATCCCTTAAACAAAAATACTTTTATCCTATTTAAGCGGATGTACCATTCGAGCATGTGTCACAACGAACGTAGCACATGCCACTACATACCATCACAAATATCCCCTTAGTGAACAGGTAAGATGGAGATTAAAGTCTGCAATCCTTGTACGCCTAGGGGTGGCAATTCGGGTCATCGGGTCGATTTCGTGTTCGATTTCGGGTCAATTCGGATTATATATTAAAAATAATTTGAAACATATTATTATTACATTTTAAGAAAAATATTTATTTTGGGTTAATCGAGTCGTGTCGGATTATTGGTAGGTTTCCTTCAATAAATTCGTGTCACATTGAATCGAGTTCGTCGGATCAATCAGGTTGGTTTAGGAATTGACACCCCTTATAGCATTTGTTTGTCAAATCTGCAACTTCAATTTTGTATTAGAATGTAATTTTATTAATTATTTCTCTAAGTTTAGGGAGTGTTTTATTTCCTTTTGTTTTCGGAGAAGTGATTAAAATTTGATCAGATTTTTAGAACCGAAGTGTTTGATAAATAAGTAGTTCTAGCCCCTTAAATTTACTATTTAAAAAATAAGAGGTGACCAGAAGCAAATTGTAATTGTTTTCGGCTTATGACTAAAAACTAATTTATTTAAGTAGAAATTATAAAATACAAACACTGATAATCAACTTAAATTTAATTATAACCTGAAAAGTGATTAAATAAAATTAAAGCTCGAACTCGATAAGTAAAAAATGTTAAAATAAGTGTAAAGTTTCCAAACTATTCAAGCTCGACTCCTATTCGACTTGATTAATAATCAAACAAGTTCAAATATAAAATTAGAAACTCAACAATATTTCAAACAAGTTTGAACAATATTACGCTTAGCTCGACTCGTCTCATTCCTAAACTAAATCATTGGTAGTGGTGTCGTTGGCATGACCTAGGGTTGGTCTGTACTCCGCCTTCTCCATGTATTTCAATGCTTAAAAAAAATATAAATGCAACAGATCCCAAAAAAAATACCCTCACATACAAAACCCCCTATAATGAACTTGTTTTTTTCCATTGGATGATCGTACACGTATCATGTAATGAGCCATATCCATAACCATAACCATAACAAAACTTCCCCTAAGTTGAATCCCCGCAGTGGCTGCTGATCTTTGCCATGACTTAGTCTCAGACTCGATATTACCTGCGATGTATTCAGAAATTTAAAATTAGGAGTACGATATATATTTTATAGAAATGTTATTTAAATCTGTCATAACAAAACACGAAAATGGATACAACTTATTTTATAAAAATGTTATTTAAATCTGTCATAATAAAACACGAAAATGGATACAACTACCAACAGAATTCAAACTCCAATTGATGGAAAGAGAGTTTAAACGCAGATAAAAAATGCTACCTATGAATGAAAACTTAAATATTTTGAGGGTACAACTGAACCCCTTGTTCTAGGCTAGATACGCCTTTGATCGACTATAAAAGAACTGTCAAATTCCAAAAGACTGAAAAATTCCAACAGACATTCCAGCAGTAGTTGGAACATTAGATATAAATTTTTTACTATGTGACAAGATTTAGTTTTGAAACACGACTCTTTTTCGAGACAAAGGGAGTATATCTTAACTCACCAGTTACTGACGAATTAATGCTTTGCATTGCTCCAGTATCCTTCATTGTTGATGAGAAAAAACCTGCAATTATTACAGGATTACCGACGATCATTCTTCTTTACAATAACAATATTTTCTCGAAGAAAGTCTAAGAAATATAATAAAATATCATTTACTATTTTTCTTTTAATATTCTTAAGTGAACAGTAATAAGTAGAAATAGTTAATTCTCCACACAAGAGTATATTAGGGGGAAAATCAAATGGAGTAATAAGATTTTTTTAATTTTTTCCCAGTGAAAAATGGTATATTATGATAGACGAAGTACATGCAAAGAGTTTTCTCTCCCCTTTCTTTTTTTAAAATTGACATTTCAAATATTTTTTACGAATTCTAAAAATTTTCTTCGTGAATGCAATCCTGGGATATGTCTATTTTTTTCAACATATTACAGATATTTTATTTGGTCAAATCTTTATCTTCTAAATTAGGAGGCCAAAATATTTCATTCTTAATTCTTTTTTTTTAAATGATAATTAATATGAAACGGAGGAAGTATTTATATTTAATGGAAAACGAGGGAAATTCATAATGGCTTAATAATCAACTGCATTGGAAGAAATATAATTATCTGAATTATAAAAAAGATATTCTCTGTATTTTCATAAGCTTGTTGAAAACATTACAATCAATTATAGCTTGTTGAAAATACTCTAATATAAATTGTTTCAGATAAATACTACCCGACTAGATAGACAAGAATTAACCCAGCGACAGCATGATCATTATTTAAACATTACGATCAATTATAACTTGTTGAAAATACTCCCATAATATCCGACCGGCCACGGGCGTCAACTCCACAATAATTTTCATAAAATTTCTTATGACTAAATAATATTAATAAAAGCATAAATCTATTGAGAAAAGAAAAGAAAATTACTAGGAGATGAAGAAACGTAATTGTGAGTTTTGTGTGTCAAAAATGTGAATCAGATTAAGCTAGAAGCTGTTAAGAAGCTGGAAAGAAGGGATAAGCTGGAAAAGCTGGAAAAAACAGAGAAGGAAAACAGAATCAGGAAACGGTTTTTCTGTTTGGCTAAAAGACAACGGTTTGTAACAGAATAACTGTGACAAAACCGTTGTCTATCAAGGTTTCCAGAATCAGTTTCTGTTTTGTTTTTCTTGAGCTCGTTTGGCGGTTTTGCAGCGGTTTCTTTGCATTCAGAGATACATATATACACATTGGAGATTGACTAAAGTAGAGTGTAACAAGTCATAGAGATTAGAACAAGGAATGAGAGCTTGAGAGGAAGATTAATCTCAAGTTGAATGAGATTAATACTTAAGCGATTTTCTTGTAACTTTGTGATTCATTCTTAGTGATTCTTCTTCTGGTTTTTGCCCGTGGATGTAGGCTTTCAAAAGCTGAACCACGTAAATCGTTTGTGCTTGAGTTTTCTGTTCTTATTCTTTCATTTTCAGTTTTATACGTGAGCTGAGAGTTTGTGAGGTTTGAGTTGATTATTTTGAGTGTTTCTTGGCTAAGATTTACAACAGTGGCGCCGTCTGTGGGAAGAACACGAAGTGAAGAAGTTAATACTCGCTCATTATGTCAATCTCAAAGTTTGAAGCAGAGAAATTCAACGGGAAGAACGATTACGGCCTCTGGAAATTGAAGATCAAGGCATTGCTGATTCAACAAGGGCTGGGAGCTGCCCTTAAAGAGGAAAAGGGATTTTCTGCCTCTGTTACCCCTGATCAGAGGTTGGAAATCCAATAAAAGGCCCACATCCTGGTGATTCTTTGTCTTTCTGACAAAGTCTTACGGGAAGTTTCCAAAGAAACAAGTGTTGAAGGAGTAATGGAGAAACTAGATCAGATCTATCTCATCAAATCTATGGCTAACAGGTTATACTTGAAACAAAAGCTGTTCTCTTTCAAGTTTATGGCAGAAAAGGGTGTGGAGGATCAGTTGGATGAGTTTAACAAAACTCTGGATGATCTTGAGGCCATAGAAGTAAAGATGGAGGATGAAGACAAGGCAGTACTACTCCTGAATTCCCTGCCTCAGTCATTTGACCACCTCAGGGATGCTATGCTCTATGGAAGAGACTCGAAGATTACATTGGCCGAGGTTCAATCAGCATTGAAGGGGAAAGAACTGCAGAAAATGAAACAAGGAAAGCAAGAAAGTACTCCTGAAGGACTAAACATCAAGAAAGGCAAATTTCAGAAGCCATTCCAATCTGGTGAAAGTTTCAAGAAGAATCAAAATCCAAAGCAGAAACAAACTGATCAAAAGGAGTCCAGGAAGTGTTTCTTCTGCAAGAAACCAGGACATTTAAAGAAAAACTGTTATGAATGGAAGAAGAAACAAAACCAGAAAGGACCATCTACCTCAAATGCTGCAGAAATTGCAGAAGCCTCAAGTGATGATCCTCAGGTACTAAATATTACAGACTCTAAATCTATGAATGAATGGATATTAGATTCAGGGTGCAGTTTTCATATGACACCTCATCTGGATTGGTTTGAAAACTTCAAAGAACAGAATGCTGGAACTGTTTTATTGGGAAATGATCAAGTATGCTGTGTTAAGGGAATAGGTGATCTGAAATTAAGGACACATGAAAATAAGATCATCATCTTGACAGATGTTAGATATATTCCCCAATTAAAAAGGAATCTGATAAGCCTTGGCACTTTGGAAAAGAAGGGATGCTGGTTTAAATCTGAAAATGGATGTTTAGATGTTATCAAGAATCAATCAGTTGTCCTAAGAGGTGTAAGAAGGTCAAGCTTATACTACCTAATGGGATCAGTGATTCTTGGAGAAGCTGATGTTGTTGAAAAGAGCAGCCTAGATTTATGGCATGCCAGACTTGGGCATGTGAGTGAGTCTGGACTGAGGCAACTGTTAAAGCAGCAACTAATCAAATCAAAGGAGGAAAGTCAGAAGAAACTCTGTGAAGACTGTGTTCTGAGTAAGAGCAAGAAACTTCCTTATCCTGAAGGCAAGAAATGCTCAAATGCCCCTCTAGAATACATCCATGCTGATCTTTGGGGCCCATCAAGAACACCAACTCTTGGAGGAGGCAGGTATTTTCTAAGCATCATGGATGATTTTTCCAGGAAATTATGGTTATATGTTCTGAAACAAAAGTCAGAAGCTCTGGATAAATTTAAAGTATGGTGCAAGCAGGTGGAAAATGAAAGAGATGCATGTGTGAAGTGTTTGAGGACAGACAATGGTCTTGAGTTAGTATCTGAAGACTTCAACACTTTCTGCAACATCAAGGGAATAAAAAGGCATAAGACAGTCCCAGCAAATCCTCAACAAAATGGCATTATTGAAAGGATGAATAGAACCATACTGGAAAGGGTTAGAAGCATGTTGTCAAGCTTAGGATTAGATAAGAGATTCTGGGGAGAAGCAGCTTCTATTGCTGCTTATTTGATTAACAGGTGTCCTTCTAGTGCTATTGATAATCTGACTCCTGAAGAAAAATGGTCAGGAAAGTCTCCCAGATATGAACATTTAAGAGTTTTTGGATGTAGAGCTTATGCTCATACAAAACAAGACAAGTTGGAAGCTAGAGCTATCAAATGCTTGATGCTTGGATATCCTGATGGAACAAAGGGATATAGACTTTGGAATACAGAACCTGGAGCAGGGAAGATTATCATCAGTAGAGATGTGGTATTCTCAGAAGAAGACATGCCATTGAAAGAAGCACAGAAGGTCAGAATTCAAGCTGATAACATCAATAAGAAGTTATCAGTTAAGGTGGAGTCAGAAGATGAAGCAGATGAAGATCCTGAAGAAGAATCAGATTCAGAATATCATGATAAACCAAGCTCACAGGATTATCAGCTTGTGAGGGATAGGGAAAGAAGGATACCAAGACCTTCTACCAGATATGCTGATGAATACCTTACAGCATATGCACTGGTTACTGCAGAAGATGTTGACAGTTTTGAACCTAGAAACTATAAGGAAGCTATTGAAAGCAATGAAAGGGTTCAGTGGATGCTTGCAATGAGAGAAGAGTTAGACTCTTTGGAGAAGAATCAAACATGGATTCTGGTAGAAAGACCAAGGAATCAAGGATTGGTCAGTTGCAAGTGGATCTTCAAGAAGAAACTGGAAGTAGCTCAGACAGAAACTATCAGATTTAAAGCCAGATTGGTTGCCAGGGGATTCACTCAAAAGGAAGGTATTGACTTTAATGAGATATTCTCCCCAGTAGTAAAACATTCCTCAATAAGAATTCTGCTGGCCATTGTTACTCAATATGATCTGGAGCTGGAACAATTAGATGTAAAGACAGCTTTCTTGCATGGTGATTTGAATGAAAAGATATACATGGCACAACCAGAGGGTTTCATTGTTCCTGGAACTGAAAACAAAGTATGTCTGTTACAAAAATCTCTGCATGGTCTGAAACAAAGTCCTAGGCAGTGGTATTTGAAGTTTAACAGTCATATGCAAAGTATTGGGTTTCAGAGATCAAAATATGACAGCTGTGTGTATATGAAGTTCAGAGGAAAAGAAGTTGTTGTATTTCTACTATCATATGTGGATGACATGTTAGTAGCCAGCAGGAGCAGAGAAGAGATCAACAACCTTAAAAGAGAGCTTCAGTCTGTATTTGACATGAAGGTGTTGGGTAATGCAAGAAGAATATTGGGAATGGACATCATTAGGAACAAAGCTGCTGGAGTGCTTTGGTTAAATCAGCAGAGCTATATTCAAAAGGTATTGTCCAGATTCAATATGCAAGAATCCAAACCAGTATCAGTTCCACTAGGGTTACATTTTAAGCTAAGTGAAGAGCAGAAGCCACAGACAAGAGAAGAAGAAAATGAGATGAAGAAGATCCCTTATGCAAATGCAGTAGGAAGTGTAATGTCCACTATGATTTGTACAAGGCCTGATGTTGCTCATGCTATATCAGTGGTTAGCAGGTACATGTCAGATCCAGGTGGAGCTCATTGGAATGCTTTAAAATGGCTGCTCAGATATTTGAGAGGAACCAGTGGTTTTGGAATATTGTTCAAGAAAGATGACATAGATTCTGGAAATGTGTTATGTGGTTACTGTGACTCGGATTTTGCTGCAAACCTAGATTCCAAAAAGTCTCAATCAGGTTATATCTTTACTTTGTTTGGTGCTGCAGTAAGCTGGAAGTCAATGCTACAATCTGTAGTTGCCTTATCAACCACAGAAGCAGAGTTTATGGCTATTACTGAAGCAGTCAAGGAAGCTTGCTGGTTGAAAGGTATTCTGGAGGAGTTTGGGTTTAAGCAGAAGGCAGTAAAGGTGTTTAGTGATTCTCAAAGTGCTTTGCATTTATCTAAACATCAGATGTTCCATGATCGTAGTAAGCACATAGATGTAAAGTTCCATTTTGTCAGGGACATTACTGAAAAAGGGACAGTGATATTAGAGAAGATCAAGTCTGAAGATAATCCATCTGATATGCTTACTAAGGCTCTAACTACAGAGAAGTTCTACCTTTGTCTGCAGTTAGTGCAAATATCTAATTTAGAGAAGAATTAGCTCCAGGACAGGAGCAAAGCTGGTGAGATCAGAAGAGATTCAATATGATCGGGTTATAAGGTGTGATTTGATTTCTATGACATTGTTTGACAAGGTGGAGAATGTGAGTTTGTGTGTAAAAAATGTGAATCAGATTAAGCTAGAAGCTGTTAAGAAGCTGGAAAGAAGGGATAATCTGGAAAAGCTGGAAAAAACAGAGAAGGAAAACAGAATCAGGAAACGGTTGTTCTGTTTGGCTAAAAGACAACGGTTTGTAACAGAATAATTGTCACAAAACCGTTGTCTATCAAGGTTTCCAGAATCAGTTTCTGTTTTGTTTTTCTTGAGCTCGTTTGGCGGTTTTGCAGCGGTTTCTTTGCATTCAGAGATACATATATACACATTGGAGATTGACTAAAGTAGAGTGTAACAAGTCATAGAGATTAGAACAAGGAATGAGAGCTTGAGAGGAAGATTAATCTCAAGTTGAATGAGATTAATACTTGAGTTTTCTTGTAACTTTGTGATTCATTCTTAGTGATTCTTCTTCTGATTTTTGCCCGTGGATGTAGGCTTTCAAAAGCTGAACCACGTAAATCGTTTGTGCTTGAGTTTTCTGTTCTTATTCTTTCATTTTCAGTTACGTGAGCTAAGAGTTTGTGAGGTTTGAGTTGATTATTTTGAGTGTTTCTTGGCTAAGATTTACAACAGTAATACCTGAAGAGGAAAAGCAAGGATCTAGAATACGATATGTGCTACTTGAGCAACAAACAGACTAAAGAAGAAGAGGACCCGAATAAAAAAAGTAGAACAGCGCTAATGAAATTTAGGTAGAATTAAAGGTAGGAGTCTGAGAAAAACATAGACGGACAATGACAATCTAGTTATGGGCCTTTTATACATGAAAAAATCACAATTTTCCCATTCCTAATCAAATTCGGTTTCTAAATACTCATATTTTTTTAAAATCATATCAAACTAAGTTTTTAAATCAATTAGGATTTTACCATATCCACACATATACCTATCCAAATCTTTATCCCTAGTTTCTTTATACGATGGTTAGGAATCCAATATACATGGTTGGTTATATAATTAGAGATTTTTTAGGAATAATATAGAGTAGTATTGAAAAAATATTTAAAAACAAAAAGAAATTTATTTATACAAATCTTAAAAAAATATCTAAAAAAACGGAGGTAATACTTGTACGAGTCCGTAGAAAGGGAGAAACACCTGTCAATTTCAAAAGGTATTTCCAATCAAAAGTATTTTCTAGTTTTTGTAATAATGCAAGTAAGTATACGTATTATTTTAACATTCTATAAATAATTAAATTAAATTATTAAGTGGATTTGGAGTACTCCACAGACTAAGAAAAAAAAACATACACCAATTTTGAAGAGACAAGCTAGGAGCTCTATATACAACAAGACCTCCAAGGCTCGAACTAATTTCGTTTCGATCATTGTTTCGAATTTGTTATTGAAACGAAATATTTCGATTAGGTGTTCCGTTTTGAGTTATATATATCAAATATCACACACACACACATATATATATCAAATGTCAAAGTGACCGATACAGAATAAAGGCTAAATTGTTCCGTTTTACTGACCAAAATGGAACGTTCCACCCGTTACGGCCGAAACGCGGAATTGATAACTTTGGTTAAAATAGACATTAGGTCGTGGACGCTCCTGTCCATCCCCGAATAATAGATGAATTGAGTTGAGGTTTTAAAGATCCCTCATTTTCGTGGTCAACCTCATCTTGCCCCGCCCCGTAAAATAGAGGGTTTTAGTAATTTTTTTTAAAAAAATTCTTACATTAGCTCGTTCCATCAAATGGTGAGTTTTGATAAATTTCGACAACCCAAACGTTAGCCCGTTCTAACAACTCTACTTCTAGTCAAACATTCCGATGATTAGATTGATGCTCAATGTAAACATTGTTTTACGAGTTCAACTAAAATGTATTTTTGGCACATTATATATGTGAATACCTTAAGACATGCTTATGATGAGAGTCGGCAGTTCAGGCCGCTCTGCCCGGCTCGAGCCTGGTTGACCGAACATTATATGTTGGATCGAGGACTAACTTTTATTGGGGCTAAAAAATATTAAAATAGTGAGTTCAGTCCAATCTATTCTTACAAAATACATTGAAATTTATTATGCTACCTTGCAGCCTATCGAGCCATGGGCGCATCGAGTTGGGCTGATAGGTGCAATGATGCTTTGATAACGGATAATATAACTAGCCCATTCAAAATATCTATTCTACCACCTGTACTTACGATTATCGCTCTAACCCAATGGACCAGCATAGGTCACCCAACATTCTAGACTTGTTAGACCATATTAATATTAGTTTAACATATCATCAGGTCCGACTCGAGTATATTATAGGGGATGAGTTGGGCCGACTAATTTTAAGTCCGATAAATTTTTTGACCGACCCAACTCAACCCAAACTCAAGAACACACACATATTGTATTAGTTCGACAAACTTACCTAAACCGCACCAAATTAATTCTAGTTGGATCGTCCGAATAACCACCTCGGCATTGTTTCACCATCCACTGACAGCATCACCCAAATCAAGAAAAATCAGACCTCACAATTTTCTGTACAACAATTTAATTGTGTGGGCTCTGTCGGATAACTATTTTGGGTCGCAATAATTTGGCAGAAATTAAAATATCATGCATGCTAAAATAAATGAAATTAATTCGAGTAACATGATAAATTTAAAAATGGAAATTTTGTACTTAAAGCTGCAGATTTAATTAAATTTCATATACAGTCAATTTATATTGCTGTTGTAAAAAAGCATCTGCATTCAACCTATACATATAGGGTAAGCTATTTAATGATCATTATTTGATTATTGGTAAAAAAAAAAAAAAAAAAAAGAAAAAAAGAACTTTTAAAAATTAAGAAATGGAACACATTGGATTTTTTTCCTGCAATTATTTTATTTTGTAGTTCTTATATTTCGACGAACAAAGCATTCGATAAAACCTTTTGTTGGAATTGGTTAGCGTCCGCTCAAATTTATTTATTTTTGTTTATTTAATAAACAAACATAGTTTGAATATCGAAATAAAGACTCATGAACATGTTTGTTGAACTTATATAATTATAATAATTAAAAAAAAATAACTCATTCTTCTTAAAATGCACAACTTGTTGTTTAAAGAATAAAACCAATAATTCCTTTTGCAAAACTAGAATAATATTTAATATTCACGTTTACGAACATAAATGCTTACACATTTTATTTTTGTGACATTAACAAACATCAAATTACACGCTCGGTTATTGAATATTACTCAAACAATGCGAAGCTCGGCTCAACTCGATTCGCCAATAACCCTATGTAAAACTACTAAAGTTCTTAAACTAGAATAATCAGATGTTCCATACATAAAATCTAACAATTAATTCCAAAACATATATCTTATGTTTATTAGTCTAACTTTGTCATTCACCTCGGTAGCATCACGCACTTGGATTCGATGCAGTGACTGCACCAGATACAGTGTGAGAGAGAGAATGAGATAGAATACGCTATGTGTATGAGAGAGAGATCGACCCATTCCATTCTCTTTCACAGACACTGTATCTGGTGCAGTTACTATAACGAATCCAACCCTGGCATCACATGGCTTGCAGATCTTCATGTCGCTGATTATTGAACATTTCATCATTGATCAACGAATTCAAGAAGGACGAAAATGCTTCGTCTGGGTAGCAGTTTACCATCTGTTCTCCTACATCTTCTTGCGCATTAATCACATTTTGTAGGGCGCAACGGTGGCTAGAACGTGACGTGTCAGCTGCTAATTGGCAGGAAGAATCTTTGTTGAAATCAATGGTGTTAAAAGGCTTGTGAGTTTTAGGATCTATTCCTTGGCTGATTAACTTCTTGCTTAGGTGAGTGTTCCAATAGTTCTTTATTTCGTTGTCCGTTCGCCCCGGAATTCTTCCTGCTATTAGTGACCATCTACAAAAAGAAACGAGGTTAATTACACGAAAATTCATCATCTTTTAGTTGATTATCAATACACATTACCATTAAAACCTAACTTAAAAGGCGCCACCTGACGAGTATTTTCAATTTGATAGATTTGGGCCTATTTCGAGCTCCAATTTCTTATGTGGAGCCCGAACTTGAATTTGGCACTAGGCAAACACGCAGTAAACAGAAAGGTGGAGAATTCAGGTAACTTATAATTAATTAAAATATTGTGAATTTTCGTGTATTTACAAGAGCATGTAAATTCAAATTTCCATCTCATAATTTTTTGCTCGATCGAATTTCTTTTAAAATTTGTTGTTTTTTCAATTTTGGTCCATAATTCAATAAATAGATCGCATTTGAATCAATTTCCCTTGTTGATAAGCAAATTAGTTGGAAAAGAGCACGTAATTGCCACGTAAATTACTTTTCGTCTATTACTTTTTGCTCGTTCGACTTTCATAAAAAAAAATGTTAACGTCGGTACCACGTCAAGCAAAATCAATCGGAAGTTGTTGTCACGTGTTTTTTCGAACGTATTGCTCATCAACGACTAAAATTTATCCAAATAAGAGTAATCTTCTCTAATTATGAGATGAAACTGAAAATGCAATAGTTTTTAGATGAAAGTTGAACGAGCCAAATGTTGTGGAACGAGAAGTGATTTTAGCCGGACTTCTTAGATGAGTGAGTATGAGAGAGAATACCTGTTGCCGAGGAGGCGGTGGAGGCGGAGAATGAGGTCTTCTTCATCGGCGGTGATGTGGCCGCGCTTGACGGAGGGGCGGAGGTAGTTCATCCACCGGAGGCGGCAGCTCTTCCCGCAGCGGAGGAGCCCCGCCTTCTTTGGCAAGGCTCGCCACCTTCCCTCCCCTTCTCTCTTTATGCAGTTCACCAGCAGCTCGTCCTCCTCCGCCGTCCACGGCCCCCTCTTCAGCCCGCAACATGGTGCCGCCTCCGCCTTTTCTCCGGCGCCGCCACCTCTTGATGATGGGAGTCGCATTGCTCTTCTTTCTCTCTGTAATGGCTTTTGCTTCTTTGGTTTTGGTTTCTATGTTAATTAAGATGGCCTTTATAAACGTTTGTCAAAATGTTAGTCTCACTTACGTGTTATGTTACAAAAATTCTTGACTAGCCCCCGTATACACGCATATAGAGATATGGCCAGTTCAGTCCAATATTTTATCGAGTCGAAATAATATGCTCAATTCATCCCCCTAATCGGCACATGAGTCGTCGGGCTTGATGGTACTTCAAACCAAGATTCATATGACTCAATTCATCTAAAATATTGGGGCAAATGAGCCGGTTCATTGAGTCGGACCAATTTTAGCATCTCTGGATGCTATGTTCTTATAGGGGTGGGATTTTTATAGTCGGGTTTGGATACCCAACCCGACCTTATAGATTTTATCTAATTAGGTCGGGGTTTTTAGATTTCTGACGGGTTGAATTTTTGCTACCTGTCGAAATTCTTAGGTACTCAAATATCTATGACTTCTTTAAAGAACGTGAACATGTCTGCTAATGCAAACTGCACTATTATCATTTTCACGCAAGATTTGTTTTTTCTCTAAAATGTCTAAAAGCCTATCTATTATGCTAATTCGATGAAACCCGACCCCATCTAATCGGGGTACTCACAATGTCAGGTACAAGTACGATCGGATGGCTTTGCGAGTCATTCTTGTCAGCTAACCTGAAACCCGCAAAAACCCAATCCAACTTCACCCTATGCTCATTAGCCGCATCCGTTTTTTGCACAATTTCTCTCCACCTACTCATGTCTAGGTTTCGACATGATGCTAAGTTCCAGTGTCTCGTCCAACTAGTACCTAGAGACTTTAGAACATTACTTGAGAGTACGAAATTGTATATTAATATCGTAAAGAACTTGAGATATGGGGATACACTTGCGTATTATAAAGTAGTTCTTTATATAAATTGTGAATTGACAAAGCTGACTTACAAAGAATCAACTGTATAATGTTACTAAAAATATAAAGTAGATATTCTCTCCGTCCCACTTGAATTTGCGTATTTTCCTTTTCGATTCGTCCCACTTAACTTTGCACACCTTTAAAAATAAATTTTTTCTCACAATCTTCACCCTCAATCTCCACATTTGAAAAATTCATCCTCAAAATCTGTTTTTTCTTAACAGATCAACTACGCAAAATTAAGTGGGTCGGAGGTAGTATTAATTTTAAATTTATGTGACATTTATGTTTTCTAATTTTTGCTATGCATAAGGTGGTGTACGTCAGTACAAGGATAGAAATTGTTTAACCGCCGTACTACAATTAATGTACAAAACAAAATTCAACATCAAATTTCCATTCTTAAGAAGCTTAGCATTAAAGTGCTAAGAGTATCAATGGTATAACTAAACCCGTAATTTAGATACCTAAGATATCCGCAAGTTATATACTAGGAGGTGGCAATTAGAGTTGCTCAACCCGACCGAGCCCATCAGGGCCAATGCCATGTGTCTGGCCAGGCTAAGTCCGTCTGGAAATCTGTCAGGGCCAAAAATTGAAGAGTCTGGCCCATCAGATCAGGAGTGTTGGGCCTGATGATATTCAGGTCAACAATTCTCCTCTTGACTATAATCTACAAGACGGCCCGCGGGCTGCTTTCCCTTGCAATGACCAGTTATTGGTACTACCAGTCAGTTCGAACCTACACCAAGGCTATGATCTGTGTGAATTTGTGAAAGTACCCGGTGCACATGGAGGAAGAGAGTATCGCCTAGCCGTGGTTGGTCGTATACCAGGAACTCGTTGCCTGCTGGCTTGTAGCAGAAGCTGCATAAATGAATATCACTTCACAATTTTATTTTATTTTTTCATAATCACAATGCAGTTACAATTATCATTTATGCATTTTTGTGTCTTTTAACTTATGCCCCTTCATTAGTAGAGGTTGTAGAGCAACGGGTAAAAGTGAAACGAACAGTGGGGTGGAAGAGTTAAGAGATACAGAGCTGTATGGAACAAAAGCCGGAAAATTTGGCAAGGTAAGATGCAAAATTTGTGGTCTTCTTTTGATGAATATAAGTAAGTCATTAAGTCAGATTGTTCAATTTTGAGGCTAAGATTGCCGATGGTTACAAATGAGTAGGTAAAAGTAAACCCGGTCTAAAACAGATTAATGAGCTCGAGTACCTGTTATAAAGTCATATAGGAATAGTTGGCTGGCTTTCATATTTGTATTTCTGCTCGTAATTGAAGTATCTGGCACTCTCTGTTAGGCCTTTGGACAAGACTTGCTTTAGAGCACCAGCACCTTCTTGCAGTGCAGCATCAATCTGCCATCCTAATAAGGTAGTATAAATATACTCTTGTGTAATGGTTTCAAAGAAAAGCATCAAGTTATAATATCTCTTCGATGTTATTATTCATTAAATATCACACGTCTACATTTAGTTTGCCATATGCTGAAGTTTGTGAGTAAAATGAGTTAAAGGTAAAGCAAGTTGATATGGCAACAAACAAATATAAGCGGAGCCATACCCTCTCTCGAGCTCTGGCATTGAACTTTTGGAGTACGAAGGCTTTTGGATCCATTTGACCAGGAGGCCTCCCTATACCTAACAAAAGAATTACATTTGATTTGGTGATTTACAGTTGAACTGAAGGTGGCACCAGGCAGCAAATTTTAAAGTAGAAAGTTCCAACTTACCAATTCTTAAACGAGGAAATTCTGTATTCCCACGAAAATGATGGATTACGCTTTTCAACCTGGAAAACCGTACAATGAAATGTAAATGGATCATAGCTCACCCAGCGGAAAGAAAACTCCAGTAAAACAAGTCATTTTTAAATATCCTCCCAAGATTAGAATATGCTACTGTAACACTAATTCTCAGGCAGTTCAAAACTGAATGCTATGACAATATGATTGTATCAGGAAGTAGGTTATATCATGATTAATTGCCTGCTGAAAGTTCATTAGAAATTTGTTATATCTTGAGAAAAGATTGGGGTTGCTCTCCTATATAATTTTCCTAAGTAACTAACACCTCGTAAAATCTTTTAATAACCTATACTATCTCACACCTAACAGCAGCACGACAGCAGCAGCAAATTTCATGGCACCAAAATGGAACGTAACTAGATAGATAGGGGACGTGTAGTTTAGTCTATTTACTCCATGAAACCAACTAGTAAAGCGACCTAGAGGTTTATCGTGAAGAGGATGATTTACAGTCCACATACCTAGACATGTAGTAGAAGTATGAGAGATTAAAGAAATGCATAGCTAAATGGAGCAAGAACTCATACTCCCTAATACATGTATCTCTATGACAACAGCCATGCTAATTGCAAGATACTAGCGAGTAAGGAAGATTAGAAGTACACAAACAAAGTCGAGCATAAGGATGCAATTTCCGACACATTCATCTTCAAATAATATCCTAGAAAATCAGGCATTAAGCTTCACTTTTCTTACCCGTTATGACTTCCATGACTTCCCATTGGATTAAGACGAAGAACCTCGCAAGGCAAATCCATATCATCATGAAGCTACAAACAGCAATACTTGAAGCATTAGAAGGAACTTATATATCCAGCCAATGGAGCATGAAACAACATTTGATCTATATAAATCATACCACTAGCACCCGGTTAAGAGGAAGCTTATAATAAGCTGCAAGTGGACCACACTGCCAGAAAATCATGAAGACGTTCAGTTACTCGTGCGCACATGGGGAGGGGGAGGGGGGTTAGAGTCTTAGTCTTAGTATTGCTTACAGATTCACCACTTAAATTCATGTAAGTCTGAGGCTTTGCCAAGAAAACTGGAACACCATTGACAAGACCTGAAGTCATCCATTAACTATTTCTCATTTAAAAACAAACTGATGAAGTTACAAAGATAAGGATGAACAGCAATTGTGCCAAACATGCCTTTTCCAAATATGGCTTTGCAGTGGATAGAGTCCATCGCGATCCCTAACGATTTAGCAAATTCGTCGATGAATTCAAACCCTACATTGTGTCTAGTTCCCATAAATTTATCCCCTGGATTGCCCAAACCAACAAAAAGCCAAGGACGCAGATTCGGATACGCAGCGGCAGTGCAAATGCAGCTTTTGGGAACTCTACTCAGAAGCATTTTTCCCTGTTCTAATAATATGGATGAACTATACAGGGGAAGTAACGGACAATTTCAGTAACAGAATAAAGAGGAGTGGTGCAGGTAAATTGACGTAAGATTTTGTGCAAAAAGGCATAAAAACGAGACCATAAACATACCAGGAAGGTAAATGAATTGAAGAGTTTACCCTAATCCCAAATTAATCTGCTCTAAACATATTGCTGATTCTACGCCATTCCACTTCGAAGTCCCTGATTCAGAAACCTTAATTGGACTTCCAAACTCTGATTACCAGCTTCCCGGTGAACGGAGAACGCCGAAAAAAGCAACGGTAGCTCGCGGTTCGCTGACGGAGTTTCGACGACGGATAAATGGAAATGAGGATGGAGCAAAACTCGAAACTACTTGATCCGACACCAGCGGGTCGGGATGAGGGAAAGGACGCATACATATGGGCTTCAAAAAAGAATTGTTAAGGCCTTTGAGTCACAAGGAGGCCCATAATTAAAGGTGGTAATTCCGACGGTCCGGTCTTATTCGGGTCTGATTTATTGTTATTTTAGGTTGAGTCGGATCGAATTAAAATTTAATTGGGTTTAAATTTAATGAGTCCGACTCAATTCATTCCCTTATAATAAACTAATATTGTTGACTCATAGAATCGGCCAAATAATACTTTGGGCCAATATTTTTATGACCTTGCCCATTTTAAGATCGAGTTAATTGGCCTACCCATTGGACTAGGCTGATTTTGCACTCTAAGTGTAATTGAGATTCACATGCATCTCCTTCAATTAGGGATGTAAACGAGGCGAATCAAGTAGAACAATACAAGGCTCGAGTTCGGCTCGTTTAATTTTTCAGTGTGTTCGAGTTCGGCTCAAACTTCTAAATTATGCTCGAGTTTACTTCGTTTTGTTATTACTCAATTCGCGAATAGTTCGAGCTCAGTTCGGCAAAAGCTCAATAACTTAATAAACGAACATAGCTCAAGCTCGAGTTTGTTAAACGTGTGATTACTAAGCTCGCAAAGAGTTTGAGCTCGATTTGAAAAAGCTCGATAACATATTTAACGAGCATAGCTCGAGTTCGAGTTCGTGAAACATGTGACTAAGCTCGAGAGCTCGTTATTAACACAAAGCTCGTTTATAAACTGAGCTCGAGCTCAAAATTAGTACAAGCATATATTTGTATGAATTAATATATATACTTGAGTTGGATTCACGAGGTCGGCTCGCGAGTTTAGGTTTGTGAACAAGCTAACGAATTTACGAACTAAATACTTGTAGGTTCGAGTTCGACTCGATAAAATTTCAAACTCAAAATTATGCTCGGACTCGATTCGTTTAGACTAACATACGATCCGAACGAATATCTTTTCGAGACAAAATCCGAATAGTTTGATTTGATCACCTCCGTACCTCAATACTCATTTATTCATCAGTCCCAAAAAAAACTCATTTTACAAAAGTATGATATGGTTTATTATAATTTGAGAAATTTGCTAAAAATCGTAAAAACTTAAAATTTTAATTGTGGATTAATGGTACTCATGATTTTAATTAATATTCCACATAAAGTAGTACCCCTAAATTTGATGAAAGCCAGCTAAAATGATGTGGCCTTAAGGCACATTTCGTATGAGTTCACATGTGCATGTTGCCTTAAGTGGGGTAATTGGTAATATATATGGCAAAACTTATATGGGAAGGTCTATTCCGTGCAATTCGAGTTATGAGTTAAAAAGTACACGTTCTGAGTAAAAGTATTATATTTTCTCCATTCCATATTATTAATTAACATTTTAGAATGAAAGAAAAAATTTAAGGATTAAAGACAGATATATCATCAACTAAATATTTGACCAAATCAAAATTTCCTTGATAGATTGAAAAATATATATTTTTTAGAATTAAGCCCAGAAATAAATTGGTAGAATTGGTGAAAAATATGTAAAACGTCAATTAATTGGAAAAGGAAGAACATACTAAAACGTCAATTAATATGAAACGGAGGGAGTAATATATATAATACCATTAAGTATAAATAATAATACACAATCCAAATTGTACCGTGCAAGTGGTGCATATGAGACTTTGTCAGCCATACATATTATACATGTTTTTTTTTTTTTTTGTTTTTTTATGTATAATGGGTTGAACCTAGAGACGGAGCCCGAATTTTATAATAAAGACGCATAATTTTTTTGATATATATAAAAAAATTTAGAATTTGAGGGGAGCAAAATTCGTACATTAACTATAATTATACTTTATATGTATATATATATAGATCAGTTTAGCCGGAAAGAGGAGCGGCGGCCGCCACCATTCCCTCCGGCTCCGCCCTTGGTTGAACTGGCTTTGAAGTATCACCAAGACAAAGTACTCCCTCCGTCCCGGCTTAATTTGCACGCCTGCTTCGGCGCGCATATTAAGAAAAAAACAGATTTTGTGGAATCTTTGACTTTTTTAAAGGTGGAGATTGAGAATGGAGATTTTAGGAGTGGAGATTGTAAGATTCTTTTCCATTTTAAGAGTGTGCGAAATAGGGTGAGACGATCGAAAAAGGAAAGTGTGCAAATTAGGGTGGGACGAAAGGAGTATTATTTTTCCTTCTAGGAGTAAAACCACATGGTTCGGGAAATCAGTACTATACGCCAATATAATATAACCGTGTGATTTGGAATGTGCAAAGCTCCTTGCTGTTGGTGGGTATATGTGTGAATGTGTGTTTTATAAGTAACACACACGATTACGGGAACCAACATGCAAATACTACTAACCGATGGTGATTTTGGGTACTGCAGTATAAACTCCACGCATACTCACTCATTCTTTGATGTTGTACATAATCCTAGTTATTTTAGAAGTAACACACATAGTTTTGGGAACAAATATCCTATACCACAAAACTATAGTGATTTTGGGTATCGTAAAATCAATTATAAACAACGTACATACACAAATTATTATTTAATTGGTCATAAGTATTATTCTTAGGACTTGTTTGGTAAGCTAGTTTAGGGGTAGATTGCTTATTTATCATTGGTAATATGGTTGTTTGGTAGCCGGTTTGAAAAAGCTGTCTGGCCCGAGATTAGACAAGGCCCGCACCTATTTTACTGTTCAGCTTCAGCAAATTAATCTGGCCCACCCCCACGATTGGTAAAGTAATACTGAACAGTGTCTCCGTTTAGAATTTTTAATTACCATTTTGCCATGAACTAACGCTATCAAAAAAGAACCTCATCATTTTTCTTGACCCAGCACTCCTTAATTTTAAGCAAACGGACGATTTTGAGGCTTATATGCATATCTTAGATTGGTGAGAGCCACATATATATATATGGTGTGAATCTAAAATATATCTAACTTTTAACCTATTACAGATTTGGTCAATGTTAAATCTCTTGAAACAGATATTAGTTGAGCATATATTTGTCAGGTTATTTAATTCTTAATTCTTTTTTTTCATCCTAAAACGTCAAATATTATGGAACGAAGGGAGCAGTAATTTTTAATATTGTTATTATTATTTTTAATTTTTAATAATAATGATTTGTGCAAAATTACTTATCTACTCTTAAAAGTTAATATTCCATTCGTCCCGTTCTAATTTGACTTTCCTTTTTGGTTTGTCCCAATCTAATTTGTCAGCCCATAAATGACAAATTTCTCTCACAATCTCCACCCTCAAAATCTCCACATTCAACTCCACCTTTAAAAAAATCAAAGATTCCACAAAATCTGTTTTTTCTTATTCTCCATGCCGGCCAAGGTAGGCAAATTGAACCAGGACGGAGGAAGTATTTACAAGAATATTTTAGACTTCACAAGAAAAGACGAAACAATGTGTACTTTTATATTAGTAGTATTATATCATATATATATACTAGTAGTATCCCCGTGCGATGCATGGTTTGTAAGTGCAAATGAATAAATTAATATTTTTTTATATTTTTATATAATTTTAATATAATAAAATATTACAATCAATAAATAATAAGATATGAAAAATTATATGTTAATGGAAAAAGAGTGCAGTGAAAAGTATTAAAGACTAAAATATATATTAGAATGGATATTTATTTTTCTTAATGTATGAATATCTCTAGCATCCTTCCATAGAAGTCATGTTGATGATTGGGGCTGGAATTGCAATATGCGGTTGACAGAGGATATATTTGTAATGTTAAAAATTAGTTACTGTCTTCATAAATAATTTTTCATTAATAATAGTCAATAAATTTATAAAAAGAAAATAATTTTAAAAAAAGATATTTTTTTCGGCACAGACAAAATCAGCCCAAATAGCTTTATCATATTTATTTAGGCTAATATATGGCAAGTTATTGTCAATAATTGTGTTTTATATTGGGTTGAATTTTATATACCAAAAATTGTGATTTCCAGAATTGGTAATAGATTTTGGGCGGGAAAACTTCAAAGTTACTAATTTCAGTGGATTTTGTTATTATATTAAGTATAGATAGTTGTTTCCAAATTCTAACCATAAGACCTCCAAATATGACGACATTGAAGTTGGAGAAGAATGCAGTTTTGGGTCACCCAGCCCATTACACGGCCCATGCGATATGAGTCGAGTCTTACATGCGTTTTTTCCTAATTTTTTGAGGATTTTCACCCTTCAACTCATATCTTAATTCCCCAACTATAAAGGGGGGCCTAAAGATAAATTTTTATACATCTTATGTCATAATTTGGAGTGTCAAGCAAGGGATTTAAGAAAGAGTTCAAGAATTCAAGAGCAAGAAACATTCAGTTATATCTTTTTAATTGTTTTGTTCTTAGCTACTTATGATATTTTTTAGGATTCATTTTTTACTACCGAGAGGTTTATTATTAAACTCTGACACTCAAAACTACACAGATTAAAATACAATGGTTCCTGAAGAAAAACACCTTCCTGGAGAAAAATCAATATTTCCTCGATATATAAACACATTCCTGGAGAAAAATCAATTGAGCTTCATTACCGAGCCCAGAATATGAATATTTATCAATCACAATCTTTGGAAATTATAATATGATATACTGCCTTGAGCTTTGAGTTGGAAAGGTTATGTTGCGAGATTTGTGTAAATCAATTGTAACTTATTACCAAATTTAAATGCAATTCCGGAATTAAATGGTTTAAATGTTTTAACATATATAAGGTAATATCAATTAATGCAGCCAATTATACCATATATAAGGCTTAACCAATTAATGCAGCTAATATTGAAGTTTACCAGAATTAGTAATGTTGTTTTAGGCGGGAAAATGTTGATATCACTATTCTTGGCGGATTTTGTTATATTATATAGTATATATATATATATATATATCGTATCCTTAACCTCAATTTCTTGGAGAACTTGAAAAAACAATCTTGTCAGAATTCAATTTCTAATGAAACATTGTCCTAATAGAACTATGTTTCATCTTCTTTCTTAATTTTCAAGTTTCAAACAGCTATATATATGTGCAGAGTTTACGGCAAGGAGAAGAGAGATAGAGTTCCGAATAATGATGATGGAATTTTGGGATAAGTTAGGTTCTAAATTCGGAACTCTGTTTCTGATAGTCACCACTTTGGACAGAATCATCTCTTTCGAAATTCGTGAAACCATACACAGATACTTGAACTCCTTGATAAATTTGTTCAACCCCCGCATCCATGTCACCTTCGACGAGTTTTCACAGGAAAATTACGGCCGGAGCAAAGCTTACGACGCAATCCAAACCTATCTCAGCGACGGATTTTGCAGCCAGGCGGAGCGTCTCAAGGGTAATTTAGCCGGAGACAAACGCTCCGTTGCATTGAGCGTCGATGACAACCAAGTCATAACGGATACCTACAATGGCATCAAGGTTTCTTGGATGAGAAGCAAGAGGACTCCAAACACAAAAATTATCACTAAAAACGACAAGAGGATAGAGAAGAGGTACTATGTTTTGAGCTTCCGACGGAACAACAGTGATGTTATCCTCGGGTCTTATTTGAGCCATGTTTTAAGCGAGGGGAAGGCGATTCAGAAGCGGAGTAGAAGGCAGAGGCTCTACACCAACGTCACGGACGGTTGGGGAGGCGGAGATGACATGGAGTGGAGCTTCGTTGGATTCGAGCATCCTGCAACGTTCGAGACGCTAGTCATGGATCCTAATAAGAAGAAGGATATTATGGATGATTTGATTGAGTATACAAAAGGGAAGGATTACTATAGCAGGATTGGGAAGCCATGGAAACGTGGTTACTTGTTGTATGGGCCACCGGGGACCGGCAAGTCCTCCATGATTGCTGCCATAGCCAATTTTCTTCACTATGATATCTATGATCTTGAGCTTACTGCTGTTAAGGATAATACAACATTGCGCAAATTGATGATGGATATTGGCAAAAGGTACCTACTTACACACTCTCTTTCAACCTTAAAAATTGGAAATAAAGTGTAGCATTCTTATTTCTTACATGATTTTGTTGGACATGCAGGGTGGTAGTAGTGATAGAAGACATTGATTGTTCCCTACCCATCACTGGAAAAAGAATACATAAAACAGATGAGAAAAGTATGCCTAAAAAGGGTAACAAAGGCAAAGAAGACGACGACAGTGACAGCGACGACGATGGAGACGACAAAAAGAAAAGCAAGGTTACTCTATCGGGGCTACTGAACTTCATGGATGGACTATGGTCTGCCAGTGGTGGCGAAAGAATCTTCATCTTCACCACAAACCACGTCGAAAAGCTCGATGAGGCACTCATTCGGAGAGGAAGAATGGACAAGCATATAGAGATGTCTTACTGCTGCTTTGAGGCATTCAAAGTTCTTGCCAACAACTATCTAGAGCTAGACTACCATCACAAGTTTGACCAGATCAGGTGTTTGTTGTCTGAAGCTGACATAAGCCCGGCTGACGTGGCGGAGAATTTGATGCCGAAATCTGCGGAAATGAGTGTTGACGAACGTCTGGAGAATTTGATCGGAGTGCTGAAAGACAAATCTAAAGAGAAAGGAGACAAAAATGCTGTCAAGAAACTGCAGAAAGTGAAAACCGAAAATCCAGAAAAATTGAATAGAAAGGAGTTGCATAATCCCAAAGTCATGAGAAGGAAATTTTCTTTAAAATAAATAGCTAGTTTTTATTTTCATTCTTTATTTTTTTATTTTTGGAAACCCATAAATTGGTTTATGGAAAAGTAGATCTTTTACTACCTCCATTTTCTTTTACTTGTTCTTTTAGTTTTGTAGTTAATTTATTTTAAAATATTTTTCTTCCTACAGCTTATTTTCAATGTTTCTTCCAATATTATCTCTAATATTATTCCACTAAAATCTCTAATTATCTTTTTTATTATATCATTAATAGTAGTATAAATCAAGAAAAAAATAAAGAAAATTAAGGGATTGAGATGAGCCATAAAATTTAAATGATGATTTATTTGTCTATTCCCTATGTCCCTTAATTTTTTTTATTCAAGTCTAAGCTAAAAATTAAAAAAACAGAGGTTGATGTTTTCATGAAGACATATACCTTCAAAGGAGCAGCTTGCTGATGTTTTCATGGAGGCTAATTCAAATTCCAGTTTTGCCATATTACGCAGTAAACATAGTCCGTTTGCTGAAAACTGGAGAGTGCTAAGACAAACCTGACTGAGAGAGTTAATGAATGTATTTTATTGGAATTCGGTCCTCTAAATCTAATCTTAAGCAAACGAACCCACAGAGTTCTTGACTTTAAAACTATGAGGTTGAGTGGAGTTATTAGATAGTGTTATATTGTTTCATTTCAAGTTCATTTCACCCGAATTTCATTTGTATTTCAAACTGCCTTATGTAGTTAGTTGGTTAGCCCTCTTAGCTCAATTGTACATTCAGTTTCTTCCTTAGGCAGTTTCTTTTCCTAATACCTACAAGGCTACCACTAGAGACGCATTTGCTGGCAACACTGTAATATCAGCAGTTCTACAAAAAAAATCGCAAGACAAATGATTGAAATTTGAAACTAGATAATTAAAAAGTATCCAAATTCAAATAAATAAATAAAAGCTTCATAGCCAAGTTGTGACTTACAATACCCTTTTTAACACATTTCACAGCTTCAAGAGGGTAAAGAAGCAAATAGCAAAAACAAAATACAATCCCTTGAAAGAATATATATATCTCTGTAGTGACAGTAACCTGGTTATTTGAACTCCTCCTGCGACTTCTTCGACGAACCTCAGGCGTGTAAGAACAACTGATTCTGAGAGTTGGTATAGAACTTGTCTTCTATGGCTGCTGCTAAAAATATAAATATAATATCTCTGATCTCTACATGAAAAAACTCAGTCCCAACCCGGCCCCAACTTGTAATCTTCTCAGCATCATCTTGTGCTTTGCTTAGAGGAATACCACAGTTTCTTCTGGCAAATCAAGATCTTCTCTTGTTCCACGGCATACTCTGTGTCTTCTTTACGACAGCTCCATTTCATTCCTTTAGCTAATGTAGCCACAGCATCCACGAAGTAACTGGATTCGCGGATTATAGCATACCCGTTTGGCCGGAGAATACGATCCATCTCCAACAGAACATACTTCATTTCGCACCTGCCCCAGTGAATAGTTCCAAGTCAAAACCATTGTTTGTGGTTGGAACAGCATTCCCAAAGATAATTAAAAAACAAAATCAACAAACTAAGCTTAAATCTCAATCTCTACGGCCGGATATCAGGATCGTATGTCGAGCTGCATGGTCCCATTGAGGTTAAGGTATAACATAGTTTCTTACCTTGTATATCATAACTAATTCAGAATTTGCCCACAAATCCATTTCAATTTGATTTCTGCTACATCATTTTATTCCAAACAAATGATAATGAGTTTCTGAAAGAAATATTATTCATGGAGATTCACCTGTGACTTTCAGCAGTGAAGAGACCGTCTAGATGAAGAAGATCGTACGTACGAGGATAAGTCGAGAAAGCTTCACACCTGAGAATAAAAGAATATTGTCAGCCTGTCAGACAAGTTGAAAAGATAGAATAATCAATTTTCAGTGCAATTATTTTTTTTACCAGTCGTGATAGGTTCCAATGAGGCCTCTATCATACACGACAGGAAGCGTGTTTGGAGAGTAGGATGAAACAACATTCATGACCCACAATGGAGCGCCAGTCAAAGCAGCAGCAAAACCTCCATACAGAGTGTTCATATCCATGACATTTCTTATCTTCTCAGTTCCAATAGCAGAGAGCAACTTCTTGTAGTGCTTCACCCTTGTCTTCCATTTGCTGTCGTCATGCTTGAAAGCACCATCGCTTCCACCACGAACATCAGAAACACGCTCGGGAGCAGAGTGCAATCT
This sequence comes from Ajuga chamaepitys, assembly GCA_958295605.1. Classification (NCBI taxonomy): domain Eukaryota; kingdom Viridiplantae; phylum Streptophyta; class Magnoliopsida; order Lamiales; family Lamiaceae; genus Ajuga; species Ajuga chamaepitys. The sequence continues at coordinate 3,998,331 of OY282502.1, read as the reverse complement.
TTCGGGCCATTTTGGAAGAGTTTTCAGGGCTATTTTTTTGTTTTTCTGGTTAGGTACAACAACACAAGGACGGATTGGTGTGTACCATGCTGAATCGCCATCAGTACCATCATCACATTTTGGGGGGTAGGTATCGGGTGCCTCTAGCTTCTTATAGCAGCTGTTATCAGATAACTTCTGCCAAACAGCAATGTCATCTTTCTTGTTGTACAATTTGAAACACATTGAAGTTAGCAATTCTTGCAACTTTTCGTAATCGGATTTCTGATCTTCAATTGTAGTGTTCCATCCCTTCCAACGGTTCTCATAATTCACTGGGGGCCCGGACAGTACCCAGAAACCGCCAGGTCGGAGAATACGATGAACCTCTAGGAGGTAGATTCCGCCTGAGGATGATAACAAGTCCATTATTCAGACTAAAATCTAAGTAAAAGGTGTTAGTTCAATTAATCGCTTTGAAATACAAAAGGAAATTATGCACTTTTGAGGCAGAGGAACGTTTCAACAATCTATTTGTGGAATTTAATTACCGAATTCAGTCCATGGAATAAGACATCTTGAGCAGTGAGCCATGTCAAAGGAGCTGGAGGGAAAAGGTAGTCTCTGTGTTGAGATGATGCCCAGAACTGCCGGAATCCCACGTTCTAAAGCAAATTGAACTTGAGCCTCATGGTTGTCTCTTGGGGCAAGAGAGACTGTGAGAATCCCACGATCTAGTAAATCACCTCCCCAGCTAGCCACCTAAACCAAACAAAAGGGAAAAAGATGAATTCTCAAATGCTTATTTGTTTATAACATCCAGCAAATATCAAACAGAAAAAAAAAGGCAATTTATAATTTTAGCATTGTGATTAGTTTCTTCAAAACCCTGAGTTGAAAGAAAATGGGGGTTGAAAAAGCAAGAGCAGCAACAGCAAGAGGCCCGACAGAATGGTAGAAATCCCAAGGTGCATATATTAATTTAACAAAAACATGCAAAAGGGATGTCAAACAACAAATTCAAGTGCAGTTGTTATCATAAACTGGAAATCGTAATGAAGATCGTGGTCAAGTAAATAGGTTCAAGACTGCACTTTCGCTTGACCAAATTATCATTTAATAAAAAAGGAGCTTCAAAACTCAATGAGATCTCCTGTTATGCAATAATCTTGTAGATCCTTCAAGTAAACAATATAAATATTTAACCATTCATTAAGTCATTCATACTGCAAGCTAGCAGCATATCAATAAAGAATACAAATAAAACTCACCCCGCATCCAGTATCAATAGCTGTGCGAATTGTCCCATCTTTCATTCCGGGAATCAAATTTTCCATCAAATCAACGTATTCACTGACACCGTTGGGGAACATAGTACCGCCACCTGGAAAGAGGAACTTCTCGCCTTCTTTCTTCAGCCAATGTTGATTTGATTTTTGTTTGTTAATCCAGTCATATGGAACATTCCTGATAATATATCCAAACAATCAAGGTGTAAAATTTCCAACGGATTAAATCACAAACAACTTTAAATTGAGGAATTGTAGGTCACGGTTTATACCTGTACCAACACTCGTCCTTGCTCTTTGGCCATCTAATAGGTGCCTTATAACCATCAGGTGGGGGAACTAAGCATTCCTTCTTTTCAAAAACTGGAGGGCAATGACGCTCCATAAAAGAAAGCCGATAGAGACTGTACTTCTTCCACCTCTGCAACAAAATCATAGTGTCATTCTCGTGAATTGTTCAATCTTAACAATCACCAACAGAATCTCAAAATTGAGTAAATCAAATTCACCTTCGGATCTGTGCATGGTGTGTAATCCTGAAAATCTGCAGGGCATTCAGGAAAGGTTACAGCTTTGATTTGCAGAGACCCCGCAGCTTTTGCGTTCGAAGTTTCAACTGTCTTAGTGACCTCCTTAGCTTCGTATTTGTCCTTCTCTGAACAGAAGATTCCACCAAGATAGAATGAAAAACCGCATAGCACGATGAACATTATAGCCATGGGAACTGTCCTAGAACTTTTATCTGGATGAGAAAATGGTTTTCCATCTTTATGCTTCATGGTGTCAAGTTTTCTCTACAGGCTGCAAATAAAGATAACATTTATAATATAGAATCAGAAAATATGACAAATGAAATCTCAACTGGCATTAGCATAAATTCTTCGATTCTCAGTATAAATGAGTGAGGGTAGAATGAAAGAAAAAAGAATCCTTTATCAATAGAGTGCGAAACAGCAAATAAATCATATTCACTCTGAGCAAATAAGATCTTGAGAGAGAAAACGAACTCACTGGATCAAAAGTTTGATAATTTGCACTTGAGGAAAAGATTTGCCTTTGCTAGATTCATAAAAAAAAAATATTGACAGATTACAGAGTTTTAAGAGAAGAACTAGAACAACCACTCACACTCAAAACACAAGCCACATAACAACTGACTTTAAAACCTGCAAAACCTACAAGATCTGATACCAATGGGGACAGGTAACAGTTTCTAAGTGAGAATGATTTTCTGTTTGCACATGATTTTGGGCCCAACGGTTTATAAATTTCAGCCGTCTCAAAGGGCCCCCCATACACCACTAAGTCAAGAAAAAAATGAGAGAAAAATGAATCCAATTCAACCAATCTCTACCTACCTGTAACATGCAAAAGCAACCATAGTAGGACAAATATATAAAGCACCACTGTAGCACAGGCATTGATGTGCATTCATATCATAAATACAGATCAAATCAGTAAAAGCGCAGTTCAATCACTGGTAAAGAAAGTTTCTATAAAGTCGAGGACCACTGTCGGCCAATCAACTAATTTTCCAATCAATTATTGTATAAATGGAACTTGAAGTAGATCTATCAAGTAGAATATTTTAAAGAAAGTGTCATGTTATGACATTTTAGTTCAGAAACAAATGTTCGTCTATGTATCCATTTTGGTAACCAAATTGAATAAAACTCCATCGAATTGCACACCAAAGCTCCAATGTTTTAAGCTAGATTTACCTAAAATCCAAGATGAAGATAGATAACAGCATACTCCATCTCAGATCTACTTGTCGAAATAAAGGCAATTCGACAAACACTTCAAGTGCAGAGAGCAATGTGAAAAATTAGAATCAAAATCAGAACACATTGTACAGTTCGATAGAGAAAAGATCAACAAATACCTTGTACAGAATTGTCCACTTCTGGTAAGTATCAAACAAATGCGTATAGTTAAAACGTGCAAAACTCAGTAGTAAGCAGATTTATGAGAAGAGAGAAGTAGATCCCTCTGAGTACAGATTCCGAGAATGAAAGGGAGGGATCTAGCGAAGAGGATGATGAGAAGTGATGCTATGCCTCACTCACTCTGTCACACAAATAAGCGGTATAGATATAGATATAGATATGCATGTGACTGTCTCTCTCCCAGTCACTTTCTCTCTCAAAGCTTCTATCTTTTTAATTTGCCGTGTGACCCGTTAGCTGTCTTCTTTCTGGTCTCTATTTTTTATTCTCCGTCATTTAGAGCTACCTTCCTTCACCTTTCTTTCCTTCTCTCTCCTCTTTTAATTTATTAATATTATTTTCTACTTTTTCAATCTTCTCTCTTTCTGCATCTCCATCTGGGGTGAATTCCACGCAATAATTTCTGGTAAAAACTGAAAAGAAAGAGAAAAATGGAGGGGGTGACGAAATTGACGTGATGAACCTACGTAGAAACAGGGTCGTTTCGATTTCTATTTCTCTCTCTCTCTCACGACTGCTAATGATTTATGGTACTGATGTGAAAAGATATCCATATTTTTACGTGAAATACTGCTAGGGAAGATGGAATTTGGGGTTTTCTGAGAAAAAGATGAAATTTTGGTCCAATCAGAATCCAACATCTGGAACTCTTCAAAACGGATTGTGCACAAGGGTCGGGTTGTCGGTAGGATTTTTTCCTGAAATATATAAAAGCTGGCCCGCTAAAATATTAACCTCTTTTTTTTTTTCAATTCAAAAGCCAACGTTAAACTATACGCTGATTTTATTAAGATAATGTTGGCTGGGCATAATCTTCTCAGATATTTTTTTTTTTTTAATTTCTTTGAGAATTAATCTTTTTTATAAATGTATTATTTCTCCGTCTCGACTAATTTTTCTGAACACGGATGTCAAAAAAAAAAGATGTTTTTTTATTATTTTTTTAAAAATGGAGATTGAGTGTGGAGATTTTGAGAGTAGAGATTGTAAGAGAAATTTCCTAAGGGTGTGAAAAGTTAAGTGGGACAGATCGAAATGGTAAGTAGGAAAAATTAGATGGGACGGAGGGAGTATAATTTAAAATTGAAAAATTATTTTTGAAAACGGTAATTAAATTTTTTTACTTTAACACTCAATTACGAATAAAAAAAGCTTCAAAAAAAGGTCATTTTTTTGGAATGCTTCGAAAATGAAAGTTAACATTTAAATTTCGTCTTGTGATATATATCTATTATACTTGTAATTTTGATTAGAATTAAAATAAAAAAAAGTTAATTTTCGAAAAAATAAAAAAAACTCTGTGTAGGCAGATTCTGCCCATTTAACAAGCTCCTTTTATTAAACTATTAATTCAGTGGTGAACAGTACATTACTTAATTAAATTTGCCTACTATTTACTCAATCCATATTAAATTATTAAAATAATTGTTATTCTAACATGTAAAATTTCACCCCAAAATAATTTTCATTTCAAAATTTTAAGGTATAATTTTCAATTTTTCTAAATTGTTCATATTGTAAATAAGTATTAAAAAATGTTATGAATAATTTAGAAAAATACAACTTGTTAAAAAGATAATATAGTAATTAAACTTAAATAAAGGAATATGAGTAATTATATGGAATTCCTTAATTTGTGTAAGATTTTCTAAAGAATAGTTATTATGTGACGGAAAGAGTAAATACTAACAAATAAACTAAAAAAACTTGAATTATAACTTATTTTTAATTTATTTAATAAGTAACACGCTAAATTTCATGCATTTTTTACGGCACGTAACGCGTTATCCTAAATTTCTAGATTTCTCTTTTTAATTCTCGAGATGCGGTCAAGGAAGACCAATATCAACAATATATTACGTAATCTTATACGGTCCTTTTATATTACGGCATGTTATGAGACCTTTTAATTACACAATCTAAAGAAATCTTTCTATTAAGGGAAGTAATTTCTTTCTACAAAATTTTTGACATGGTGCGTATTTTCAGTTTATGATGTCCTCGGTAATAAATCACAATATATATCATTCTCATTCACCTATCCACGTATGATATGAAAATCCCTAGTGTGTTAAAATCACATATGCTCGTTTTATAAATAGAAATAAGTTATTTTTTAAAACCTTAACACATCAATATATAGACACATTATCGCATGTCCACCGTAGATAAGCGATCCAATTATCTCCGTAATCACAGATAAAGATGCTGCACCTATAGTTTGTTTTTCTCGGTTACTATATTTTTGTTATTAAAAGTTACTACCTCTATTTCTTATTAGTTGTTCTTTTTTATATTGTGAGATATTTATAAATATTTATTTTTTTAACTTTTCTTTCATATTTTTTCCAATACTATCCCTGACATATATATACGCCCTCCGTTCCAAAATAGATGATTTTTTAGAAAAAAACAGAATAATTAAGAAACAAATATATTACCAAATATAACCCCCTAAAATTTGTGCAGATAAGATTTAATGATATCAAATGTGAGTGGGAGGTTGAAAAGTCAAATATATTTTTGGATTTAAGTAGGGGTAAAATAGAGAGAAATGATAAAAAAAACCTAGAACATCAATTATTTTGGAATTTGTTTAAGAAGCTAAAACATCATCTATTTTGGGACGGAGGGAGTATATATATATATATATATATATATATATATATATATATATATATATGTCAGACACAATGCCGCAAACATTTAATAAAATGAGTTAACAAAATAGGGCTAAATCACTTTTCGACCCATAACTTTTCATTTGTTCGACTTTTTTCCTAAAATTTGTTTCGTTCTATAACTAAAGAAAGTATTGCATTTGGACCATTTTGCACCTTCAATGAATAAATCAGCTGGAAAGAGCACATGTAACTGTCAGTGACACCAACTTCTAGCCGATTTTAAATGGCACTGCACCGGAGCTAACATCTTTGGGGACCGCCGAAGTTTTGAGACAAAAAGTAATGGTTACGTGCGCTTTTTCGACCGATTTGCTCATCGACAGCAAAATCTGCTCAAAATATAGACAATTTTTTTAATTATAAAACGAAATTAAAATTATAATAAATTTTGAAATAAAAATCGAACGAGCGAAAAGTGATGAAACCGAAAATAAATGTACCCTACAATGTATGTTCCCCCTATATTTGTATCTGACTACCAGAGCAGTGTATTACTAGATTCTGAAAGAAAGAGAAGGAAGCAGAATAGAGTTAAGTGAAGTTGATGGCAGGCCACGACGGTGCTGCACATGAATATTAAATGCTTAGTGCCCTAATAGAAAATGAAATATGGCATTTTTGGTCCAAAACAATAAAATAATTCCATTAATTGCCCCTGCTTCATGTTCACTTCACATGGTTTTTGACTAACCGATAAATTAATGAGGCGCCTTTTGTCTGTCGGCTCAGCTGCCCTTCTCCTCCATACCACGACATTCCCCTTTTCCATATCAAACTATAGGGATATTTTCGACTATTTTACTCATTTTATCAACTCATACTTCTCACTAAAAATAGTACTCCCTCCGTCTCAGCTTATTTTGCACAGGAGAGGTCAGTACGTGTATTAAGGAAAGTCTTTTTTTTTATTGTTTGCTGACTTTTCAAGGATGAAGATTTTGAGAGTGGAAATTATGTTATAACTTTTATTTTTTAGGCTACGCAAGATAAAGTGAGACAACTGTTTAACGACTTGTATAACATTATAACCCTAGTCTTTAATTTTCTTATTATAAGTTAAAACAACAACTAAAAGCAAACGGAGATAATAGAATTTAACTAACTTATTTCATGATTAAAATGGTGTTTAGGTGAGCTTATAAACTCTTAAAAAATGTTGGATGGAATAAGACTCTAAGCACCTTTTAAGATTTTTAGCTCCAAAACTTCTACCTCATCTTTTTTTTTAAAAAAATAATATAAGCAACACTTTATTTATCAAATTACTCATATATTTTCTAATACAATTCTATTTGCACTGGAGTGGGGCCCGAGGGGATTAGGGTCCCCCAAAGGTGCCAGAGGTTGTGGGCCCCGGGCCGAGGAGTGTCAGGTCTTCCAGGGCCGAGGATAGGATAGGGTCTAGAGGTGGCAAAAGCATTGAAAATAATTATGTCTATTATTGTCATTACGTAGTAACATTAACTTATAATGTCAAATAGTTTACTATCTTATAAAATTATACGCTCATTATCCAAATACTTCTACAACTTATAAGCTATTGAAACATCTTATAAAAATTTGATGCTTATAAAATGTTTAAAATAAGCTCTCAAGCACCTTTTAAATTGATGCAAAGCAAGATATGCGCTAATTATTTTATTGTTTTTAAAATGATATATTATTCTGTACTAAGACTACATAAAATTTTATTTAATTACATTAGCACCTAACAAAGTTAGGGTGTGGCTTTTTTAGGTTGGTCTCAATATAGAGGACCCAATAAGACACATTCATTAACTTTCTCAGTCAAATTTGACTCAACGCCCCAACAAAAGATCGAATGGTAGGAAAATCAAGTTATACCGCTTCACATTATCTGATGTTATGTTTGTAAGACTAATATAAAAATAAATAAATATATAAATCACCATTTTATTGTACTATATTTTCCAACATACCGATAATAATATTTTGGCATGTTCCTCAACGCGGTGTGGACCATGATCTGTTTTGTAACCCATTATTGAATTTTAGCATAGCAGATATATATTTTGATATAATAAATACTTCCATATAAAATGCTAAAATAAATTGGCCAAAGTAATACTTCCTCCGTCTCGCTTAATTTTGCACACTTTCTCTTTTCGTCCGTCCCATACAATTTTACACACCCTTGAAAAGAAAATTTCTCTAAAACAGTTTTTTCTTAATATATGTGTTCCTTCATATGTGCAAAATTAGTTGGAACGAAGGAAATATTTATTTATTTTTTTAGGCATAATAATAATTTAGTTACAAAGTTTTGGAAGTTGGGGTCTGTAAAAGATGTGAATTCCGTACAATGAATGTCGCATAATGTAACGTTTTGTTTAAATGTTAGGAAGGCATCAATGTTTGAAAAGGTGTATCTAGACTAATGTCAACCTCACAACCAACACCACATGACAATAAGGTCTATCATATAAAAATATATTTCTGTAAAATGTATTTTGTTTCTTAGGGGCAATATGAACGTTTTTATTTTATTTTTAATTTTTTTGTTCAGAGTAGAATGTATTTTGGTGGTGGAGGTCTCCTGTACACCAGTTGCATGGATCTAAAATTCGTGCAATTTCGGTCGTCAAAATATATTACTTTCTCCCTTCCATATTAATTGACATTTTAGGATGAAAAGAAAGAATTAATGATTGAATATTTTGACAGTTATACCCTCAGCTAAAAATTTGACCAAATCAAAATATCTCTGATAAATTGAAAAGTAGAGATATTTTAGGATTGAGTCAAGGGAGAAAATTGGTAGAATTTGTGAAAAATATGTAAAGGGTCAATTAATTAGAAAAAGAAGAACATCATAAGATTAATATGGAACGGAGAGAGTATTATTTATATTTAAAGGTATTACATGTGATGGGTAAAAGTATCATGGTGAAAATGTATTACGATTTATACTTAACAGTATTACATATCTTGGGTAAAGGTATTGTAATACATTTACCTTGAACATGTAATACATTTAAATAAAAATGGTGATACATAACCTGGATTGCACCGTGCAATTGTTGCACATGCATTTTGTTAATATGGTACAAAGGATGGTACAGGGATCCCCATGAGGTAGTGTAGTAATCTCATTAGATGTGAGACATGTGATAATGTAGTTGAAATAAGGAAAAGTATGACCATTGAATTTTTATCATGTAACATGTGACATACATTCAACGGGTTACTGCTCTACTTCATGAGGTAGCATAGAAGTTCCCCGGAATCCCATAAAAAAGGTATAGTTATAATTAAGCAGCAAATGCGTGTTTAGGCCGCAATAATGAATAAATAGATCGTAATTACAGCATGACCTGTGTAATAAAAGACAAGTTTGGGTTTGAATGATTTATGGCTATATGAATTAATTATTTCCCAAAATTAATGAATAAACGCTTCCTTCAAGTTACTGTCATAATAATTGTGCATGATATAGAGGGGAAGAGTAAATAATTACAAGGCGCATTAAATTAAAGTTAGCCGACCGGTAGATCAAATGCTTCTTAAAATTAATTAATTTCATTGCTGTAAAATTGTACGGGGATAGTAGTTCGAATCCTCAGTCAGTCAGTCCTAATTTTGATGTCTCAATTATGTTTCACATGCACAAAAATTACGTCTTTTTGGAAAAGTCAATAAGAATTATAAGTTTTAAGATTAATTGAATCAAAACAACGTAAGTTTATACATGAGACACAATTGTGATAGCGTAGTTGGAACAGAGAATCTACATAAAATATATAAGAAATAATGTAATTTTCGATGGAATTAGTTGATGCTTATAGGTTAGTTTGAACCATTATATACGATGTTTGTGGTCAATAATGCTAGTCGCCACACTTAATATAATGATGTTTTGCAATTCTAATATGATTTTGAATTTTAAAGATTAAATTAAAACCACGTAATACTAATTGCGAAATAAGATTGAGACACCATAAATGTGTATACTCTTCGTACCTTTTAGTCCTATAGAGTTGTAGCAACTCATCAAACTATTACCAATTTCCACTAAAATTACTCCCACCATCCCAAATGAACTTGTATAGAAGGGTTGGCGCATAAATTAAAAAGAGTTGTTTTTTGGAAATTTTGTTGACTTTTTAAAGGTGGATTGATGGTAAAAATTGAGGGTGGAGATTGTGTTATAACTTATAACTTTTCTTATTAGGAAGTGTACAAATTTGCTTGGGACAGCCGAATTCGAAAAGTGTGCATGTCGAGTTGATTCAGCCAGAAAAGCTATGTGAAAAGACAATTTCCGGATTGGGAAGGATCGATGATATCATATCACTGATTTCAAACTCAATCTATCTTTTTTACTTCCCATTTTAGGAAGTCAACTGCTTCACTAATTTTCACATTTTTTAATACTTCCTCTCGCCCGATCAAATTTGTCATTTTGACCGAGTACGAGAATTAAGAAAAATAGTTAACTGATTTTTCTTTGATTTTTCTAAAGGTGAGATTGATGGTTGAGATTTTGAGTGTGAGAGTTGTGGGAATTAGTTTACTTTTTGGGAGGTTACAAGTTTAATTGAGACGGATCGAAAAGCCAAGTAGACAGCTTTAACCGGGACGGATGTAGTATATTATAATTAAGTGTCTCTTTATTTTACTGTATACATCACAAATTTAGCAAGTTTTCTTTTGCAAGGGATGTAGGGTTCTAAAACTTGTAGCCGCCATTTTCAATCTGGTACAATGGTGTTTACTCCCTCCGTCCTCACTTAACCTGCCTAGGTTGATCGGGCATGAAGATTAAGAAAAAACAGATTTTGTGGAATCTTTGATTTTTTTAAAGGTGGAGATTGAGAATGAAGATTTTGAGGGTGGAGATTGTAAGATAAATTTACCATTTATAGGACTGACAGATTAAAATGAAACAAATCAAAATGAGAAGTAGGCAGGTTTAGTTGGGACGGAGTATTATTTTTTATTACCTGATGCCAATAAGAATTACTCAAATATATTTGTGGGTCTATAGTTTTCTTTGGCCATAAGTTATCCTAATTACATTATTACCCTAAACTTATTATATTTGAACTACATAGCCCACTAATTAGTAATGTAGTAGCCCATTTTGGCCTATATACATCAATTACTATGGGTGTGTTTACTTAACACTTGGCTCAGTAAATTTAGCGGCCTAAATTTCGATAAAATATACTTATTAACTCCTTCAGTCAGGTTTGATCCAACACTCCCCAATCATAAGTAAACACACCCAATGTTATGTACGAGTAATTAAAATTACAGCCATAAGAATATAATGAATAATTTAATTTCTGCTGCAATCTTGATAGAGCAAATATAGTGACATAGGGCAAATAATTAATCGACAAACAATTTAACAAACAAATTCAAGAGTGCTATAACGCCAAAAATGAATTTAATTATTCAATGAGTGAAAAGAAAGGTCTGAACACAAGTCCTAGTAGGAAATAAATAACGGGAAAATTTTATTTTTAGTCCAGTATGTTAGGCTTTATCTAGTAAAAGTTATGTATGTTAGAAAAATTCAATTTTAATCATGTATGTTCCAAAAATTGTCCAATTTAAAGACACTGACCATCGCCAACAACCAATTTAGCCGGAATTAGACTAGTAAATTTAGGCATTTTGAGTGCTAATGCTTATATGTTAAATAATTGTCCAGGTAACATGTCAAATCTTTAAATTACCATTAGTAGCTCGCCCAAAAAGGGAAAAAGAAAAAAAGAAAAAAGGTAAATCCTAATTTCGGTATGAGGTGCATTTCATTTTTTTTATTTTATTTTTCTTTTTTTCTTCATCTTTCGCAAATTTATTAATGACGTGCGTCGCACATGATTAATTGTGACCAAATTGGCCATTTTTAATGGTCAGTGTCCTTAAATTTGACAACTTTTGAAACATATAAGAGTAAAATTATAATTTATAACATACTACAAGATTTTTACTAAATAAGATCTAATATATAGGACGAAAAATAATTTTTTCCCATAAATAACTAAACAAATCCGAAACTGAAAAGAAAAATAAATTCTAGATTGGAAAGGAAACAAAATCAAAATAAATTGAAGTTTTTAGATGAGTCGGAAATGAGCCTAAACGATGGATTCTTGGACATCTTTAACTCATTCCACATCGTATAGCATAAGGGAGACTACGAGAGATAAGAATAAATTTAGGGTCGTTTGGTTACAAATCATGAATGACAATTATAATGATATGAATGAGGGATTAATCACATTAAGGGAGTGTTTGCGATTGCTTTTTCTAAGTGATTTTCAGCTTATAGCTTGAGAAAAACTATTTTGCAGTGTTTGTAAAGCCAACTTCTGCTTTAAAAGAAGTGTTTCCAATGTAAAAGCTAAAAACAGAAATTTAATGTTATTCTCCAATCAATGGCAATTCCGTAAATAATATGATATTTTTCAAGAAGCATAAGTGATTCTATAGCAAACACTATAACTTCTACTTTTATTGAAAATCATATTTTTTTGCCAACACGACCTACTTTTTATAGAAGTGATTTTTATAAAATCTCTAATTTTAATCACTTTTTCAAAAGTAAAAGCAATCGCAAACACGCCCTAAGGAATGAAATGGGGAAATTGTTAATAAAAAGAGGTAATGATTAACTTATTTAATACTCCCTTCGTCCCAAGCTAATTGTCCTACTTTGACCTGGCACGGAAACTAAGAAAAAACAGGTTTTGTGGAATCTTTGACTTTTTTAAAGGTGGAGATTGAATGTGGAAATTTTGATGGTGGAGATTGTGAGAGAATTTGCTATTTATGGAGTAGGACAATTAGCTTGGGACAAACAAATAAGGCAAGTAGGACAATTAGGCCGGGACAGAGGGAGTATGTACCAAGCACTATAAATAGGAATAAGTCTTCATTCATTCTCATTCCTTACCCCTAAAATCCGAACCAAGCGACCCTTAACCATAGTGTCACCATGCAACATATATATCTCAATATATGAAAATAATGGAGTCCAATGACAAGAAATTGATTTTCTTATTAGAAACCTCAAAATCAAAATTGGAATAATATTGAAAGCAAAAGATAAAATTAATTGGTTATTATAAGGACCCACTTTCCTAATGGAAAAAAAAAAAGAAAAAAAGTATAACAATTTATCCTTTGAACTCTACGTCAAGAATAATATGAAAAAGTATCTATAAGCATAATAGTTTGGGGCACCCTACCCTACCCCACAAAAGAAAAAAAGATGAAAAGGCTCCACCATCATTTTAGCTAGTAATATGAACATAATTCTATAGGGAACATCATGTGGTCCTTTGGATTATGACCTCTGCTATATACTCCCTCTTTCCAAAGGTTTGGGTCCGGAATTTCCCGATAAAGTCAGGAATGGGAATACCCGCTTCTCCCAGACGGGGAAGGGATACCTTCAATCACATTTTTACATCCATTCTCGTCATTAATCGATTAGATTAAGTGGGTACTTTTTCTATTTACGCATATACAATCTACGCGTACATTTAAAGAAATGGAAAAGTTGGTTTATTTTTTAATTTCATTCTATTAACAAACTCGAATATCACGAATACAGTCTTTTTATGACAAAGTTTAGGTTTACTAGAACTTATTTGTAAATTAAAGGTGAGAAAATTAGGTTTATCGATGATATTTATATTAAAGATATTCCGATACTCAAAATTAAAATCAATTTAATTAATATAATTGTGAATAATGTTAGTAACTTTATAAAAATTGCATGATTGATATGTATAATAAAATACATATAACAATCATGAATGATTAATTATTAGAGTAGGGTTATAGAATTAAATACACCCAACGACATGCAGAATTTGATTTTGTAATCGGCAGAAAATTGAACATGCAAATAGTCGTGCGATAGTGTTGCGCACCACCTCTGCATTATAATTGGCAAACTTTAGCGCCCGTCCAGAAAATATTATATAACTTTTATATGTTCAATTTTAATTTTGTATCTTTTAAAATTTATCCAATTTTAGAACACAACTCATCTCGGATGCCTAATTTGACCGGAATTAGCGGCGCTCGCTGTACGTGACCTTTAAAATTGAGGATTTCTTGTTATTATGCTAATGTAGCAAAAATTATATAGTTCACCATAGCAATCCACGTAATTTAATTAATCAACATCGTTGATATCATCTCATTGAGCGTCAGTGGAGTGGTGGCAAACGGCGTTTTTTACGGCGAAGATCTTGTGGCGACTTGTCATCGTGAACTAATTTTTGCCACATCAACTTAATCATCGAAAGCCCTAATTTAATAGTCACGGGTAGCGAGTGTGACTAATTCCGGCCAAATTGAGCATCGGCGATGAACTATGTCCTTAAATTGAACAAATTTCAAAAGATACGGAATCAAAATTGGATATATGAATACAAAATATTTTTTGGACAAATCATAACATACAAACCTAATAATGATTTTTTTCTCTATTTTAAATAGTGTTTCAACTTATATTTCAAATTTATTATAAATGTTTGATGTTTATTTTGTACGTCGCAATAATATCATATTACTATATACTCATTTCGCTTCGAGATAATTTGCACACATTTCTTGGCATGTGGAATAAGAAAGAGTTGTTTTTTGCTTTTTAGTTGATTTTTTCAAAGGTGAAAATTAAGGATCGAGATTTTAAGGATGAAGATTGTAAAAGAAATTTTATTTTTAAGGGTGTGCAAATTATCTCGGAACATTTCGAAAAATAAAGTGTACAAATTACCTCGGGCAGAGGGAGTATGTAACTATATGAATGTTGTTGTAATATGAGATAAAATACTGTATGAATTACAGGATCTAGTTTGTGTTTTAACTTTTAAGAGAAAGACAATGACACAACTAGCTATGGACCATAATTTGGATATTATATATCATTTTATTTGTCTTCTTTTATTTTTTAAGTCAAATCGGCAACATGACTCAACTAGCAATGGGCCATAATTTGGTAGTATTATATGTTAACATCGGAATTTGAATTTGGTGTAGTTACTGCAGCTGATACAGTGGATATATACTCACATATAACTTGGCTCACTCTCTCTTTCACTTAATATATTCTCTATTCCTCTCTCATACATATACACTGTATTCGATGCAGTGATTGCACCAAATTCAAATCCGTTAACCGCGACGCGTTTTCGGCCTTTCATATTTCGGACTTAATCTGTTAGGTGAAATTATGTGAAGTCTCGCTATACTTTTCAGCTACTAGTATTTTTCTTTTTATATTCTTAGTTTCATACATATATGGTCCGTTTGCTTAAGATTGGGCTCAGTAAATTTAGATGATCGAATCTTAATAAAGCACATTGATTAACTTTCTCAATCAGGTTTGGCCCAACATTCCCCAGTCTTAAGCAAACGGACCCTATGGTGACATGACTTTCCACTTCGTTATTGTTATAGTAAAAAACAAAACTATACTCTTTCCGTCTCGAATGAACTTGCACATTTTATATTTCGATCCGTTCCAAATAATTTGCACATTTTCTTAGAAAGAAATAAATCTCATAAATTCTACTTCACAACACACTTTTATCTACCAAATAAAGCAAAAGAATAGATTTGAAAAGTTAACATAATTTAAAAGGCAATTTTTCTTAGTGCGTTCATTCATCAGTGCAAATTCATTCGGGATGGAAGGAGTACTCAAAACAGTACGAAGAACTCAGTTTTGCACCGCCTGTATCTAATTAATTAGCGGTGAGTTTGGACTTCCTCATTTATATAGTCTAAATGCGTGCAGGCACGTAGTCTAAATTAATTTATATATTCATCCAAAGTGCGAATAATAGTTCAATGATCATATTTTTTCTAATTTTAATTATTTTATCACATATCTCATATTTAATGGAGTTACTGTATTATCTTATGAGGTAGCATAAAATTTTCCCGTCAGAAACTATGTTAAGCGAGGCCCATTCCACTAGGGATGTGCATTATACTCGGGATTTATCTAATCATATAAAAAATAGAACTGAAAGTATATCGAATTAAAAAAAAAAAAAAAGTATTAACTTTTAACTTTTTTCGAAATGAATTGTATTAAAAAAAATTATGATATGGTTCTAAATATTAGTAATATCCGTATCAAGAATCGTACTAAACTGTAACGAACTAGTCTGAATACACACCGAAATCGAGATTACAAAAATATTTCATTATATTAATCATTTCAGACGTAGATAAGTTTACAAATTTTGTGCATAATTTTTATACATTACCACAGACGACCTTACTTGAAATGTTTACTTATGAATTGATGTTTATGTTGGAAAATTGGTCTCATATTTAACTACTGTTTTCAATTTAGTCTCATACCTCTATCTATTACACAATTTTGTGCCAATTTTGACCAACTCACCCAAAAAAGACCAGGTGCCTCCCACGTGCTGGCACCGATAAGGGAGTTCAGGCGATTTATGTCACGTGGCAGGGGAAAAAGTTGATTTAGTCTCATAACTTTTAAATATTTTTTATTTGGTCTCATATTTAACTACTTTTTCACTTTAGTTCCATACACCTATAAATTGCTCAGTTTTGAACCAATTTTGACCCGATTTTGAACAACTCAGCGGAAAAGGCGACGTGTCGGACCAAATCAATTTTTTCCCCATGTTTATGCCATCATAAATTTTAATTATAGTTGCAACTCTGATAAGAGTATGTTGATTTTTGTTTTTAGTTTTAACTTTGATATTAAAAATCTTGAAAATCTTCGAATAACCGAGTATGTCGTACTGAACCAACTGTCTCACTAGATCTGTTAGATCTGAAATATTGTACGGAACTGTCCCGAATTTTGGGATGATTCAGTACATATCTTTATAAATTTCAGTTCAGTTCCGAACCTTAAATCTTGGGACAATCGAACTTTGGACGGTACTAAACTTTTTATTTTCCGAAGCATACTGTACCATACACATCCCTACACTCGACAAATTCAGGAGTTAGTTTCACAGGGGCATAATTAGAAGGATCACCATCATGCGCCCCAAATCTCTCAATGGACCTCATTAGTAATACTCAACTTTAGAAATCAAATTAGAAATTAATAATGACATTGGTAGAATCAATAAATTGATTCAATTACATAAAAAATAAATAATCAAATAGAATTTCACTATAATGTAATTGTCAATTTCGTTCTATTCTTTCTCTAATGCTAATACTTAAATCTACATCAATTGATTATATTAGATAATTATTCACGATACACAATAGGATTATAAATTTAATTTATTTCATCAAGTAGCAAATTTACATGTGGGCTAGGGAGGGTGTGTGATAGTATCCTCTAGCCCCACATAAGTTCGTCTCTACATGTTTTATAGTTTTTATTAAGGGTGAGACTAGGTCTAGTTTTGCTAGGTTTCAAGTTGTCATATGGATTGGACGAGTACCCAATTAAAATAACCCGAATGCGAGTTGGATCGAGTTTGTGGAGAGCCTTCATCTTGGGAATTTGGTTTAGGGGAAACGGGTGTCTTCAATTTCATACTCTTAAGTTCAACTCTGATTCGATTTAAATCCTTCTATCCAATATTTATGAATTATATTTATATTTAGAAACTATTTATAATTCAGTTTGATTGGATACAGGGACAATGTTACATAACCAATATATAGACTATTCCAATGTGGACTAGGCCTGTGCTGGCTACCTGCAATCTGCATACATTGCATAGTCAATCGGTTATGGGAGAGCACAAAGCAACATGTACAATGTTAAGTGTAGGCACATAAGTCATAGGCATAATACCGTTAGGCAACTACTCTTTACTGGCGTAATCTCTATTAATTATGTAAAGTCCAAAGATAATATTTTGGGTTCTCAAAAAAAAAAAAGCTTTGGAAGAAAGAGTTGTGGCAATGGTAACCCAATCTACTTAACTGTAGATCCCAAGATCTAGGTTTAATGGGATAACCTAATTGTCAAACTTTGAGATCAATGTAGGGTCAATCTCAAGCTCATTCCTAGGATGAATTAGTGATGTCTGTGTGGATAAGGTTAAGCTTAAGGTTTTTAATGATTCTTAGGCATCAGTTTGGGCAGGATAATGCAAGTTACTTTTAATTAAGAATCGCTTACGTGAGAGATAAGTGGTGCTGCTTCAAAGAAAATTGTGAAAGACTCAATTCCTAGAAATTCTTGCAAAACTAGAAAGATATTCATGGGCAAAATAAACATAATCATGAGAATTAAAATATGTTAAGGAGAATCCTTTGTGAAGTACATCATCATTTATACAAATGACAGATGAGTTCAAGGACATCATGTTAATTGTTAGCTAGTAAAATAAATGTATTTTCACAAGGGAAGATTCAAAGGATAATACCTACATATCCTATACAAGTTCAACTATTGATTTGTATCATCGAGCAATTTAAATTTGTGGCAATTTTCATTAATGTGGGGAATTGTTGGGAAGATACTCTTTTGGGCTGACCTATTTGGGGCAAATTTAAAGTGGGATTTGGTAATAAAACGTGAGAGTTTGAAGTAATAATGTGTTTCCCTCCGAGAGATTCAAGACGATACATCATTTGCCCAAAACGGTTAATGGGTTAATAAGAAATTGAAGTTCAAAGTGGAGCATTTGAAATTAGTTTGAGTTTGTCTCATATTGGAAAAAATGGAACAAATGTGGCTTGTATATATATGATTCTACTCCTAAGGAGAATAAGAATGTGCAACAAAGATGCTCTCTCTCTTACCCAAGCGCAGGGGGTGCAAATCAACGACCAATTTGAGTTTCGGATCAGAAGATGTGTGTGCGGCGAGACCCCGTACGCGAAAGTCAGCCTTCATGACGGTCCACACAAACTATCTTTTGTCGTTTTATTTTTCCAAACTGCATGACTTTACAACTTCCTATCTTTTAAGATCTCCACGGTTTAATGGCTTAAGTAGCCATTATTGTTATTCAGTTAAAAGTCTTACAAACTCGATATAATCGTAATAACATATAATAAATTATATTTATACGTAAAAACAGTTTATGGTTCGGTTCGATTTAATACGGGTGACTGTTGCATAACCAAGAGACTATTCACATACTTGGGCATTATTCCCTTCATCAACGGAGACCCCCTCTATTGGTGTGGGTCACGTTGGGGCAGTGACGTAATTAAGATAAATGAATAGAAAGGATATTTTGGATCACCGACTGCCACTTTATTCTTTGCTTGCCCACTGCCAATTTGACCTACTCTAATAACACAGCTCAATAATTTACTATTCTCATCTGCTCCTCTCGTCTCGAGATAACTTGCATTTTTCTCTGTACGTGAAATAAAAAAGAACTATTTTTTACCTTTTAGTTAATCTTTTCAAAAGTAAAAATTGAGGGTGGAGATTTTAAGAATGAAGATTGTAAGAGAAATTTTCCTTTTTAAGAGTGTGCAAATTATCTCGGAACTCCCCAAAAAGAAAAGACCCGATCTAGGATGCACGCTTGCATGATTCTTTAGTGTGCAAATTATCTCGGGAGGAAGGAAGTATTGAGATAGTTACTTGAAAGCGAAAGCCTAAAACATTTATTAATTTAATTTGGTTCTCACTTTGTTTGGGGACTATTCAATCTTCACTATTATATATCCCATGCAAGCTTTAAACAAATATGTATTCCTCCGTCACCCATATGCTTGGTTTTTTTTTTTTTTTTTTAGTAACAAATATACAATTTAAATTTTATGTACTTTAGAATTCAGATTTTCATATTATCTAATATACGTCATGTGTTAATAGTAATGCCATCATATATAGTGACGGATCCAAAAAATTTATCGAGGGGATCCATTTATAGACAAATTTAGATACTCGTTTTATCAAGCTAAAATTTTCATTTTTTTTGTAGAGATAAATTTTTCTAATTAAACTCTAAGATTTGAAGGCAAATTTTATACCAAGTAGGTGACTCATTTTGAGAAGGCTAGAAACAAACTCTCATATATTATACTCTAAATTTAATATTTAGTTAGTTACATTTAAAATTAAAATTTTAGAAAATAAAAAAGGGATAGGGTGTCTCTATATCTGTCCAAAAATTTCAACAATATTCAACTATATATATAAAACTAAAAAGTGCTAATAATATTGATAATATTAATAAATTGATAAGATAATCAAGATTTAGTGTTTCTAAACATTTCATTTTATTTTTTGAAATTTTTATCTCTATTGTGTACACTTAAAAATACATGGATTGATTATTATTAAATCATATTCAAGTCAAACAATAAAATTATTTATTTTATTTAATTACATTGTATTAAAATCGACTAAAATATACTTATAATATCACATTCGACTGAGGTTAGGGGGGGCCAGTGCCCCCCATCCCCATGTAAGTCCGTCAGTGATCATATATATACGTATGTATAGTAGTTATTTTAAAATACAAATTGAAATAGAAGATCTCATCTGTGCGATTTCTTATTGAAAACTTACCTGTTTTTTGTTTTTCTTTTACCGCGGGCACAACTGTGATCATATTTTACCCTTTAATTATCGCTTTTACTGTAATATTGTCTTATCAAAATCTTTTGTCTTTATTTAATATAGTCAATTTGGCAGGCCTGCTGATGTTACCTTTCTTTTAATATTTGATATTCATTTAAAAAAAAAAAAAAAAAAAACTGAGCTATTTGAGAAGAAAAATAATTCATAGGTCGGCTTTGTTTTCTTTTTCTTTACCAATTCAACTACTCTCCCCGTCCCAGTTAATTTGTCTTACTTTTCATTTTGATTCGTCCTACTTAACTTGTCACACCCAAAAATGACAATTAAAGACAACAATCTCCACCCTCAAAATATCCACATTCAATCTCCACCTTTAAAAAAGTCAAAGATTCCATAAAATCTGTTTTTCTTAACATTCGTGTCTGGTCAACTGTGACAAGTTAACCAGAACGGAGGGAGTTTGGGAAAGGGGGAAAAAGAACTTATATATTTCGAAATTTTTTTCCCTTCAATATGACTTAATTACGTATTTTCAGTCTCAGATTTGTTGGGATAATCAAACGAATCCACGTTGAAAATATAAGTGAAAGATCATGGGCATATAAAGAAAGATGAATCTTTATTAGTAAAAGCATTTTTGGGAGTTAGCCAAAAAAATGTCCGTGTAGACGAATGCCGATTAATGGACTATGTGGATCTGATGGATTATGAGTCCGCTAACCATGGCACTGAGCTCCAGAAAGAGATGATGGAGCTCTATGGATTAGGTGGAGACGAGTAGGGAAAGATCGTGGGTATATAAAGAAAATTTTCATAAACAATCATATTCGTGTGGAGTTGGTCCAAAGCGAACAAATGAACTTGATTCAAAGCGAACAATATCATATTAATGTGGAAATCAGGATCTAGCAGGATCAAACATTTTTCTCGAGGAGGCGAATAAAGGGATAACTAAACCATATTTACTTGTCTATTTCCAACTCGAACACATATAAGAAAATTATTAATTGATTAGATCAAGTATATATAATATTCTCAAGGCGATCCAATGAGACTGGTGGCATTTATGTTGGACTTGGGTGTTGTCTGGAATTTTTAGAGAATATCACCCACAATATTCAAAATTTCACTACTTATATTGTGAGATTCTGCAAACTTCATAAGACCAAATTAGTATAAGTAATAAATAAAGACTAAAAAAACTGCAAGAATTAATTAAATTGAAACTAGGGCACCTCCATATGGTGCAATAAAGATTGTACGGAACAAATAATTAATTATATGGTAAGTAGCACCTTTCTCAACAGGACATAAATTGTGATTGATTGATAAATAAATATTAAAACATGTAAATGCTATTAATGTTTGTACACATTAAAGAATATTTACCGCTAAATTGCATTAATTTTTCCCTCAAGTAAATTTAATCAGTGAAAAGGAAAAAAAAAAAAAAGTTGGTATCAGAAACCTAGAGGTGTGCACGGAACAGTATAGTTTGAGGATTCGAAAAATATATAATTAAATTGTAAAAAAAGATACGGTAAGAACACAATTTCTACTGATGACAAAAAACACCGTTAAAAAGATGAGTGAAAACTTTATATTTATAGACAAAAAATATAAAAGGCCCCATTTGATGTCATGAAATCTTATAAATATCTCAAATTTGTTGATAGTGGAGCTACAGTTTAAGGACAATTGGCAGTAACGGGTCTGTATTCAGTTTTAATTTAATTTGGAAAAAATTTAGGTAGAAATGAAATAAAAATACATAGATGTAAAGACAATTAACATAAGTGATGGCATGTGCGTCTCCATGTGAGGGTACGACTACGACATTTGCTCTGTATTCACAACGGCACGGCGTTCCCTTTTACCATATTTTCGATTTAACAAATATTCCAGGTTTTTTTCCCAAATTAGAGCTAACCTGTAATAGACTAGCCTAGGCTAAGTAAGATTTTTAGGTCCAGCGGTCGGGATACTTGTGCTGCGATATAATGGTATGTGCCACGTTCGTTGTGACACATTCTCGGATGATAAATTTACTTAAACAATGTAAATGTATTTTTATTTAAGGGATTTATAGAGTAAGATGTGTGTTGGAAATTGTAAAAAGTGTATTGAAAATTGTAAAATGTGTGTTGAGAATTGTAAAATGTCGTGTAGGTAATAAGGTACGGATGTGGAGGGATGAGTCATTCTACTGTAAAGTGAAATACGTTGGGGATGAGTCATGCCTTATCCGGATGGGGACATCACAAAACAAATATTCCCTCAACATTTATCTCTCGTATACCAGGTGCAGGCGTAAACAGGTTGGGTATCATTATTTATATTAAAAGATATTACTTGTTCTAAGTAAGTATATTATACTTTTACCCAGAACGAGTAATACGTTTAAGTATAACATCAATATATTTTCAATATGATACATTTACCCACAACATGTAGTACTTTATGCGTAAACACTAATACATTTTTATGAAAATTGCTCATGACCTAAATTACACGGTTCTAAAATCTAAATACGTGCAACTAGTGTATAAGGGACATACTCTATAACTACTATTAGTTTTTTTCCGAGCTCAAGTCTAGCTTATGACCAATAAAAAGTGTTAGTGTACTATAAGCGTATCACACTTCTGCTTTATATCTTGATGATTCACTTTTCAGTCTTTATAAAGAAAAATATAGTAAAACTACTAAAATCAAAGGATAAGTTATAGGTCCCTCTTGAATAGCTTGACCTATTTACAACCGTAATTGAAACTAATTTTATCATCTTAACTTTTTTGTTTATACTTTAGTGTGTGGGGCTTAGAGATGGCAAAACTGGCCCGGCCCGATGGGCCGGCCCGTTTAGCCCGAAATATAGAGCGGGCTGGGCCAGAATATTAGAGGCCCGAAAAAATTTGGGCTTTTTTGACCCGGCCCGAATGGGCTTTTCTTTTGGCGGGCCAAGCCCGGCCCGGCCCGAAAGCCCGCGGGCCAGCCCGATGGAATTGAAATTTTTTCTCCTCACTAATCAAATAAGATAAATTTAGGAATTAAGTAATATCTTGTGTACTATTTGAAACATGTTTTTCTTTTTTCTCTTTCTAGCAGAACATAAATGTATCTATTTACCGAGAAATTAAAACATTTGACTAATTTAATACTCTATTTCTTCAGTTTTATTAGCAGAAGATGGAAAATGAATTAGATCCAAGCATGCTCATTAATTATTATGTGTCGAAAAATGAAAAATTGATTAACATGTAGTATAGTACGTACACAAATATTAAATAACTTGTGACATATAGTATATAACTATATATCATCATCCATTCCTTCTTTATTATTATTATTATTATTATTATTATTATTATTATTATTATTATTATTATTATTATTATTATTATTATTATTATTATTGTTATATCTGGGGTTTAAGACATGTCTATAAATTAATAGATATCATTCCATATTGCAACGAATAGTAATATATTATCTTCGGATCAAGTTTTTTCTTAAGAGAATTAAACTGAAGTTCGCCTCAATAATTCTACTTCATGATTAAAGTAATAAAAAAAAAAAAAAAAAACTCATTGATGGGCTTTTTTGGCCCGATGGCCCGGTGGCCCGAGGTCCTCCGGGCCGAGCCTAACATTTCTAGGCCCGAAATAAATCGGGCCCGGCCCGGCCCGAACTTTTCATTGGCCCGACTGGGCCCGGCCCGAGCCCGCCTCTAGTGGGGCTGAAATAGATAATTAATATTGTATAGTGAAATCCACTAAATGTAGAGTCTCAGAAATCAACCTTTCGTTAAGGACAAAAAATTGAATAGGTTATTTGTTCAATTCATGTATGTCGTTATTTTATCAACACTTTTGTTTGTATGAGACTTAGTTGAATATATCTATTTTTTAATTTGGTTGACTGTTAAAAAAAATATTACAACCCCCCAACCCCACCCAACCAAAACAAAAAATAATTTAAAACTCAAATTAAGAAAATATATATATCAAATCCTGTAAATTGTAGTCGATGAAGTCTGGGCCTTACGATTGACAATTCGAATTCTCTGTTACAATAGGTGTTTCATCCTCTATTACACTCAATTCACTAAGTGATAGTACATATTAATTTGTGACATCATACCATACATGAATCGGTTAATGAATGTGATGAAATATAAGATGTAACACCAAAGTGTAACAGGTGATCTCATGCGTACGATTGAAGCTAAGGTGTTGGATGATCTGAAATCAAGAGCCCATTTTGAATGAAGAAATACCCATTAATTCAGTGTAGCCCACCCAGAAACTTTTGGGTTTCTAAATGGATCAATCTGCTCTAACCATTGTGGGTCATCTAAGTTGGGCCGTCCAGATTAATTATAACTCTAATTATGGCGATCCAATTTAAGATGCAGGTTTCTGATTCATGAATTGCAAAATCACTTTTTATTTCTAAACACCATCATAGGGATACAATATACTCCCTCCGTCCCAATTAACTTTTCACAGTTGACCAGGCGTAGATGTTAATAAAAGCAAAATTTATGAAGATTTTGAGGGTGAACATTGTCAGAGAAATTTCTTTTTTTTAAGAGTGTGAAAAGTTAAATGGGCCGGATCAAAATAAAAAGTAAGAAAAATTAATCGAGACGGAGGAAATATATAACACTCTATAAAATTTAATAATTATCTGGAATTACTACAATATTGCTACTAGCAGAGTCTTCTTTGGAAACATAGCAGCAAATGCCTCGTAGATTTAGTTTTTATATTACCTCCGTCCTGCTATAATTTATCTTTTTTTTTTTTTTTATATATTTATCCTAATTCAACTTGTCAGTTCATAAATGACAAATTTCTCTCACAATCTTCACCTTAACCTCCGTGCCCGATCAAAATAGGCAAATTAAACCGAAACGGAGGAAGTATTATTTTCTGTTAGGGCTACATAAATTTTAACAATTTGTAGATAAACCTTTTTTTTTTTTTTTTTTTTTGAGGGAAGTAGATAAAAACTTGATTGTAATAATATTCAATAGAAAAAACAAGGAGAGCAAAAATAAAATTTGAGAGAAATGAAACACATTAATCTTTAACTTTTAAAGCATGACACATTGAAAGCGAAAATGAAACAATATTTTGATCCACTCCCCATTAATTAATGATCAATACTAATATAAATATATATATATTTTTTTTTTATTTCAAACCATCAACATGATGGGGGATTGAGGCAGCTCCCCAATCTGTATATTGCAGAATTCAAGTTTTTTACAAACATCAAAGGACAGCTATTACATTTGAAATATTAAGAAGGAAACCTAAAGCATGGTAGGCCCAAAGCATCAATAGTTAAAAAGCCACGAAGGCTGTTACATTCAGATATATCATCGAACTCAAATCTGCTTTGCTTCTTAATGGCCAAATTTGCCAAATGATCAGCAGCCTTGTTTCCTTCACGATGGATGTGCGATATTCGAAGCTCTACCATCTCCTCCAGCTTCAAAAATTTCGCTATAAGCTTCTGATATCTCCATCCTCCTACACCCTTCTGTTTCAATATCAGAAGCACCGCCAATGCATCCACTTCCAACCAAACTTTGGTTAGACCAAGCTTAATACATAAGGACAATCCTTCACAAATAGATGTTAGTTCTGCAGACACTGTATCAGAAGTATTCAAAAATGTATAGAATCCGGCAATGAACCTGCTGGATGAGTTTCGTATCAGACCACCAGCCCCGGTTTGCCTTTTGACGCCCCATCAGTGTTTAATTTAAAAAAATCATCATTTGGGGGTATCCATCGAACTAAAAATGGTTTTTTCCTTTTTTTAATCCGCAAGGGGATGTGCCAAATTGCAGCCAAATGCCAGCTTCCTCTCCAAAATCCTACGGGTAGTAGATCCGCCATAGATGTCAATCTAAGCTTCTCCACCACCAACCGAAGGATCTGGGAGGCCGGCAGCACTTGACTACGAAATTTGGCCTGATTACGAGCCTACCAAATGAACCAAAAGATAAGAATGGGAAGCGATAATCTGATATGCTCATGAATTCGGATATCTTTAAGCCAAGCATATAGAAGCTGCGAGACAGTAGAGTTAGGGGGAATCTGAATCTGAAACAAGTCTGAAAAATATTTCCACACAGCAGACGGAATGGAGCAATGGATTAGTGTGTGGTGTGTCTCTTCACATTCAGCACAACAAAAAGGACATCTAGAAATGACCACAAATCCCTTTTTTTTGAGGTTGTCATCAAGGGCAACAAAAGAATTAATCAACCTCCAAATGAAAATAGAATGGGACTTCAAGATAGATTTGGGCCACATCATCGATTGCCAAACCGTCAAGGGTTTGTGCAACCTCAGAGCATTCCACGAAGAAGAAAATGTAAAGAGACCATTTGAAGTAAGCTTCCAAATAGGTAGATCAGACAGGTTTTCATTCAAACACAAAGATTGTATTTCCAACAAGACATAATCAGGTAGTATATTCTGCAAAGAGCTCAAATCCCATTGGCCATCAGACCAAACAAACATTACTATTAGTGGATACTACGATTTTCAGTTTTAATTGACCGATTTATTAAATAAAACGTGTTTTCTGTTTATCCACTAATTAAAGAATATATAACATTTGTGCTTAAATTAGGAAAATTATGGATCATTATTATATAGTAAAAATATTATTCTACTGTAAGAAAATATTCCCCCATATATGATGAATGTATAGGTCATTGTATTGTATTATATACCAATCTTCCCTTAGATTTATAAATTTCTTTTATTTACTTAACAAAAAATAAAATAAAAAATAGTCAATTAATTTTCTCAATTATTTGATCTTACTTTTATCTTTTGAAATAAATATATATTTTAAATTGTGCATCGCACGATGGGTGATTCTAGTATTTTAAGTACTACCTCCATTTTTTTAGTTATCATTGTAACGTATTCGTTTTGCTTGCAAATAATTATCATTCTATTTTTTTTCCATTTTTTTTCATTACTGACCAAATAATTACGGAAAGTGTTAATACTAATAAAAAAATAAAGAAAAAATCAAAGAATTTAAGAGAATTAATTTATGACTTATTCATCAACTTCTTAAGTCCCTTAATTTTACTCTCTCCGTTTCATAAAGAATGTCATTTTAACTATTTTTGGAGAAATTAACGATTGATATTTATTTGATATATTTTGTGAAATAAAGAAATAATCAACTAAATTAAGTAGGTTATTTAAGATAATATTATAAATTTGTAGTTTTTTTGGTAAAGTAATATTTGTTGTGAAACTTTTTAGAGTGCCTAAAATGACATTCTTTATAAAACAAAGGGAGTATTATTTATAGTCAGAATGACAACTAAAAAAAAGGGGGAGGCAGTATATAGGGGTGTAAGTGAGTCGAGACAACTCGCGAGCCACTCGGGATCGACTCGCTAAAAGATCGAAATCGACTCGAGAGAAACGAGTCGAGCTCGAGCTCGAGCTACTCGAGTAGGTGTCGAGTTCGAGCTCACTGATACTCGGCTCGACAAGCTCGCGAGCTTAATCGAGCTTATGGTAAATTACTAGTTTACCCTTTAGAGTTGACATAATTATAAATATATTTTAATTCTATAAGGTCTCCATTAACAACATTTTGTATAGTATCATTAATGTTTTCAATTTAAATCTATTTTTATATTTTTTATATTTTATTTTGCATGAATCGAGTCGAGTCGAGCCGATCCCGAGCTCAACGAGTTTCTACCGAGTCGAGCTCGAGTTTGAAAAAAATGAACTCGGCCGAGCTCGAGCCTGAAGCCTTATAGTCTAGTTCGAGCTCGAGCCTGTCGGTACTCGCCTCGACTCGGCCCTAGCAGTATATCTCTTTAAGTCTCCTCATAATTGTTGCGTTATCTTTTTGTTATTTCTTAAAATAAGCAGAGACATATTTGGAAGAAAATTCTAGAATTGTCTGACGGATTAATTGAACTACAAAACCTATAGAATTTCTAATTTCTAAAAAAGGAAAAGATAATGCTTCTAGAATTCTCTTTTCTTCTTCCCAATGGCCTCATTTTGTGTGAGCCAATAATTAGCTCAAAACAACACAAGCTCAGGATTTGGTGTGAGCTATGAAGCACTAGATTCGCCCCCACAGCCATTAATTCTCAAATTTGACCGGCAAAAACAGGTAACCAACTATATATGACAGGCTGAGCGGGTCAACTCCACGTGCAACGTGCTCTTCTAAAATGTGAATGAAATACATTTTTTTATTTGAAAATCTGACCACAAAAATTCTGAATCATTGTCTGTGCTCTCCACACGTCTCTTCCACTTGCATAGCTCCGCCGCCGCTCTCGCCGTCGTCCTCGTCCTCTTCTGGTTAGGTTATTTCCTCTTTCCCCACAATGTTTGCCCCTAGATTGTTTTATCTTGTTGCTTAATTTATCGTGTGCTTTACTGGGGATTTGGTGTATCCTCCGATTATTATTGGTTACGAATGTGGTAGTGAAAATTAAGACAAAATTTGAAGTTGGATGACTGAATATTGATTTTCATGGGAAATTTCGTTTGTTTAGGACAGGCTTATTCTCAAATTCATAAGTTTTTTGTGTGAATTTTTCATTTTCAATCTCGTAGTTGTTGTTGGTACTAGAATTGAGTCCTCCAGGTTAGAACTTGGAAGTCATTCAGAGGATGTCAAATTTAAAAGAAGTTTCTAGTGTCGGTATCAGAGCTTCAGTTCATTGATGCAATAATATGTGGTTGCAATTCATCTAGAATTTTAATGTACCGATGCTTACTAGGTAGCATGATTGACGATGAGCTGTTTGTGCAGAAGTTGATGAATTTTCGTTTGGCAAACTTCAAACCTAAAACAGATGTTTTGAATTGTGTCACTTGTTTTATTCTGCTCACTGCCTTGTGCTCGGTGAGATTTCTTGCCTGGCATCTGGGCAGGAAGTATGTGAGCCAGAGTTTCGCATCATGGCTGACCCTCTTTTGCTAGAGACTAACTATGTTCAAACTTGTTGATTTGTATTATCCCACACTTGTTAGTTTATGCATGCTAAGTTTTCATTAGTTCTTGGAATAACATACCCCAATCTTGAGTTGATTTTATCTGTCCTCCTCTTTGGGTACGATAGCTTTTGTTGTTGCATTGTCTTGTACTAAGTTTACATAATTACGGTAACATAGATATATTAACTACAAATCTTCAACCTATTCAAAAAAAGAGGAGTGGGGGAGGGGAGGGGGAGGGAGAGTATAAAAGCCGACTGAGGAGCCAAATTAAGAAAGGAGAATTTTTTTTTTTTGCAAAGAGTAATGTTTACATAGTGAAATGTTGCAAGTGCTAATAAGTATCAGGTTCTCCTAGTATAGACACACATAATAGTCTTTTGCTCGAAAGATAGTTTCCTAATGAGACTTCTCCTGCACTCATTTTTTTTATCGTTATAGAGATTGAACGCCATTTGTGCTATGTTGGACTGACAATTAGCCAATTCCTTGATCCAAGGGTTGCTTCTGATAGCTATTCCAAGACTGATTTCTAATGATTATTCAATTATTTTTTGCTTTCCCACAACTTTAGTTGTCCCCTTTAATTTTACTGAAATTTGGAATTATTTCACTGAGTTTTTTTACTTCTTAAAGTACTAAATTATGTAAAACTTCCCCTACTTGCAGATAATTACTTCCAGAGAGAATCCAATGGATTTCCTGTGCAAGCCACTGAATCTGGAATCTTCTGATTGCTCCTTAAACGAGCAGGATTTTAAAAAATGTCCATTCTTGAGGAATATCAATAAACCAACCAACCTTTCTTTTGCTTCTCCGAGTTTTCCTGTTCCAGCAATGGTAAGTTCTCTTTCCTTTTTCTCCTAGAATATATTAATATAAGGTGTCCTTTGTGTGGTTTAAGAAAATTTTCTCCTTGTCTTTTCGTACTGCAAACATATTATTCTAATAATCATTTACTTTTAATTCATGTTTTCAGTCTTCAGGAGCCAGAGGACCAATTTTTGAGGATGGCCCCAATTTTGATTTTGCTTTCAAAATCTTTCATGGAAGAGATGGGGTTGTCCCCCTCAATGGAAATTCTCAACCCTGTCGTGAGAAGCTACATACTGAGGCTGTGCCTGAATTCAACCCTTTGGCATCAAAAGCTGCTTCCATCAGTATGTCAGCATTTGGACCTGGTGGGCCTTTTGGTTTTAATTCTTTCTTCGGGAAGATACCAGATAAAAAGTCTGAGTCGGCCAGAAAGAAAGAACAATCCCCTAAGGTATTTTGTATAAGACTTATCCTATTCTACTTCAATCATAAGCGGCACATGCGGATTGTAGTTCTATATATGCAATGGTGTTATTGTTTGGGAATAAAGTTTCAAAGACCTTCATAGTGTGTGTTTATGTCAAAGTGCTTGATTCCATAATGTGATTGATCGGTACAAGATTACAGGAATAATTGTGGGACCTTCTCCGAGTTCACACATTAACTTTCTAAAATAAATCACCTTTTTGTTTGTAGTTGTTACAAAGTTTGATGTACACTGTTTGTCTCCGTCCACTCAACTGTTAATATGTACGCTAAGGAGGTTTGTTTTGCTTGTTTGACATGTGATGCACAACTATATCACGAAACTGAAGAAATTTTCCTTAAGTGAAATGCTTTTAGAACTTTGAGAATCAAATTATTGATCACCTAATCTTTTTTTTTCTTTTTAGATCTTCTTTCGAGATAGTAGATGCTTGTATATTTCCCAAAGTTGAAGATTTTCTTTACTATATAATTCAAAATCACATCTTTGCCATTTACAGTTAGTCCAGGCTACTTATTAAGCAACTGTGTATCTGATTTTCAGGGTGATTCTTCAAAACACGAGGCACTTGGGAATGAGTGGTTGAAAACTGGGAATTGTCCTCTTGCCAAGTCCTACAGAGCCGTAAGTAATGTTCTCCCACTTGTGGCAACAGCTCTCCGACCACCACCTGGAATCAAGCTCAAATGTCCACCTGCAGTAGTTGCAGCCCGCGCAGCCCTCGCCCGAACTGCCCTTGTCAAGACTGTTCGCCCACAGCCACTGCCTGCAAAAATACTCGTCATTGGTTGCATGGGCATCGCCGCGAATATTCCTCTGGGAGTTTGGAGAGAACATACGGAGAAGTTCTCACTCTCATGGTTCACTGCAGTACACGCTGCAGTCCCCTTCATAGCTATGCTGCGGAAGTCTGTGGTGATGCCCAAAACAGCTATGGTTTTAACCATTGCAGGTTCTATACTTGGACAGATTATCGGGTCAAGAGCCGAGCGCCTGCGACTCAAAGCCAAGGCTGAGAGGGCGAATCTGGTGGCTCAGTCTCATCCTCCAGTTGTTTCAGGTTATAGTTCAGTTCAGGCAGATGTTGTAACTGTTGGCCATTGCGGAAAGCAGGGAATCAAGTGGGACCCACTCCTGGACAAGGTGGCGAAGACGGCTACGTCTTCACCTCCTAGTGTGTGTTTCTGAAGACACCGTTGGGCTTCAAGCAAAATAATCAGTTCCAGCATATATTTGTCGAGATTAAAGTAAATAAATTTCTCATCGAGACTAAAGTAAATAAAGTTCCGATCGAGACTAAATTAATACAACTCTAGAGCAATCTTAAGACATGATGTGCAGTTTAGACTCATACTCAGCTGTAAAATGGGTAGTGTGTAATGTCGAGATGAAATTGTGTTACTTATATACTCTTGTGCATTTGTTGAATTACTCTTCCAATTAGCAATGCATGTAACACCCTAGGCCGGCCCTGATTTTTCGGGCCAAGCGCGAGCGAAAAAAATAAGGTCTAAAAAAATATTTCTATTTAAATGTAATAATTTCTTTTCTTACATATACAAATACTACCTCCGTCAATTAAACTTGCACACTTACTTTATCGGTCCGTTTCACTTAACTTTGCATGCTTCATAAATGGAAATTAATTCTCATAATCTTTAACCTTAAAGTCTCATCCTTAATTTTCACCTTTAAAAAAGTCAAAGGAAAAACAAAATCTGTTTTTTCTTATCTTGCTTTTCCTTATCATCTGTGCCCGATCAATTCTGCAAATTTAACCGGGACGGAGAGAGTACAATTTAGCAAAGATTAATATATATAAAAAAAATAAAATCTAAACATAAAAAAAAAAGATATTAATTTTATTACTTATGGGCCATTCTGATTTAAGCCCAATATGTTGGGCCTGAAAACTGAGCCACCTTCTGACTCAAAACCTCGGCCACCATTTCCGAATTCTCGAACAGCTAGAATCCTAAAACCCTCTTCACTTCACAATCTGCAATCTTCAAGGTACCTCAAATTTACAGCTACTGATTTATGTCGGTTCTCATATATTCCTAGTTCTAGAATCTTCCGTTAACGATTATGTTCAATTTGTCTCCCCAGTTTCATCTCCTTTTTTTATTTCGTATAGTAAATAATTATTAGGAAAATATTAGAGAATTTTGTTGTTATTGCTGTAAGAGATTCTTCAGGAGCTTCTAGGGTTTCGAATAATTAGGGAACTTCACACTTTTGCAGGACAATATGGGGTGGAAGGCAGCACAGAAGCTCATTCATCACTGGAGGATCCTTAGAGGTGATAATGTAAGGAGCTCAAGTCGTGATTCCTTGTTAAAGTATTAATATTAAAAAAATTGGAGAATTTGTTCTTTAATTGCCAACGTGCATTCACTCGATTTTTTTCATTATTGTTGGCAGGTTATGATAATCAGGGGAAAAGATAAAGGGGAGACTGGTACAATTAAGCGCGTAATTCGCTCTCAAAACCGTGTTATTGTTGAGGGCAAGAATTTGGTAAGTTATTTGGTTTATCATGTTCCTGATTTGGTTGGAGTCGGAAACCCGAACAAGCTTCATGAATATTTCATTATGTTGTGTGGCTGGGTATTGCTATTTGGGTAGATGGGGTTTAGGATATGAAAATCAAATAGTGAGTGAATCCAAGGGGACAAAACATTAGCAATTTTGGTGAAGTATTCTCTATGAGTTTCCGTTTGGTGCATTGCAAGTTGGATAATGGCATATGAAGTCCAATTTGGTTTATCTTGCTTCGCAGGTGATAGTTTTTATCTAGAATTGGTTGTTCTATTATCTGCTTGGGTGGTTACTTTTCTGATAATCATCTCTCTATAGGTGAAGAAGCATATCAAACAAGGGCAAGGTCATGAAGGTGGGATTTTTTCTGTGGAAGCTCCCCTTCATGTTTCAAATGTTCAGGTTTTAGATCCAGTCACAGGGTGAGATGCTAATATTTATTTATCTACTTGTATTACCCTCCTACAAATGGTGGCTCACATTTGGCTTTAGGAAGCCATGCAAGGTTGGAATGAGATACTTAGAAGACGGTAGCAAAGTTAGAGTGTCTAGAGGCATTGGAGCATCTGGGACCGTGATTCCTCGTCCAGAGATCTTAAAGATACGGACTACCCCTAGACCTACCTTTTGTAAGTTCCAGAATTCTTGCATTTTCATCAGCATATTTGCGCCTGCGCTTTTCTGATCCTTCTATTTTATCTTGTTGTTGGGTTTGCGTATATATCAAGCTATTCAGAAGGTGTGTTTGAATGGTTTGTTCTGCATATTAAGATATAATAGGGACATAATTTAGTTTGATTCGCCTAATTTTTTAGCAAACATTGTAATTATTTCATAAAAATATTTATCATGCGATGAGCATCTTGAAGTGATAGTTTGGAATTTATGGGTAGTGTCACCTTGGCACACTGTTAAATGAAAGATGCAATCTTGCACAACTCACGATTGCCCGATGCCATGACCAATAAGGAATCCACTAGTCAAGTTGGTGCTTCACACGAATGAACTCTGGTTTCAGACACCCGTTTTACTTAATTTGAAACTGCAAAATGAAACTTAGGAATCTAAATTAGAGTATTAAGTGTGAATTTTTTTGTGATCCCCTTTCTGATTTTGCTTCATCCTAGCCTTATGCCAGCGCAGGCTGGGTGAAAACTCTAATTCTCTGGTTAGAAAGAATAAACCTGAGGTTAAAATTACAAAATGGCACTTGTTCCTACTCTTTTCAGTTGTATCTGATTTCTAACTTCTAATGTCTCGCACGGTGCTGATACTGGATACTTTTATGTACACAAACTTTACTATATTTGCTACAAATTTTAAAGAAAACACATTTATGGAAGAAAACATCACTTGATATTTCAGATGTCTTGCATGGTGCTGATACAGGCGTATACAAACTTGTCTGTGTGTGTGTCTCCATGCTATACATATATGTAATTTGCTCCTACCTCTAAAGAAAACAGATCCTTAAATGACACAACAAGGTGAAAGAACTCATGGGAATGATTTTTTGTGATGATTGAGAGAGTTTTCTTCATATTGTTAGAGTGCTTTTTTTGTTGCATTAGGAGATCCTTGTTGCATGCCAGTTTTATTTCTGCAGTCACTTTGAACCAATGGACGTAATGAGAGCAAAACTTTCATTTATATGTGGCACTGCTAAGTTGTAGCAGAATCTGCAAAATTTGCTGATAAAGGGAAATAGTAGACTCCGTATTTCATTGTAATGGATAGCTAATTAAATGCAGAGGTTGTATGTTTTGGTCCAATTGGGTTCATAATGCAAGGCTTACACCCTTGAATTGTTTAATCCTTTGTGAAGATCTGTACGTACTTAGACACAATTTTCTTAGTCATGTTTCTTGTTGTGCAGTGGGACCCAAAGACACTCCGATGGATGTGGTTCTGGAGAAGACTTATGATGCTAAAACTGGAAAGGGAATGCCGGATCTTTAAGCACCTGCATCTGCATCTACCTCGTCATGGGTGTGCTAGAGAATGGTTTTTCTGTTTACTGCCAATCTTACAGATCGTGTTTGGAGCATAACTAGTTAGAAATTTGTCAATTTCTTGGGGACCTGCTATTGCAAATCGACTTGCTACCATCTTTATTGTATTGGCGGTCTCATAAGTCCATGGAAATATTTTACTGTGCTATTCTATTTCTCCATTCATGTGTTTTAAGAACACTACTGCGTACAATAAGGTGAAATTACATGACAAAACTAATTCGTAGAAATAGTTTGTGTGTGTGTTTGCCCAAATTGAAATATGCAGAAGGCACTAGCTAAGCCTTTTGGTATGGTGATTGTTTAGTACGGTGGAATACATGCTATAAAACCACCCATTATATTGTGTAGATGTTATATATGGAGCTAATATGGTAGGATGCGTGAGTATACGCCGATTCGGCGGAAGGTAGACTTAAATTTTTCCTGTGGTCATTATTCTCCAATACCTTGTGCTAGTTATAACTCTTGAAAGATTTCAATTTATCAAACCTGATGTATCATATAATCTCAACCACATTCCTCAACTTCACAGCTTTATCGTGGAAATCCAAGAGGTGAAATTTTATGGTTGTTAGACGTGATTATAAGCTCTAAAAAATACTCCCTCCGTCCCGACTTAAGTTTCCTACTTTGATCGGGCACGGAGGTTAGGAAAAAGTAGATTTTGTGGAATCTTTGATTTTTTTAAAGGTGAAGATTGATGATGGAGATTTTGAGGGTGGAGATTGTGAGAGAAATTTGCCATTTATGGGCTGGAAAGTTAAGTTGGGACAAACAAAAAAGAAAAGTAGGAAAGTTAAAGTGGGACGGAGGTAGTATCTTTTAAGATGTTTAGGAGTGTATAAATTCTTGCAAAGTGTGACAACTAAGATGTTTTAAAGCTTATATGATACTTCCTCCGTCCCACTTAAATTTGCATACTTTCTTTTTCGGTCCGTCCCATTTAACTTTAAACATCCTTAAAAAGAAAATTTCTCTCACAATCTTTATCTTCAATTTCCATCTTTTTCAAAGTCAAAGATTTTCTAAAATCTATTTTTTCTTAACATCCGTGTCCGATCAACCGTGCAAAATTAGCTGGGACGGAGGGAGTACAAAATAAGCTCTAAGAGCTTATAAGATCTAAAAAAAATAAGTTGATCTATCCATCTTATTTTTTTAAGATCTTAATTATTACTCAAATTTCACATGTTACACACATACAAACACTTCACACACACTACACATTACATACATTACAAACACTACACACTAGTCAATGTGTGTTTAATAGTAGTTTTCAAATTAGTTCCCTAAATTCATTCTAAATCATTCCATTCATTTGCAAACATATAAGTTATTTTTATCTACAATTTATTAATTTATAAGTTCTTGGAAAATTATATCTTATAAACTTCTTGAAACAACTTATAAGATGATGTTTAAAATAAGTTTAGCCAAACACCCCGTGAGCCTTGCTAGTGATAGAGATCTCTTAGCAAAAGCAGATAGATATACATGACGCGACTCAATGAACTGAGCATTCCTATACTTGATACAAACAAACGACATTGTTCACAACATGAATGCATCTGTATAGCATCATGAAAATACCATTTCTTATTGTAATTTTAGTTAAAACTGTACTGCCTAACAAAATAAATTAAATACATCAACAATCTACACCTCAACTGCATAAGCATTAAGCCCCATATCACGGGTCCCAAAACCATGAGATTGTGATAATAAACCAACAATTAGCATTATTCCATAAAGCAGAGGAGATAATTTATACAAAAAGTGAAAAAAGATGCTACTTAGGAGTACTTGTGAAATGTCATTTCAAACCCTACCAACACAGCACTGGTCAATACAAAACACAAAAAACAAGAAGGAACCAGTTCCCAAAACCCCCCATTCAAAAATATAACTCCCACTTAGAGCCAATCAGAACTTGGCCTCGCAAACCTGCTGACAGAACGAAGTCTATAATACATAAACTGTGCAGTTCTACAACTAATTATTTAAAAAGCCACTAAAATTCAAAAACCACCAACATGTTGCCTTGGTGCCATTCCATATCTCCCAGGGTTCGCATTATTGCCAACACCAGGGCAATCTCTCGCCCAGTGCCCAGATTGGTGGCATTTGAAGCACTCACCAGACGTACCGCTAGAACTCAGCCCAGGATTTGCCCTATTGCCAACACCAGTTCCATACGATTGTGCTGGACTGCTCATAAGACTTGGGCAATTCGCTGGGTTATGCCCCGTACCACCACAGCTACCACAACTCATATACATGCCGCCAGTGGGCCTCGAGCCACCATACTGACTACCATATGAGCTCATCTGAGCTACACCACTTCCTCTGCCAATGTTGCTATTCACCCCACTGTAATTCATAGCAGGTGCTGCAGGCTCCCTAGTGCCACCAAATACACCAGTGCTCATCCCAGATGGTGAAATCACATTTTCGGGTTTGGGTTGTGGAGAACCTGAGTCCTGTTCTTTGTATTTAGCTATTGAATCCAGCAGAAACCGGGTTTCTGATTGGAAATTCAGCCTTTCTGCTTTGACAACTGTAGACTTTACCCGCTGCTCGTCGCTGAAAGTCTCTTCCTTCACTTTCAATTTGAACAGGAATTTAGTGAAAAGAACGTTCCGCACCACTTCAGCATATTTTTCAACATCTTGTTCTTCATGCTTCATGAAATACAACTCTTTTGCAGATATACCCATTATCTCTTCTCCAGTCTCCTGGAATGCAGTCACATATGTTAAGCCAGTGTGATCCTGGATTTGCATCTGGAGGATATACCTGTAATCGCATTCAACAACTTCCTGCTCACATCTCTCGCAACGCCACTTTCCATCACCATTATTTGTAACCTTTTTGTTGCACTGGCGTTCTCCAATCATTAGAGGGCACGCTGTATAACAAAAATTCTCTGCTTTAATGTATATTAGAGTGGCAGCAACAACGATCCAATCCGGCTTTTCAGAGGTCCCCAACTTTTCATCTTTGATCTGAGATATCACTTTGCGTACATCTGTCCGGACCATATTTGCATCCCTGGATAATGATATGGCAGGAGTGTTCTTTCCATCAGTGTTGAACCATGCTTTCAGTTCCTGAGCTTCTGGGCGATCAGGCTCTATGAACAACTGGCTACTGGATAAGGTCCCAATGGATTTCCCGTTGAAATCATTAACTCTAGCAGATTTCACAACCAAAACAGGAAAGACCCCAGAATCACACATATTCTGCAGTGTTTGACCTTCAGCATTACAGAAGTTTCCCCACAAAGTCAACTCAATACTTCTCCCAGACATGTCCTTCAATTGGAGGGTTCTCTTCTGAGTTTCAGTCCCTCTTTTCGTCATTATTGAGCTGGATGGACTGATTGAAGAAACAACGGCTATCACATCTATGATACTATTGCTATCCAATCCCTCAATGTCACTTATGGGACGAAAATGAAATTGTTGTTGCGGGATGGATCTATCATCTTCAAGACAAGGCTGCACAGTTGAAGTAGTGTCCAGCATAATTTCATGATCATTGTTGAGGTGATTGAAAGCCTTCTGAGCAGGTTTCAGTGTCCCTTTAGAGATCATATATACTCTGCCCGGCTCTATTACATCATAATATTGATCTGCTACAGCATTGAAGCAAGTAACCCTTATCTCTCCACCCTCAGAATCAAGAAGATCAAAGCTGAAAACTTTACCATCACCTCGAGGATTATTGTAATGTCTGAGTTCCCCCTTTGCTGTCACCCTGGCTTTAATTGTCCACCTGCCTTGGTATGGATTCAAGGCAGCAATAGGAATGATTCTTGGAGGAGCTTCATTTCTAGCAATTGGCCCTCTATTGGCAAATGCTGAAGGTGGCTGATTATATAAGGAAGGAGGTGGACGGACATAATTATTCACAGGTGCCCGAGAAACACCATAACCACCTTCTGTTTTGGAATATGCTGTTGAAGCATTTGACATGTTATATCTTCCTGGGTTCGTATTGCTCGAAAAAGAATTACCATGAGAATGTACACCCGCATTCCGATCTTCCCCTGAAGGTGGAGCTTGAATCCCACTAGCCAGAGTTGACCTAGGAGCTGAAGCACTGACGCCTGAACCAGCACTGTAGGATGGATGAGTGCCACTATTACCAGCACTATAAGCTGGAGGATCACCACCAACACCAGCAGGCTGATTCGTTGGCTGACCTGGTGTGGATGATCTGGCTGATGGGGCAACATTCCCGTCAGCCTTTGTCGGATACAGCTTCGGTTGGCCAATGGGGTCACATTTTTCAACTATCACATCTAAATCAATGATGATGACAATCCTATCAACATACATTGTAAACAGAGTCACTAGGAGTGTAAAAGTGGTAATGGTGTAAGAAAAGTGCATGCAGTGAAAAGCCTATCCAGAAAGTCCAAAAGGTCCAAGACAACATCTTTGATCAGAGTAGATTCCAAAGTTCCATTTCCAATCTATCAGATGGGATGTAGCTACCAACATATAGCTTACACAAAATGTACGGTTAAGGCTCTTAGAGCCTAATACCATGGATGAATACTTATGATTGATCAAGCTATCCCCAAATATATGTGAAATCTCAAACAGTTAATTTTGTTAAAGCAAAACGATCTATTATCTATTACTAACCAAATACCAAGAAAGATTGGATCTTGAAAATCAGATTTAGTTTACTACCAACACTTAGGTATACATGAAATCCGTTAAATTTTTCATTTTTATGAACACAGAAACTACAATATTGACAAAACAATAAGCCAAAACCTCAATTCCCACCAAGTGAAGGCAGAAGACCCTGATTTCAACAGGGGCTCAGATTAATAATTAACCCTGTCTAGAAAACAAATTCAAGAAACCCAAGATTACCCCAATCACCCAACACCACCGCGCCCAATCCACATAATCAAATCAAATACCCAATAGTTAAAACAAGACCTCATTTACTCTAACACAAAAACTAAAAATTCAATTACCAACAATATCGCAAAAACTTAAGGAACTCACATGCGATGCTGGATAAGATTACAGACGAACTGCGTCAACTGGATAATGGAGCCTTTCTGCAGCTTCTCGGATCTCACCAATTCATTCCGCTGGGTAGCGAGCATCCCTTGTTGAGTGAACAACCCATCGGAAAGCAGTACACGATACCTCTCATGGCTACTCTGATTCTGAGTGCTGACGAGGCGTATATCGGTAACTTGCAGCACCGGTTTTATGTCGCTATGCTGAGCCTCGCCGCTCGACAGCATAGCTACCGCCCCTTCCGTCAAATTAACCGGAGGCATTCTTGTGTGCAATTTAGGGTCTTGATTTGGGGATTTTCTTTTGGGTTTGAGAGTTGGAGGGAGAAATAGGAAGTGGAAGAGTTTTGAAAACCCTAGGCCTGAAACCAAAATGTGGAGAGTGAGCGCCAAAAGACATATTTTATAACGTATAAATATAAATATAAATATAATACTTAGCGTTTCGATTGGAGTGAGGTGGAAGCTATCGGGTGCTCGTGGTGTATCGTGTATGTAGACATGCCAATTAGGCGGTAACTGTGCAAATTATTTGGCGTTATACACGGTAAGTGGTAATCGTGCATCAAAGGAGCTCGTGGGTTCGTATAAGATGGAATGTTAATATTTATAGATACTATAATTTCCTTCGTGATGCACGATTTAAAAAATATTTATTTATAAAAAAAATTAAAATTAAAAGATCTTATAAAATAAATTAAGTTATAAAATAAAGAATTTCAAATTAAACAATATTAAATTTCAATAACATATTGTTTCATATATTATAAAATGTCATATAATTTTAAATTCTTTATTTAAGAAAACAAATTTAATATAATTTCATATATATTTTCGTGATATCAGCTCCAAAATTTGAGGAGACATTATTTGGAAGATTGATTATCGTAATATTCTGTTCCAAAATTTAAGGGAACCTAATTTGAAGAGCTCATCCCATTATCCTAATATAGATACGGAACAAATTCCCAGATTTTTATGAACTGATTAAATTACGTCATAAATTTCATAATTACGCGTTTACTTTTAATCGAATAAGCTTAAAATATAAACGTCTTTACCCGGAATGGCAACTCTAAATGAGTGGGGAAATGTGTTAAATACTATTTATAGACAGATGTACTTTTATATTAAATAAGACTAGTATTACTCTTATGCGATGCACGGAAGTTTATTCTAAATATGATATGATTGAATGCTTAAAAATATGATCGTTGTATCCTAGTAAAATAAATATTTTTAAAATTTTAGATTAAACCTAGAAAAAAAAAAAAGTAATGTAATAATAAGTTTCTTCCACATAATAAATGAATTTGATATAATTTACTTCACACACACACATATATATATTTATATATTGTTTAATTTGACATTAAAATATAATAATAAATATGAAAAAAACAAAATCTGTTTTTAAAGTGACCCTTTTTTATCTTTAAAACCCAAAGGTCCCAAATACACATTTAGTGTGGCTGTATAATTTTTACCTATATGCATACCACAAATAGCTTAATTGATTATAAATATTCAAACAATAGAAATATCTAAATATCAACTCATTCAAATATATTAAATAAAATAAGTTGAATAATTTTATAAGAAATTACGTCATACATATTTTTTAAAATAAATACACAATATACATATTATATATGTTTTATATATAGAACTAGTGGAGTTGGGTGGAGTTGGGGGTACCCCAACCCTTGGATAGGTCCGTCCCTGTGCGTTAGAGACTAAAATGTGAATAATAAAATTAAATAGGCCTATGCTTAACTTGAAAATGAGGTTCTAAAAAGTTGCCCAAATGTAGGCCGGGTATACATCCGCTCATGAATGATGAATCTAGCCACAACAAACTGGACTATACGTTGTTGTTTTCTTACTAAATAGTGAAATACATTTTCTCAGAGATGTAACTTAAATTTCAACATCATCAGCTTTTGGCCAAACCAGAATTCTGGCCTCCAAAACACTCTAAGAAGCAAGAAACTACGGACATAATTTCTACAGCAAGACTTCACTTAACTAAAGAATCAAAGAATAAATCAACTAAGTTAAAAGATGATATATATATATACAGTTTACACAGACAAACACTCGAATTGCACGTAATTCACATATCGTTGTCTTGAAGAAATTTCTCATAACGCGTTCCTTTCAATGTCTTCACGATGTCCTCCCAATTTTCAACCTGGGAAGACAAGGACCCTTTATGTATCTTCACTTGCCAACTATTGAG
Source organism: Ajuga chamaepitys (assembly GCA_958295605.1). Classification (NCBI taxonomy): domain Eukaryota; kingdom Viridiplantae; phylum Streptophyta; class Magnoliopsida; order Lamiales; family Lamiaceae; genus Ajuga; species Ajuga chamaepitys. Next base: position 3,955,744 of record OY282502.1, on the reverse strand, counting down.
CTCTCGTCTTGGCACCTTTAAGAAATCTTGAACCTCCTCTAGTTTCTGAATGCAAGACAGAACAAGGACTGAGCTCATCAGAAATAAAAAGCCAAAAACGCGCATTTTGCACCCCCTAAACTTTCATTTCTTTGTCTTTCCCTCTCAACTTTAATTTCTATACCATCGCCTTGCGTTAGCCAGGTCTTTTCTTTTGTTTGTCTCTTCTTCTTTCTTTGAATATTATTGCTCTTTAGTGTATTCTATTCTTTTGGACATTTACAGTGTACGCGTTAACACCCTGCACTTTCATATTTATATTTTTTTTCCTAGATTTTCACCAGTTTAAGAAAGCAACGTGAAAATAAAAATGGACGTACCAAGGACGAAGCATAAAAAATGAGATATAATGGGGCACAATATATATAATGAAAGTACAAGGGGAGAGGGGTAAAGTTTGGAAGTGGGCAGCAAACATTTGAAAGTACAGGAGGCAAAATATTTTTTCCAAAATGAAATGCAAATTTTTGAAGATCATGAAATGTGAGAGCACTTACTGTTCCGTTGTTAATAATTTCTTCATAATAGAGGACGATATGGCGAGTGCTGTTTAAATATTGCAAAGATTTTGTAACGAGGTCTTCCACTTGCTTCAGAGCGGGTATAAGTGTTGTTGTATCGATAGTTGGTTTGTACTTTGCCAGTATCTCAGCCTGCACAAGCTGAACAACTTTAGCATCTGCACAGACTAAAAGAAACAGACGAAGAGAGAGAGAGAGAGAGAGGACCTCGTGGGCTGAGTGCACGTGAGATTTGTGAGTCCCGTTAAGTGGCTTGTTTTGTTGGTCAAATGAATTTGCAAGAATAGAAATCATACGGCGCAAAAGATTCCTTCTAAAAAGAAAAATGGCAGAGACACCTTTGGTCTTGAAGTATTTAGCTATTTCTTCATGATGTTGGATTAAACCCTGCATCAAGCCGATATATAATCGTGCTCACTTTTTTCTTCAATACAAACAAACTATTATGGAAACAGAACCAGGAACGAGTACGTTAGTTGCCTAACAAATCAATGAATTAGTCCCGAATTGAAGGCGGGGTCAGAAAACTAAGAATGCTTATAAGCTCAAATTACAAAACATGAACACAGCCAAATGAAATAATTTTGAGCCAGGATCTCAACATTCAATCTTTGCTTCATCATGAATTTGACGAATTACAATTTGAATTATTACTATTTTTTCTAATTTTCAGATTCCATCTAACAGAGTTGCAGAATACTTATCATGCTACGAGCCTACGATAAACAGAAACCTAAGAATATGTAAATGATTATGTGTAAAAATAATGTGTCAATTACTATTACTTTGTGAATAACTGGAGAGAGAGTGCCTTGAGTCTATTCACATACTGGCCACTACATGCGTGCGCAAACACACATTCACGCGTATAGTTTTTAATATAAAATCTCTTACCTGGTTAAGCATCCATTTGAATCCAATTGCAGCTGTGCATTCATTTTTTGAAGCACTCGTAAACCAATCAAGATTATAAACTTTATCCAACGTTTCTATTATAGTCGTAATGTTACTTCTCCGAGGCTTCACGGAGAAAATCTCTCCATTGGAGCTAATGTTAATATGACTGTTCAACAATGTTTCAAACCATCCACTCCCAGACCTCTGCGTAGACAAAATCGCAAAGTACCGTACAGGATTGCAAGCACATTCATCTCTATCAGTCATCAAATTAATAACAGTGGATTAAATAGCAGCTTACAGCCACAGATAACTATTGGGGGTAAAAAAGAAACAGAAAAGAAAAAGACAATGTAGCTCCTAACTATTATCTTACCTGCTGAAAGTTCTCGGCTTTGGGAAATGAACATATGGTTTTTCTGAAGGTTCAATATCAACCTCCTCGCAAGATTTTTCTACAAGTCGAATGCTCATTGATCGTGCAGTTGCCGGTCTGCCAATTTGCTTAACACAGAGTGAACATATATAAATTCCACATACCATCACAAAAGTTACAACCATCATCCTCGATGCCATGCGGTTTTTCTTATAAGGTTTGATTATCAAGCTATCCTGAATTCAAGGAAAAGATATATAGCTCAAAACCAAGACCGATATAAATCAAACCAAACTACTCAATACTCAATCCGAGATTGTTCATTATAAGCTCATTTGAATTTGTTCCATTAAAAATATCAAACACGCTTGAACATAGTTTCATGTTTGACAATCTAAAGCTCGACTCAAGCTCAATTAAAATATGTTATAACAAGCGTAAAAATGTTGGACTACTAGAGCTCGACTCGTGTTCGGCTTGATTAAAGCCCGATTCAGTTAAATAATCAAACCAGTCTAAAATATTAGAAGTTCTATAATAATTCAAACAAGCTTGAACAACATTATGTTCGGCTTGATTCGACTCATTTACAGCCCTAACCCATTTATAATCAGTATATGCAGCTTGAAGAGCAGCTAAGAATGAAAAAAGAAAAAGAACTAAACAGAAAACCGACTTTGAAAAACAATAGGTCTTTAAATGTTGATATTCAAATTCAAATAAACCTGAGAACATTAAGCATCTACAACAGAAACAACTAAATAATTGATTCAAATTTTCAAAAAGCCCCATCAGATAACAAGGTATTAATTGCAAGAAATACAGAAATTTGAAAACGATGAAAGCATCCAATCCAAGTTCATCACCAGATCAATGGCACACGCCAAGCGATAAAGGTAAGCTTGATTAAGATAAAACCTAGATGCAACAAAAGCATTCTGAAATTCTCGAATCATGAAGAAGATAACAATGGGGGGAAAATTACAACATACATTGGTGAGGTCGTCTGCCATGGTGATTTCTCGCCCAGAAAGGAAGCTCAGATTCATTCAGGTGTTCATTGTCTTCCTCCTTTTAGCTTTATCCATCATCCATTTCTTCCGTTCTTCATTCTCCGGAAAATTTTGCATGCAACAGCAGACATATACATGTATATATGTATCTATATGTAGAGAGAGAAACACAAATCTGTGAGTGTTTTTCTCGTGACTAACAGTATGATGATGTGCTTGTAGAGGCCATTGCCACGCTCCCTCTCCTATTGTTGTACTTTTTTAAGATTTTTCTTCCGACGGGAGTGTTTGGGATTGCTTTCTTTAGAATAACTGATTAAACTAGATTCTGAAAATTTTGTTTTTAAGTAAAATAAAAATATATATAAAAATAGTAAAAGTTGAATTATTTGAAAAAGTAATTTTAAATACTAAGTGATATGTAGAAGCAGAAAATATGCGATAACTTGCTTCCTAAAATAAATTATTGTGCCTTATTGTTGAAGCAAAAATAGATATTTAAAAATACTGAAAAAAAGAAAAGCTAAAATTTAAGATTACTTAAATTTAGATATTATTGAATTCTTTTTATAGTAAAAGCAGGTATATTTGCAATAATAAATGATTTATACAAAGTAAAGGTTGAATTATTTGGAAACTAAAAATTACTAATTTTTAATAGAAATTGTATGTAGAATGAGAAAATATGTGATAACTTACTTCTTAGCTTCTACATAAAATAAATTATTGTATATTACTTCTGAAGTAAAAATAGGCATTTAAAATACTCAAAAGAAAAGCTGAAAATCTAAAAGTATTCATATGCAACAAAGACAAACCAATTTGGATTCTCTGTTACGCTATATATTGCATCTTTTGTTACACAATCTTTCATACACGAGATGTATTAATACATGACATCATTCAATATACGTGTTGTAAATAAATGAAACACAACTAAGATGAAACACACAAATAAAACGGGTGATCTTATAACCAACCAAACTCCTCTCTAATACGAGAGTTAGGTGAGAAGGATTCGTGACCATCTAGAAACTTCAAAACTGACATCGTCTATGTCAGGTCGTTATAAGGTGGAAAAATCAGCTTTGCTGACGGGCCTGCTCAGCTTATCCCATATTTTAAATGGACTAAGCCATTATAATTTTGATCCGAAGCCATCAAATCTAACAGATCCAAACCAACATGATAATTTTCTAACAGGGTCATGGAAATTTTACTATATTCTAGGGGATATAATAGGTTCATAATTTTCTGATTAATATAATTTTTAATGAGTTCAATATATGATATTGGCCTCATAAATTAGGCCGAATTGAGTGGGGCTGTTGGAATTGTCACCCCATACTTAATTAGTGCAATAGGAGAAAAGTAAAATACTTTCGTAGGTTATTTGTGAACTCAAACTCCATGAGTGAAAATGACTATAATCTCTGTTCTAAAAATCCCCGACTAGCTCCGATTAATCCCCGTCTAGGCGTTAGGCTCCCATTGACCGCCTACGTTTATTTTTCGATTCCGCCCCGCTTAACTACGTCTATGCCCCGATTAGTCCCGCCCAAACCCCGATTAGTCGCTAGGCCCCAATCCACCGCCTAACTAGCGCCTAGCGACTTTTAGAACCTTGACTATAATCTACTAATCTATTATTTTTGGAGAGTGTTCCCGATTGTTTTTGTTTTAGAATAATTAAATAAATTTAGAGATTATGAAATTTTTATTTTTATTTTAAAGTAAAAGTATGTAGTATATGCAAGTTAATTGGCTATGACGTTTATTACGGTATACCAGTAGTAACAATACAATGGCAAAAATTTCAAAATGCAAATTATTTGGTTTCAAATCCTTGTTCACGTATGATATTAATTCTCATTTTCTAGTCACATATCTCATATACCAAAATAAAATATTTTATGTAAAATTTGAATTATTATCTTTTATGTACCGAATTATTTGTTCAATTTATTATATTTTTATATTATTATGACGAAGTTGAATAGTTTCAGTGATAAAATATTAACTATTTTTTTTATAGGAAACTTTACATCCACTACTTAGATCGTTGATTCTGAGTCCCAAAGAAAAATGAGAGGATTTTTTCTTTCTTCGAAAAAAAAAAAACAAAGGAATTATATCATTGTAGAAATACATTTGAGCTACAAATATGAAAGATATTTAAAAAAACTATGAGATTATTTCACTACATACATGACACATGGTCAATCAAAATATAACTTAATTTTATTGGAATTGATTCTTAACTAAATATTAAAGTTAAAGAATGTTAAAATACTAAAATATCCCAGTAAATTATTAAATTTGAGAGGACCAGTTACCCTTGCCCGTATATATATTACCTACACGTATGCACGTTCCACGTTTGAAATTGACAGTTTTTTTTTTTTTTGATTAGCGGGGATGCAGAATCGAGGTTTAAAGCCTTCTTCGATCATAATTATAAATTGGCAAGACAACGTCACTAAATTATTAAGATTTGAGTTATGTAATTTACAATTGAACTACACATAATATGGCATTTTGTCCGACATATATTGTTTTTTGAGTGGCTAGTGAGATCCTTTATTTTAATACGTGTTAAATCTTTTATTACAATTGTATCTATAAGCACCATATATTTATTTGTGATGTCATTTTCATGTTACGATATTTATAGTGCTCAAATGTAAGATATAGGACACCATTTGAAGTAGAGAAGAAAAAACATCAAGAAACTTCCAAAACAAACTCACAATTGATAAGAAGCAACGTCTGAAAGTAATGTGGCATAGTTACTAAGGTTAATTACAGCAACCTCACTAAACTATTTTCGCTTTTGCACATATTTTTTGGCGCCAATATATATGAACTATACAAGTTTGTTAAATAAACCACTAAACATATTTTCCGTCCATTATTTACCAGTTGACCTACAACCTTTTGGCACCAAATGTCAAAACTGATTTTCATCAGTTTCTTCCTCAGTGTCCACAACAAATCCATATAATAATAAGGTTGGTAATTTGGTAAGAAAATACAGACCACTTTTGACTTCAGTACAACAGAACTATCGCAATGGTGGTTCTATTCTTGCAAGAAAACATACGACGATCTACATGAAGAACTGTAATCATGGTTGATTGAAAGTGACGTTGTGTCAACTTGGGCGACAAATTCATGCAGGCAGGACCAGTTTTATTAATTCTGGGTAGCACAGTTAATGATTGACCCTTTTAGCATGCTTATCAGCCATCTGTTCCTTATCCTAATGAGTGTATTTATAGTTCACAACAATGTTAGATTATCATTCATTTTTGTCGGCAAACTGTTATTGGTTATGGGGAACTCTCACAACAGTACTTCCTCCTCTGACAAAACCACTTTGCCCATTGACACCATTTTCAAGCTTCCTTCTCCATTGCCCACTTGGTCACAAGGTTTGTATCATCATTCAAAGATCCTCTGCAGGGCGCCAAAATGCCGTCATTTTGGTGCCCCACACTGAGCGCCCTGCAGAGGATCTAGATCCCTGTCGTCTTCTACTGTTATTCTTTCAACTTTGTTTTTTTCCTTTTCAGGTGGTGATTTTGCAAGGGGGGTTATTGATCTTGGAGGCATACAACTTCGACAAATAACGACGTTTAAGAAGATTTGGACAACGTACAAAGGTGGACCTGATAATCTTGGAGTAACGTGTTTTGAGCCTTCTCCAATACCAGATGGATATTCCATGCTTGGTAGCTATGCTCAAGCCAATAACCGGCCATTGTTCGGTTGGGTTCTCGTCGGAAAAACCGATGCAAGTGATCAATCAGGTGACATTCTAAAACAGCCAACTGACTACACTCTTGTTTGGACTAATTCCAAAGACTCGGCCTACTTTTGGCTCCCAACTCCGCCAGATGGCTACAAAGCCGTCGGCCTTGTTGTCACCACCACGCCAGAGAAGCCGTCTGTGGACAAAATCAGATGCGTTCGATCCAACTTCACAGATGAATCGGAGGTGAAGAGGTGGGTTTGGGGACAAGGTACAGTAGAAAGTGTGAATGGGATAAATCTGTATGGTTTAAGACCAAAACAGAGAGGCAGTAAAGCTCAGCAGCTAAGTGTAGGTACATTTGTTGTTAAAAACGACGAAAACTCTACAATTCCTTTATCTTGTTTAAAGAACAAGAATTCGAGTTTTTCTTCCATGCCTAACCTTAGCCAAATCGAAGCACTGTTTCAAACATATGCTCCATATATTTACTTCCACCCCAAGGAAATCTACCTTCCATCCTCAGTAAATTGGTATTTTAACAATGGGGCCTTATTGTACAAAAAAGGTGAAGAATCTAAGCCCACTGCTATCGAGCCCGATGGCAAGAACCTGCCACAAGGTGAGTCGAATGATGACACATACTGGCTCAACCTCCCGGTTAACGAACAAGCCAAGGAAAAGGTGCAGAAAGGAGATTTACAAAGCGCAGAAGCTTATATCCATGTTAAGCAGATTCTTGGAGCAACATTTACTGATATACAGTTGTGGTTATTCTATCCATTCAATGGCCCTGCAACAGCAAAACTGGGCTTAATTGAGCATATCTCATTGGGGAAAATAGGCGAACATGTGGGGGACTGGGAGCATGTAACCTTAAGAATCAGCAATTTTGATGGGATACTTTACAACGTTTATTTCGCAGAACACAGTGGTGGGATATGGGTTGATTCTTGTCTGTTGGAGTTTCAAAAGGGTAATAAATTTGTAGGGTACTCAGCAAGAAATGGCCATGGAACTTATTACAAGGCAGGAGTTGAAATTCAAGGGAGAGAGAGTGTTGGATTGAGAAACGATACTGCAAAGAGTGATATGGTGATGGATACCGGAGCAAGGTTCTCAGTGGTGGCAGCGGAGACAGTGGAGGAGCCGCCGTGGTTGAATTATAGGAGGAAATGGGGTCCCAAGATAGAGTATAATCTTTCGGACGAGGTGAAGAAGGTGGAGAGGTTGTTGCCGGCAAATCTGAAATCTTCGTTCCAGAGGCTGGTGAATGCATTGCCTAATGAAGTTTATGGGGAGGATGGTCCTACTGGTCCCAAGATGAAAAATAATTGGGATGGTGATGAAAAATGACTGCAGATTTTTTGTTTTATGATCTGTTCTCATGTTTATAATACACAGTTTTTTGTGTGCATGATGATGTAGGAATTATAAATCTGGACTCAAAGGTACATTACGTTTGTGATGCATGTCCATCGTGATGGTGATCACCATGCATATCATATATATATATATATATACATATATATATATATCGATAGTGATCATCCTCGAGATGACTCCGTGGCTCTTCTTCATTTTACTTTCATTTGGACGATCGTTGTCGCTAGGTCTTTTGAACACTACTCAGTGAATCAATCAGGTACATGTTGGAATGTGTTTGAGATGCTATGCCACTTGGCTTCTTGATTCCATGAAGAAAAACCAGTTAATTAGGTGTCTAGTGGTTTTACAAAATGATGTGAACTATATGGATGTATAACATAGTCTTTGAGATCTATTTTCTGTTTCTCTGACTTTGTTTTACTCTGATTTCTGTTTTATATGCATGGTTATTTCTGTTTGTTATCCATGACTCAGATGATTGAAAAGTTTCACTATATTTTCAAAACTATAGCTACTATAATACTAAGTAGTCAGGCAATGCTGTGAGACTCGATCGTTTTTATCTGGAGCCATTGACTTATATAATTTTCCTATCAAATTTTACATAAGTTTGATTGTCGAGTACAAATGTAAGAAATAAAACGAAGTTCAAACATGATATGATGTATGAAAGAGGAGTCAAAGAAACTTAAGCTCTACCAGGTAACGTATTCTAAAGCCTCGAAGTTGTAGAGATTATCATTTGAAATTGCCCTTATTGTAGTAAACATAGTTCAAGTTGAAATTCCACACCCAAGTCTCACTAATCACCTGCTAACATGTACGAAACTGGTTCAAGTGGGAAATACTTTATGAATCTGTTATTTATGGAGATGGCATATGGTGTGTGTCAAGTATCAACAACACCTTCAACGTTCTTGCATTCATCTTTCATCCAAATTCAGCTGTAATGTATTCTAAGTTACACAGGGCAGACTTTTTTTATTGCTTTGATGCAATTTTCCTCTTCTGTAATAGGTATATGTTGCCGAAAATCTGGTTGTTGAAAACAGAAACACCTTCCTTAGTTACTTAACTTTTGCACAAACCATATGTAATTATAAATTACATATATATGTGTGTACATAAGCAAAAGAAATGGAAGAAAAATTGTTCCCACTCAAAGACAATTGTGGAATCTGGAGAGTTTTCTGGTAGAGTAATTATGCTTTCTTTAATTGCAAATGTATCAGAAAGAGGAAAGAGAAGAGGGAGGAGCGCCTTTGGCCTTCTGTCCAAGAAACTTAGCACCTCAGTCGACCATCTCGATGCAATGTGTGGAGGTGGCTATGAGAAAAGGGAAGAAGGAAAGGTGGAGTGTCATTGCTCCTGATCCCGTTCCCCTCAACTGCCATCACCAACTTAGCAGCTCGAGAGAACAACTTAATCAATACATACAAAATAGAGGGATGTAAATGTAAAGCGCAGTAGCCACCAAATCAATACTATTATGAGGCCAGTCTATCTAACCAAACGCACTATAAACTCTTCCAATATGTTATTATGTGAGTAAAACCAACAAGAACATGATAGTCAAATCAATCATCATTCCGAAACTATACTATATCAAAAAATAGAACACCCCACCCCCAAAATTAAGAACATAATAAGCTCAAGAGTCGTTTTTTTTCCTCAAAATAAAAAAAAAAAGACCAAAATTAAGAACATAATAAGCTCAGAAGTCGTTTTTTCCCCTCAAAATATAAAAAAGAGGATCAGTAGTGGTTTACGACTTCCCCTCAACATAATTTAAAGCTTCAAAAGTCAATATTTAGCCACTTGTTATAATAGACACAAGTAGTAGGGGAGACAACCCCACCAGGTGCGCACAAACTAATCCTGGGACAAACACCACAAGGGATGGAAGCAAAAATACCTACCGTGGGACCCCTTGCAGCCCCTGCGGCAGCTCCACTTCTGTAACAAATTTGGCCAATACGGATCGAATGGTAATCTCCGTGTCCAGTGCTCTTCACCTCTATAATATCATTATCCAGCACCATCGAGTTCAGTATTTCACCAACCTTTTGGCTAGAAATCTCGTAATTCAAAACACGGGTCTTCTTCACGTAACTGTGGACTCCCTCCAGAGTGACGACTTTCTGCTCATTTATGCACCTAGCGCACATCTTTTTAAGTATATCAATTACATCATGGTTGAGGCTCCCATTCTCATACCAATCACCCCCAGTAACTTGATCAGAAGGTTCGAACTCAGCTGCCATGAAGAGTTTCATTCTCTTATTTTGAGCACTGATCACCTCCTTAATCGTTCCTTTGCCCAACAGAGAATTGAGCGATGTCTTGACGGCATGGTTCTCAAGCTTGCTCTCGTATTTGATGTTTTTCTCCGTAATGCCTAATCCTGTCTTGCTTTTGATCACATCTAGTACCTTACGTTCTGCATCTGCCAGACCTGCTGGATTTATTTGAGGTGCTCTACGTGGTGGCATGTTTCAGGGCCTGCTGGATCCTATCAGCAATGATTATTAAAGGGAAAAACGTGTAGACTTGTATTCGAATAACAGAAAAAGAAGATAACATCTAATATTTTGTTAGATAAAATAAGAACTTTTCAATAACATCCAGGAGAAAAACAATAATCCAAAAATTACGGAATCCTTCAGCTTCAAGACATTTATCCCTCACACTATTCTTTCTGGGGTATCAAAATTCAAGATATATTGATCGGCTTCGATATCACTATTCAATACGACCATCTCTAATGCACCCTTTATAAAATGTAAATTTGGCGTAGTTATGCATGGGCTTCTTATGCCGAATCTCCACACCGATTATTGTACCATGATGTATCATTCAACTAAGAAAAAATAAAGAACTCGTTCAACAACTCTAAGTTAATGAAAATAGGTGGTGAGATAGTGAAAAACATTGTTAAGATTTTGTCATGAGAGTAAACGAGGCTCAGATATGATTGTCCTAGCTGATAGCCAGATCCAAGCCATATGATGGTGATCACAAATGCCAAGACTTGCTTTCCCAGATTGATCAAGCAATGCACAGCCATGAAAGTCATCGTACCATAAGGAAATTTCAATCAATTTCAATTCTACGTTCTATAATTAACACCTGTATTGGTGTATATCCATGTGTTCTGTGAACATGTAATTTTTAGTATATTCACCTGCCTTAACCACAGATTTTCAAAAGTCGAGTCCTTTTTATATGTAGTGGTGGTCACAGTAATAGGATCTCGAAGAATAATACAATTACTAGTATATATACTTTACTGAACAATGACGAAACTATACTACACACTTCTAGGAATGCTTAATCAGAGTCTATGGCTTCTATAAATACTTAATTCAGAATGCAAAAGTAGAGAATCGGTTGGCAATGATCTAAAACAAACAAATTTCCAATTATAAATTTCTTATTCATATAATAGAAGTGTGTAGAAACAAACGATCAAAGGCCAAAATAAGACATATATGGTAAAATCTGTATGATCGCCGACGTTACTGGGGGAAAAATCTTCCAAAAACTATAATTTGAAAAACTTAGAGAAAGACCTATGAAATTACACGTCCAATACAATAGTTCCAGTGCATATCAGTATAATTTTGACAAACTGCAATACGCTATAAAGACAAACATAACTGCATGAAGAAATCAGAGTACATTGGTAAAACTGGAGAAAGTATTTACCGTGTCCGCCGAGCTCGCAGCGTCGGTAGATAGACGATGATGACGGCACAATATCGGTGCTCGGGGAGGTCTCCTTACGATGACGGCGCCACCACCACTGGAATTTGATATTTCCTGATTTTATGTTAGCGTAAGGAATAATGAACTATGCATAGTGGGCTGAAATTAATTATGGACTTAAACCCATGAAGTTGGGTCGCGTTAATGGGCCTTCAGAGGTTCTGTTAATTAATTATTATTCCGTACGTTCCACCTTATCTTGCACACTTTTCTTAAACGACGTTTCATCTTATCTTTTACAGTCTAAAAAGAAAACAATTATAACATAATTTCCATCTTCAAAATCTCTACCCTCAATCCACATTTAAAAAGTCAACAAATAGCCAAGAAGATAAATTTTCTTAATACCCATGCCACCTCCCCTGTGCAAAGCCAGGACAGAGGAAGTAATCAAGGACGGAGCCAGAGGGAGGGGCCGAGGGGGGGAGGGGGCCAACGGGGTCGTTGGGCCCCCCTTAAATATTAATAATTTCATAGGGTATTTTTGTAATTTAAAAATAATTTGTTTTATTTAGATAAAAATAAAAATTCCATCCTAAAAAAATAACTAGATTTTCTATTAGATTAAATTAGTATGTCATATCTGAATTTAGTTACGTTAATATTTATACACAACTTACGCGCACAATTACCAAATACATAGACATATCTTCTAGAAAACGTAATTAATTATTTCTAAGTAATTGTTACGAGCATTTCTACTAACAACACTAAATGTAATACATTAAACTTAGAGGGAAAAATACCTGGATTTTTTTTTTGGAATTTTTATTTATAATTAATGTTTCATTACTTATCTTTCTATATTGAGTTTTACATTTTTTTTTTTAACTAATAGTAGCCACATTTGAAATTATGAAGTGATGATTTCTTATTTTTAGCTAAAAGAATTGAGTAAAGAATTATTCATTTCAATCTTCTTATTATATAGTTGATTATCTAGGTATGTGAATGTAGTAACCTATATTTATTCTTATTAACTTTAATCAAAATAATATTTTTTTATATTTAAATTTTAGAATTGATATATTATTTTATTTTAACACTATAATTGAGCCCCGACTAAAAATTCTGACTCCATCCTGGGAGTAATATTATTTTCATATTTTTCAAAATTAGCCGAATAGCCGCACCCATAAATGTTGGATTCGGGGGATGAAAAGCTGAATCAGGGTTGGATAATAGTAATATTTTTTTTAGGAAAAACTGAATCAGGGTTGGATGATATTTATGGGTCACAAATACGTTCGTTCATATGAATACACTAAAGAGAGTCCGTGAAGAGCGTGGGTCGGATTGAGAGGCTATCCTAATTCATTTAGTTATTCGAATCCAGACTCGTAACTTATGTATGATTTATTTGAAGGAATTACGGGTTGACCTGTCAATCTGTTTAAAATCATAAAAAATAAATTAAGTTCTATAAAAATCTTAAATTTTAAGTGAAAAATTTAAAATTATAAATAGATCAACAAAAAATTTGGAAAAATATATAAATTGAGATTAAGACCATAAGAATCATTTTTGTATGTCTTACAAGAATAAAATAAATAACTGTAAAACCATAACTCAATTATACATGTCACAAAACAAGCTGAAACTCTAAAATTAACACAAAGCGAATACTATAATTAAATTCACATGTTATTTTACAAAAGAAACCTTGTAAACTTGTGCAAATTACATCCTGATAAGGTAAGGGTGGGATCGGTGTAATTTGATCTTGGCCACTAGGGATTACAATGTGTTAAACCACCTGAGCTACATTCAATTACCAAGCAACCTTATAAACTAGTGAAATTACAATATATATAAGCTACTTTTCTAATAATAAAAATAATACGAGGTGACAAATTGATTCAACCTGTTTGCTTTCGTGTCAGTTGCGTTTGACGTACTTGTGACCCAAACTTATTTAAGGTCGATCTAAACCTCTAATCAGATTGATTAGATTTTATCAGATTGATTAGGTTGTATCGTAAACTGCCACCTTTTTTGGTGGCGGAAAGAGAAAATCAATCCGTCAATGTTTAATCATGGTAAATCTAACAAGTTGAATATCTGAATTTTAAAAGAACTTTTTTCTTTTGTGTAGTAATTTTTAGAAGTGTACAAAACAAATAATTTCGTTAATTAATTATGTTCTATTTATTGACTCAGAGTGTCATATATGGGGTAAAGTTGCACAAATAGACCCCTCCATTACATAAAAAGAGTTTCAAGAGAATGATGATAATTTTCAAATAATTAGGTTTTGAAGAAGATTTCAAATCCATCAAGTTGATTTGAGTTCTTGTAGATTGTCGTATATTTGGATTAATCCATTAAAATATGATATTTACCATTTCCTCCATAATAAGAATCCTATTTTAAATACTAATATTTTTTATTTTAAAATAAGAATTATGTTTCAAAATTAATATCCCGTTTTACAAATTCAAGTAAATAATATGACTCTTGGCTTATAACATAAGAGGCCAAGGGTTCTAAACCCACTCCCCACCCCAATTTCCCAATGTACTAAAAATCATAAAAAGATTATTTCATAATTAATTAGAATGACTGAGAATAAAACAAATACACCTAAAAAAATAAAATAAATAGTGAGAGTACATATTGATGGTTTTGGGAGAGCCGTACACTTATATAATCAACCAAAATTAAAAAAGTTGTACATCTTCAAACATGACTCTTACTACGAGATATAGAAAATATTTATATACACATAATTCACATATGCATTTCCATGTATCCAAAACGGTATATCTATCTAATGTTGATTCCAGAAAAAACCTCTATTTTCTGAATAGTACGGCTGAAAAAATTAAATGAAAAAAGAAAAGCCCCTTATCGGATTTGAACCGATGACTTACCCCTTACCATGGCGTTACTCTACCACTGAGTTAAAAGGGCTTATTTTATTTAATCATTTTTGACTCTGCATCCTTCATTGGTCATAATGCATATAAGGGCATCAACATTTTTCTCTGCTAGTAGCACAAAACACAGATTAAGTTGATGTCAGTACAAATTATGATTTTTTATCAGAAAAGTGTACACTAGATATGATTATCTTTACCATGAAACAAGTTCCAACAGGTCAGTAGTATACATTTAGATAAGAGTTATACTACACATGTTTTCTGTAATCTGAAATCAAATAAAGATGGAATATATTGTCCATATTACAGGAACTCTATTCCACAAAACCAAAATGGGACCAGTGAATCCATCAATTCATTGAAGGAGCATGCATCAGAACTTTCAAAGAGTTATATACTGAAGAAATTCTAAAGCCGCAGAGGTAACAAGCTTTACCTGGTCGAACAGAGATCATCTGAAGGGTCATCGGCCAGAGTAGCAGTACATGGAGATAGAATGTCCTCAGTTGGGTATACCGGAACTGTACACCATTGTGATGGGTTGAACTCTAGTTCAGTGGAGGCTCTGCATCTCACACGAAATACTATCATATATGTAAACACAACAACAATCATGACTGGAGAGAGGAGTTTGAAAGGACCAAATGTCCATCATAAGGTTTGAATGTAATACACGAGCAAAGGATGAAATAGTCCTTAAGACTATTTTATGATAAGATGGATGGTCAATTTCAAGTATAGATTTAGTCACTTAGACATGGTGAACCAAGCTAGCAGACTATTATACTATCCAATGCAAAGACTAAAGATATCATGCACGTGTATTTCAACACAAGCAAAAACGAGAATGTCCTACTGGATATATCTCACATTACAGAAATTTCTGAATTAGTTGTAATTACAAACAACATTACATCGTGACTTAAACTAAGATAGCTACAGTGATGACATACTACTTGAAGCACACTTTCAACCCTGGAAGAAAATTTCCACAAGACACAATGAGCTTCAAAAATCAATGTCTAACCACTTGCTGTAATAGACGCAGTTAGCAGGGGAGATAACCCCATCAGGAGTACACATACTAATCCTGGGACAAGCACCACATGGAATTGAAGCAAATGCACCCTTAAATGGAACCCGTGCAGCCCCCATAACCCCTGTTGCAACTCTATAACAAATTGTATTCACAGGAATTGAATGGTAATCTCCATATCCAGTGCTCTTCACCTCTATGACCTCATTGTCTAACACCAAAGAATTCAGTATTTCACCAATTTGTTGGCTAGAAATGTCAAACTTCAGCACACCGCTCTTCTTCACGTCACTGTGGACGCTCTCTAGAGTGGAAACTTTCTGTATGGTTACGTACCTCAAGCACAACCGTTTAAGTAGATTAATAAGCTCTGTGTTGAGGTTCCCATTCTCATACCAATCACCTCCACTAATTTCAGTAGAGGGTTTGAACTCAGCTGCCATGAAGTGTTTCTTTAACTTGTGTTTAAAGTTCACGACCTCTTTAATCAAATTTCTATCCGATAAAGACTTGAGTGATTTACCGACAACATTATCAGTAAGCTTTGGATCAATAAGCCTGGCCTCTCTTTTGATGTCTCCAATCCATATGCCCAAATCTTTCTTACTTTTTATAATTTCAAGTATTTTACGATCGGCATCTTGTAAACCCGATGGATCTGTTTCGGGTCTTTTCCGCTTAAAGGATGAGGGACCCGGTGGCATGTTTCAAGGCCTGGTGGATCCTGTTTAATTTACAAGGAGATAGTAATCTTGTTGGAATTGGCATCAAGGAAATAAAATAATTATAAACTTTTCAAGAATATCCTGGGTAAAACGAAAAAAAAAAAAAAAAAAAAAAACCACAAATTCAGAAAAGCTTTCTGGTATAAGACAATTTTCAAGTAAAAATACAGTTGGAAATATGAAATACAAGTATCACCTACTAAAACCGAACCAAATTTGGGATTTCAAATGCCTCATACACAAGATATATCTTCAGAGCTAAATCATGACCATTGACCAGCAAATACTCAACCCATACCATCTAAATAGTAGGCATTTTTAACGCACAAATTAGTCTTATGAGAGCTATTCAACAGACACGCACACACACAAAGACTGAAGAGAGAAGGAGATGCTATGATTTCACTTAGGTTGTATTTGGATGGAGGGATTTGAAATGAATAAAATTTGAGATTGCTTACATTTGAAATCCATAGACTTGAAATCCCCTGTTTGGAATTAAGAGGGATTTGTGAAAG
This sequence comes from Ajuga chamaepitys, assembly GCA_958295605.1. Lineage (NCBI taxonomy): Eukaryota > Viridiplantae > Streptophyta > Magnoliopsida > Lamiales > Lamiaceae > Ajuga > Ajuga chamaepitys. The sequence continues at coordinate 3,938,826 of OY282502.1, read as the reverse complement.
GGTTTTCAAATCTATAAATTTCAAATCAATTGTTTGGCCAAAAAACTAATACAAAGTCACAATTTAGGATCCGCTTAGTTGCAAATCATCAATGGCGATGGTAATGGGTATGAATGAGGAGTCAATCATACTATGAAATAATGTGGGAAGAGTTGTTGAGTATTGATTAATTTATTCATTATGTACCAAGCATGATAAATTTGAATGAGTCAAGTCCTCATTCATTCTCATTTCCTACCTCAAAACCCTCTAACCAAGCGGGCCATTACTATAGATAATATGCCACAATAAATAACCATTACATAAATCACCCTTGACATTTATAGCAAAACTAGTATGGAAAAATCGTAGTTATGGTGGAATAAGATCTATCTATCAGATTTTAGTGTGCAAACAGCCAAATACAGATAGCAAAAAGCTTCTGATTAATACCTCTTGATGCTTCAATCTCGACATGAAAATTAAAAACTAATATATTAAGAAAACATAATCAGTCTCCTAAATACACTTACTGTCCCATTATCACAATTTTCCATAATGTGTTGGTTGGCGTAGTTCTAACTTCGAAGTACTAAATATTAAAATATGCCGTATTACAATACTATACAACGAACATGCTAGATTACTCCCAGCTACACCCTTTATTTCCCTTTAACTAGTAAAAAAATATTCAACAAAGGACGATACATGTTCCACAAATCAATTAAGCGAAAAATGAAAAAGAAAGAAAGCATCTAATCAACCATTCAAAAGCACAAAATGATGAAAAAAATAAAAGATCAGATCCTAGAACAGTAAACTACAAGTACAGGTGTCAGAGATTCAAGGAGGAGTACCTGAAAACAGATCGAGTGCGCCAAACAATGAGTTCTGGACTTTCAGTCTAAAGATACAGAGGTGGTGGTTGATTGACACAGAATGAATCGGCTGCAAAAATACTTCGTATAAATTACTGGGTGGAAATTACAGAGAGAAAGGGGTTAGGATGGGGGTGGCAATTATTATTCTTTTCTTTTGATGGGCTGGGCTGGCTGGGTTTGAGGCTATGTCGTAGCACACTTACGAGGCCCCAGGCCCATTCTATTATGAAAATTAACTTAAGTATTCATGGAAAAGGATATTCTGATCAGTCAATCTGATTTCAACTAGATTAATCCCAAAAAAGAGTGAAATAAAATGATTTCGACAAGAAGTTACCAAGAATGCTGTCTGTTAATAGCAAGCGACAAAATATGAAACCAACTGCCTACAACTTATCTATCCCGATTACAACAGAGTATATCTTCCATTATCCAAAGTCGATATCCAATCAACAAGATCATGCACACAATACAAGCGCACTGTGAGGCAAGTGCAACAGACTATTAATGTAATCACCATGTAAGAATAGATATAATCTCATTTTCTCTTTTCACAATAAACCTGTTAACGAATGGATCGAGTATTGCAATTTCAATTACATAATCCCAATAAAATTAATTAACAAAAAGACCCATAAACAATCAACCTAAGAAATGTGGAAAATGCAGAAAAGAAATTCAACCATTACCAGATAAGAAACAAAATCTTGCAGGAACAATTCACATCCAACGATCAACATATTCCAATATACTAATTCTAAAAATCAACTGCAAACAATTAAATGCGAACAACAACAAAAAATGGGCGATAAACAAGAAGAGTCACCACACGTGTATAGTTCTGCAAGTCACGGGAGTGAAGAATCACACATTTTTTATTATGCAGAATAAGAAACAAAAAAAGCACATATAATTAGGATCAAGGAGCAGAGTGTTTATTAATTTCATATTAACAGAAATAGGATCTAATTTAGGAGAAGCATAAAAAACACTACCACCAAAGGCAACTGACCTATATTGAAGAGACAATCTTATACATGCGGTAACATATTTCAACAGATTTACATAATACATAGAAAGACAGTTGCAATAGAGCTTAAGAGGCTCTCTAATTTTACCACCTATATGAAGATTCAGTACAATAGCTCATTAGTCCTTTTCATTCAAAGTTCAGTTTCCAGTTTCTTTTTCTTCAAGAGAAATCATTCTGCAAGTTAACCTGAATACTACTTGTAAGCCCTAAATTGGCGGCCAAGGACGTTGGAGGTGCCCAATAAGCCCTAAATCAGAAACCTCATGTGTATGGAATCAACATGCGGGAATTTAGAAGAATACTGCTGTTATGCGGAATTTCAGAAAATTGAAGGATTTTCTACTAAATGGTAGAAGAGAGACGAGAGAGAACGATGGGAAGAGAGAGAGAGAGTTTCAACAATTCTTACCAGCGTGCTGATGGCTCGGCTCGGCTTGGCGCGCTGATTTGTCGGGAACAAGGTTTCCGTTGAAGCAGACGATAACTTATTCTTTCCATCCTTGCAGCGACATGAATAAAATCGTTACGGGCTTGGGCTTCTGATTGGGCTGCTTGAATACTCTGATACTCCTATTGTCAATAATTGGGCCACATGTATGGTCGATCTATTTCTCAATGTTTATTATCAAGGCCCACCACATGGTTTCTGACAACGGTTTAGATGTTACATTTTTTATTTTATTCTAGTTTTTATTTTTAAATATTTATGTTTATAACATGTGGGGTGTGCTAGGCCCATGCAGCAGTGCAATGCAAGGACGACACACGAAGGCGTAGCAAGCTACCTTAATGAACTTTCCCCTTAAAAAATAAATTTAATATCGACAAATATGGTTGATGACCCAGAATAAACAAAGATCCTTGGAATTTCTTACACAAGCCCACTAATTAAGGACAAATGTGGCCGAATTAAAAGTCACCAAATGATTTTTTTCTAACACCATTTAGAAGTTGTTTGCAAATAATTGTATTTTTAGAAAATGATTTGAATCAATTTTATAAAAAATCATAATTATGCAGCATTTAGAAGAAAAAATTCAAAACAAAATTAAGGGTTCGTTTGCTTAAGACTGGGGAGTGCTTGGTCAAACCTGACTGAGGAAGTTAATGAGTGTGCTTTATTGGGATTCGGTCATTTAAATCTATTGAGTCAAGTCTAAAGCAAACGGACCCTAAGAATTTAAAGTTGCTAAAATACATAGAATGAGTAAAGTAATATGAGGAGTTCTCAAACACTATTTTAGTTGATTCTCCAAATCATAATTTAGTTTCTAAAGACACTATGTCTTTTTCCTCTTCTTAGGCTTAGGTTAGCCTTTGAGAGATTTTATGCCTTGACGTTGCATCACGCCTTATATAGCCTCCAAGTAATATGTGTCTTTTGCCCTTTGTGCAATTTTCAATTTACGATTACGATGAATGTTCAAGACTTTGCATGTCTTATGTGACCTCTCATTTTTTTATTTTTTACACGAATTCACTTATTTAGTATTTTATACAACATGTGGATTGGATTTGGTAATATATTAATAAAATTATAGCCAGAGGCGGATACAATCTTGCCCCCAAAATCTTTTGATAAATGTTTTATATATATTAATATGAATATTTATATTTAAATGTATATACTTATATAGAAAAAAAATTCCCATCCCAACCCCCTAAAAAATCAATGATAATTTTTTTTATATGCATTTATTATGTATATATTTAAATATATGGGTATTAATATAAAAATATTTGAAATATATCAAAATTTATAATAATAGTAAAAATGTATATCATTTTAGAAAAAATATCATTACGCATATTTGTATTTGTACGATCGTTCCTCCCTCCCTCTAAAATTAAATTCATGCGTCTGCCACTCTCTATAGCACAAATCTCTCTATCCAAACATAACCATGCAGTTTATATAAAATACAAATCAGTCTACTAGTACTTATGACTTAGAGGGTGTTTGGCTAAACTTATTTTAAACATCTTATAAACTCTAACATCTTATAAGTTGTTTAAAGAGCTTATACGATGTAATTTCTTAAGAGCTTATAAGTTAATAAAGTGTTTGGATAAAAGAGCTTATAAGCTTGCAATTAAATGGAATTTAGCTATGAATTTAGGGTATAATTTGAAAGTTAATACCAAACACATGTTATGATTAGTGTGTAAAGTGTGTGTGAAATGTGTGTAGTGTGTGAAATGTGTGAAGTGTGTGTATAGTGTGAAATGTGTGTGTAGTATGTAAAATTTGAGTGCAATTTATAAGATCTTAAAAAAAAGATGGACTAGAGATACTTATTTTTTTGTGGAGCTTATAAGTTCTAAGAGCTTATTTTTGCATCTTATAAATTGTATAACATCTTATTTTATCAAATATATTTCAAGAATTTATAAATTTCCAAGCATCTGATAAAATATTTTGAGAAATTTATAAGTTTAGTCAAACGTTCGATAATGAGCAAGAGCGAAAGCTTCAGAGTAGTTGGGCTAAGGAATCAAGCTGATTAGGCAACAACGTCAAATTTCTTCCTTTCTTTCCTTTTAAAAAAAAATAAAAATAGGAACAAATTTATAAAATTAAAATTGTTAAAAGACTTCTTTGGGAGTAAAATGGCGAGCAGCTAATTGTAATGCGACTAACATTTTTTCATTATACAACTGTCATAAATCTTTGTACTTTATACCTAAGTGGAGCACTATATTAGTCTCACTAACAGGACCATCCTAACATTTCCAGGGTCTGAGTTGAGTTAAAAAAAATCTGAGTTGAGTTAAAAAGATGTGATCGGACTTGTGTTATATATTATTTTCATAAAAAAGATTGTAGTTTGAGTTAAAAAGTTGGGTCTTACATTATAAAATAATTATAAAACAATACTTTCAGGATTTAATATGGTCATTATGGATAATAAGACCAGATTCATATAAAAGATAATTTTACAGAGGATAATTGAAAATTTTGTTTTAGATAACAAATTAACAAATAAAAGTGAAAGGAAGGAGAAAATGTGTGAAAATGAAATAAGAACAACAAGATATTTATATATATTTTTTTTCTTCATTTTTTTCTTCATTTTTTTCTTCTATATAGGAGTATTTCTTAAATTTTTTGAATATAGATAGATGCTCCAACTTTATTTATACTTATAAGCTAGTCGTATGGACAATGGCAATTATGTTCATCGTAAAATAGATGTTTCTTTTAGAAAATATAGAAATGACACACCTTATTTTCTAATCTCGAGTTTAAACTTATTTTCTTATTAATTTCCATTATTAAAAAATAACCAACATTCAACAATATTTCTTGTATTAGAAATAACACAATAACTAAAATATGCCTAAAACGTATATAGAACAAATCAATATATTTATCATGTTCCCTTTTTCTTGTTTCTCTTTTTGTCTCTTAAACATCCACCATCACTGTGATCAGATTTTTTCCTTCTGCGAAGAACGGTAAGTTAAAAAATGTATGGATATGTAATAGTTCATAATCCTCACGTAAAATGATAAAATAATATAAAAATAAATTCTTATATTTGTGTTTGTGAAATCCCATATAAACTTCTTATCGATAATCCTCACGTAAAATGATAAAATAATATAAAAATAATTTTTTACATTTGTATTTATGAAATCCCATATAAACTTCTTATCCAAAAAAATAAGGCATAACTTAAGTAAAAGTTCCAATAAAACAAATCTAAAATATTTCCACGTTTCTTCCGTCATTTTATTTAAACATTCACATTATAAGTAGATAATTGATCTCATTTTATTAATCTAAGAATTTATAAATACATTTGGCTTCTTAATTCTCTCTAGTTTTATGTAATAATTAGATCAGTTGTTTAAATTAAAAAACTAAAAAAATACTAAACTATTCATAATACTTAATAGAAGCGCTAGTACAACTCAACTAATTTCTTATATTTATATATGTATATATATACACTATAAACTAATTTGAGATCCCTCAATATCTCATTTTTTACGAGGCATGAGGCGACCGCCTCTTTTGCTTCATTCAAGGAGCGGCCCTGGCCATGATGAAGCAATGATCAAGTCAATGAAGATGATAAACCCAACTACAAGTATATACCGCAACCATATATTGTCTTTTTCAGGGAAACAATCAAATTTTTTGTGTTACATACATAGTTGGGGTACGCTTTTCTTAATGATAAATTGAATGCAAATAATCATTTGTGGTGGTTAGTGACGTTCTGAAGTTGTGGAATATTGACGTGAAGAAAAAGGTATAGTAAAAGATGGATACGTTTTTCTTAATGATAAATTGAATGCAAATGATCATTTGTGGTGGTTAGTGACGTTCTGAAGTTCCGGAATATTGACGTGAAGAAAGGTATAGTAAAAGATCGAAGAAGGGACTTCAAAGTTATTGTTTGTGTAATGAGATATATTCTAGAAGAGACGGAGAAGTCCTTCGGGTTCCGAGTTCTACATGATTCATGCGTTTCATTTTCGTCATCACAAAGTTTACAGATTTCGGGATTATCCCAAGGTTAGGTTCCAGGAAATAGCAGATCGTTCAATTTTAGGAACAATACACATTCCATCAAATGTTGCAGCTTGTAATTGTTCCAAGCATGTATTGTCATCAATTGTTTTCCATAGAAAAAAAAATTCAACATTCAATTGTTTCCATAGAAAAAAAAAATTAATGTTGAATTTCGTATGGACATGTATTGTCACATCATCTTTAAATTTAGTAAATTCAATGTAATTTAGTAAATTCAAATTTTTTGAGATATATCATATACATGATCTCAAAAGAACTAATATGATTTCACTTACATGTCATCAATTAGATTTCATACGAAACCCGATATTGAGTGACATGATCTTATAGTAAATTCAATGTAATTTAGTAAATTCAAATTTTTACATGATCTTATTGTAAATTTAATGTAATTTAGTAAATTCAAATTTTTTGAGATATACATGATCTCAAAAGGATTAATACGATTTCACTGCGAAACCCGATATTGAGTGACATGATCTTAGTCCCGGTGACATGATCTTAGTCCCGCCCAGACTTCGACTAGTGGGTAGGTTCCAATTCACCGTCTAACTAGCGCCTAGCTACTTTTACAATCTTGACACAAACTATAAATTCTCCAATACAAAAGTCTAGCTACTTCTACGATCTTCTCCAATACAAAATAGTTAGGTACTAGGGTTTGTGCAAAATCCGTGTAGAACTTGTGCAAAATACGTGTAGAACTTGTGCAGAAAAAAAGTCAACAATTTCAAGCAACATTCGTGGGGTTTGTTTTCATTCAGAAATATACCTGACATTCAGACAAACTATTTATATTAACCATTAAATTGCTCCAATTCAAAACAATACGAATATGTATATTATCCGATCGAACACGCGTGCATTATTCATGCACGTTCTTCGAAATTAAAAATATACATATATATATATATCTAACTAATTAAACCCCTCATTATACTAAGTTCCATTAAAATAAATCTTTTCATTCCATAAAACTCAACTTATTCCCACACCTACCCTTACATAACCACCACCACCTCAAACCCTAATTATTGCTACCACCCTCCACACCCCTCTTCAGATCCACCACCACCACCGATATGTTATCGGAGCTCCTCCTAGCCACCGCCAGTCGAGTGAGCAGCGACGCAGCCTTCGCACTCCTCGACGGTAGCCTATACCTCTCATTCTCAGCCGGGCCGGAGTTGTTTTCGCTACCCCTACCCCGTTCTTTGAGGCATTGACGGACCACCCGGCCCGCCATTTCCGCCGTCATTACGTCCCACATGCCGTCAGTGGCTATGATTAGGAACTCATCCTCATCGTGTCTCCGGGTGAAAGTGACGTCGGGCTCCGATATCACGTAGGGTTTCAGATACATATCTCCTGTTTTATTAGATGAAATTAGTTTTAGGATAAACATTTCATAATTAAGCACATGTCGATGTGTCAATAATCTAGTATACCTATTCCTCCGTTTTAAATTAATTAATGTTTTAGAAAAAAATTGGAAAAATTAAGGATCAAGTGTATTTCAATTGCTCCAGATAATAAGATTTGATCAAGTCAAATATTAGTAAGATGATACAAAGTAAGAGATATTTTAACATTGACATAAAGACAAAATTGAGAGACGGTGAAAAATAGCTTAAACATGAATTAATTTGAAAAATTATTAAGAAGTTAAAAACAATTATTAATTTAAAATGAAAGGAGTAATAAATTGACAAATAAAAAAGTTCTCACACTGATGCTCAACATAGGGATGTCAAACAAAATCCTCTATTCCAAATAGTATTTCATTTCCTATTCCAACTCAATCAATATGTCATATATTTATTTGTGATGTCACCATGATATCATTTTATACCAATTTTGTTTCTCTGTTACAGTAGTTATTATACGATCCATATTAATTCATGACATCATCCAATATATATTTTTCACAGTTGATCGGATACAAATGTTAAAAATAAAAAAATTGCTTTTTTTTTTTTATTTTTTTAAAGGTGGAGATTGAGTGTAAAGATTTTGAGGGTGAAGATTGTGATAAAAAGTTCATTTTTAAGGATACGAAAAATTAAATAGGACGGACCAAAATAAAAAGTAGAAAAAATTAGCCGGAACGGGAAGAGAGTAGTTACCTATTGCACGAGACATGGCTAAGATTCCTTGGACTCGAGCTGTGTCTGCGTTGATGACGCGCCCACCACTCGCGTGAATCCTGGCCTTTTCATCTGGTCTATCTGGCTGTATTCCCAACAAACATTGTTAAAATTAGATACTTGACTAACATATTAATTCATTCATAATAAATTGCAGATTTGAAATTCACAAATATGAAAATGGACACGTATTTAGAGTGACATCATTCGATATACATCGTGCGCAATCGATCCGTCGATATTCATCGTGTATGTATCGGCAATATTTTTCAATATTCATCGTGTATGTATCGACGATATTTTTTCCGATATTCACCGTGCATGTATCGGTGATATTTTCGTATTAATCTATATTTCCTTAATTTTTAATATTTACCTGTATTCATTTCATCGATTTCAAACTTATTTAACATGTAATCTAGTCAATAATTTTTTCAATATACTTCATGAAGTATTCAAGGCATTTAGTAATATTGATTTAATTTTTTTTAGGTGTTCGAAATCGACAGACAGAAATATCAGCTTTTTCCTATATTAATATCGCTAAAAAATAAAAATAAAATGAAATATACCAGAGAAACACTAATGGATATAAGAGATATTATCAATATTAAATAATAGATTTGTTGTCCTAAAAACGAAATATCGAAAAAATTATAACAATGAATATTAGGATACTATAAATATTGAAATAAAAGATGTACCTTTTGCAACCTTTGTTTGGATTTTATCAAAACTGGGTGTATTGAATGCATGCAATGATTTGTGGCAGAGTTAGAATCCTCTATTTCAAATTATGTTTCATCTTATATTTCATAATCTTTATTAACTGTTATGTGCATACTGAAGAGATGATTGGATTAGGATATAGTGGCATGTGTCACGTTCGATGGGACACATCCACGAATAAGACATTCAAAAATATATTTTAGTTTAAGAATATAGTAGGGTATAATATGTATTGAAAATTGTAAAAGATGTATTGAAATTTATAAAAGGTGCGTTGGAAATTGTAAAAGGTAATGTAGGTAATAGGGTGTGGGTGTGAAGGGATTGACCATCCGGTGTAAAATGAAATACGTTGAAGATGACCAATGCCATATTCAAATGGGGACGTCCCAATCTAATCATCTCCTGAGGTATGTAATGAATGCTCAAAAATATAAGATGAAATACAATTTGAAATATAAGATCTCATCGCCGTGAGAATAAAAAGAGAAAATCAGTAATTAATGCTGACTCAATCTCTGAACTGGTACTGACTATTTGACTTAGTTATCAGTCAAACAAATTATTGTCATATTAGGACACGTGTCTATTTCCGAATTTTGATTCCATGCATGCAATATTATATATGAGATCCAAACTTGATACCTAATAAAATTTGTTGTCTCGCGGGAATAATTACCTTGTGGTCGAAGGTCAGCGGGATAACTCTCCGGGAGCGGTACAAGACGGCGCGTGAGTCGCCGCAGTTACCGACGACTATGTGTTTCTCTGTTAGAACCACCGCCACCGCCGTCGTCCCCGTGAATGGCACATCACCCTGCGGACAACCGCACTCAGTAGCCAGACTACCGCAGCTGCAGGTGTCGATTGCCATAGTTTCCGTCCTCGAGAAAACACGGTTTATAACTGTCCTCCATTTCTCTTGAAGCACACTCTCATCGGAGATCATACCTGCCGGTGGTGCTGCCGTGTTTTCTCCCTCTGCCGCCGGCCCCATTAGTTCTTCCTTCAGGATCGTATGCAGATTCTTCTTGCACATTATAGCAAACTGAAAAGAAAATTTTGCAGGTCTATTAGGCTACAATCTTGCACCAGTTCTATTCCACCATTAAAACTAGTTCGTTTTTTTTAGATGTTCTTTTAGCTATGGAGTGAAATGAACAATTAATTCCTCAATTAATTTCTTTTTTTTTTCAAATTTCTAAAATTATATTATTCTTCCCTTTATATTATATCTCTTTCTAAATGTTAAAGATTTAGCATTGGAAGAAATATGAGAAAACGATAATTATATAAAAACAACTCACAAAATCTAAAAGAATAACTAAAAGACAGAGTTAGTAGTTTTTGGAATTTAATTAGCTTTTACCAAGTATATATAAAATAATACAATTTTAGTGGTGGGACAGTAATTGTGAACTAGAGGATACTAATTAACAAAAAATTCTTCCAACTTCAGTTAATTAATGTGTAAATTAAAGTTACCACTTCAGATTTTCTGTCCATGATGTCCTAATGGTATCTCACATTTGCTACGCAGTTTTAGTAGACCCGTCTATTTTAAGTATCAAAAATTGAATCAAAACGACGTAATATTAGATGCCAGATATAATCGAGACATAGTCGGGAGGGAGGATATAAAGATATATTACGTGAGATCCTCCATGGCCATCGAAAACACCGAAGTAATGAATTGGTCGGAAACAGTTAATAAACGGAGAACAAAGGTTAGACTTGACGGCGACAGCGTCCTCCATAAGACGCTGACGTCCGGCGATCGAAACAGCCCCGACCACCGGCACCTGTGGCGGCGCAAACCGCGGCACGCTTTCCCTGATGACAAGGCCACCGTCATTCCCGGGTTGCCACGAAAAGCAAGCTGCAGGCGGCACCGGAATACCGATAACAGTGGAACCCGACCCACTGTCATCCCGTCCCGACGGCAATGCATCAGCGTTGACTCCAGGATCATCAGCGCCATTATTCCTCCTAATCTGAATCCTGCGTCGCCGCCTCGCCCTCGACCGCTCAACCGGCTCGCTATCGCCACGATTATGAGCAACGTCGGCCATGTTAATTTGTTGTATCGCCACTCCACAGACGCAGTTATATAGACCTTTAAAGCCAACTACCCATCCACATACAAACAAAAGCCCCAACGCGAAACCCATGTGGAATATGTATAAACACATTATGTGTATCTCTAACATGTAACTGATGTGATTCTAGAGAGAGAAAGTGGTGAGAGAGAGGTCTCAAAGTGTCGAAAGATGAAAGAATGGTGCTGCTACGTGTTGAGTGAGCTTCCTGCATTTGCATTCTCACTTAATATGCTGAGGATGAAAAGTGGCTGCCCGCTACTGACCACTCTTATCCCTTGTGTCGCCACGTGTCCTTGTAGTCGTCTGGCTTTGAAGTCAATATTCAGTACAAGTTAATCCCCGGATTATCAGAATACACAAAACCCTAGTGAAACCAGATTTCGGATTCTCTAGTTTCCTGGTTTTTTAACACAACACGTACGCGAATAACATCTCGCCACGTATGCATAGTGGTTTAGTGTAAGTGTATGACCGTACGTTGGTCTACTCGATTTGTCCGAAATGGTATTTCATCATCTATTTATCATTTCATCTTCTATTTCGATACGTCTATTGTGATACTTACTGTCTAACTATGTTTATGTCTCAATTTAGTCCCAGTCACTATTTAACTCACGCCTAATAATTTCTACACCTTAAATTTTAGATAAGGAAAATAATTAATTTCTATAAAATTTTGTCAAATCAACTGATATGTGCCCACGGAATTAGATAGTTGGGCAGAAAACCAAATTAAAATAGGTTGCATTTAGATAGGACTGAGAATGGATCTGAAAAATCCATAACAGATTCCTCATTCTTTTATGGATTGGTATGGATATTAAATCCATCAATATTATTTTGAACTAGTTTCAAGAGTTTTGTAACTGGGTTATTGAAATGTATATGTATAAATATCCAGTGACTTTTATCATTTAAAATAACATTACTTAACTGGGTTATTGAAACGCTCTAACAATATAATCGTAACAAATACATATTATCTCAAAAAACTATTTTTCTTATAGTATAGCGCAACAGAAAACGTTGCACCAATTACCATAAAAGATCTCGTATACGCGAGGAGGATCGGGTGAGGTGAGTCGGTATTAAATGGGAGGAAGAGAGGATGCTAAATTTAGGAGTGTGTGTCGTCAGGAAAAAAGCTTATAGTTACAATTTCAGAGAAGGGCACATGCCTCATTGTGTCATATACAGAGATTCAAAGGCGTATATTTAGGATGGTGACACATTCAACGAGCAGATAATTAGGGAATTCATCCACAGTTTGCTGTATTTCCAGAAATACATTGAATTAAATGCAATACTATCTCACTAAATTTTAGATCTTACCATTTTTTTATAAATAGATGTTTTTTTTTTTTTTTTATCCTATCACATATGGTCCATATTCAACATAGCATAGATTAATAGAATATCGTAAGTTAATAGAGAGAGATAATATAAAAGGAAGGGGAGAGCAATTTAAGGGATTTGAAGGGTACGAAATTTTCGTTCAAGGTTTATCCGTCTATTCATTCCACTCTAATTTTATGTATCCAAAATTAAAATTGCATTTAAAACAATAGAGGTAGTATATACTTCCTCCGTCCCGGCTGAGTTTGCACACTTGAGCCGGCATGTAATATTAAAAAAAACTGTATTTTGCTTTTTGGTTGACTTTTTTAAAGAAGGAGATTTTAAGGGTGGAGATTGTGAAAAAACTTTCCTTTTTAAGGGTGTGCAAACTTAGATGGGATGTCCTGGAAAGGAAAGTGTGCAAACTCAGCCGGGACGGAGGGAGTATTATCTTTAGTGTCCCAACACTTACATACCTGTATTTGTTTGACATACTTGAGCATAATGTCTACAGATTTTGCACCTACTAATATACAAATTGTGTGCATATGTAGCAACAAAATTGGAGAAGGGAAAAAAGGAATATTTTAGGGTTAAATTGCGAAGTCTATCAAACCAAACACACCATAAATTCTTCCCATATGTTATTATGTGTGTAAAACCAATAGGAGGGCAAATCCCTCATCATTCCAAAAGTATATCTAATCCTGGGACAAACACAACAAGGGATGGTAGCAAAAATACCTACCGTGGGACTCCGTGCAGCCTCTGTACTAGCTCCACTTCTGTAGCAAATTTCACCATTACGGATAGAATGGTAATCTCCGTATCCAATGCTCTTCACCTCTATAATATCATTATCCAGCACCATTGAGTTCAGTATTTCACCAACCTTTCAGCTAGAAATCTCGTAATTCAACACACGGCTCTTTTTCACGTAAGTGTGGACTCCCTCCAGAGTGGCGACTTTCTGCAGATTTATGCACCTAGAGCACATCTTTTTAAGTATATCAATTACATCATGATTGAGGCTCCCATTCTCATACCAATCACCCCCAGTAACTTGATCAGAAGGTTCGAACTCAGCTGCCATGAAGAGTTTCATTCTCTTATTTTGAGCAATGAAGAGTTTCATTCCTTCGCCCAACAGAGAATTGAGTGATGTCTTGACGACATGGTTGTCAAGCTTGCTCTCGTATTTGATGTTTTTCTCCGTAATGCCAAATCCCATCTTGCTTTTTGATCACATCAAGTACCTTATGCTCTGCATCTTCCAGACCTGCTGGATTTATTTGAGGTGCTCTCCGTGGTGGCATGTTTCAGGGCCTGTTGGATCCTGTCGCAATAATTATTAGTTCCAATAAGGGGAAAAGAAGATAACTGGTTGTGTAGACTTGCATTCGAATAACAAAAAGGAAAGAAAAACTATTTTTAAAATAAAATAAAATAAGAACTTATATCAGGAGAAAAACAATAATCCAAAAATTATGGAAAACCTTCAGATTCAAGACATTTTTCCCTCACACACTATTCTTTTTTGGGTATCAAAATTCAAGATATATTGATCGGCTTCGGTATCATTATTCAATACGACCATGTCCAATGCACCCTTTATAAAATGTAAATTTGGCGTTATGCATGGCTTCTTATGCCGAATCTCCACACCAATTGTAGTACCATGATGTATCATTCAACTAAGAAAAAATAAAGGACTCATTCAACGACTCTACGCTAATGAAAATAGGTTGTGAGATAGTGAAAAACATTGTTATGATTTTAAGACATGAGTAAAGGAGCCTCAGATAGGAAATCTTGCAAAGGATGCGCAGGATTTCTAACCAAACAAAATAAGAGGAGATGTTTTTAGCCACTTTACAGGAATAGATGCTTTTTAGTCACTTTTGAAGGTGAAACATCCAATTACCCTTAATGAATGCCAAGCTGGAAATGCAAATCAAGATAATGCCCCGATGGTGGTGATGTAGATATGGTTCATCATCAAGATATCACATATGAATATCTCCATCGAGATTTAACATCTCGATAATGAACCATATATTTCGATGGTTATCTCCATCGAGATATATATGTTCATTCCAGACTTACAATCATTAAGGGTATTGTGATCTCTTTAGAGAAACTTGGATAAAAAACATCTCCACTTATTTTGTTTTGACTAGAAACACCTATGATCTCATCTTGTAAATGTATCTACCAACTAAACTTATCCCCTGGTTGCATCAATAGAGATTCATCATTTAATCAATGATTAACTTCTTCACTGAGTAACCTGGAGGGGTTTGATGATGGGATTTTTGGAAGCAACCCCTAAAATTATTTGAAATAAATGAATATTATTGGTAGAATTTGTTAAAATTAAATACAATAAAATGTTACTAAGTCAAAAAAATGCACATAATACTCCAACAACATTAATACAAGAAACTAAAAAACACTGCCCTATTTTAGTAATTGTTTCGTCATAAATAGTAGAAGACACACACATCAAGTCAAATTAAGCCGTAACCGTAAAAGCAATGAGCTTCCTAACCACCTATTACCATCAAGCAGTTCCCAACTTCCCGAAAAGAAAAAAACATCCAGTAGTTCAAAATCCTACATTCCAAGAAAAATGGACGATTGATCCTATGGCATAAATAGCACGTGCGGTAAAACCAGAAGAAACAAGTTCGTTAACATAACTTAGATCACGTTCGATAAAACAAAACTGTTTATTAAAGAGCTACCGGTCAAAATCTCATTAATGCAGAACAGGCGCTAGCAATCAACTTTGTTTATTAAAGAGCTAGTGGTCAAAATTTCTCTTTCGCTGCATTAGTGCCGAAAGACACGCAGAAGTGTCGGCACTTGATTTATAGACGACGTTTTGTGCACATTTTCCGAGAAGCAAAACAAAGTAGTTGGTTTATCTGCTATAGGCCGCCAGTGGACGCATGAAGTAAGTAGGCAGGCTTTAAGAAAAGTTCAACCCTTACATCATTTCATGCAAAAAAGGAGGTTCCCATTGGAAAGGTCAAAGAATAACATCTTACGTCTTGCAGATTCCAATATTACCCTTTATAATCGTAGCCCTAATGACGTATTCAACTTGTTTATTCATTCACATTACGTCCCTTAGTGTCCCATCTTGGCCTAGTAACAAACTAGAAATAATGTTCGAATGGGTCAATTTAGCAAGTAGATCCCAAAGGAGTTACTGTAAAGCAAACTACAGGTAAATCGCCATATGAGTAAAGGCCACAAATTGTTGTTTGATAAATAAAGATGCAGGTCCCAAATTAAGAACTCTTCTAAAAGCATATTATATTTCTCTCAAATGGAATTTATGAAACAAAGATATATATACACCTGTGAACTTTTGATTTAGTGCACCAAAGTAGTTTCACCGCAGGATATCTGGTAGAAAACCTTATGAATCAAATGAATGGTAAATCGTAGGTTTGATTGAAATGCCATAGAACGTTATTATTACCATGTCAAATAATGCATGTGATACTACCATAAAAATAATAAACGTTAAATGAAAGCGTCATCGTACGAATTCTTGTGTTGAAGTGATGGAAACCCTATTGAGTCACCCTAAGCGATAATAGTGAAAGTATTGAGCTTTTTAAGCATCTATATCCATCAACCACTCAGATTCTCATTCAAGGAAAAAATGATCCCGCGATAAAATTAGCGTGTGCTAAATTACAATTCAAAAATGTCCTAACATAACTGAGACCAGGGGTTGTCCTAGACAATCTGGAGAGCACCTTAATTTTTAGAACCTTCCCAATTATTTCTATAGAATTATTTTTGGGTAAGCTACAAGTCTATATGCATTGGGGGAAACAATCACCTAGTTTCACCTATAATATCCATCTATGCTAATAATATCATGATGTCAGTAAAGAGGCCTTCTTATGCACTGAAATATATCCCATTACCGTCCAAAAGAATTAGGATCATAAGCAATGTTGTGTGTGTAACGCCCTATATTTTGGGAAAATATGAATGTCAAAATAAGGGACACTGCCATATTTATAGTATTAAATATAAATATTATTCTGAAAATTCAATATAAAAAAAAAAAATTATAAACGGAATAATTATATAGATTATATACTTGAAACATATTCAAAATCCTAACATGCTTAAACTTGATGTATTTTGACTTGGTTTAATATATTATAATTCATTTCATTAATATGTTCTATTCATTTTCTATAAATCAAAATCCTTTCCTACTTCATTTACGCTTCCATTGACGGCTCCAATCCGATGCAAATAATATGTTCAATCAAGTTAGTACATAGAATGAATGCATTTAGTTCACATATTTATATTACAGTACTAATCATGTCACAGCTTTTCCATATTGGAACAGTTAGCACAGGTTTCCAATATTAGAACGTATTACCAAGGTAGAGCCCAAGTCACTAACCAGAACCGAATATGAAACAACATTTTATGACTCAAGGGAAAAATCCTAGTACATCTTTTCATGAAATCAACATAATTGTTTGCCCTAATATGGGCTTATGATATTCTGAATTTGAATTTCACATAAGCTAAGCACCAGTGACTTAAAGAATCTCCTTCCCTTTCCATCCCCAAATATATATGGCAACATAATTTCCAGCCCAACGAGTACGAAAATAACAAAGACAGCTATATGTATAAGTGGAAATCAATATATGAAGCAGATTTAATTTTATCTGGGCTAAACATAAAACTATGAGTACAATCTGGGATCAACAAATTTTCTAACTGGGGCTTCTCAGAAAGTAACACCGATACTTGCACTACTCGGAAGATACGCGAAAGTGAAAATTGTTCATACGTACACATATAATTATGTCACTGGTATTTCTCTTAATAAGAGAATTCCTCAGAGCGCATTCACATCTCAATCCATCAAAGAAAACTACCAGAGGACAGAAGATTAATTTATTTCCCTTTCTCCACAACAAGAATCCTAAAAGACATAATTCTTCAATGGAATTACCTAGTCGCCAATTATATAATAAAAATAAAATAAAAAGACAGATACTTACTCGCTGAAGAAATGGAGGTGGATAGAGGGACGGCAGCGACGGTGGACGAACTCAATGGAAGCGGATGACAGTTTGAGTCACGACGGCATCGAACGAGAGAACCTGGCTGTGGACGGCGGTTTTGGCCTGAAACCTACCGTCGACGGCGTCTGTAAAATAATTAACTTTTTCTTTTTTCTGTCAAAGGAATTTAAAATTGCAAAATATATGACAACTTGGTTCTGGTTCGGTCAGCTTAAGGGGAGAAGCGTAGGTTTTTCTGTTTTCTCTATTTTTTTTTCCCCTTAAATTGGGAGAAAAATTTAATGGAAGAAAGATGGCTATGTTTACTTAAGACTTGACTCAATAGATTTAAGGTCAAATTTTGATAAAGAACACTCATTAACTTCTTCAGTCAGATTTGACTCAACACTCTCCAGTCTTAAGTAAATATGATTTACATGATTAGCTAATTTTGCTTGTCATAATTAATTAATTATTAACTACAATTATGTTATACACATTAATGATATGCGTTGTGTGTGCATACATTTAGATCGATTTAGATGCTCATTTTAGATCATTTGTATGTATATTTGACCGGAAGTTACTTGTATTTATTACTTTGTGTCATTTAACATGTATAAATTTATTACTTTGTGTCATTTAACGTGTATAAGCTTGTTTTGAGGTTATTCAAGTGTTTTAAAGCCAAAAAATTTATCTAGACGAAGTTTGGATGAAGAAACAAGCTAAGAAGGGAAAAAGAGGGGAGAACCCGAGTTGAACCGTCACGACCAAGACACTACCCATCTGGTCGGACAAAATGGGCTGTTTTAATATGGTTTTGGGTACAAATAGTCGCGACCGCTACCAGAAGGCATCGCGGCCACGAC
Organism: Ajuga chamaepitys; assembly: GCA_958295605.1. Lineage (NCBI taxonomy): Eukaryota > Viridiplantae > Streptophyta > Magnoliopsida > Lamiales > Lamiaceae > Ajuga > Ajuga chamaepitys. Next base: position 3,920,136 of record OY282502.1, on the reverse strand, counting down.
AGAAATGTCGGTTGATCTTCCTAGTCCGAATCTAATATAGATTTTGCCCCGTTTTTCACCCCAGATAATCCCCAATTGTAAAAGGAAGCTTTCAAGTCCGAAAAAGAGATAAAAGATCATATTCTACACTTGCAAAAGTGCTCGGAGACTTGGAACGAAGATCAAGGAACGCAAGGACGAAGATCAAGATTTAAAGAATTCGGGTTTATTTACTCTTTGTTTATTTTTACGTTCAAACAATATTTGTCTATGAATATTGTTAGATTTTATTAGAGATGAGTAGCTGGACATTTAAGGTGCTAGGGTTAGAGAGTAGGTAGTTATTGATTATATTTTGATTTATCTATTCAATTCTAGACTCTGTTTTTATCGTTATTTATGTGCTTTGTTCTTAAATCATGAATTAATTAATTTGACCAATTAGTTAGTTATACTTGCTTAACAACTCGTTGTCCGAGAGGATAGGATAGTTAATATGCATGGCAAACATATAACATAGGTACCAATATTCGATCGAGAGGAGTGAGGTCTTACGTAGACATTGGTTTAGGAGTCCTTGGGAGTTACGTATACGATAGTTAGCCGGGGAGGGTAATTATTCATACGTAATCTACACGTTAACATCGTCTGAGAAGGGTCTAATAAAGATAAATTTAGTTTAAAAGGCTAGGATTTAGAAGAATCAAACATAAAGTAACAAGAACTGAAATCGAATCTCTAGAATACGCTTTAATCTTATTCGAGCTCTTCCTTATCAATCATTCATTGTTTAAGAGTGATTTAGTTTTAGTTATTATATCTAGCAATTAGGTATTTAAAAACAAAACCAACTTTAATTAATGGAGAGTCTAGTTAGGATAGTTTTATTACGATTAGGGTAGTAAATTATACATAAAATTCAGTTTATGTGGGATTAACCTTGATTGCCAGTACCTACACTAGCACGGTATACTTGATAATTACTAAGTTAGAAAGTAGTGCATCAACTAATTACAATCTATATAGCGTATATTTTTTTTTAATGCATTAAGTTTCATTATTTTTATTTAGGGATATTATCTTTGGTCATTCTGATTTTGGTCCTTTAATTTTTAAAATTCGACAAATTGATTATTTAATTTTTGAAATTCTATAAATTCAACAAATAAGATATTATATGTGGTAGGGGAAATGAGAAATATATACTCTTCTCTATTATTGATATCAAAATATTGTGTATAAGAAGATATTTCAAAATGTTGCGTATAAGGAGATATTTCAAAATGAAAGTTGTGTATAAGCAATCCTATCCATGTCATGGAGATTACATTTGATTGCTAATTTCCCATTGGTGACAATCAACAGCAACAACCAACAATCACACAGAAGAGGTGAAGGAGTTTCAGTGATCCAAGTACCAATCGAATGATGTGTTCCCTCAAACACATCAAACACCAATGAGGAAAGAAGAAATAAAAGAACACTAACAAATGTTTACTATTAGAGTTTCTTTCCTAATATTTGGATAAATATCATAAGAGTGAGTCTTGTGTGTGAACGATCATACGTGTGACAGGAATACATTTTTACAGAAACATTGATATTTTTACAGGAAAAATTGATATTTTTACAGGAAAAATTAATACTTTTACTACATTGATACTTTTATAAATAAAGATGATACTTTTGCTACAAAAAGTGATACTTTTTTTTGTTAAAAAAATGTGATACTTTTACAGATAAACGTGATAATTTACCACAAAAAAATGATACTTTTTCCCATCACATCGTGTGATGGCCATGTGACGGTCACATACAAGTTTTTGTCATATCATGATAAACGTTATACATAAACATCAGACGTGAGATACATTTTCTTTAACGCTAACTTTTTTTTTTTTTTTCGACAAAGTACTTTAACACTAACTTAAGTGTAGTTATATACACCACGAAAAACTATATGTATTGGAGACCGTAAGTAATTATATTTCCACATCTTCAAAAGTAATATAGATAGAAAATACAACACTACCAAAATACATAAGAAAATTAATTAAAACATAAAAACACAAAAAAATAATAAAAGAACAAAGCAAACCCGTGCATTGCAGGGGTTGACAACTAGTTATGATAATACATAGTATTCAATTATTTTCAATAGTTGAGGGGCTCAAACCTTGTGTTATTGACATCTACAAAGTTTGGTTGGGAGCTAATGTGTTTGCCATATTTTACCCTTAAGCTATCCTATCCATGTTGTTGGGGATTACAACATTTGAGTGCTAATTTTTGGATCGTCAAAGTTTGTTGACTCTGCAGATATTTCACGTTTATAGAGATCAAGAAAACAACACAGTTGATCACTTAGGTAATATTTGGTTGGGGTTGGGATGGTTGGACTGAGGAAAGTGGCTGGAGGTGTTAGAGAGTGATGTTTGGTTGAGTGACTGGGGTTATGGTTGGAGTGCGAGATTTAATTATTAATTGTAAAATGTGATGTGATATGTGTAAGAGATAGTTATTAATGATTAGGAGAATAATTAAAGTATATTGAGATTTGTGATTGATGTCTCCCACCAAACCTTAATACCAGGGCCGGGCCAATGTTTCTAGGGGCCCGGTGCGAAAAGAAAATGAGGCCCCTTAAAATATGGATTGGTAACATTGTATAAAAAAAGCTATAAAAGTAACGCTAGAAAGGCAGGTGTGAAAAACAAAATGAGGCCCCTTAAAATATTGGTTGGCAACATTGTATAAAAAAGCTATAAAAAGTAGTGCTAGAGAGGCATCGAACTAGAGACCTCATTAAAATGCAAGAATTTCTCCTACCAAAGCCAACCAAATAAGTTACATCACCTATTAATATAATTATTTATCTGTAATTCCTATATAACTTCTCTATACAGATGTATATATATATATACTACTAAAAAAATTCGGGGGCCCTGGTCGGTGGGGTGCCCGGTGCGGCGGCACCGCCTCAACCACCCCAGGACCGCCCCTGCTTAATACCCCGACTTGGCCAAATCAGCTCAAAAAATCAGTTGGGCCAACCCCAACCAAATATGTCCTTAGCTAATCAAACAGTGTTGTTGAAAAATAATTGTATTTTTTTTTATAGCGATTAATGATTGTAGTAGTTTTAGAGGTTTTGTTTCCATTTATGTAATAAGTTTAATGAACTCTACATAGTTAAAGATGTTATTTTATATCTCTCCATGCTTGATGTATTCCAACGTTTATGATCTGCATACGTGACTGAGGATTGCTCGCTAATCTTTCCATTAATGAATGGTCGTTATTGGAAATTGTTTGTAGTTCAGTTGCTAGAATATTTTGTAATCCACGTCAGTGACTAGGGATCGATTCTCACCAACCTTATCTCGGTCAACAATTGTACAAAAAAAAAAAATATAAGCCTAATAATCAATCAATAAACAATTGTTTATTTTAGATTTCAATACCTTATATCAATATATTTAATATGAATATCAAATTAAATTATAAAAAGAAGATTATTTTTTTATCTGTAGTAAGTAAAAATGAATTAATTAAAATAAAAAAGTTATTTATGCGTTTAACATGTTAGAAAAATTCTTTCAAAAAAATTAGAGATAGAAACATAAAAGGAAGAGGGAGTGTTGTAAAATCTAAAGATTTTCTCATCCCTTTTGTTTGTTTTTCTTTATGAAAAAATACAAATGTCTCTTTTATCTCTTGTCCTCTCTCTCTTCTCTATAGATATAATACGAGAACTGCACTATTTTTAATAAGTGTATTTTTTCGGACAAGAAATTATAGATATTAAAAATAGAATTATATTGAAAGTTTAAAATTTTGAATATTCTAATCACCTACTTCCTCCGGCCCGTCTAATTTGTTAATCTTGGTCGGGCACAAAAACTAAGGAAAAATAAATTTTGTGGAATCTTTGACTTTTTCAAAGGTGGAGATTAAGAGTGGGGATTTTGAAGGTGGAGATTGTGAGAGAATTTATCATTTATGGGCTAGGACAATTAAGTTGACCAATTAAGCCGGGACGGAGGGAGTAATATATAAGCACCTGATGTGGGATTCAAAAGATTTACGTGAATTTATTTTTTCTTTAATTTATTTAGCGAAATATATATAACTACCCACTTACGCATGAAATTAGGAGTCTATTACAAGTAAAATTAGGAAATATTATCATCTATCATTAATTACATGTTCTTCAAAGATTTTTATAATATATCTGCAATCCATTTCAATTATTATTATATGTATAATGAATACTCTTTAATCGGTCCTTGAATTAATAGGTTGCCTAAGATGAAGTTGGACAGTTTAAGTGACAAAACATCTACTACCTAGATTTTTTATCCTGAATTCGAGTCATCGTGAAAGGATGGGAGAGAAAAAAACTAATAGGCTTTGCCTGAAATTATGATTTAGAAATCATTTGGATCTCAAATTTGCGATAAATATGCTTTTTTTTTTTTTTTAATATTTTTCCTTGTTTTCTTTTATTAAAAACGTCAATTACTAATTTTTTGTTTCAATGCATTTTCGATTTGACTTTCAGAATATTTTCGAGTTCCAAGCACACGACGCATAGTGGCGAGTATTATTATTGGAAAGCCTAAAAAATTGTAAACCTTTTTATGTCTGAGTTGTAAAAAGTTTCTTAAAAATTTATGAAAATTTCAAGCAGTTATTAAAAATGTTAAATCACTTAAAATTTAATTTAGAATTTTAAAATTAGCTCAGAAATAATTTTGCAGATTCATTTTTAACAAAATTAGTTCCAAACTGAATAACAAGATTTTAATTATGAATACCTTCTATTTAGAAGAAAAATAACACATATTCTTAACGCCGTAAAATGTCGACCCACAGTCCCTATGCCCAAAATCTTAGCCCTTATTTCAAACCCTTCTCCTTCATCGCGTCTCTCTGGCAATAAAGTAAAACCCTGAAACGATGTTCAAAGGTTCTCTATTCGGTCCCTCAATTCGGGCCGGGCTATACCGGCATACATCTCGGATCTATGGATCTAGGTCCGTACATCAACTCCGCGCGCCTGCGCAAGTCGCTGGTGCGTTCTGCTGTTAAATTCTGTTCTTACTTGATTTCCCGTTGTTCTTTGTTCCATTTCTGTTGATTATTAGTTTATAAACTGCGTGCTTGAGTTTATATCGTAAATTATTTCCACATTCTTCCGGTTACTGGTGGAATGCTGTTTCGTGTACTGGAATTACTCTTTTATTTTTATTTTTTGTTATTTGATTATCTCTGCTGTGAATTGTCAAGCATTTATGCTAAAAAAGAAAATTCTGTATGTACATTTATTGGTCTCAAATGAGTAATTGATATTTCAGTTGCATAATTTGTTCATAAATCGGCAAAATGAAAAATTACATTTGAGCAGAGGGAAGGAAGCTCCATTAGTAAATGGACTAACTAGCAGTTAGTGCCTCTGTGCTTTGTATTTACAGGATCTTTTGACTTCAAAGTCCTCCATCGATGAATATCGTTTCTGCTGCTATGTATGAAACCTCACATATAGTAGCTATAATTGTTCAGCTTTAGAGAATAATAGCTTCTTTCGGTATCTGGGTTGTTTTGTGCTGCTGCGTAGCTTTATAACGGCCTTATGTATTTTTAATTTTCTTTTCATAAAATGTACTTCAGGCTTAGTTAAGAATCCCCAAGTTGAGACATGTCTTGGTTCGTCCATATACCGAAATATGGGCATGAAATTTGGTTCGGCCAGAGTCGCGGAGAATATCTCCTTGCCAGCTTCATTGAGTTTCAGACGTTTCATACATTCTGGAGAACCAAGAGAAGTCGAGGAAGGAAGGGCTCCTGGACCTGTGGACCCTCTTCAGGGGTTACACGGGGAAACACGAAATGATATAAATGGACAATCTCCATCTAACAAGCCACAGGCTGAAGCAGGAGGAACTACTATGGATTATTTTCGGGAAATACGGCAGGGATTGGTAAATGACGCAAATAAACGTCCTGCTCCACTTTTTGGTGGAGCGAGGACTCCTAGGTCTATGGACTATGTCCAGGGACTATTCAGTGAGGAAAGAGGAAATGTCTTAAGTGGAGGAGGTCCACTTTATCAGCCACGGGGCAGTGACGCAGGAAGGAATCTTAGACCTACGAATGCATTGAGTGGACAAAATAACCTCCCTTATCAAGTTGAGACGAATGCTGATATTGTCCACATAAAGCTGGCCCGTAATAATTCTTATGTCACATTGACAGATTCGAAAGGGAACAAAAAGGCTGGAATTACTGCTGCAATGGCAGCTGGGAAAGGCGAGAAGCCTGGGCGATATTCGGCTGAGGCAGCTGCAGAGCATATAGGGCGTCGGGCTAGGGAGATGAGAATACGATCGGTTGTGGTGAAAGTGAGCGGATGTACCTTTTTCAAGAAGAAGAAGGACGCAATTCTGGCCTTCAAGGATGGGTATTCTAGTTCGCGGGGGGAGGTGAATCCGGTTGTGTACATTGAGGACACAACCCGTAAACCGCATAACGGCTGCCGTCTACCAAAGAAGCGCCGTATCTGAATTTCCACAAGCTGGTGGAATTTATATGTGCATTCCATGGAATGGGGATTGAGGCAAATCGTCCGAGTTGGGTTTGAAAGAATGTAACTTTTGTTGCAATTAAAAATAACATAGTAGCTCTAGAGTGAGTTTGGTAGATGGAAGAAAAAGAGGTTGATACTTTTTGATCCTCTGCATTAGATGTTAAGTTTTGTTATGTAAGTCTCTTCATGTAGTTCATCATCATCATCATCATCATCTTGGATATGGGGGAACAACATTTTAATGATGAAACATTGTTCGTTAAGAATCCCTTCTTAACTGTCTTACTGTATAACAATTTTTTTGCAGATTACTTTTCTTCGAAAGAAGCAGCATTCTTGTTTTTGTGCACTGTATTTTGGTCAGAAAATGCTTCTTAGTTGGTACCCCAACTGGACAATTCACCATTATTGTGGTGGACGAAGGGAGATTAATTGGGTCACCACCAAACGAATGGTAAATTATCTTAGTCGGGTATTACCCGACCTGACTGGGTAGGTAAGAATTAACATTTTATGAGATATATCTAGTGGCTACATTCAAGAAATTTTCAAGTAACAAAATACTATTTCCCATACACAAACAGTGGTCTTGGCTATGCTACTGTAAGTTAGGGAAAATGCATGTTTTTGTGACCTCTTGTCTGTTCTTTATGTAACATTGAGTGTTGTACCTGCATTTCCACTGCAAAATTCTGTCCATTAGAGCACTCACATTTTGATTTAATTTGACATGAAATGGGGCTAGGAATCCATTGGAAGGAGTGGGTAGGAATTGAATTAAAAGAGTTGGGGTGTTTTAATTGGACCTGCAGGGGTTGGGGGGAGGGGAGGGGGGGCAGCTGGGGGGGGGGGGGGTGCGCGGAGAGTGGGCAGCAGTCGCGGAAAGCAAGCAGCAGCAATGGCGCGTGGCCCGCACGCGCTCCAGAAGGGCGTGAGCGGTGGGGCCCGCACCATTATGGCCTGTCGGCCACCAGCCCAGAATTTTTCTTTTTTTTTTATTCAGTCTTTTTTTTTATTAATTTTGGAGTTGCATTTCGTGAATTGGGACATACACTACTGTTGCTAACGGCTCAATTCACTATTCCCGATCGTTGGCAAAATTTTTTAAAAATAATCTTCCCTATAAATACATGCAAAAATCTTCATTTCTTCACCAACATCTCTAATTTTCTCTTACTATTTCTTCACCAACATCTCTAATTTTCTCCTACTATTAGTGTGATACTTGTCAAAATATGTTATAACATTGTCATTGAGTGTTGTACCTCCATTTCAGTATTTCTTTAGATAGTCGATACTTCATCTGTTCATGTTTCAAAACAAATAATTTTCCAAAATAAAAGTCTTGAATGTCTCGTTTATTAGTTTAAGTATAAATTTCAAATTCTAATGATGGTTTCCAAAGATTATACCTTAATTAAATTGATCAAAATAAAAAATTGTAAGTTTTCAAACATGACCCGAGGAAATATTATGTTAGATATATTCCATTTGATGTATCACCTACAGGACCATACATCAGCAAACAAAGCTAATACCAACTAAAGAAACTGCCACTTGAAAGGCTTCCTAACGCTATTCCCAGGATAATATACGTAGAATTACACTAACCCTTAGGTGCAAACCTCATAAACTCGAAGATGACCTATTACATTATCTCTTCCCTAACAGCTTTGAACAGCAAATCAACAACTTGTTGATATGCTACTACTCAGATCAACGCTTCATTAACCCGCGTGGCAGGACGAAGATCTGGAAGATCCGGGCTCACCGAAAACCTAAGCCATCTCTTCCTCTCAGCAAGCTTGATACACGGTTGCAGTATCAAACCAAGCACGACAACAACGAGACTAATAACGGCAACCTTAAGCCTCGACAAAGCCAACACAACACACATCAAAAGTGTCGGAGGAATACACATTACAACAGCCCCAATCGTCCCCACTGGAATCTTGTAAGGCCGAGAAGCAGCGGGAGCCACAATCCTCAGCTTCACGAACGCGATCAACTCCAACATCATCCCGAAACAATACAAGAAATTCTCCGCCGCCACTATCTCCTGAAAGCTCAGCCACGAAAGAAGAAGAACTCCGCTAGCTGAAAACAGAATCCCCACTAGAGGAGTTCCATAGCGCGATCGCCTGGCGAAAAACTCAGGGAGCATCCCTCTTTCCGCCATTCCTAGAAGCTGGAAAGAATCACCGCTCATTTCCGCGACAAACATTCCCATGTTGGACACTGCAGCTGCCCCCTGAATCCACCACCGCAGCCAGACGCCGCCTATGATCACCGCTACGTCAGAGAAGTAACCATCGGTCCATAAATCACGGTGGAGAGGGATAGCTCCGGTTCCAGTGAGTAAAGGAAAGAAGTATCCTATAACAACGAGGATCAGAGCGTAGAACAGAGCTTTTGGTAGAGTCTTCTTTGGGTTTTCGACTTCTCCTGCTAGTGTACTTATTGAGTCCCAATAGTTGAGATTCCAAAACAGGGTGTTTAGATACAGATTCCAGTCTACATTGTGGATATCTGCAACTAACCACCTTTCAGGCTTCAATCTCGGGATTGAGACGAAGCCCATCACGACGAAAGGAAGGATCGAGAAAACACCGATGACAACCGCAACCCATCCTACTATGGTTAAGCCTCTGTAGTTCAAGAAAGTAAGAAAAATAGTCAAGCCCACAACAGCAGCAACTCTAGGCAAACCACTTTCTAATGCAGGGATTCCTGATTTCAGATAATCAAGAAACAGTACAGGGTAAAGGGCATTGTCAATGACTCCACTAAGCCACTTCATCCACCCTTGCTGGAACCCCCAGAACGGGCCCAATGCCGCAGAGACCCAGACGACATAACCGCCGTTTTCTGGAAACATTGTAGCCATTTCTGCTGTGATTAAGGCTTCTGGAACACTCCATATTAATGGGAATATCAAGAATCCGATGAGAGCAAGAAGCGGCCCGGCAGCTTTTACACTGTCTTCAACACCAAAGGGCCCTCCAGATACCTCGTAAAATATTAGGAAAATGAGGGGTAATAACGACAGTTTCTTGCGATGATTTGTTCTGCAAGGGGCTTCATTGATCCCTATATAGTCAGCAGTGTTGAGTACTCCCATTGCTATAGAAGTTTGCTGGCTCCCAGTTCCATTCAATTTCTGCATCCAATAGAAATGACAATAATTAGATCGTATGACGTTGTAGTAACAAACCATAACTGATAATCAATCTCAGACATTAATAGTAAACATCGTACTAACTAGTTTTTGGACGAATAATAGATGAAATCTCTCACGAATAGCTATAAACAGTTAATCATAATTGCAAAAGTAATCAGAATCTAGTAATGAAGTTCAATAACGAATTTGGTGCCAAATTAAGGAATGTGCATCGGTGAAAGTCAGAATATAAAATTTAAGTGGGATGATATGACAGCTTCACAAATCACAAGAGAAGTTACTTTGTCACAACGTTTCAGCATGCCTCCATGCATCAACCCACATGTAAACTTTAGGCTGTAGTACATTCTGATTTGTTTATCTTCTCTCTCTTCTTTCTTTTACTCCCTCCGTCCCAGTTAACTTATCCTACTTTCCATTTCGATTCGTCTCACTTAACTTGTCACACTCATAAATGGCAATTAAAGCAACAATCTCCACCCTCAAAATATCCATATTCAATCTTCACCTTTAAAAAAGTCAAAAATTCCACAAAATCTATTTTTTCTTAACTTTTGTGTCTGGTCAACTGTGACAAGTTAACCGAGGCGGAGGGAGTATTTTTTTTAAACGCAAAAATGAAAAGAAGAAAAGAAAAAAGCACAAATTGGGCCTGACGGCCCAAATTAATTGATCAGTCCAGACCGAGTTATGCTTGGGCAGCTTTCCTCTAAAGTCTTGAATTTATTTTGGTTCTAATTTCTCAGACATATAAGCCTGTAGATACTTGGACCTAGCATTGAAATTTTGATTGCTGGGTCTGGTAGAAAGTATATTGGTCTTTGCATTACGATGCATGGACGGATCTAAGAATTTGCTCTAAGAGGGGCGGATTTTTTTTCACTGTATTATAGAGTATTAGAATGAATTTTTATAGTCAAAGGGTACGAACTTTAAAAAACTAAAGTCTTTTCTTTTTTAGAAATTCAAGAGGAGCGACCGCGACTAAATCATCCCTGTTGTGTATTATTCGGCTCATATTTCTAAAATTATTCAACTTTTAATTACCCTAATTTGCTAGCATGAATGAGCTGAAAGGTCTAATTAAATACTTCCACTAAAATATTAATAGCCTATTTAATGGTACGGATCAGGTATACAAGTTGTAATTACGAGAGGTATAAGTTGAAAAATGTCCCAAAAATTCATAATTTACAAGGTGGAAAAAAATGAAAACTATCGATTATGGGTGCATTTGTGCATTTATGATCGCTTTTATTAGCAGTATTTTCTACAGTAGCTGCACATCATAGTAACCCCAATACATAGACAAAACCAAAAGTACTTCTAATCTTAGTTACACAGTTACTCATCACTATCGATTAGGGTGCATTTGTGATCGCTTTTACTTTAAAAAAAAATAATTAAATTTATAAGTGATGAAAAAGTTACTTTTAACAAAGAACAACAGTAATTGTACTTAAAAAGTGGTTATACAAAATATAGAAGTTACATTATTTAAATAAAAAATTTAAACAGAAGTGTTCTTAAGCAATGACAAACACTATCTAAGAAAAAGGATTATGAACGTGATCGTTTCTGTTAATTTCTGTTCGTTTTTTTCTTTTCTGAGCAATGTTTTAAACCGATTAAAGTATTTGACGTTTAATATTGACCTTTTATCTACATAAAAATCTAAAAAGCACATATATGATATATATATATATATATATACTCTCTTCGTTTCAAAATAAGTGACATTTTAAAATGAAAGAGAAAAATTAAGAATTACAAATCTTGACAGATATATCCCTCAACTAATCTTCTTTCTTTCATCTAAAATCACGTTCCAATAATTATATTTCCTCTTTCCCTTTATATTTGCGGGTTATACTCCTTTAATTTCTCCCTTTATACTGGTAACTTAAAAGATATTAAAAGATATTTTACAATAGTTATAAGGTTAAAAAATAGTGAAAAATATTTAAAACGACACTTAATTTAAAAAATCATCCATAATTTAAAACGTCACTTATTTTGAAACGGATAGAGTAATATATAAAGTTAGAAGCAATAAATATTTGCATTTAAAAATATTTTTATTGAAATTAAGTACGCTATAATAATGTGAGTTGATACACGCTGTACTTTTTTGACCCCAAAAAGCTGAACACGATATCCAATAATGTCAAACCCCACGAATTATCCGCGCGTGGCTAAAGATAATATTATTCACAATCACTCCGCATGTCCACGTGATCTTCACCCCTAAAAGACGAATCTACCCCTTATTTAGCTAACTTAAACCCTACGTAACTTTAATCATGTCCCCTTTCAGATTAATGCATTGGGAATTTTCCATGGGCATGAGTGTGCGCGCCATTATACACTCCCTTTCTACTTTAATCGGGCACGAAAGTTTAAAAAATTTTTTTTATAGAATTATTTACTTGTTTAAAAATAGAAATTGAGGATGAAGATTGTGAGAGAAATTTGTCATTTATAGGCTGATAAGTTAAGTTTGAACAAACCAAGAAAAAAAGTAGGAAAATTAGAGCGGAATTGAGGGAGTACTAATTTCTCCGAGTTGAATCCTCTGTTTTACTTTTACAGGATTCGAGCCTATCAATGCTCTGCTCTAAAATTAAACTTTTCGATATAAATCAGGAGCTCTTAATTCCTCTGTTTTACTTTTACAGGATTCGAGCCTATTAATGCTCTGCTCTAAAATTAAATTTTTCGATATAAATTAGGATCTCTTAATACATGAATTATAAATCTTAAATTATGAACCGTGAACCCTGTCCTAAAAAATCGAAACTTGTACTAAACATGAAACCTAAACATAAATCATAAATCACGATTCATAAAATCACAAAACCACAACCTAAACATAAATCATAAATCACAAATCATAAACTCAAAAACCACAAAAAGCAATTATAATTTTTTTGGAATAATAACTAATCAATTTAGAATGGGACGCAGTAAGACACAGTGAAAAGTTAGGTAAAGGATCCTATGTAAATTTCTCCGGCTTAAAATTACGTCGTTATAGAAACTTTTACACAAATAAAGAAATTTCAGAAATTAACTATGTCCTCTTATTTAAATTTATTATATTGTCTTTTTTCTATCTTATTAATAATGTTGTTTTCGTTTCGAAGAGTTATTTATAATATGATGAACAACAATTATCTTAAAAATAAATTTATATTAGAATTACAATTATTTTAGTAGAAGAAGAACACTAACAAAGAAATGGGACCACAAGGAAACAGTGGAACACTTGTGTAAAATATTGAAGCATAATCATGTTAATCATTGGAAATATCCCACGACCATATGTGGGTGAAACTATATATTAAAAAAGAAAAGTGAACACTTGTATAAAACTTAGGAGGCATAATCATATAACTAATTAATTTTAATATTAAAAGGTTGTAACATCCACAACTTGCAACAGTGGAAACTTCTAATAATCATGGTTCAATAAAGGACGCTGAACCTCTACTTACGTGTGTCTGCTGTAAAATACTCCATCCATCCCACGGGAGTTTGCACGTTTGATCGGACACAAATATTAAAAAAAATTATTTTTTATTTTTTTGGTTGATTTTTTCGAAGGTGAAGATTGGGGGTGGAGATTGTGAGAGAATTTTTTCTTTTAAAAATGTACAAATTAGTGTAGAACGTATCAATAAAAAAAATGTGCAAATTTAGATGGGACATATGTAGTACTGTTAATAGTGTTACTATTATTATATAATAATACAGAAAATATATACGAAACATTTTGGAACAAAAAAAATCTTCTACTCCACCTATTTATCTTCTTATTATTTTGGATTCCTGACATATATTTATAATCTGAAAATATCACCATATTCTCTAATACTCCTTCCATCCCACTTAATTTTGGGAGGCTGATCGGACACGAATGTTAAGTAAAAATTGATTTTATTTTTAAGTTGACTTTATCAAAGGTGTAGATTGATGGTGGAGATTTTGAGGATGAAGATTGTGAGAAAATTTTCCTTTTTAAGGGTGTGCAAAGTTAAGTAGGACTTACGAAAAAGACAAGTGTACAAATTTAAATGGGACGGTGGTAGTATTAAGTAAAAATGTCAATAAAAATAAATTAGAACTATAAAATAAAATAGACTATGAAATTAAAAAAACTTTGGAAGTCCATTTACGAGCCCCACAAATATCATTTGAGGCCATGCATGCTAGTGAAAAGATAGAACTTAGACTTTTTGTCCCTCGCTACAAACTGAAGTGGGGAAATTTTATTTAAAAAGTAAGGAAAATCTTTTCTATTACTTTAATTATTTTAAACTAATTTTACGTAAAATACTTTTTTTATTCTTAATAAATTAGACAAAATACTTAAGTTAGTGACTATGAGTCACAATATTTTCGTGTAAACTTGCATGCGATTGAATTTTTCGTGTAAATTTTTTTTTGTCGTGTAAGCATTTTAATGTAAGTTTTTTTGTTTTCGTTATTATTTTTTGTCTTGTAAACACTTTTGTGTAAGTTCAATTCCACTTGTGTAAGCTAAAGTCAATTCGTGCAAGTTAAGCTTACACGAAATGGATAAGAATAATAGAGAAATCTAAGCTGAGTTGTCGAGGAGAAACAAGGCGAGAGTTTCACACACAAACACGCACTAAGTTACCAATTTCTTGTAACTTCTGCTACTTTCCTTGTACATCAATTCTGGTTCTGATTTACTAATTTAAGAAACTTCTCCAATCAACGGAGAAAACAAGAAAACCGAGAAAAATCATGACTAAGCTCGTGGATACGAAAATTCTCGTTTAACAATTCCCATAAGTAAAGTCCATTCTGAATATTTTCTCTAATTTTATTTTATAGGCAATAATCCTATAAGTTAACTCGAAATATTACACAAATTCAACCCACAATAATTCAACAACATTAGTGACTGCCCAGCACAATAGAGCAATGGTAGATTGTCCAAATATGGCACAAATCAAATTCTATACTATTCAAGTAGGTACTATCTATTTGAATTCGTATATATGAAGATTTAAAAATATTAGATTTTTAATCTCCATATACATGACTAAGTGTTGAGGAAAGTGAGTCGTGTAAAATTAACCTTCATACACACGCTACGTGAGTAGGGTGCACTCTACTGAATTTACGACACATAACACTTGAAGAAAAATCAACGGTCAACTTTCTACAGCTTTTGCAAGATATATATGCCACATGCCAAACAGTAACAGAGTGCAGATACTGCTATGAAGTATAAATTTCCCAGCCTACTGATACGTACTAGGCACAAATACATATATATATATATACACACATGTGCGTTTGTGAGAGAGAGCGTGAGTGTACCTGGTGTTGAGTATTGAGAGAGGACGGCGTTTTAGAATCAGCAGCTGATGCTTCTACTGTACGATTACCATCGCCAACAGGTAAACAATCAGACGCCTTTTGGAGAGTCGACATATTCAATTCGCCGCCTGAACCGGCGGACGGTTTCTCTCCGGTGTCGGCGGCGGCCGCCATTGGTGAAGTAATTAGATCCAAATCAGAACAGGATGAGCAGAACGGCGAGACTGAGTGAGACGTGATAATTGTATTGAGATAGAGAGAAACGTATCGGATATTTAAATAGAGGAAGGCATTGTATTTGTACTTGATTGCTTATGAATACTTTAATAATGGCGGAAAATAACAGATTTAGATGGAGAGGAAGAGAGAGAAAGGGGGCCGGGAGATAAGAGGAGGGGCGGGCGGATGGCGTGGGGTGTGGGGACGTTGAGATATGAAATTTTGAGAAAGAGATGTTTGGTAGTTTATGAGCATCACTTTCTTCTCTCATTTTCTCAAACCAAATATAGAAATTGCTTTTATTGCAACCAAAATAAACAAAGATCTATATAGATATTGATGTATAGAAAATTGGAAATTGCTTTCTTTCTCATGAAAACCCAAATAATGGCGGGAATAGAGGAGAGAGAATGAACCGGGTAGTCGGTGAAAATTCATGAGATCACCTGTTACACTTTGATGTTACATTTTGTGTTTTTACTTATTCACTAACCGCTACGTGTATGGTATGATGTCACAAATTAACATGTGTCACCTAATGAATTGAGTGTAACAGAAAATTCGAATTGCGGTGAAAATGAAAAAATTGCATTCAGATTTTCCGAATATATGCTGGATCTTTTGCTACACAATCTTTAATACACGAGATGCGTTTTTTAGTGACATCACGCAATACATATGTCGTGGGTAAATGAAATACAACTAAAGTGAAACATAAGATGAAACGTATAAATGAAACAGGGGGAATAATTGGAACATCCCTTATCCATTATATACTAAAAGAGAAATCATATGACAAGTGACATTCTCTGCGTCATTTTGGCAAGTGTCATTCTATCAAAGTTCTAGGAATATAAAATAAATTAAAATATTTCAATATTTATGATTTTTTTTTTCTTCTGAACAAGGTTGATATAATTATTATAATTAATGACACATATTTCTCGCTTCTGCATATTTGGGATTTGATATTTAATTTATTTTTATTTTTCCCAGATAAGTCTTTAAATAATTTCAAATAATTACAATTATAGTTCTCGATAGTGTTTGCTTTCAAATTTTGATATATAAGCATTCCAATAATTTACAAAAGTTATGAAAATAAAATATCATAGGAGAAGTGAATTTAAAATTCTGATATATCAACAGGATTATTAAAAGTCATATATAATTTTTTTGTTGTCTGTCATTTTCTTAGTTGATTTTGTTTTATAATATTTGAATAACCCTAATTGATATTATATACTATTCATAATAAAACTAATTTTCAATTATTATAATATTAGTTAATTTAAATTCCTATTTTTGCTAAAAGCTTCTACATAAAATTATCTTCATTTTCTTAGCTCTTTTTCATTTTCTTTATTTATTGACTATAACCGTTAGATCTTCTTTAATTATAGTATACTAAAACAAATAACATAAATATTACTGACTATAATTTTTAAATATCTTTATAATATATTTAAAAATAACAAAAAGTTATTAAGAGTGAAAAGTATATTTATACATCTAAATCATTTTATAAAAATAAATAACCCTCGAAATTTTTTCGCAACTACTTTACTAGTGTATGATAAAATTTACAAAATTTCACCGACATTCGGTCAATTATCTACCTCTAAAAATGGAACACATAAACATATCAACTTTTAATTTTTAAATTTATTTCAGCCAATTTCGAGCTTCAATTATTGACATGAAGTTCAAAATTCAACTGATTATTCTGTTGTAATGTATTATGTAAGGTCCTACCACTATAAGAAGATTTTATATTAAAGATAGAAATTAGTAATGCATAATATCGATCACTAATAAAAACGAATAAAATACCCGTGGAAAGTGGAAAAACATCACTTTTTCGACTAAATAGCAACCGAATATTAGAGATGAGCATAACCCGTCTCTCTTCTAATTTCATAATGCAGATCGAAATTCCGTCAATAAATTAGAGACTAAATAAACCGATCTCTAAATTTTAGAGATGAGCATTATAGAGACCAACCATTCGTTTCAAATCCGCCACCATTTTAATTTAAAAACAATATTATGTGATTAGAAACAAATTTTTTCGTCTCTGATTTAATTTTTCTTGTAGTGCACGACCAAGTTATCACAATCTCATCGCAAAAATAATTCATGCATCAAATTGTAATATAAAAAATATTCATGTATTTTTCTTATATTGTTTAAAAAGATATAATTAAATTAAAAAAATAGATAAAATTATACACTTTTTTGCGTTACCTTTAAAATTAAATATAAAAGATATTCTCAGAAAAATATAATATTAAAATATTGCAGAAAACATATAGAATTGTCAATCAAACATATTGGTTTTTTTTTTTATATATATAATATCGATCTTACCTCGTTGAATTATACTAAAACTGAATACGCACCATTAAACTAGTACGTAGGCATAACATTTTTTAAGAAAATTAAATATTTGATTCTATATCAATTCATTCAATTTAATAATGTGTAATTTATTTGGACACTACCCAATAAAATATTATATATATATATATATATATATATATATATATATATATGATATGATATGGCACGATAGGGAGAGATAATTAATTAGCCCCGTAAGAGTATATGTTACATTTAGTGTTACATTTCGTGTTTTATCACATTCATAAATCGACACGTGTATAGTATGAGGTCACAAATTTATATGTGTCACTTAGTGAATTTAGTGTAACAGAGGATAAAATATCTATTGCAACAAAGAATTCGGATTGGGGATTAGCCTCGATAGACTGATAACTAATAGGATTACGGTTTTCGAATCTGACCAACCCTAAGATAAAATATAGAATATAGGAGCAAATAATATTATGATATGATAGGGACGTATTACCAATACAGGGAATGGAAAAATTCCATACGCAAGGATGCAAATGCAAGCTCCATTTCCTGTTCAATTGCGCACATGATCCTCATCCACATGAGAGGGTGCAGCCTCACGTGACTTCATACATTATTAATATTATTATAGGATTATGGAAAAAAATTACTGTAGCCAGGTAGAGAGTTGAAAATTCTTTTCTGTCACTTTGCCTTTTAAATTAAAAAAATATTCACTTTTCGATTATAATGTCCATTATACCTTTCATTTAATTTATTCTCACCCTCACCCTCATTCTTACCCACTTCGGACATGATACACGACATATATGATGCACGACAGGCATGATACACGACAACAGAACATGATACATGACATGCCGTATATCATACAGGACATGATACACGACATATATGATATACGACAACTAGACATGTCGTGTATCATACATGACATGATATACGACAAACATGATACATGACAAACATGATGCACGACAACAGGACATGATACACAACAACATGACATGATACACGACAGACAAGATACACGACAACATGACATGATACACAACAGTCATGTCGTGTATCATGTCCTGTTGTCGTGTATCATGTCTAGTAATTCTTATGTCACAGCTAATTGAGAATAACACCACCCAATAAAAAGTAAGGTAAAAAACGATAATGTGGGTACTTTTGCAGTTTATAAGTTAAAGTAACAGAAAACATATTTCGTACTTTTTACTTGGGCATGCGACTCCATTACCACTATTATTATTATCTATCAATTTAGCTACTCGGATGAAGACTTGTGACCTAACCAATTAATCCGTTAATTTTATTTGGGTTGGGTTCGACCTATTAATTTCCGATCAAAATTTATTTAGGACCAACTATAATCCTTTATATTCGGGTTCACTTGGTATCTAATTAGTCAGGTCGTCTTGTAAATTAGCACCCTACCTATAATCATTTAAATTCATTCAGAATTATATATCTGAATTTTGTAGCCTAATGCCATTAATTATCTCACTCTTTTTAAGAATGAGGAGTTGTATAACAATTATTTTGTGAAAGTTAGAGGATCAATTCCACTTCCTCGATGGCCCACTCAAATAATAGAAAAATGCATTCACGATAAAATAAAAATACGAGACATCTTACTTAATACTCTCCTCGTTTCATAAAAAAATGTCATTTAGTTATTTTTGGAGAAATTAAGGATTGATATTTAATTGATATGTTTTGTGAAATAAGGAAATAATCAACTAAATTAAGTAGGTTGTTTAAGATAATATTGGAAAACTTGTAGTTTTTTTGGTAAATTGACATTTATTGTGAAATTTTTCAGAATGTCTAAAATGACATTCTTTATGAAACTGAGGGAGTAGTAAAATAGAACCATCTATAAATTAAAAAAAAAATGTATATTTTCCCACACATTTATCTTTCTAATTTGGGAAATAATATTTTTTTCTTTTATCTACTATTATAGCTTTTGGTAAGGATTTCTAGCGTGTGAGCCTACTATTTTTTACGACCGTAATTAAGGAAAGTAATTATTTGAAAATGTGATTTTAAGTAACATAATTATTATATCTTGTGTCATTAAATTTTGTTGAAACATAACTAATTCATTCAAATAACCTCTATGATTAGCTTAAATTTTAGATTTACTATTAAATAAAATGGTAGATCAATAATTAATCTATGAAATTCTGTCTATATTTGGAATATGTGCATATCAAAATAAAAAGTTTGAGCCAAATTAATTAAGGTAAACACATTATTCTATAAAAAATATATTTCAGTTATTTATTGTTTGACCGAGGAACATATTATTTTAGTAATAAAAATAAAATATTAATAAGGTAACGTAAATCAAATAATCACGATTTTCTTTGGAGTAGTTTCATGCATAATTAATTTCTTTAAAAAATAAATATAATAATGTAAATAAATAATGGCAATTTTCTTGGGACTAATTTCGAGCATCATTAATTTCTTTACACATTTATTATTTACACATAGAGGGACTAAATCAACACACTAGGGTTTGTGCGAGAATGTCAGATGCAATTTCAAAAGAGGACTGTGAAATGGTTTAATTGTCAGTAACTTCTGGTTTAATGCCCACAATGATTGAAGCGAGAATTTATAGGTGTGAGAAAGATGGACATGTTGTTGTCAAATGCCCTAATTTTAATTGTTGAACTTAGCTATATGAATTGGTCGGTTGGTTGTATTTAAGGGTGGTTCGGTACGGTATACAATATCAAAACGCACACACCGTTATCATACCAAAAATTTCGGTACGCTAAAAATCCATACCATTACTGTACCACACCGAAAATGCAGTACAGTATCGATAAATACGATTACTATACCGAATTTTGTATTGGTATTGAGATTTTAAGGGTAGAGATTTTAAGAAAAATTTCTCTTTGTACAAATTATCTTGAAATATCTCAAAAAAAAATATGCTAATTATCTCTGGATGGAGAGAATACATGGATACTCTGAAATAAATAATAAACAACTGTAAGAAAATCTAAAATGAGGAACTGTCAGTTGAATGATTAATTCATCAACACCCAATTAAGAATAAATAAAATAAAATAATTAAAATAAAGAAGGGGCTCATCAGGTTTACAGGAAAGTTGATGGAGACAAATATGAAACGTCGACGTTGACCGAGACTGGATTTGGGATTAAGGGCTCTTCTTATCTTTTTATGATGTATGTACCAAACATAATACTTCCTCCGTTTCGAATAAATTTACACATTTTTCGTTTTCGTTCGTTTTAAGTAAATTTATACATTTTTTAATAAGAAAAAATATAACACAATCTTTACCCTTAAACCATCTTTGAAAAGTTAACAAAATTTCAAAAATCGATTTTTCTTAATATGTGTATCCACTTGTCTGTACAAGTTCATCTGTACGAAGGGGGTATAATAATATTACATAATATTGAAATAAACGATGAGAAAAGACAAACATAAAATTGATGCATTACTTAGATATGATAGTTAGATAATAAGACCCAAGGATCTAGTATCAATTATCAAATATAACTAATCACCTTAAGCATCAATAGTATTATTTTCCTAACACAAAATCATTCCTATAATCACAAATGCTTGACTTGCCGTTAAAATATTCTAAAAGGCGATGCGTATTAGTTGCGCGACAAACTGAAGTCTACGCCTAGTTGAATTTTAAACAGGGTTAAGCGAGTTAGAAGGGATTATGTGGAGAGAAGTAGTGATAAAACATAGATATCCAATGTAATTTATTGTATAAACAGACTCTAGTCGAAGTTAAACGAGAATTTATTGCTCGAGTCTACTTTGTAGTTGAGTATATTTTGTCCACTTCGATATAATACTTGAATATTATTTGAATATATAGAAAATCAGATTCAGCTTTGACAAAAAAAAAAAAAAAAAAGGTGTTGGTGGAAGTTTTTCCAAAGTAAAAGGAAAAGTGGATGAAAGATGTAGAGGTGAGCACGCTTATGTTGAATTCAATTATAGTCGACCACCATCAAAGACAATCATACCTTACGGTTTCAAAAGCCCTCAATTTTGTGCTTAAACATAATAAAAGTACCCTTCGGTATCAATATCATCTTCTCTTTATCGATCCGATTCAATATTTTAGTAACTTGTACAATAAAAATCTTGGTTCGAAACATTATTTAACTCGACAAACACGACAAGATGGATCAAAAATACGATGGACTGATTCGATAATCTTACTATATTATAGGAGTAGATTGAATTGGACTGACTGATTTTAGACCCGGTTAAATTTTAGTCCAACTCATTAGCCCGAAGAGCTAGGCCCAACCAGACCAGACCGTCCAAATTATATCAGCACGGTGTGAACAGAAAACTTTTAGACGCGAGAATGTTTTAAAGAGGCCAGGCTAGTCAATTAGGAGACTTTTATTATATAAATAAAGTGCTTTTATCCAATGTTATATTAATTGAAGGAGGTTGAGGTAGCCAAACGGTTCGGAAAATGAAAATTTGAACCAGCACCGAATTGGCGGTTAATCTTTCACTGAGTCTTAGGAGGTGTTTGCAATCTCAATTGGAGATACAAAATTGTTTTTGAGAAGCACTTTCAAGTTGAGGGAGTATTTGCAATACTATGGGAGGTATTTGCAAATGATTTTGCTTTTAGAGAAGTGATTTGAATTGATTTTTGTAGAAAAATCATAATTTGATGGTGTTTGGAAATAAAGTGATTTTAAAGCCAAAAGCTGGTAAAAGCTGAGTGATAGCAGCTTCTCAGAAGCAGATTTTAAGTGATTCTGACAATCAATTTAAGAGGGTGTTTGCAAACCCAATTGCAACACAAAAATCACTTTTGAAAAGTAATTTTAATTGAATGAGTGTTTGCAATATCATATTAGGGGTCTCAAATCACTTCTCAAAAGTGCTTTTGAGAATCCCCAATATCATAGATTTTGGTAGCTTTTAGCTTTTTACAAATAAATTAAACTATTTGTTTATTTATTTATTATTTTTTATTTGTTTAGAATCACTTTTTCTTCCAAACACTACCAAATTCTACCTTTTTCACAAAATCAATTAAAATCACTTATTTAAAAGCACTATTGTTTGCAAACACCCCCTAAGAGTTTCTGAACACTCTAAAATCACTTTTGGATTGCCAAAAGTGATTTTAGGTTAAGTTTGTGTTTGCAAACACCCCTTATATATTAGAGATGTCAAATTACTTTTTAGAAGCACTTAAAGTTGATTCTCTCAGAAGCTATTAACACTCAGTTTCTATAAGCTTTTAACTTTAACATTATTTAATTTCCAAACACTATCAAATTCTAACTTTTTCACAAAATCAATTCAAATCACTTTTTTAAAAGCACAATTATTTGCAAACACGCCTCTGAGTTCCAAACTGTAACTAAAAATCTCACTTTAGCTGTTCAACTGCCGTTTTAAATGTTTAATTCATTTTGTCGCGTGTATGGCCATAATGAAATGACTGTCTGAAATGGATGGCCACAACTATTACAATGTGAACCTGCCGTCCAAATCCAAATAGTACCCAATGATTTTAGTCCGCCTGTGTCAACGGTAAAAAAATTGCTATGCTTATAATAAGCTCTTTCATGTAATCGTTTTCTCCGATCCCGACATGACGAAGTTGGATAATTCAAGTGGCAGAGCATTTACTATCTAAGTCTTTGATCCTGGGTTTGAGTCATCTTGGAGGGAGGGAAGGATTTTTTCTTTGTTCTTAGATTATGAGAATTTTTTTTTTCTTCGATCCCGACACAATGCTGATATGCTAAATTAATATATTTTGCCTAATTATCAAAAAAAAAAAATTAATATATTTTGCCTACAAAGATTATTCACAATGTTGTTTTTCTGATGGCATTCATATAGGATAGACAACCTCCCTCATTCTGATTCTATAAATAAAACCTTTATAATTTCTAAGATATCAAAATTTACAAGAATTAATACCCAATAAAAATTACAAGAATATGTATACTCCTGTTTCAAAATGAGATAATTAATGTCTTATTTAATTAGTTCGAGTAAAAAACTAATTGAACCTTCAAATTTCACGAAAAAAGTTTGTGTTTAAATGAATCAAGTTAACAAATAAAATAAGTTGTTTAATGTGAGTGAATTTTGTACTTAACTGGAAATATTGCAAACAAGAAAAGTAGCTGTAGACCCGTGTCGGTGGGATTATCCCCTTATAGCGGTTCAGAAAAATAAACTTTGAATTATGCGGGACAAATAGTCCAAATCCCATTCAATTTGTCAAAGTAAACTGTCCCGTTATGGACAAGAAACATTAGATTTTGCGACAACATGTACAAATTTGAGGCAATCAGCAAATACACCTTAGTTTACACACTTCTAACAACAAGAAGAAATACCAAATTCATTATATATGTACAATAAACACAAAATTACTGTTATTCTGGCAACATATAAACTTCTATTTCTGATGCTTCTTTTTTCTTGGCCTTCTCTTTCTCAAGCAAGTAAATTCTTTCGACCTCGGGAATCGCTGACACGATCGTCTGCAGCTTCAAGTTCATCTCTTCCATCTTCTCCATCAGTCTGTCATTCGTAAACATGCCAAGAAGCACGCTCTTGATCGTCGCCCAGCTTTCCATTAACGGTAACGCGATGATCACAGCTGAAGCAATTGTACCCCATGCTATAGCTATCACTGCCCAGAATGTGAAGTATCCCTTGTTGAATTGCCCTACATCCTCAAACACACTTATTTTAGTTTACTTGAACTGAAAATGACCAAAATGTCCTAATGAGTTTGAACTCGGAACGCACGTGTTTTAATTCTCTTCCACGTGTCACAAGACCTGCAGAAGTTCAAGACAGTCTCGCGACACGCACAGTAACTTCTGCAGGTCTTGGGACGTGTGTTATGGAGAGAACTAAAACTTACGTCTTTTTACATTTCAGAGTGAGCAAAAAGTTATACTTTAATGTTTTCTTTT
This sequence comes from Ajuga chamaepitys, assembly GCA_958295605.1. Classification (NCBI taxonomy): domain Eukaryota; kingdom Viridiplantae; phylum Streptophyta; class Magnoliopsida; order Lamiales; family Lamiaceae; genus Ajuga; species Ajuga chamaepitys. The sequence continues at coordinate 3,895,432 of OY282502.1, read as the reverse complement.
ACCTGCTGGGAGAGTAAGAATAGGCCAAAACACAACAATTATCAAAGTGAAACCAACACCCCATTTGATTATCCATCTCTTTGCTCCAATCAGCTTCTCTTCCCTGAACTCTTCAGCTGATAATTCACTCTTCTCTTTTTCAACCACAGTTATCTGTTTCGTCGTCTCCCAGTCGTAATTTTGAGGCCAAATAAAACTACACACAGCATGAACAGCACCACCAACAAGTATAGAAACCAAATTCCCTGCCAACATAGGCGCGTTTCTTCCAGTCGTGTCAAGATTCACACGCCCGTATTCCACTTTGGTCACTGTCAACCAAGTTATGATCCCCAGCAAACAACCACTGATTGTACCGAGAATTGCACCAGTTGCATTGGCCTTTCTCCAGAGAAGCATGAAGGCAATGGGCAGAACAGCCGACCCGATGAATACTCCCATTGCTAAGTACATCCAGCCGAGCGAAACTCCAGCTTTGTTTAGTATTACAGCTAAGATTCCCATGAAACAACCGAAGGCCAGTACAATGCTCCTCGACACTTTCAGGATTTGTTTACCTGTTGCGTCTGGATTGATGTATGTGCGGTAGATGTCGTATGTACATAATGAAGAAACCGCGATCAGTTCAGACGAACCGGCAGATGTTACAGCCCTGATCACCATTTAAGACTAAATTAAACTATATTTCATAATTACAGGACAAAGTTGAAAAAGTTGATGATAGGCTTACATAAAAAGCATGGTGAGCAGAAGAACGGATCCTCCTTTCCCCATGAGTGCAATAGCCGTAGCTGGAGGGACGAGTCCACGGCTAGCTTCACTTGCAGTTATCGGCAGATCAAGCGCCAATGCACCTATACCAAGCGATGTAGCTAAAGAAAACGGAACAGCAAACCATACTAATCCTCCCAATAAGTAGCCCTTATGTGTTGATGATGGCCTTGCAGCAATTGCACTCACCCAATATCCCTGTAATGATAACAGTTTGTAACTAGCTAGTAAAAATCGGAACCTAAGTTATCAGTATGGTGGAGACACATACATTGTCAACAAAAACTGTACCGAAATTCCCAACAATGTTGATGATGCCAAAGACAAGGCCTCCAGAACTCAGCATTGTGATATACGACCCTTTATAGTTGCCATTTACCGGACCACACGACTGGTCAGCGTGAGAAATCGGATCCATACAACTTCGGTTTTTACTAGCTACCTCAAGCAAGCGCTTGTAAACAATGTTTGGGCTACCGAGTTCGCTGCTTGCAACATAAACTAGGTATACAAAGATGACTAAAACCACATGTACTGCAACGAAACACAATGATTATTGTTGAGGAAAATCAAGATTTTCTTTTTGTAAAATGTTAGTTTGAAAGAGTTAAACATACCTATAACAGAATGTATGTAACTGGCTAAGAATGTGGCTTTTAGCCCTCCTGCTAGTGTGTACACTATAACACCAAGAGGTATGAGGAAACTTGCTGCGTAAATGTTGACGCCTGTGAGAGCATTGACAACTGCAGATCCGCCAAGGAGAAGCATAGCCGTGACAATAATGTTTGTCATGAAACAGAACGTTAGGAAGACGATATGAGCAGCAGTTCCCCATCTGAGAATACGAACAAAGTTTGATTCAATTAATTACTGAAATGTTCGTATTAGATGATGGTACCACGCTTTGCAACACACCTTGCTTTGACAATCTCACACACGGTGTGCGCGTGAGGAGCTTTTCGCTTGATCTCTATTGCCATTACCCCGAACAAGAGCACCTGTTGATCATGACCAAAGAGTAACATCAACAAAATGCAAATATTTAAAGAACATGGAAAAAAACACACAAAGTTAGACATGCCTGGATAGTTGCTCCACTTGCATACCAGAAAGGACCACTTATGCCGTATTGCCACGCGACATTGGAACTTTGCAAGATCGTAGCAGCCCAAGTCCACTGTAGAATTACAACCTCGAAACTTCATTAAACTGTCGAATTTTCGAGCCTAGTTCAAGAAAACTGGCATAAATCTCATATTACATTACCTGAGAAACTATGACACTGGCAATAAGCCCTGTCTTAACATTTCGACCCGCTGTATTGAACCATTCTGACGTGTGGCGCGAACCGACATATCTTTTCTCTAACCAAACCTATTCCAGAAAACATGATAAACTAGTTTAACTACCACAAAGAACATCAGAATCAGACTCAATATATATGTCTATCTTTCTCAAACTTTAGCAAGGATGGAATTAAGTGAATAACAGATTACCAGAAAAGATGTGAAGACAGCGAAAAACGCGCCGAATCCAAGAATGACAGAATATCCAACACCCTGATTGAGCACTGCTTTTCCTTCAAAGAAGCTGCTTTGCCTTACACAGCTGCCACCATCTTCATGGTAATACTTGGCCGAAAACGGGAACGGGGGGCAGTTTGTCAGAGAGGAAGCCATTGGAATCTGCTACACCTCCCACTCAACTGATTCTGGTCATATATGTTTGAAAATTTGTAGTAAGAAACAGAATAACCTATGAACAAGGAAGGCCACTTTCTAGTGACGGAATATACTATATAAATTAATAGGAATTAGCAAGTCAAACTATGCATCCAATTCAAGATCATTGGTATATAAGGAATCTATTGAGTGGCACTGATTGTTTTATCACTCACTTTCATTTGTTTAGTTTTCTACTAAGCCGAAAAAAGGACTTTGTGTTTGCATTCTTTTCTATTACATTGATTCCACAGTTAAGACAAAAACATTTACATCAACATTATGTATTGTGGCCCCTGTTTCAACATGTCCCTTCATCTATATGCAGTAATATGGTAGAGGGTGTTTGGAGAAATTTGCTAAAGAGTTTTGATATGCTGCACAACTACGATGGACATTTGCTGATGTGTTAATTATGTAGCATATTTAGAAAATTGTCACATAAGTAGGTGTTCACAAAATTGTTCACTGTAATTGTACGTAGTATCAATCCACCATGCCAAAATATCACATTTAACAAGTAAAACATTATTTTGCATGTGTTTGCAAAACCACTTAAAATCTAATTATGAGAAGATAGGTACTTGAGAAATTTGGTACCACACAACTTCAAAGAGATTCTATATCAAAATCATTTTATTTCAAACGCTACCTAACTATAATTTTTCTGTAAAATCAATTTAAATCACTTTCTCAATAATTACCCCCCACAACATGAAAGAGGGCTGTGGCGAAATTACAATCTAATTTTCTTATACAATTTTTTTTCGAAAGTATTAATTAATAGTATAAGCAATTTGCAAGATAAGTATTTAGTACTCCCTCCGTTCCAGCTAACTTTTCACAGTTGACCGGGTACGGAGGTTAAGAAAAAATAGATTTTGCTTTTTCTTTGACTTTTTTAATGGTGGAGATTGAGTGTGGAGATTTTGAGGATGGAGATTGTGTAAGAAATTTTATTTTTAAGGGTGTAAAAAATTAAGTGGGACGAACCAAAATGGAAAGTAGGAAAAGTTAGTTGGGACGGAGGGAGTATATTGTTTTGTGAGAATAATTGGAAGTGTGTGGTAATGGGGAGACTTTGGAATCAGTGGAACCAATGAGGTTAGGTTGAGTAGAGATGATAGCTGGTGATTCCTTTACTTTGGGATATTCCAAGTCAATGCTCTATACTTGATTCTCCAACAATATCTACAGATTAATGCCCAAAAAAAAGACAGAAAAAACAACTTGTTACTTTATTACCAGTATAAATTGTTGATAATAGTGATTGAAATATCCAATGACATCATGCATGAAATCGAAAGCTACAAGTTACAAGCCTTCAACTAAAGTGGTGTTGTATCTTGTATAATTGTATTTCAAATACTTTAAATTGTATGTAGTTCCCCTCGGGGATTAAGGCTATGTAGTTCGGAGTTCTCTAATTGTTCTTTTGGACATGTCATACTGAACATTAGAATCTTTTGTAGCTCATTCATTTGGGTTTTGGGTCACAGTGTCTCTTTTCATTTTCTCGAATTCGTCTAGAGACATTAACTAGTTGACTATGATCATTATAATTTTTCTTCCAAATTTTATTAATGATCTCTCGTTTCGAAAAAAAATTTAGCATAATGGGACCGTCTTATCAATTTATAATAAATATTAGGCTACATGAAAAAAATCCAAAAAATACAAGATTAAATATCATTTTAAAATAGAGAATATGTGAGAAATATACAATTCAGCCTTTCGTTACTTTCTTTCTCCCATTTTCATTTATGTTTGTTTTTCATAGGGAACAAATTGATCTGCTCTTTAAAAAGAAATCTTGAATTAGTTAAATATAGTATATATATAATATTAATGATCTTGTAATAATACCAAAAATAGTGAATTTGGAAAACCCAACAAAAAAACTACTCCCTCCGTCCCGGCTTAACTTTTCTACTTTGACCAGACACGAAGGTTAAGAAAAAATAGATTTTGTGGAATCTTTGACTTTTTTAAAGGTGAAAATTGAAGGTGGAAATTGTAAGAGAAATTTGACATTTGTGGGCTGAAAAGTTAAGTTGGGACAAATCTAAAAGTAAAGTAGGAAAGTTAGAGCGCAATGGAGATAGTACAATATAAGTAATTCAACATTTTCAATTGATCATATAAATCTTAGTCTTAGGTATTATAGGTCCAAGAAGTCTAATCTGATGAGCTTATAGTTCTACTAATCATAAACCGATCTAAAAATCTTACTCCCTCCGTCCCGACTTAACTTTTTTACTTTGATTGGGCACAGAGATTAAGAAAAAATAAATTTTATGAAATCTTTGACTCTTTAAAAGGTGAAAATTATGAGAGAAATTTATCATTTATGAACTGAAAAATTAAAGTTGGAACAAATCGAAAAGGTCATTCCGCCCATTTCTAATATTCAGACCTAAAGGACAGGTGGGACTAAAGTTCTAAGCCCATTTGTCGTAGTCCAAACCACAGGAATTAATTAATGTATTGTGGAAACGAGTGCAATGTTTAGTTAGGATTGTATTTAGATTAATGAAACGACTTATTTGCGGATGAATTTGAATTGAAAATTTTAGTTGTTTCTGTTTGGATTTATATGAATTTGAAATTACCACTTTTATATTAAAATACTATTTAAAAATAATTGAATCGATTGACGAATTCAAAATTGGTTATTTGATTTCACCTTTTTGCAGCTCAAATCCTTTTAACGGATAATATTGAAAACGTTCATTTTTATGGACCATTTCGGTAAATAATTTTAACTTAGAACTTGTTGGAGTTTGATTTATGAGAAGTTAAGTGTTGCGTAACTCCGTTTATATTTTAAGTGGTGATATACTTGATTTAGGTGAAATCAAGTTGTGTATTGACCTTCTCAAATTCAAATTGAGATGAATAAGAATCACATATAAGATATATATTAATAATAAGCAAAAACATTTGGAACGTTTAAGTTCAAACATATAACCAACTGTCCTTCATGATTTCGTAAGATAAAACCAACCCCATATTTTCCCCGATCATCATCAACCCCAACATCAACATCCAATCGTAACTCCCCGTTCCTAGGTGGCTCCTATCGGGCACCCATATTGGTATTCGTCGGCTTAATAGCCAACACAAGATTAGCCCGATTAAAGCTACTTCTCCACAAAATCCCAACTCGGCATCTTCCATGTTCCTCCCGGCTCATGACGCCATTTACGCCACATTGTCCACACATGCCAAATAGCAATCACATAACTCACAAACAAATCATCACCAAAAAGTGATCGAATTTGCATGCAACAATCCATAAAATTGAGAAACTTACAGTTCCTCAAAGTAACCCAAAATCAACTTCCCTTCCAAAAAAGCTTAACCATCTCACAAAAAAATAAGCAATGCATAGATATTCCAACCTCCCTCTTACACCCCAGACACGTCGACTCAATAGTACATGATGCACAACCAAATTAGGAGGAAGAGATAGAAATCATGAGTTACCTGCCATAAGAAGACCTTTACTTTCAAAGGAATGGAAAGAGCCCACATATATCACCACCAAGTTCACAAACAGGAAGACGATGAATTAGGCGGATTGAACACACCAACCGCTAATCGATAAGCCGAGCGCACCGAAAATTGACCTTTCTTATCATATTTCTAATACATCATATTCGACACCACATCATCCGTCAATGGTATATCCATAATTGCCTCCACCTCATAAGGCAAGAAAATCAAATACAATTTATCTTCATCCCACTAGCACCCCGCAGTAATAAATCCCGTCACCTTGATCCCTGAGAGAAAATGAGCCGATGTAATAGTACCTGATGCAAGCCTCGGTATCCACTGATCTCGATATGGCGCAATCGACATACCATCACCCACTCTCCACACTCCACACCAGTCCCTTTGCCAACAAATCACGACTCCAAGACAGGAATGCCATACGTAAGATGGAGTCGAGCCGAGATTGGCATCCATAATATTACAATTACAATGCTTAAAATACCTAGCTTTAAGCTCATGTGCCACCAAAGGGTTTGGATTCTGGATGATCCGCCACACCTGCTTTCCAAGTAAAGCCTGATTAAATCACTAAAACTTCGAAATCCCATTCCTCCATCATTCTTATGTAAGCATAACTGCTGCCAGGTAGACCAATGCATCGCCGACTAATGTGTAGACGAACCCCACCAGAAATTTGAACAATGTTGCTCCAATTGCCTACACAACAAAATTGGTAATTGAAAACAGGACATCACATATGTCGGAATAGCTTGCAAAACCGCCTTGATCATCACTTCTTTCCCACCTGTAGAAAACATCCTATGTTACCATGCATTAATACGTCTAACCAAACGTTCACGCAAAAAATTAAACTAGATTTTCTTACTTCTCAAAGAAAATGTAGGAAGACCCAAATACAAATCATGGCCCTGGACCACCGAAATCGACAGTCACACCTTGATCTCATCAATTCGTTCCTGTCTGACAACATGACTAAATGTCTAGTCGATTTATTGTAATTAATCAACTGCCTCGAAGCTCTCTCATATAAATAAAGACACTTCCTAACCTGCAAAGTATCCCGAGGAGTTGCCCTAAAGAACAACAGACTATCATCTGCAAAGAAAATATGAGAAATCGAAGGACAAGATGATGCAATTTTAATCCCTCTGAAAAACCCACGATCTTGGAACCCAGACAACATAGCAGATAAACCTTGAGCACATAATGTAAACAACAGTGGCGATAAAGGATCCCCCGTATTAGACCATGCTGAGGCCGAACATTTTCAACAATTGCACCATTCACGTTGAACACACAAGACATAGAGGAGACACATCTCATAATTAAATCAACAAACATACCCGAAAAACCATGCTTCAACATAATCCTCTGCAAAAAAGCCCACTTGACTCTATCATACGCCTTACTCATATCAAGCTTCAACGCACAATACCCCAATTTGATTCGCTTATTACACCTCAACCAATGCATACACTGGAAATCAAGACGTTGTCCGTAATTAGTCGACCGGGAATAAACGCACTATGTTTCATATCAATTACCTTCGCTAATACAAACCCAACCGATTTGAAATAACCCGCGATATAATCTTAGCCACAATATTACATAGGCTAATCAGACGATAATCCTTCAGCGTTTGTGGCTGATCCAACTTTGGAATCAAAGTGACTAATGTCTGATTTCAATCATCAAGAGTAATTCCCCTATTGAGCACCTGAAGAGCCGCCTCTATCACATCAGCACCCACAAATGAGCAAGCCTTCTGAAAGAACAAAGCAGTAAGACATCCGGCCCCGGAGCTTTAGACGGATGCATCTCGAAAATAGCTTTCTTGACTTTCTCCCCATAATACAAAAATAATAAAGCACTTGTCATAGCCTATGTTAACTTCATTGTCGCAAACTCCAAAACCTCATCAATGACCTCGTTTGAAGAAGCCGAAGAAGTAAACAAATCCGAGTAGTACTACACGATAATATTCCCCATCACTTCCACAGATTCACACCAATCATCATGAATGTTCACCAATCCCGGGATTAGATTACACCTCCTCCTCTCAATCGCACATGCATGAAAATACCCCGTGTTACGATCCCCCTGTTGAGCCCAATTAGTACGAGCCCTTTGCAACCAATGCATCTCTTCCTTATATTCCAATTTCTCTGCCACTCTATGGAAATTTTGAATTTCTTTTCCCAAAGCACCCGATTCTGGCCGAAGTGCTGGGCCAAGAGCCCTACGGGCCTCTCGAATTCGCCTCAATGTCTTAGAGAATCTCACCTTAGCCCAAGACTCCAAAAATTGACGACCATGTGAAGCTTAGTAGTCACAGTGGTCCGAGCACCCCTCCCCCTCCCTTCGGACCAAATTGCCTCCAATTCCTCCAAACAGTCATCCTCTCCCAACCATTTATGTTCAAAAATAAAACGGCAACCCGCCTAATAACACTTCCATTGCCACCCCTACCCGATGGCACACAAACATGCCAATGATCAGAACCATAAAAATCTGATAAACACCAGTTGTTTATAAGTTGCTGATGCTACACACCATACTGATATTCCTGCTACTAACTGTCCACCAGTTGTTACACATGAGACCACCTACTAGAATGAAACAAATATGAATGAAAATATATCTGATAAACATGAAATTCAACAGAATCAGAATCAAACTCTTAGAAGATCAGTTAGACAAAAAGCTTCACCTGCTTATTTAGACATTTATGCCACAAATCTACCTTCTTCATTAAGACACAACTCTGCAAACACATCTCTCACTGTGTCTAGATACCCAATTTCTGATTTTCTATCTGTTGATAAGCTATCTGCACAACACAAAGCATATATTGTCTCCATCACACAGGTAGTTGAGCCAAAGACTTATAATCAAGCTGTCAAAGACATAAATTGACAGAATGCTATGCTCTTAGAACTCACTGCCTTAGAAAGAACCAATACATGGTCCCTAGTAACACTTCCTGAAAACAAGCATAAAATAGGCTGCAAATGGGTTTATAGAGTTAAATATAACCCTGATGCCAGCATTGAAAGGTACAAGGCTAGACTAGTAGCCAAAGGCTACACACAACAAGAAGGTTTAGATTATTTTGACACATTCTCACCAGTTATTAAAATGACCACAATAAGAATATTAGTAGCAGTAGCTATTTCACAGAAATGGCATATACATCAATGTGATGTAAACAATGTTTTTTTACATGGTAACCTCGTTGAGGAAGTCTATATGACACCTCATCTAGGTTATTGCAAAACAGGTGATAACGGGGTTTGTAAGCTAAACAAATCATTGTATGGACTCAAACAGGCATCCAAACAATGGTTTGACAAACTTACAACAACTCTCGTCAGCTTTGGATATATTCAATCAAAAGCAGACACTTCTCTCTTCACTAAAACCACAGGTGATACATTTACAATTTTACTTTGCTATGTGGATGATATAAATTCGTCATGAAACAGTCTCAATGAAATAAACAAGGTGAAAGCTTTCTTACATCAGAAATTTACTATAAAAGACCTAGGAACTCTAAAGTATATACTACCTCCGTCCCACTTAAATTTGCACACTTGTCTTTTTCGTCCGTCCCACTTAACTTTGCACACTCTTAAAAATGAATTTTTTCTCACAATCTCTACCCTCAAAATCTCCATCCTCAATCTACGCCTTTGATAAAGTCAACTTAAAAGCAAAAAATAATTTTTTCTTAACATGCGTGTCCGGTCACTCCGCAAAATTAAGTGGGACGGAGGAAGTACTTGATATTGAAGTAGCATCATCTAAAGATGGAATACAACTATGTCAAAGAAAATACGCATTAGATCATATTCTTAATGATTCAGGATACTTAGGTAGTAGACCTTGCACCACTCCCATGGACTCAAAACAAGGCTTCTTCCAATCTGAATCTCCCTTGCTTCAAGATTCATCCATCTACAGAAGACTTGTAGACAAACTATTATATTTAACAATAACCAAGCATGACCTATCTTATGCAATCCAAACACTGTGCCAATACATGAGTAAGCCAACAGAGGCACATTTAACAGCAGTACATCGTTTACTAAGGTATTTTAAGACTACAATTGGACAAAGACTGTTTTATTCATCTCGCAACAGCTTTAAACTGTAGGCATTTACAGACTCAGATTGGGTTAGATGTGAACTGACAAGGAAAAGCATTACAGGATATGCAATCTATCTTGGTGACTCTCTCATATCTTGGAAATCAAAGAAACAACCTACAATCAACAAATCATCTGCCGAAGTAGAATGTAGAGCAATGGGGGCAACAACTTCAGAACTACAATGGATGGCTTACATCTTACAAGACCTAAAAGTTAATTTCACAAAACCAGCCATTCTTTACACTGACAGCAACGCCGCCTTCTGCATTGCTCACAACCCAGTTTTGCACGAGAAAACAAAGCACATTCAAATCGACTACCACTACACAAGGGAGAAAATATAATAAGGACTTCTCAAGATCATTCAAATCCCAACCGAGAAAAACTTAGCAGACATACTCACCAAACCTCTTGGACCTGCCCTCTACAAACACTTCAAGACCAAAATGGGACTTCTAAACATCCACTCCCATTTTGAGGGGGGTATAAAAGGGAAAGTTAGTTAATTAGTTAGATATTAGTTTAGAAGAAGTTAACCTTGCATTGGTGATAGATACAAAAGATAGGACAACTCTCCAAAATACTTATTGTTTTCAAATTGTAAATTTGTGCTATGAATCAAAAGAAGGCTTCCTTTCATACAATTCTACAAAGAATTGAAAATAAAATTCTTTACTTTCCAAATCCTTTCATCCAAACACAATTTTAATTATTTGATCCGACCACTTTAAAAATTGTTTTCTTATGTTACCTTTTCATAGGAAGCCAAATTTGAGTTATGGTCAGTCATGTGTTACAAGATTCACTAAATATAGGGAATTGAGTTTTTTTTTTTTTTTTTAAAAAAAATTATTTATGATAAAGACGATAAAGTAGTAATATAACTTAATGTTTTATTTACAAAAGAATACTCAAACAAATTATAGTGCTCACTACACGTGTATTTGTTTTAACAACATAATTTTTATTAGATTCATAATCCTGTATTCATAATTGTATTTGTATTTTTTTTCCGATTCTGTGTTATTTTTTTTTGATCATTTTAATAATATGGCAACTATTTAATCATAATTGTGTATTACAGTAGCAATACTTTTACTGATTATTAACCATTACACCTGCTTACCAAAAACAATAATTTTTAATATCAAGTATTTGAACTTGAAATACAACTAAAAAATCTAAAAGAATTCATGCATCGCACATTCGCACTAGAGCAATTACTAGTATCTCTAAACAAAAAATTATACATTGTTCTGAATGATGGTATATTTTATTAAGTTAGATCTCATGATTTGGATCTTCTAGAGTATTTTATGATGCATTTCTGAGAGTGTGTGACATATTTAATATATAAATAGATTATAGAAATCTAGGACCCACATTAAGTGTGTCACTATATTTTCGAAATGTACTTGGAGTACTCTAGAAGATCCCGATCCTAGATCTCCTCCTACAGATGTTACATTTCATGTTGCGCCTACACTTATACATAATTAGTGCACATATACTCTGTATTTATATAATTGTAATAGAAGATGTAGCATGATATATAATAGAAAATCCAGACGAATTTTAACTTAATGATTTTAGACTCATAACCGTTTGTGTTTGTTTCATTTTCATGTGTTAGACGCTCGGCTAACTCATTTGCTCGCGGACTAGCTAAGTTTTGTTTTATTGTTTCTTCTCAAGGTAACGATGGGGGTATTTTGAACACTTTACCGCCATGTTACAAAACATTGTAGATTCGAAGGCCAATTTGGCGATTTGAATGCATGCTTTTCCACTCTAAAAAAAAAAGGTAATGATTGGATAATACAACTCTTACTCGCGGAATATAAACCACCCAAAGCAACCAGACAAATGAAACAATATGATTCAAACACGAAATCAAAAGCACCCTTTTTTTCTGTGCAGCTTATCATACCAAAATCGGTGTCTCTATACCTTTGGCTTCCATATGCAACACCATTAAAAAACGTGAATTAGTGTGCTGTTTTGTGGATCAAATGAAGAGATATGTTGTGTGTTTGTGGCATCTAAACCACGTGGTTACATTAGTTCCTTACTTTGATGGTAAATTGATGCTCTTTGTTTTGCGTGTTGTCTGGTGGAATGAGAATTTTATTGGAGGGTGGAGAATTCCCTTGGAGATAAATTCCAAATATAGCAGAAAAAATAAATGCAAATTTTGGTGGTGTTCTCTAGTTGTTGCACTCTGCATCAATATTTAAGTATTTCAAAAATCATCAGTTTTAACGTTATTTGATTCTCCGTTTGTGCTTCCCTCAAGATTCTTCTATTACATTAGTTGGTCACTGTGGAAAGGACAAGATGGGACAAAAAGTGAGTCAGCTTTTCTCCTCGTGGTTTTGTTTCTATTTGCTGTGCAGAAAATGGGAGAGGGATAATCAGCAACTAAATGATTAGTGAATGATGATGTATACAAATAGCCTGGGCTGTGACTGTGAGTAACCCAAATCAAAACTGCTTTCAGTCTTCACTGTTAACTTTACTTCATCTTTCTTGATTTGCTTCCATGGTATTGGTATAGATAGCAGCTTCTCATATTACAGCAAGACCCAATTTTTGCCTAATTCTGCTGTACCCCAAGATTTTATTACAGATTTTGGACGCTCATCAGTCCCTTTTCTGTGCATGGAAAGAGAATAATTTTTCTCCCTTGAAGGATAAAAGATGTACAGTCCATTTCTGAAGCATGGATGGTTTCCCAATGGGCAGCTGGTACCACTACTAGTCTAGTCCCTTTCTTTCCTTTCTGTCTCTTTTTCTCCACTCCCTCTCTTCTTGTCACAACTTGTATCCCCCATGATGCAATTCACTGAGACGACGACGTTTTTCCCTCCCCAAGTTCCCCCATTTCCAAATCTCCGGGCCCGGCCATGGCCGGGTTTCCCCTCCCCGAAATCGATCGGGGGTTTCGGGGACGCTAATTGTATGGAACAGTTGCTGGTGCACTGTGCCAACGCTATCGAGAACAACGACGCAACTCTTGCTCAGCAAATCCTGTGGGTCCTCAACAACATTGCGCCGCCTGACGGGGACTCCAACCAGCGCCTCACCTGCGGCTTCTTCCGTGCCCTCATCGCACGCGCCGCCAAGACAGGAAACTGCAAGCTGCTCACTGCAGTTGCAAATGTCCACGCCAACGATTTATCCATGAACAACCACAAATTCTCCATCATCGAGCTAGCAAATTTCGTCGACTTGACCCCCTGGCATAGGTTCGGGTTTACAGCTGCTAATGCAGCCGTGCTGGAAGCCCTGGAAGCAGGCTATTCAGTTCTTCATATAGTCGACTTAAGTTTGACCCACTGCATGCAGATCCCAACTCTCATCGACTCCATCGCCACTCGCCTTGACGCGCCGCCCATGGTTAAGCTGACAGTAGCCGGCGCTATGGAAGATTACCCTCCCATGCTCGATCTCTCATACGAAGAACTAGGTTCAAAACTAGTTAATTTCGCAAGGTCCCGTAATATATCAATGGAGTTTACTGTGATTCCGTCGAGCTCTTCAAACGGATTCTCGTCGCTAATTGATCAGCTGAGGCTGGGTCGGGCCGAAAACGGGGAAGCCCTCGTGATAAACTGCCATATGATGCTCCATTACATACCAGAAGAAACCCTATCATGTGAAAACACCTCACTCCGGACAATGTTCCTCAAGGCATTACGAGGTCTGAACCCTACACTAGTCCTGCTAGTAGACGAGGATGCAGATTTCACATCAAGCAATCTAGTGAACAGATTACGGTCGGCTTACAATTATCTATGGATACCATACGATACGATGGACACGTTTCTTCCGAGAGGGAGCCATCAGAGACAATGGTACGAGGCCGATGTTTGCTGGAAAATCGAAAACGTGATCGCGCATGAAGGGCTACAGAGGGTGGAGAGGCTGGAGACGAAGAGTAAATGGGTGCAGAGAATGCGGAATGCAGGTTTCCGAGGAAGCGGATTCAGTGAAGAAGCGATTGGGGAGGTCAAGAACATGCTGGATGAACATGCAGCAGGGTGGGGGCTTAAGAAGGAAGAAGAAGATCATCTTGTGCTTACATGGAAAGGCCATAATGTCGTTTTTGTTACTGCTTGGATACCTCTTTAGCTGATTTGCAGATTTAGTTTTGGTATAGATCATCACTTTTACTAATGTACCAAGAAATTAATGTAGTCTGTATGGTAATCTTGTTTCTGGTTTAATTTGGTTCTGACATATGCAAATTATTTCTGGTATTCATGGGAATCTTCAGAGAAAGTACATATATTGATGATAACCTGATCATGGACTATGCAGTCGACTTGTACACAGCTTATAATGTCCAATCACTAGCTTGGAGTTTTTTTCGATGAGTATATAGGTGGTGAGATTAAGAGAAAATTGCAAAGCGTGCCGATTAAGTAGGGGGTTGGACATTTATGCCCATCGTTTTCTTTGTGAACAATTTACGGGGAAAAAAGTTGATTTAGTCCCATAATTTTTTAACTTTTCTGTTTTGGTTTCATATTTAATTATTTTTTCAATTTAGTCCCGTATCTCTATTAATTGCTCCATTTTGGACCAATTTTGACCAACTCGTCGAAAAAGGTCACGTGCCTCCCACGTGCCGGCGTCGATCAGGGAGTTCCGGCTACTTATGCCACGTGGCGGGGAAAAATAGTTGATTTGGTCTCATAACTTTTTAACTTTTCTGATTTTGTCCCATATTTAACAACTTTTTCAATTTAATCATGTCCCTCTATCAATTGCTCAATTTTGGACTAATTTTAACTCAATTTTCACCAATTCACCGGGTAAGGTCACGTGTCACCCACGTGTCGGCACCAATTAAAGAGTTTCGACAACTTATGCCACGTGGCGCCTCATTTCTGAGGTGACTTTTTTTTTTCTTTTATACATGAATTTACACCTCAGACGAATTTTCAACTCAACAAATCATTTAATAAAATAAATAATAAAAATCCAAAATCAATAGTATAAAACGAAAGGAAAATTAAATCAAACAAACCCTAACAGAATTGAAAATTGTTTCTCTTCTACGCCTATTACACTGCTACTCTAATCTCTCTCCGAAAATAATCACAGAAGCTCCCACATGAAAGAGACGCATGGCGGCAGCAAACCAAAATGAAAATAAATATGATGACGAGAAGTGTTGAAAGCGAGAAGAGAAAAGAAATTCGATTCTTTTAGGGTCTGTTTGATTTAATTTTTCCTGTTGTTTTGTAACATAGGTTTTAAGTTTTTGTTTATTTTATTAAATCATTTGTTGAGGTGAAAATTTTCTAACATGAAGAAAAAGACAAAAGTCACCTCACAAATGCGGTGTCATGTGGCATAAGTTGCCGAAACTCTTTAATTGGTGCTGACACGTGGGAGACACGTGACATTTCCTGGTGAATTGGTGAAAATTGAGTCAAAATTAGTTCAAAATTGAGCAATTGATAGAGGTACATGATAAAATTGAAAAAGTAGTTAAATATGAGACCAAATCAGAAAAGTTAAAAAGTTATGGAACCAAATCAACTATTTTTCACCGCCACGTGGCATAAGTCGCCGGAACTCTCTGATCGGCGCCGGCACGTGACCTTTTCCAGCGAGTTAATCAAAATTGGGTCAAAATTGATCCAAAATAGAGCAATTGATAGAGCTACGAGACTAAATTAAAAAAATATTTAAATATGAGATTAAATAAAAAAAATTATAAAATTATGGGATCAAATCAACTTTTTTTCCCCAATTTATGTCTAGCAACTATGTTCAATTCATGTCCGTCAGAAATTAATAAGATTGATGTCAAAGAGCACGTGTCGGCCTATTTACTACTAATTAAAATCCGGCCATCCTTGCTAATGTGGCGTCCGACGTGTAACTAGAAAAAATACGTTTGCGCTTTCGTGTAGTAATTTGGGAGGAAAATTGTTGAATTTATCATTGACATTATCATTATACCACTTTACGAAACTGAATAAAAACTCCATAAACCCTAAATAATTCAACTATTACTCCTCAAAGATAATCAACAATTTGAAGATGATATTTGCAAAAGGTGTTTCGGAAGATGGTTTTGCCACGAAAGGAGCAATATTTACGCCTACCACCACACCCATACACACCCTCATTTGGTGTTCTTTATTTTTTTGTAATTTTTTATGATAATCTCTAGATTTCGAGTTAAAAAATGTTTAAACCTTACCAATGCAGTTTAAGGTAATGTACGATAAAAGCCCTTTTTTTGTTGAGATTAGGAGACCACATTGCATTGAATGGTGTTATTGGTCCCTATTATTTAATTGTTGTCTGCAAATGAGTGATGGTGGGCACTGGTGTTGCTAAAGCATGTCTACTCTCTTTCGTTTAAAATTGTAGATCCGAGTCAAAAGCCATCACTCTAGTGATGCATTACGATGGCCGATTTGAACACAAACCTACTGCAAGGTACTACGCAGACAAGATAATAGTTTTCGACTACGTAGAAGAGAAACACCTTAAAATGAAATATTTGTGTTTCTGGGCTTCTGAGATAGTAGGTGATGTGGATATCATGTTCTACATTATGGTGCTCTTGGGTGATGTTGATGCAAAATACTGGCATCAGAAGTTTTTATCCAAGAGAAAGCAACACCTTTTTTATTGAATAGTTGCTTCATGTGAAAGAGCCATTACAGGACTAGACTAAGCTGGACGAAGTAATTCTAAAAGATGAGACTGAATTAGGGCCTGGTGAAGGGGATATCATATGGGATGATGTTGTTGTTGCTACAGCTGGGTTGCCCTCGGCTGACAGGGATGGGCTTGAGAAGAAAAATGGGATAGGGATACATGGAAAGGATAATATTGAGAAGAAAATGAATGAAAAGGAAAAAAAAAAATTAATTGTGATACTAATTTGGATGGTGGTATTGCTGAAACAAAAAGATATTGATAGAAAGGAAAAAGAAAAGTGGGTGAAGGTGCTTGTAAGAGTGCTGTTGTTGCCAGAGCAAGTGAGTCAGATTTGAGGACAGTAACTACGAGGAGAGAGAGAGAGTGACACCGAGGATGATAATGCAATTTATGATAAATATGTAGAGAAGAATCCCAATGTCAAATTGATTAAAGGAGTCGAGGAAAGTAATGAGAGGTATGATGAAAGAGATGTTGTATATGATGATGATGATTTTGATGAGAGGAAAAACTCAGATGGGCAAGAGGAGGGGCAATTTATCTAATCTTCAATCCAACCACCATTTTCATTCCACACTTTGTGTTGGAACAAGTTTTTAGCACAACGGAAGAGTTTAAGAAAGCAGTTCAATCGAAGGCTATTTTGGACAAAAAAAGTATTCACTTTCCCTAGAGTGATCCAGATAGGTATTATGCACAATTCAGGGTGAGAGATTACTCCTGGAGGATGCACATTACTAGGATGAAGGAGGAGCTAGCTGGAAACTCAGGGTTGGCCGAGACATACTTGTGCAGAGTTAAAGAAAGTCAAGAATGTGAAGACCCCCTGGTTGGTGGATACTACAATTCTTTAAGATAGATGCCAAGAGAAAGATTGAGGGATTTATACGAGATGTTAGATTTTTGGGTGTCTCCATTTCTAGAGACCAAGCATACAGAACAAAGAGGCAGGCTCTTAAGAAGTTGGAAGGGAGTCCAGAAGTACAATATGACAGACTGTGGGGATATATATAAAGAAGAGCTCTTAAGGTCAATTCAATTGTTATTTTGGGGATTGAAATGGTTGATGAGAGGAATATGAAGTTTGACAGAATGCATGTGTGCTTCAAGGCTTTGAAGGATGGGTTTTAGTCTGGTTGTATATCAATTCTTGAGGTGGATGGTTGTCATTTGAAGGGCCCTTATGGTGGATGGAAAAGAAGCTATGCCCAGGAATAAGGACTGTATTCCGATGAAGCGTGATAACACACACTATTAGATTTCAGTGTGTGATGGGACATAGGTCCGTGTAGATTTGGAGAAATGGAGTTGCACATGTAAAAAATGGGAGTTGAGTGGAATACCCTGTAAGCATGTGGTGTCTACGGTGCATGACTTAGAAATCAATCTTGAATATTTTGACCATGAAGCATACACAGTTGAAAGATACAAGGAAGTGTATAGGCACGCCATTCTTGGAACAAATGGAGAAGGGGAATGGGCTGCAATATCCTATTACATCCCTCCATTGCCTCCCAACTTTGGAAGAGGTGTTGTGAGGCCTACCAAATCTAGAAGGAGAGAGCCTGATGAACCTCTTGCCAAGAAAAAAAGATTGTTAGAACGAAGAGAAGACAAGACAATGTCACATGTGGAAAGTGTGGCATTAGGGGCCACAATTAAACAAAATGCAAAGTTAAAGGAGTTGATATGATTGATTTATTAATCCTAGTATTCCGGTAAAACATCTCACATTTTTATTAGGTAATTTCATAAAGTATCTCATTTTTTCCTTTTTTATGCTCTATTCAAGCATATTTGCAACATGTGGTGAATGTACTTATTAATCAAGAAGTTGCAGAGCCAAGCCTTAACAATCCTGCAACTGAGAAGGTAAAAGCATGTTATTGTTTCAATAATTGTGTGGTGTGGCCGCCATTGCTCCATTTCTGTTTGGGATTTTAATGCAACGTGTAGGGAACTTTTAGCTTTTTAATGCACTTTAGTGTATTGTATTTGTAACGGTTTCATTTATATAGATTAGTGTAGTGTGTTAGTATGGTGACTCATTTGATACAGATTTGTGTGGTGTATTAGTATGGTGACTCATTTGATTCAAATTTGTGTGGAGTATTTGTAACTAATAGTTATGTTGACTAAGTTTGGGAAATTTAATATATGACTCTTATTAGTCTTTTTAGTTTTTTTCTGTGTAATAGTTGTTGTTTTTAGTGTACATGTTGATCAAACATTTTGTTGCCCCCTTCCTGAACAAGTTTTGCTAGTAGAGATTTAAAGGGGTGGAAGTGATATGCTAAAGAAGTCAAATAGAAAGTTTCTGGAAAAAAACTGATGGAGAGTGGGCCTAGTTATGTTAACCGAGTTTGGCGAATTTAATATTTGTCTCTCTGATTAGTCTTTTTTATGTTGTAGCTGATGTTTTTAGTGTACCTGTTGATCAAACATTGTGACGCCGTCCTTCTTAAACAAGTTTGCCAATTAAAAAACACACCATATGGTGCATCAAATAAATAGCGCAATTTTGATCGTGCTTTCTAGTTTACCAATTAAATGACACATTATCAAATCGTACATCAAGACTTCCTTGCCTTTAGGGTGTCCTATTCAATCATGAAAAACAGACAAATGATTTTGCTATACACAAAACAATAAAAAACAAAAAAAAGAAAAACAAAAACAAAAAATGTTACCAAAAGTGTGTACTAGTATACAATAAAAATGAACATACTATTACTTTCTAAAGTTTGTACTAGTATACTCAATAAACAATACTATAAGAAATAAAAAATTGTCTCTTACCAAAAGCACACCAGTTTCAATAAAATCAGTTTCATCAGCGCCATACTTGCGATTATCCAAATAATGGAATTTGGAATCGACAAAATTCACAACAACCCAAGTAAAATGAGGCGAGAGAAGAAAAGACACAAAAATCTACAAGGAAAAAAAAAAGAAAGACGATGTTAATAAAGACAACTAAAATATCAATAAAAAATACTTAAAACAAATAAATATAAAAAATTAATCATATCAACAGATTTTAAGAAATCTATGTTTCTACGAGACTGCAATTCCCAAGCACCTATAATTTTCTTCTCATTTTCTTCTTCATCACCAATTCTCATCACTAACCTCCTTAAAGACTCCTACAACAACCAAAAAGAATATTAAAAAAAAAAATATACAAAAAACAAAAATTAAAATACAAAATTGCAAACTTACAACATTCCCTGTGTTACAAACATAACGGAGCATCGATTTGAGGCACCTTCTCCCCCATTGATGATGCAACTCCACGTGATAACAATAGAATTTAAAACTTGTTTAGCTAAATTCAAAGAGATCATATCCTGCTTAGGTACAATATGAACATTCTGCATCCTGAAACAAACAACACTGAAAAAGAAAACATATACTATGTCAATACTAAGCTAATATTGTAAAGTAAAATAATTCATATTGTAAACCAAATACTGACATATCATTTTTTTGGTCTTCACTAAACAAACGGTAGTCTATGATTTCTCTTTCTCTTGAATCCATGGAAAACAACAAGTGTTTGTATGCAATTAAGAATGAAGACAGGTATTCAAAATTCCCATCAATAGCCAAAGACTCAAACTCTAAATCAGGGACTAAATTCTCTTTTCTAGCACTAAGCGACTTCAACGCCTCGCATAACTCTTCCTCAGATGAGGGTTCATCTTCGTTGTCTCGACCTTCATCAGATTTGTTAACATTGGGGGATGGTGTAAGAATATTGAACGTAGGACCATCAAGGTCCATTTTCTTGTACCTCATAAAATTATTGATGATATCAATAATTTTATGAACTCATTCATCTGAAAAGAACTTTTGAGAATCTGAAGTTTCAGGGGTTGAAGTCCCAGCCTCCTCTGTTGATCTCTTCATTTCCAAGAATTGTGTCATATAATGATTGGATACAATTGAGATATCTCTTTTAAAGAAAAGAAGAATCTCATGAAGACGCTGCAACAATAAAATACAGACTTTAAATTCATACACAATATTAAGCATGTATTGTATCAACATTACAATAAGCCAACCAGAAGATGTACTGTATCAATATTACAATAGTTCTACTAGACAACAAAGCATATACTATTAGTATAAGTTATAACATAACAGAAACACATAACTACTAAGTAATGATAAAGCAAGGTAATTTTACTTACATCAGTGGCAGCATTATGCAAGTCAGAATTCTTCAGCTCAGAATTTGGGATAGAAAATTTAATGAATCTCAATTCTTCATCCTTTTCATTCTCTTTCCATCAAACTTCCTTTTATGATTTCCAAACCCCCATCCGTTGAACTACCTAACACCTGCTCATTCCTAGAAATTGATTACTTATCCAAAATCAAGTCTTCAACCCGTATACTCTTGCTCAAGCCTCCTCCGAACATCTTTGAGCTAATTTCAGGTCCGACCAATGGCGTATGAGTGGCAAAATAGACAACTCGGCCATATCATGCCACTTAACCCTACGGAAGTAAACAGTTTATAATAAAACTATACAACTACCCATGTATGTACCATTGTGATTCACATAATTATCAACAGATTGACATAATCTCTCAAGCACAAAAGTACACCAATCAAACTTAGATATAAGACTAACATCCTCAGTGGCTTTCAAAACAGCAACCGTCAACAACTGATTTGGTGGGGGGCTAAGAAAGAGCAAGCGCATACAACAAAAAAAATCCTTTTAAAATCATACACCCCCCCTCCCCCCTCAAATTTCTCAGCTAACTAACAAACAAGCTATCTAGAATACTCAATCGGGCATTAGACACTATACCATATTCAGCTTCCAACCTACCCAAGAGTTCAGGATTATCTTTAGACCAGACATAAGTTGGAACAACAAAACCCTCGTTCCTAGGGATCATAAAGACATCATAAATATCATCAGCAGTCACAAGGAATCTACGAAAACTATCCAATCTTAGCATCCTACGACTAGGATCAAAATTGGATACCAACCAAGTAAGCAACCCACGATGATGATTCTTATTTATCTGTAAACGCAATAACCCCCCAAACCTAATGTTTTCTATATCTTTTCTTTGAGCATCATTCAATTTTTGTATGATATTATATAAACTTGATGCTCTGCACTGGAAACTAAAACCCCTGCAAATTTAAAAAAACATAAAATTATTAATAACAAATAAAAAAATATTGAAACAAAAACATACATAAACTATACAATTTACAAACATGTACTATAAAACAAATCAAAAATACTATCAGCAAACATTAAGTATACTGTAATAACAAAAAATTTACGAAATCATAAACATACATACACTGTACATTTTACAAAATATGTACTATAAAGCAAATTTAATATACTATCTGCAAAACATTAAGTATACTGTAATAACAACCATTTATATTAAATAAAAAAAAATACATACATTGTACAGTTTATAAAACATGTACTATAACGCAAATTCAATATACTATCAGCAAAACATTAAGTATATTGTAATAACAAACATTTATACTAAACCAGAATTTACATACACTGTACAGTTTACAAACATGTACTATAAAAGCGAACTAAAAATACTAGCAGCAAACATTGAGTATATTGTTATTAAAAAAAAAAAAAAAATTACTAAATCATAAACATACATACACTGTACTTTTTATAAAACGTGTACTATAAAGCAAATTCAATATACTATCAGCAAATTAAACATTAAGTATACTGTAATAACAAACATTTATACTAAATCATAAACATACATACACTATACAGTTTATAAAACATGTACTATAAAGCAAATTCAATAAACTATCAGTAAAACATTAAGTATACTGTAATAACAAACATTTATACTAAATCATAAACATACATACACTCAAAGATAAAAGTTTGCGATATTTCGCCGAAATATCGGCGAAATCTCGCTATATCACGTTTATCGATACGAAAACAATAATACATTCCTTTTTGTCTGAAACTCGGCGAGATTTCGCCGACTTTGCCAAATTCTCATTTATTTGCGGTCTTCTCGTTAAATTTGACGAGATATTGGACACTGCTAGTAAGATGGGTCCAGTTTTTGTCTCTCTCTTATTAATTGTTACGTGCTGAACCGATTTTCTCTCTTTCCTTTTAAATTCTTTACTTATTATGGTGGCACCCATTTAATGGGTTCTTCAATTAATTACCTACAGTTTTAAATATATATGTTAATTATTTATTTTAATCTTTTATTCTTTTTAAATATTTTTAAATATTTTATAAAACTTGACAAAAGAATATCATACTTTGTATTACAAATATTTAATGTATATTATAACACTACACAACATGTATTTCTTGTAAATATTTTATTTTGTTTAGAATTTTAAGATGAATGTACGTATCAAAGTTAGTTATAATATTTTCAAAATATTTTTTAAAATTCTTAGATTTTTAATATAATTTTTTGTACTAGTAAGTAGTATAAAAAAATTCATAATGTCTATCATATAGCCAGACAACGTGTATATTATTTAATATTTATAAATTACTTGTAAATATATCAATTTGTGTAAATTTTTACCATAAATATGTGCACATAATCGTAAGAATCTAGGCATAATATTGACGACTGAATATCGCGACGCGTGGCTGTGTCTGACTTCTAGTTGGCAGCGAGAAATCGGCAGTTGTATATGTGTAAAATTGATGTAAGAAATTTTGTACCAGATGGCCGGATAGTGTATGTAATGTTTTTTTATTTACCGACTAGTTGTATATGCATGAATTTGACTCTATTTTTTTTAATTAAATATTAGAATTCAACTATGTTTATGACAATCTAACAAAATATCGTGATATATTAACTGTTTTAATACATTTTCGGGCGTTTTTTTAAAAATTGCACTGATATTTCGATATTAATCGAGATCTCACCGATATCTCCGTAAAAACCGATATTTTCGTCCTTGCATACACTGTATAGTTTACTAACATGTACTATGTCTACTACATAAATATTTACAGAATCCTATTTAGCAATTATAACACATGCACTATATGTACTATAATATATACTACATATAAACATATTTAAACTGTAGAATTTGTAAAGATTTACTAAATCAAATACACAACATATTACAAAACTATAAATAAAATTACCTTTGTTTTTTATCTTCATCGATATTCACAAATTTCTCTTCATCTTTATTTTTCTTTCCAACATCACCTTCAGCAGATTTGCCTCTTCCTTTATTTTTCATCTTAATTTTGTTCATCAATAACTCCTCTACTTTCAACATCACCTTCAACAGATTTCTCTTTTCCTTTTAACTTGTTCTTCAACAAATCCCCTACTTCTAACATCACCTTCAACGAATTTCTCTTTTTGTTTACTTTTCTTTCTAACTTGTTCCTCAACCAATCCCTCATCAGACCTTTCTTTTCTCTTTTTCTTCTTTTCAGGACTTTCAACAAAATCACTACTACCATTTTTCTTCCCAAGTTCTTTCTCCTTCAAAGCAATTCCCTCATTCATAGACTTCCTAGTTCGTTCCTTCACAGATTCACTAGTACCCTTTTCCTTGGCAACTAATTTCCTGGCAGCCTTTTCAAGACTTTTATAAACAGTAAATCTAAGAACTTTTTTCTCAGATAGGAGGCTTACGAATTATTTGTTTGAAATACCCCTGTTTCTTTGGCAATTGATTAAATTTGTCTTCCATTTGAACCTGTTAAATGGAAACACAATAGAATTAAAAATAAAAAACTTACACTGAACATTGTAAAAGACAATGTAAAAGAAATTCACCATTTAACTCAAATTGAACCAAATTTCATTCACTTCAACTCTCAACACCTATCTCTCAATAATTAAAATCCAAATCTAAATATGTTTTCACACTCTTCCTGGATGTGATAATAAATCTTGATGTAAAGTAGACAACAAAATTTTCCATTAAAGTAGTACTGAGATTTCTACAATTAGTAAAAAAAAAAATTGCAGATAAATACACCCAGATTTAAGAACTGTGCAGATATCATCATCCAAAAAAATGTTACATTTGTCTTTTTTATGGAATTATCATATGGTACTTTCTGTTGCCAAAAAAAATGGTGGTCTTATCCTTAAAAAAAACAAAAAATTCCACCATTGAGAGGCAAGAGTATACTAACGGAAAGTACTATGATCACCAAGAAACATATAAAATGATATGTGAAAATTAGAGAAATACATATACAATAAGATCAAATTATACACAATAGAAACAGAAAAAGAGGTAAAAAAAGATTTGGAGAGATCAATACAAACCTTCTTGATTTTAACAAAACTTGTTCGAATTCTGCTTCAAAAGACGGGAATATGGTGAAAATATGTGAGAACAACTTCAAAGATGGAGAGAATCGCGTGAGAAAAATCGAAGAGAGAATCCTATTGCAACATTAAACTACACAAACAGAGAGGAAAAAATTAAGTAAAACATACAATTCCATTTCTCATCCTTGAAGAATAGAGCAATATGAAACTCAATAAACAATCATGAAACTCAATAATACTTCGAAAACAACATCACTATAGAAAGTTTATCAAACAACAGATGAAAATCGTACATGCATAAACAATTATAGACAGAAAATAGTTACAATAATAATAATAATAATAATAATAATAATAATAATAATAATAATAATAATAATAATAATAATAATAATAATAACTACAAATCGTTAAAATTGACAGCAAAAACAGAAAAAGTAAAGAAGGATATACACATTACCTTTCTTCACAATAAAACTCTAGAATTTGGAAAAACACGCTGAACAAGCCGACTATACACTACCAACAACAAAACCCTATCGTATTGCAACAAACAGGAAGAAGAATGCCAGAAAAATCGTGAAGATAGGAGAGAGAAACAGGAGAAAAATCGCGGAGAGAGAAAGAGAGAAGAAAGTAATTTTTTGAAAAAAACAGTAAAAAAAGTAATTGATTTTTTTGGGTAAAACTGACTAGTTCGAACCGGTCAAAAATCGTCTGAAACAATCTGAACCGCGCGAATGATAAGGCCTGAACTAATAGATGTACGATAAAGATATGATGCATCATATGCACACAAGTTTTTGCCTTTCATTTAACTTTGCCGTTCAAATCCTTAATTGATTATTTAGTAACCTTTTTGCTGTTCAATCCTTTTAATGGATGATATGGAAAAAGTTAATTTTTGTGGACCATTTATGGAAAAGTAATAAAATTATGTGATTAAAAATGTTTTGGTCATTATCTTCCATAATCTTTCCGTAAACAATTGAACGGGTTCACGTTTGGTGGGTTAATCTTAACAATCAATTTTGCCCCCTCATCCGCATACGTAATCGAGATCCTTTTTCAATCGTGTATTCAATGCGTTCTATTTCAGGATATAATATGACATCATATGACGCATGATTAAGGGGAAAATTTCGTTTTCGGCCCTGTAATTTAAGGACGATCAAGAAAAAGTCAGGTGTATTTTGAGTTATTAATTTTATCCCTGTATACTAGGATCGAGTCTAATTTGAAGATAATTTTTTTCCGAAAATGGTAAAATTAGCAGGAATTTGTCACCTGCACGGCATGTGTTCACCAATTTTGATCTACTTTACTCAATGCGCAGCAATGCAACCCAAGAAATCGATGCACTCTTTTATGCTCACTTCATATCCGAAGTTCAAACATCACCCCACTTCTCGATCATTTCGAGCAACATTCGGCAGAAAGGCCTACATTATAGTTTCTGGTGGCACATTTTTTCCATGTGAGAAGTTGTTGTGGCTGATCAAGATCCATAATCTGAGTGTGACTGTGGTGATCACGGTTGCAGATATAGATACGAAAGTCAAGAAGACGTTGAAGATGGCGACGGAGGCGAATGAGAGTGGCTTGTCCTCTTTTTATTTAAATGATGTGGTGTGCTACCTCAATATTTTGGACAAGTTAGTAGCAATTGATCGAAAAGCTCCAAAATTATGAAACACGTGAAGTGCACATGACAAAACAGTCAATTTTACAATTTTCGACAAAATTTTTCCTCAAATTGGACCTGATCATAACGTACAAGACTAAAATTGGACTCAATCTAATATACAGGATTAAAATTGATACTCTTTTCGTTTTTTTTTCTAATTGTCCCATTTTATCCAAAACGTCGTTTCTTTTTAATTGTCACAATATCATTATTGATGTTATTTTACCTTCTTTTTTCCATAGATAAACATAATAAATGAACAAAGAATTGTGAATTTGATAAAATCAATGAGTTCCTATAGTTAAGGGAGTATTTAGAAGGTTGTTGATGTGTTTTGATATCATAATTAATGAAAAAGTTGGGTTGTGTGAATGTATAAAATGAGACATATAAAAAAGAACAGAGATAATATTTCAAGATGTACAGGACTTTTTCTGAACCGACCCTATATCACAAAATCAAAAACGAATTTTCCCATGAATAGAATAACGAATTGAAGTAAATAAGGGATGAAGTTCTCGTGTCAATGCCTTAAGAATGCTTTTTAAGCTAACCCAACTAACTAGTTATTACGTTTCAAAAAAAGTTAAGTAGTTATTATGAAGAATCCCTTGTAACCAAAAGAGAGAAAAATGATACGAAGTTGGATAACTCAAGTGGCAGAGCATCTACTACCTAGACATTTGGTTCTGAGTTCGAGTCATCGTAGAGGAAGAGGAGGGATTTTTTTGGGTATGAGTCACCGTGGGAAAGGAGAGGAATTTTTCTTTGTTCTTAGATTAGGAGAAAAGAATTAAAAAAAGAGAGAAAAAAATGAATGCCTTAGTCGTGACATACAATTTCAATAAATCTCAACTTCTAAGGAATTTTATGTTCTTGGTAAACTCTTCACAATCTTTATATGGAGACAAACAAAGGGAAAATTTGTGGTCAAGATTTACTAGTACTTCACAATCTTAATATACTTTTAAAGATGAAAATTTTAGACTGAGATGCTACGCTGGAAAATCTACGCAACATGTTTTTATTGGCTTATCCACCGTATATTTAGACAAATAGACATGGGTGTGTGTAAATGTATATATGTATTTGACAAATGGGTTAATTACAAAAAAAATCACAATCTGTGGTTCAATTTTCAATTGTAACATGATCTTTAAAACTTAACAATACTAATCACCAACTTTAAAGTTTTTTCAGTTACAACATGGAGTATTTTTTTTTTTTTTACATCTGATTGTGGTGTCATCACTATCTTTAGATGCACCTTGATGAGATCATCATTTACTCTTCATCAATTTTACTATTCGTCACTTCCACTGCTGTTAAATGGGGGTGAAAGTCGTGTCATAATAACTCCAATCATCGATTTACTAAAATTACAGTAATGAATGACAAAATAGGTTACAAATGTAGGACGATTGTGTCATGATGTATCTAATGGTAGTGGTGGAAACACAATTAGATGTCAAAAAATTCAGTCGACGTTATAATTGGAAAAAAATTATAGTTGATAATTAATATTGCTAAAATTTAAAGGCCATTTTGTAATTAAAAATTGGACTAAATATTATAATTTTTTTGTAATTTGTAGATCTTCGGGTGTAGTACCCACAATAGTGGAAAAAGACTATCTTGTAAGAACAGAGCATGTAATTGAAGGAGCTAGAAATAGAAAGATGGCAAAGACATAAAGATCCAATTAACTAAATACATACATTATTACATTAAAGTCCTTCAAGTTGTCTCTCTGCAATAACCTCAACTCCTATCTATTCACATGATATTGCATTATGATGTTTTCCCAACATACGTTGTAAAACTCGAAATCCGATGATTGTTAACTTGAGCACTTTGTAATCCAGGCCTCGACTAAGGAAAGCAATGGTAACAGAGGAACATTAGAACTAACGCACCCTATTGACGGTTCAATTTGAGCACTTTATAATCCAGACCTCGACTAAGGAAAGCAATGGTAACAGAGAAACATCATAATCGCCAGAACTAACGCACCCGATTGGCGGCTCTCTTCAGACAAAACCCAATGCAACAAAAAGAAACCAAGAACTAAAACACAACCCCACCCAAGTTCTTCTCCGTCGCATTTAACCGACGTCAAATAAGCACCACCTAAGTATATGATCAGAATCAGCACCAACGGCCCCAGGAGCATCGTGCTGACGGTGTAAGTTACGAGAATCAAAGCAAGAGGTATAACGATGGTGTGGCTAGTCGAGTAGACGGCCAGGAGGACGAGGACGGGAATGAAGACGAAGCACGTGAAGACGGCGTTTTCGCCGGCAGAGAATAGGGGCAGGTCGAGAGTCATGGAGGAAGCGCTGCCGCGGAGGAGGAGGCCTAATCCGACCACTAGAAGAAGTGGGACTATCGGAGAGGGGCCTTCAAAGGATTGTTTAAGGTTGTCTGTGGTCATGGTGAGTTGAGGAAGAGAGGCTTGTAGTAAGTTCTGTTTGGTTTGAATATTTTACCAGAGGAATTGTATATATAGATGATGTATCAAGATTTGGATGCTTAACTGCACAAACAAACAAGTTTTGTGTGTGCAAACTTAATTCCCCTTATTGGTTGTATTGAAGGGAGAATGTAAAAGTTAAGGAAAAGGATTAAGTGAAAATACAGAATAGTTGGGTTGTAGAGATTAGCCATGTGGAGGAGGAAATAAACCATAAAATATAGCTGATGCTATATTGACAAGTCTAATTACATAGTACCTCTTTGTTAGGGGACTGATACCCGTTTCAAATTAATTGACGTTTTAAAATGAAATGAAGAATTAAGAATCTTATAACTTGACATATATATCTCTTAGTTAATCTCTTTCTTCCATCTATTAATTTCTAAAATCACGTTCAAATAATTATCTTTCCGCTCTTCTCTCTCACATATACGGTACTATACAATCAAAAGGAAAAATTCATTTTTAGTTCTATATGTTAGGGCTTGTCCAAAAAGAGTCTTGTATGTTTCGAAATTCAATTTTAGTTCAATATGTTTCGAAAATGTCCAATTTAAGGACAGCAGATACCGACGGCCACCAGAATATGCGCACGTGACCCAATAAATTGGGAATTTCAGGTCAAAAAATTAACATGACAGTTTTGAATCCAGGTATACATGCCAAGTAATTAAATCAACACACCAATTAAAAAACACAAAATCTAAATTCACATCAACGTTAGACTTCCTGGAAGGAAATAGCTTGTCTTTTGGGCTTTTTTAATCAATTGCATGTACGTACACCTGGATTCATAACTGCCACATTAGCTATTTGATCGAAAATTCCCAATTTATTGTGTCACAGGCGGCACAATTACTGACCGCAAAGATCTAATGTCCTTAAATCGGACAATTTTTTAAACATAATTGACTAAACTTGAAATTTCAGAACATACAACACTTTTTTTGAACAAGCCCTAGCTAAAATACAAGATTAAAATGGATTTTTCCCTACAATCAAATACTAATGGTACACTGAAAACTAAGACATATTATATGATTGTGAGAGGGACAAAAGTAGGAGAAATTGTAAGGAAAGACAATTAATTTGAAATATCATTAACTAGTTAGAATGTTAATTAATTTGAGATGGAGGGAGTAATAGATATTGTTGGTCCTAAAAATCTGATGGACCTCGATCTCTATATTAGCAGATATCGTACAATCTGGATCAAATCCTCATGAATTTGTTTTTTTAACTTCCTGCCAAAATGTCGCATACCAATGGAGATCTATATTAATGTTAATTCTTTTTATATGCCCATGATCTCTTCTTGTATATTCGATATGTGATTTATTTGATTATTATCCCATTTGATTCTTTTAAGGGGGGTATTTGTGCTAGGATGTAGGTGTCTAGAGCACGTTTAAAATGTTTACGATCAAGATCTCATTGTTTTTCTTTTTAGTTATACTTTAAGGAGGGGTAGTTGTGGGAACACATCCAAAATATATATGATCAAATGAATAGTAGAAAAGATATATTTTTTAGTCCGTCCATGTATAATATGTACTGTAAATACTGATTGTGATTATTAATAATTAAAAAGTTGTTTGAATTAATTGATGATATTAGTTAGAACTAGATGGAATTAGTAAGTTTATATTATTATAGTATGAAAAAGTGATATCTAATGATTGGTTAATTGATTAAAAATGTTGGATTGTAAAAATGAGTAGGATTGAACAAAAATCATGTTAGATAGCCACGTTTTCCAACATGCCCAACCTAATTTTAAAAAAAAAAAAAAAAAAAGAAATGTGTAATATTTGTGTTCTGCATATGGCAAAAACTTATATGCAACTACTGCACCAAAAGTTGTTTTTAAAATAGTTGTTTTGATTTGTTAAATATTGTTGGACTTTTAAGAAATTGTAGAAAAGTCCCAAAATTTTTACAGAAATGGGCTTCGGCAAGGCTACATGCCCTTCACATGATTTAAATAGTCGAAAATATTGAGGAGGTTGTTAAACATATAAGATATAACGCACAAAATACAGGTTGTAATAAAAAAAAAAAAAAATTGAGGTGGCAAAAGTAAAAATGGTCAATAGTTTAGGATGCTTTTGGTAATTCACCCTATATAAAATTATCAACAAGTTTTACACTATTTGGTGTTGATGGCTTAGTGGTGTTTGTGCTTCTTTCTTGGTCACAAGGTTGTGGGTTCGAATCTTGTGGCTTGTGAATTATTATTTTATTTTATTTTACATTATAACTTTTAGTTTTTTTCATTTTATCTTCCTGTTGTGGCAATTTCGGTATAGTATAACTTGTGTAATCAAAAAGTATAATATGTTTACATGAACAGTAAAATTTCTAATTCTTTACATCTTTATTTATTTTATTTTTTTTTGTGGCGGATCCTATATAGTATAACTTGTTTAACTAAACTGTATAATTTGTTTAGCTGAACAATATAATGTGTAATTCTTTAATTCTTTTGTTTATTATCTCTTTCTGTTGTGGCGGGTCTTTCTGTTGTAGTAAAAATTGTTAAATTAAAAAGTATAATTTGTTTACCTGTACAATATAATTTGTAATTCTTTTAATTTTAGTTTTTTTCATTTTGAAGTGGTGGATCCAATATAGTATAACTTGTTTAATCAAAAAATATAATTTATTTACCTGAACAGTATTACTTGCTTAACAAAAAAGTATAATGTATTTATATTAACAGTATAATTTGTAAATTGAAAAAAAAAAAATACAGGCCCACCTGAACCCCGAGTTTTTTTTCCAGGTTGGGTCGGGTAAACACAATTTTTTCTAGGTTGGATTTGAGTAAATTTTTTAGATCCATGTGTTAAGTATGGTGCATAATGAAAAATTATTGTGTATTCGATGCACGCAAGTGTCACTCTCTATGTATTTGTATTGCAGCATTTAAGAATGGGAACGAGTATCTTACACGCTTCTTTCAAATTGTTTTGTATATTCAATGCTATGTGAACTTAACCTTTTGCAAACTTTGGTGTTTTAGTCACATCATTTGTGTAAAAATAAAAAACGTAATTACCAAAAATATTAAATTTATTAATAAGAAAGTATTATCTATTTTATAATTATAATGACTAATAATATTAATAGATGTAATACAAGTTGTACAACGCACAGATGAAGTTTTAGTATAAACTTACACCAATCGTTTATCTGCACATAATTACAATAGATATTCAAATGTCTCTGTCGAGAAGTGATTCAGATCCTTAAAAGTGCTCCCTAGTAATTTTTTAGAGAGAACGATACACTTTAAGTGCAAGTAATTCAAGTATAAGCGCAAGTTCATTAATACGAAACGACATTAGTGAGTATATAAGATTACGATTTGATCTAATAGGCGTTTATCATTTGGAAGATTTGATCTAAATTAATGAAGAAGTCAGAGATAAATTATAATAGCAGTCGTAAATAGAGAAAGTCATACAAGATTCAGCATATGAGCATCACAGACAAATGAATGTAGACAAAAGTAGGCCTCTACTTAAATTATACCCAACGTTTCTTTTTAATTGATGTTTTATTACGAAGTTGATGAATTAAGAATTAAATAGATTGAGAAATATATCTCTCAATAAATGTAATACATTTAAAAATTCATGAATTAAGAATTAAATAGATTGACAACATGTATCTCTTAGTAATAATGTATCACTCATGGACCGTCCTCTATTTTGAGACTTATATTAACAAAATTTGGTGCGGAAATAATTTTGCAATAAGAATTTTTCGCACTTCACGTTTTACTAAAGAATAAAACATTAAAATTAGAAAAATAACGTTGGATCAACTAAAATCAGCGAATTGTTCGGGATTATATTGGACTTAATACAATTTTCAAAATCCTAGATTATCCTTCTTATTTATATTAATAATCTTATGGTTTATTATTATTATTATTATTATTATTATTATTATTATTATTATTATTATTATTATTATTATTATTATTATTATTATTATTATTATTATTATTATTATTATTATTATTATTATTTCTTTTAAATTTATCAATAAATTTAAATGTTATTTAATTGCGGTGATTTTATACTATTTACTTGATTTAATGAAACTGTCTCAGAATTAGAAATTTTAATAAGTGTTATAGTTTATTATTAGAATGTCTAATAATGAATTATTATTATTAGATAATCATTTTTATTACTTACTAATTATGTTTCCTTTTTTCTTTTCAAAAAATATTCTGAGTCCATAAATACATTGTATAATTTATATTCATTTATATGTAATAATGATGATTGTTTTAAATGTACACTTTAAATTTTAATTAAAATTTATTTTATTTGACAAATTTATTATTCTAAGTTCTTTTCTATATTTTCATGAATTTTTAAAATATATTACTATGAAAGTGAAAATTACAAAAATATAAATGAAGAATAGTTAAAAGTACCAACACTATTTGTATATATTGATATATTGAATATTGATTGTATTATTACGTTTATTTGAATATGCACAATAAATGGGAGAACTTGAAAATTATGGAAAATTTTGTTACTATAATTCTATCAATGCAAAATAATTTTATGTGTTATAGTATATCATGATTTAACTTTTGTTGCATCGAGTATTTTCTTGAGTTCATGAGTGAGATTCTTTACTTTTATGGCTCTCTAATTTTATAATTTATTTTAAATCGTACATAATAAATTAGATTATTCAAACTATACATCATACATGTTAAAACTTAAAGACAATTTAAATTGATGATTGAGATTGATCCAATTTACTAAACAAATTTATAAGATAATTAAGATATTAAAATAGGATAAAATCCTTGAACCGTATTGATAAACAATGTTGGTTGAAAAAAACAAGGGGTATTTTTGAACTATAATTTAGGACAAATTTTCGCTCAAGTTGAACTATTTGGCATTGTCCACCATAGGCTTGTCAATCATTTAAAGTAGACCTCATACTTGATATGTGTAACAAAGAATCAAAGAGGTCTTTATTTTTTGTTGTAACGTAAGCTTAAGTTAAGGTGAGATACATTTGGATAAAAGTGACTACTCTTAGACTAATCGAGTTAACTACTCTCAACTACCTCTCAATTGGATCACTCAATCCCCACTCTTCAAGTTTCAGCAAATCATCCCAAAGAATGACTCATTCACCCCACAAAAGTACTTTACAACTAAGTGTTTTTTCGTGCTATTATTCGAGTACCACATCTTTGAGACTACCCGATTTCCTATTCAAATCAAACAATGAAGCACTTATCAATTCCTAGCATCTCCTCAACAAGAATAATCAAAATATATATATATACAACAAACTCTTTCTTTTATTTTCTGATTTTTCTTTTTTCTTTTTTTGACGAATTAGGAGAGACTACTTTTCTCTACTTTTCACCTATCAATTTATTCTTCCCTTCACCTTTTCACATATCCACTAATTTTGCACTTCATTCCCAAGATTTTACCCAACTAGCTTCCAATCCTCCTCTTTCTTACTCAAGTAGTCCAAATAAGACAAAAGGCTTAAATCGAAGGTTTTTGGCTTGTAATATAGGATTATGAAATAGTAAGGCTATTAAGCTCAAATGGCTAACTAGGGACAATTTCGAACTTTTGGTATCAATGAAAACTTTTCAAGGCTCAAAATAGGCTAAAAACAAGAATGTCTAAGATCATTTCCTAAGTCACAACATATACTTGACACATTCATAATAGAGACTCAAGGCAAGTTCTAGAGACTAATACATATATCCAATCAAAATTCACACCGAAAGAAATTATATTACTCTAAAAGTAGGAGTACAATTTAGGCTCAAAATCCTCACAAGGCTTATTTCGATCAAACATTCTAAAAACAAGCTCAATTTTATCTCAAATTACCTATAATGCTAGACTATGTGCTAATTTTGAAAAAAAAAAAAAAACTCAAAAAATGGTCACATCATCATCTATCATTTCCCTATTTTTTTTCTTTTCTAAACAACCAATGACTCGGATTTTTCCTAGACTCCAACAAAACAAAGTAAAAACCTAAAACAATACATAAATAAAACCTATGACCAACATGAAAATAAATTTAACTAGCAATGGGCACACAGACCCAACAACTTCAAGAAAGAACAAAACACAAAAACAACAAAAATAAAGACATATAAAGTAAATAGCGGCCAAGCGTCCCGCTATACACCTCCTCCCCCAAACTTGGTCGAAGACCAATGTTTGTGGGTAAAGAGTGGTACGCCTTGGTGCTAATTTACAAACTACGGCTCCGGCGGTGGTTGGACGCTATGTTTGCTCCAATATTGGGTTATCACGCCCCACCGGATATCGTGTTACCGCCTCCATGTCTGTTTATTGTTCTATCTACCCCGTTTCTTGCTACCGCGACCATGTTGCATTGCTTCATTTATTTCATGTCATGCTGGTTCCTAAAATGACAAAAATACTAAAACAAACATAAAAAGAATAAAACTTAAATTAAAAACAGAATTTAAAGAAGAACAAAACAGTAAACATCGGATTGCCTCCCGACAAGCGCTAAGTTTTACGTCTTCAGTCAGACGCCTTTAGTGTTATCCGGGATCTAAAAAGAAGTGTTTTTCTTGCCATGCTTTTGTTTTCTCTAAGAGGACAGGCGAATCATGTCACTACAACAAAAATCACCTATTGAGACATACAAATATGTCTCAAGAAAGACATTTTGTGACACTTAGAGTTTTAGGGACACTAAATTTGAGCGTCCCCGTAGGGGTGTGCCTTCAAGTATAAGCTGAAATTACTAAAAGTAAAATTAATCATAATCTGAGCGCCACTGACAGAATATCAAATAAATCTAACAATTATATTCATTCCAGTTTATTCCTCAGTGAAATGAAATAAGAAAAACCAATAACGATAAATGACCATTTCTTCTCCGTATATTCCATCTACCCATGATAATGTAACTAATAGCCCTAATGTAGATTCATAAGAGTTTCTTTTAGTTTCCATTGCACCATATCTTCAAAGTACAATAAAATAAAAATAAACATTCAAAATGCAGCAATATTAACCTTGTTATATGAATCTTCTTTTATAGAACAAAGTACTTCCGCTGGCTTAGCTTTCAGATGACCTCCAAAGGCCAGGCCTCTTTGATTTCTCCTTCAATCGGCATCCAGTTGATGTACATTCAGATAGTTTGGATCTGAATTAGCTCAATATACTGATGGCGAGAGGATAATGGTGGAGATTTTCAGAGATCGAATAGGAATTTGAGATCGATTTTGGTAGTTTAGATCTGAATTAGCTCAATATACGAATAGAGAGGATAATGGTGGAGATTTTCAGAGATTGAATAGGAATTTGAGATCGATTCTTGTGTGTGAAATTTCCAGAGATGGATTTCGTGTGAGAGAGAAGTGACGGAGATTTCGATCGTGCGAGCATGAGAGAGAGAGAGAGAGAGAGAGTGCATAGACGAGAATGGCTGGGAATTGGAAATGTGAATAGGTAAAGGTGATTGAAAAATAAGAGAAGTATTTGTAATTAATATTATGTTTATATTTATATTGACTGTATTCCTAGTATTTAGAAAAGGAACTTTACGAAAGTGTCCCGAAATTTAATTTTTGAGACACTTAAAATAAGTGCTTTAATTTAAGTGTCCCAATATACATTTTTTGTTGTAGTGTGTATGCAAACATAACAAGAAAGATCCTTGACAATTTTATGGACATTTATGTTTAATAAAGAAAATGAATTCCATGCCCAATTGCAATGCAAGTTTTCTAAAATTAAAAAGTAAAGACGATTCAAAACTTGCTTGCCAATCATATAAAAAATCATAATCTAACTCAGTAAAAAGATAGGAAGAAATTAAACTCCCTGAATCAATATGATGATATGTACTTTCTTTTGGATCGGTGTTGTCATTATTATTGTCTTCTATTGGAAGTTCATCAAATAGGCATGCGTCAATGCCATCAGTCAACTTATGTGGAGCAATGGACTCTTGTTCTTGAGGATCTTGCATGTGAATTTCCTCTTGAATTTCATCTTCGATCTCCTCACACAACTTCTCCTCAACGATCTCTTCATTTTTTTCTACATTGAGTACCAATCCTCGCTCCTCTAAGTCAACTTTAGTTTCACGCTGTTGTTTCTGTATAACAGTCATTTTGTTATCCAAAGATGCCATCATCTTGACTAGTCTCTGAATCACCTGATCTGGAGTCAAGTCTTGTGGTAAGTCAGTCATCTCATATATCAACTTCTTCTTTTCTTTGTTTCTTCTAGCAGTTGCTTTAATTTCCTAATCAAAGGAAACTAGATGTGTTTTTCCTTTCGCTCTATTTTGCGTGCATTACCTGAAAACAAAGACAAAGAAAACTCGACCTAAAAGGAAAAATAACTAAAAAATAAAACAAAAATAAATAACTGAAATGAAAGTGCAGAAAATTAATGTCTAGTCTAGTGTTGCCCTATTTATCATAATAGAAACTAAGACACAATTATCAGTCCCCACAGCGGCACCAAAAACTTGACATAGGTTTTTCTAGCCCTATTTTACCGCAAGTGTACGGTGTAGGTGTAGGTAGCGGTAGTCAATGTCGATCCACAGAGACTGACTCTAAGCGTAGTTCGATACTCCGAATAATCTAAGACTCTCCTAACTAGACTCTAGATTGATAAAGGTTGTTTGTAAACTTAACTAAAGTGCATAAAATAAACAATTGATAAAGATGAACTGGCAAGCAGAGAATTGATTTGTAAGTTACGACTCAGATGGATCAAGACGTATCCTAGAATTCGATTTCAGTTATTACTTCCTATGTATGATTAATCGATTATTCTAGACTTATTTAAAATTTCAAGTTTGTATTTAAAATTTTACTTAAAATATTCAGCATCATCAGATCATGATTTAAACAATTGAATTAATAAAATATATGAAAATATAATTAGCCGTTTCTATTAGTGAAATGTATTAAAAAGTAAAAATATAAACAATAGAATAGTCAAAATTTATGAAAATCTAACTAGTAGTTTCAATTTGTGATAATGGAAGATATTAAATGTGTAAAAAATAACATGTAAGGAGGAAGAAAGATAATTGGACAAAGAAAATATCAACTCCCCCTTTTATATTATCAAATAATATGTATGCTGATTATTATTACTATTATTATTGTTATTATTATTATTATTATTATTATTATTATTATTATTATTATTATTATTATTATTATTATTATTATTATACTCATCCTTTGCATCGCACGAGTGGACTTCTATTATATATTCAATATTCAATTTGATTCTCCCCGCCCCCTCCCCCTTCAATTTCATTCTCCTTGTGCGTTCAGTTCTTTGGGAAGAAACCCTCTCCCGCTCCCTCTTTTCGCTGACCTCACTCGGCGCCGCCTGGATTAGTCGATCGCATCTAAGACCAGTCGTTTGCCGCCGTGGATTAGTATTTCTCAGGTGTGTTCTTTATGTTAATGTTAGTTCTAACTTTATCCCTTATTTTTCGTGTTTACACCTTTTTTGTGGCTATTTTAAGGGTAGTTTATGAGTTTTGAGGCTTGATCACGCATATTAATTCCTTTGGATATATGATTACTCATGAACCACGTATATGTGATGGAATCACAACTACTCTTCCTGAAAACAATGCTCACTGTGTGTTTGTGTGACTGTGTTTTTCCTTTTTGGAAATAATTATATGTAGAAAGAAGTTTGAACTGGGAACCTGGAAATAAAAGTAGAAAACGATACATCTCGCTCTTGCATCTTTAATGGCCGACGGTTTATACTATCGTCATGTTCAGTCCGTATTTAATTTTAGTTACTCATGCTTTTCTTCTTCGCTAGAATTTTTCCTGTGGTGAGATTTCCCCGTCGACGTACGACTCTGCCCGCCGTTTTGGTCCTTTCGCCGCCTACCGTTTGTTGGTGTTTTTTTTAGTTTTTCTTTCGTTATTGTTCTAGATGGAGTTTGTTGTGTAATTGTTTGGTTTCATTGTGATGATTTTTCGATTCCTGACTTACGTGCATGCAGTCACGGAGCGGCGTGTTCTTCAGGTACATATCACTTGACGTGTGCCTATCCCTTGTTTCAATGGGACATGATATTACTGTCTAGATCGAGAGTCTTGTACTTATGATCGTTATTTAAGCAATGAGATTCTTTATCTTTAATAAAAAGAAAAGTAATATCTACTATCCTGAGCAGACACTGCTTTTTCTCTTGTTGCATGATTTATTTAAAAGAAAAGGTAATCTATCAGCAACATCACAACGTTTCGGATCATGTCCAGTATAATCCTTCTACATCTTTTGTTGTATTACTCTATTGTTATCATGTAAAAAATAATTTTGTTATGTGTGATTTGTCCATTCTTAAGTTTTCCATTAATTGAAAATGTAATTTCACAATTTGAATCTAAAGCGTCCAAGATTTTCATGTGACATCAATGGGGGGAATTAGATCTTCTACTACATATAATTGCCTAATTAACAAATACATGATATATGTACATTAGTGATGTATTGATAATGTTACTATACACACACTTCACACAGATACTACCCACGTACACCTTCATCATTATCCTCCTCTTAGAGAATTGAAAAAAAAAAAGTTCAAACAATTCAAATCACTTATTTGAATTCAAACTTCCAAATAAAGAGTTTGAAATAAGTTGATTTCCAAATAGAAAGAATTTTAAATCGAATACGGCAATTTCTAAATCCCTTCCCCCAAAGGCTACCTATGATAATTGTTAAACCCACACTCCAAATGCTATAAGAAGCATATCCTAGTGATTTCCCATTTTTCTTTCTAACGTTTTCAAATAAAAATATTTTTGAAGTAGATGTAAGAAGTAGGTGCACCAAACAATATGCACCTATTTCTTCTAAATGTCAAAATTCAAAACTAATCTCACAACAAACTTTCACGTACGAACTTGTACTTTATAATGTCGATTGTTTTTTCTCTGCAAAATTGAAGTACATAAATAAACAACTCCAATTGGACATATACATTATATATGAGTCATTTGATCTTATATATATTATATATTAGTGTACGGTGAATCATTCAATTGAGTATTATCAAAGTGGGTAGCATAGAATAAGTCATCTAACACGCGATGAGTGCGATGAGGATTAAACATATATACTCCTCCCTCCATTCAATAGATAAGTCATTTTAGATTGGGTTAATTACCAAATAAATCACGAATTTTAGTCTAATTTTCAATTGTAACATGATCTTTAAAACTTGACAATTTCTGACATAACATTTCAATTTGTTTCAATTACAATATCTACGCTCAACTACAGCCCCCAATTGTTGACGTGGATGGCGGTTTATTAGAAAAGCATAAATGAAAGAAACAATTGTGCAGAGAAAGACGGTTTACTCCCAAAAAGATGTTGTTCGTTTATTGACTGGAAGCTCCAGCCACGTTAGCGGACACGTGAAAATTATTAATAAAATTAGTATGAATGAAGGGTCAATCATATTATGGATAATGTGGCAGAAATTACTAATAAAATGGGGTATTGATTAACTTATTCACTATGTACCAAGTACCATAAATTAAGAATGCATTATCATTCTTTCTCATTCTCTGCCCCCTAAACCCCACAGCCAAGCGGCTCTGAAAACCATTATGCCAGGCAAAGTGTGCCAAAAAGGAAATCACACAGAAACGTAAATTCAATTACATATGAGAAAGAATTGACAATTGGAGAAAACTTGTCTTTGTATTTCATAAGATCAATAATCATATCCATTAATGGAAAAACTTTTAGGTCCTCCAAATTAACTTTATAAATAAATATGTATTTTAAAATACATTTACCAATTTAACCCCTTTCTCTCATGAGATCTTCTCCCATCACCTCTTGTTAGATGTATATTATATAAATACTCCATTCGCTCAAAAACGAGTGTTCTTTAGAGAAGTTGAAAATATTTAAAAAGAGTTCGATTTAGCAAAAAGAATCATAATTTTTTTTTCTTATCTTAAAAAATCAACTTAATTTAGTTAATTATTTTCTTATTTCAAAAATATATCCAAATTAAATAGATTGTGTGGGATTCACTTGCCATTTTCACCCATTATTAACTTTTTCAAATAAGTTTTAAGTGACACTTTTTTTGAAACGGAGGGGGGAGTATAATAATGATGTTTTAGAAAGAATCGGAAGAATTAAGAAATAAATATATTGTCAAAATATACCCCTAAATTTTGTGGTGATGAGATATAATGAAATCAAATATGAGTGGTAGGTTGAAAAGTCAAAGATAATTTTGGATTTACATAGGGGCAAAATAGAGAGAAATGACAAAAAACCTAAAACATCAATTATTTTGAAAAATCATTAACAAGTTAAAACATCATTTATTTTGGAACGGAGGGAATACTAGAAAACCTAAAACATCAATCATTTTGAAAAATCATTAACAAGGTAAAACATCATTTATTTTGGAACGGATGAAGTAATAGAAAAAGCCCCATCACATACTTACAGCATCAGAAACTATTTAAATTGCTCTCCAGAATAAAAAAATTCAGTAACAAGATAATAAACAACACATTTATCACAAAACAAGGAAAATAAATTGATAAGATGACATGATATTGGCACGGCTCAATCAAAATAAAGGACCCAATTCTCGGGAGATTTGATTTGATTGAGTCGTTCCAACATCATGACGGGTCATTTATAGAACAAGAAAAGAAGAGAAAAAAACTAAGAAGCATTATTTACCTTCAAAATTAGGAATCGATCATGACTGCGTTTTGTGTTTTCCTGGGGATAGAAAACCCTAATTCCATGTAAGGAAAGGGGATTTTGGAAAGGCAGTTGAAAATGTATTTGGTTGGTTGGAGCAATTCATATATATATATATAGTGGTTGATGACATCTTTATATTTAATTAATTAATTTAATATGAATATCACTTTCTAGAGAAATATTCTAATTAATACTTAGGTCCATATGCCAGCTTGGAAAACCTAATTTTGATGCCAAAGTTTAATCATCATTGGCATCATCATTATGTCATGGATACATGGTTTTTACAAGATTCCCAATTTTATTTTGGACACAATGGTTGTCTACGAATAATCCAGGGGTCTTTTAGATAATTCCAGTTCAGTATTTTCTATAAAAAATATTATAATCCATTTATTAGTTTTTTATCTCAAAAATCTTCCAATCATATTTATGTTAATATATATCAATCCATGCTTTTCAATGCCGGCATCATAAGAAAAATAGCTTTTCTCGATAATAAAAAGTGATCTCAAATAATAAATATTTATTACAATCTTTATTATTGGCATGTTGTCACTAATTAATTAATTGTCTCAATAATTCGTACGTAAATAATATATTCATCTCAAACATATTTCAAATATTTTCTACAACAACTAGTTGCCTTTAAAAATAATTTTAAAATTATGTTAAATAATTTGTAGAGAATTTTATGACGACAAATGATGTCGTAAAAAATGTGTCACAATTTTTTTTTTTTTTTGGCGTAGTCCGTCATTATGATTGCATATATAATTGGATTCCAAAGCTATCAACCATCAAACGGGAAATGAAAACCAAACATTCGGGAAAAAATCATTTTTAGTCCAATATGCTAGGTTTTGTATAGTAAAAGTTTGTATGTTAGAAAAATTTAATTTTAGTCCCGCATGTTCCAAAAGTTGTCCAATTTAAGGACACTGATCATCACCAAAGACCAATTTAGTCGGAGTTGGACTAATAAATTTAGGACTTTTGAGTGCTAATGCTTATGTGCTAAGTATTTGTCTAGATAACACGTCAAATCATTAAATTACTTTAGTAGCTCGCCCAAAAAAGAAGAGAAAAAGGTAAACCCTAATTTGCATATGAGGTGTATTTCATATTATTTTTTATTTTATTTTTCTTTCTTTCTTCATCTTTCTCAAATTTATTAGTCATGTGTGTCGCACGTGATTAATAGTGGCCAAATTGAC
Organism: Ajuga chamaepitys; assembly: GCA_958295605.1. Lineage (NCBI taxonomy): Eukaryota > Viridiplantae > Streptophyta > Magnoliopsida > Lamiales > Lamiaceae > Ajuga > Ajuga chamaepitys. The sequence goes on along the minus strand of OY282502.1, from coordinate 3,852,045 downwards.
CATTTCTGATGGTCAATGTCCTTAAATTGGACAACTTTTAAAACATACAGGACTAAAATTGAAACTTTATGACATACAGAATTTTTACTAGACAAGACTTTATATATAGTACTAAAAATGAATTTTTACAATAATAGTTATTATTATTATAACGATTTATCATCACAAAATATTGCACAAGTAATCTAAGGTTATCTTTTAGATTTAGTAGTGAGTAGTATTAGCTAGTTGTTGCAAATAATACTTATACGCATTTGAGAAGATTTTTTTCATCTCAATAATATTATTTGCGATCGAGTTATTAAAACAAATAATTAATAATGACATATTGTCTCTAATAATTAAGTTGTGACAAATATTCAATTTTGAGACAATTTTTACTGTCTCAAACGACCATTTTGTAGTGTATTAATAGAATCAAGAAAAAAAATAAACATTTTATTAGATTGTATAAATCAGCCACTCTGGTAGATAACAAGAACAAATAATCAAACAACTGAGAGAAATTTCAAACAGGTGAACCAACAATTTAAAGATACACATCAACTAGATGTATAGATATATATTTTGTCCCTCAACTATCTACTTTCCCACAAAAAGTCCTTTTAAATTATTGCTTTTTTAAATTACAAAATAATTCATCAACTTTAACTTTATTTTTATTTACAACATGAACTCGGGAACTTTAAAAAATATTTATCAATTTAATATTTTTTTACAAATTGTTCATCGGGCTTGGGCTCCAATTACTATGTAGAGATCGATAGCTAAGCTAACACAATTAATAACATAAAGATAAATTTAAAAGAAAATCCTGCAGAAGGAGGGAAAATGGAAGTCGGTGTTGAGGGCTATGATGTAAGGGGTTTCTATGTTTCTCTACAGTAATGTAAGGATAAGTTTAATGATTTGCATAAGAGGAATAAGAGGGTTAATGGCATATCAGGAAACCATCCAATTGTGTAGTAAATTTTTATTTGACAGATCTGTTGGATCTTATGTTATTTATTTTTGTAGGAATAATCCCATGCACATGTACAAAACAAGAATGATAAGGAGATAACATTTCTCTAATTCTTTGGTGTGTTACATTCCTCTCTTTATTCGCTTCCCGATTGATAATTGAATTTCAAATAATATTAATCCACTAAACATGAAATGTTCACTTGTAAGATATCATTATAAACTAGAGAATTTAAATGATCTCTAAATGATCTTCGAAGCGTCAGAGAATGAAACATCAACGCCAATAGTGTTAGTTGTTTATTTAGCAATAAGTTAAGCTTGTGAATCAGGGTCTCAGCAAAATTAATCACCAGCAAGTTAAATCGCACGCAGACCAAAGCAAAGAAGAATTGAGAGATCATATTTGGTGATGAATTGCTCAATTTTATGAGAACTAGATTGTGACTATTTGGAGAAAACTTACTAGTGGGTAACTCTAACCCAGTTAAAAGCTCTTGTAATTAGGTATTAATCGCTACGGCTTGGCGTTGAAATTTTTTTTCTGCATTTTTTCTATTTCTTTCATGTTATGATTTGCGCCAACTCATCAATAGGGTTTCATATCAGCAATTGGAGTATTTTGAGCCCGATGAACTAATTTGCAAAAAATATTAAATTGATGAATTATTTTATAAAATTTCATAGTTCAAGTCATAAATAAAAATGAAAACAAAGTTGGTGAACTAATTTGCAAAAAATATTAAATTGATTGATTAATTAATAGCATGCCCAATTTTGAATTTGGTTTGTATGTATTCGTCCTTATTCTTATTAAAAATAGAATAACTTTCGAAACATATAAAATTAAAATTAAAATTTTCTAACATACAAAATTTTTACTAGACAAAGCCTAATATACAGGACTAGTCTAAAAATAACGTTTTCCCTTTCCCAAGATGAATCAAATTAATCCACCACAACAGATCTGGGTATCAAGACGAACGATGGGAGAGATCAGGTGAATAATAATCTTCCAGTAATTCTCCAAGAAACAACAATTGAGAAATGCAAAATAAATATAAAAATACTAGAGATTATTTTTTTAAAATTTCTAATCTAAGAAAAAAAAAATTCTCTCCTCCTCCACGATGACTCGAACCCAAAATCAAAGACCTAGGTAATAAATGCTCTGCCACTTGAACTATCCAACCTCGTCTAAAAATACTAGAGATTAAATATAAAAAAGAAGAGCTATCCTCTTATAAAAGTTGGAAGCAAGCTGGAATGGAGGGGGCGACATATAATACATTAACCTTATAGAATAATTATCGAAAAGTCTCGACAACTATTACGACCATTTTATTTAAATTTAAAAAGAAAAATCACTTTCCAAGATATCCAACTTTTCCGTTCTTCAATTATTTTTTAGGAAGCAAGAAATCTAATCTAACTTGTACGTTCGACCCATCTTAATTTGCACATTTTCCTTTTCGATCCGTCGTACACTAATTTAGATATTTTTAAAAAGGAAAATTTCCTCACAATCTTCACTCCAAAATCTTCATTCTCATTTTTCACTTTTAAAAAAATCAACTAAATAATTAATAAATGTGCAAATTAAGTTGAGACGGAGGAAGTATTATTTAGCATTTAACTATAAATTAATTAGTGGAATTGTTTAGAATCTAAGGGGCTATAGTGATGATTTTCTGGTGAGATGTTCCTTCTAATGCCTTAGTGGTTGGCCAATCAGCATTTGAGGACAATTAGAAAACAAAGATTCCCATATTTGTTGTCCCATTTGCTAGACAACTAGTATTTCTAATAAATGAGATTGCACACGCTTGCAATTATTTTTAATCTTGTACCAATTGAGAAGTAGGAATGAAAAATAATTCGACAATATAGATGGATCTAAAATTTTATTCATTAAGGACAAATTCTTTTAGTTATAATAATATAAGGGGCACGGATATTAATTATTTTACAATCAAGGGCACTAAGGTTAGGAATTTATGCCTTGAATCGATTTGATCTGTGTCGACGTTCGTATCAAAGTGAAGACTTGGATTTAAATGTTGTTGGAATTGGGCGCATCGGAGGACGCGGCCGCAATAAAATTGTGGCTGCAATGTTGAAATTGGCGCTGGAGAGTTGGCGACCTGCGCGGCCGCGACACGATAGGCGGCTCTGATGCTGGGCTACGTGTTTACGCCTAATTTGATTCCTTTTCTGTATAGGATGAGGTTGTGGGCTTATAAATAAGTCTTATTGGAGTTCTTTGAGATAGAGTTTAGAATTGTTTGGTATTGATTCTGGCTTGATTATTCAAGCGTTAAGAGATTGTTTGGGTCTAGTATCAATTGATTGATACTTAATTTGTTTTTGTTTGATAGGATACTATAAGTCCTATTTTGTAACTCTCTTTTGATATTTGATTTGAGATTCTCCCATTTGATTGTGAACGTAGCTAACAAGTTGTTAACGAAGCACGTTAATTTAATTTTGTGTCTTTATCTTTTGTTTCTTTACACTTATCATTCGTTTACTCGCTGCGATTGTCTTTTCCCATTTGAAGATCTCCTGAAATGGAGGAAGGAGAAAAAAAAATTGATTGGAAAAAGAGGTGTGTATATATAGTATTGGATTTTTCTATTTAACGTTGCTTAACTTCTCTATTTATCAATTTTTATTTTTATTTTTGAAATTGGAAATTTATTTAAATTAGTTGGAAGCAGTCAACACTGATTGACATAAAAATGAAAGAAGAAAGTTCCAAAAGCAGTGGACCTTCAGACTAGATTTAGCTAACTGAACTAATTCGTGAGCAACAAAATTACAAGAGCGGCTAATCCAAAAAATATTCCAAGACTCCACAGTAGCAAGCAACTCTAATAGCAACCGATAATTTAAATTCCTCATCAAGTTATTATTATTATATATGTTTCAGAACTTTTTGAGATTTAGAAGCAATGCTCGTAAAATCGGACCGAATCAGTCGGTTCAATTGTGAACCAATCACAAATTCGGTAAAGTAGCATAAAACACAAAATATTACTAAACTGATCAAAATCGGTTAAGCCGGTCAAATTAAAACTGAAACAATTGAACCGGAAAAATCGTTTGCTACTTTAATCTTTCTTTAAATTTTATTTTTAAAATAATAATTATACAATATTGAATATTTTGTTTAGTGTCATATCTTTGCTATTATAAATATATAGTATATTTTCGGGTTTTCTAAACCTTTTATGTCATTTTTTATACATAATATATATTATGTTCTAAAAAATGTAATGTGATAGAACTTTAAAGTTGATTTAGTTATTTTTTCTGATCAAACCATATGTTGAGTAGGTTGGACCGATCAAATCGTAAAGCAATAATATAATCGATTCACTCATCGATTCGATATCACGACCAACGTTTAGAAGTGGCAAGCAGGGGGTTGATTGCACGAGTAATAGGTGTCATGCCTGCAACTTTTAGAATATATTATTGTATTTTAAATTGATTTTAATATTTTATGAAAAGAATATGGGCCTACCCACATCTCTTGTGGAGTGCTGATTGTAGCGCCTTATCGGGTAGTTGCAAAAGGCGATAATAATAGTTAGTTGATTGAAACTAGTACGTCTAAAGATGCAAGAATTTTAAATGGAAGGTGGGCTTATTATTGGATCGGGCCCGTTTACTTCTGTATGATTAGATTGAATAAGGATTAATTATCAGGTTTATTCATCATTTACTTTGTTGATCATTAAAAGAAGTATTATTCCGGATATCTGGAATGACACAAATTTCGATGAAATGTTACCCCAATTACTTATCTCACCTTAATAGATGAGTTTATTAATCTCAGAGGTTGGATTGTATTAAGTTACAGGTATACCCATGTATTAAACGGTTGGAATACCCTATAAAATCATTTTAAGGTCCAACCGAAAAAAAACAAATTGAACCAGGAAAAACTGACAAACTAGTGAACCGGAAAGCCCGGCAAAAAACTAGTTATTCCTATGCTTTTGCAATTTTATTTTTTTGAGTTTTTTTAAATAATTTTGTGTTTATTCCACTTATAGATTTTCTTTTGTTTAGGGATTTATAGAATTTTAACAAGTCACTCATTATTTACCATATTTATGATGTTTGGAAATAAATTTTGGAGTTAAAAGAAGTTTATGGACTATAAATTATTAAATTTTATTCAAGACATCCATATTCGTAGTAGTTTATTAAGTTATAACTATCTTTATTAATTTAAAATTTAATTGATAAGTTTTTTTGGTGGATCTTAATATATATAATTACATAAGAAAAAATAATAAATTGTGACTATTACTTTTTCGGTTAGATCGTCGATCCAACCGGTTCGGTTATAATAACATTGCACAATATTGGATATAAATTGTTTTGTATAAATAATAGAACTTAATCACCTTAAGTAAACATTGGATAAGATAAGTTGTATTATCTCAATCCCTCATTCTAATACATCATAATCTTATACACCCTATTGTAGACAATCTAAAGTAAACACGTCCTATGATATTAGATGGTAGAAAACTAGATCTCACCTCCTAAGCCCACAATTAAGAAAAAAGAGAATTATGACAATCGGGCCAACTATTTTACAGGACTTGAAGTATTGTTAGTATTGAAAAGCAAACATGGGATTAAGATGAATATTCTATTTATCAAAGGCTAATCATACAAAACAATAGTGCCCAAAAACAACATTAAAATGAAATGGAGGGAGTGCAATAAAGGTAGGAACTTAGTCAACCTTCCTAATTATCTGTCTGTGATCCATAATCATCATCTTCCTCAAATGAAATTCTAGAGCACACATTTTGCAGCTAATAAAATCTCTGTTCTTCGACTTTCTTACAAAATCTAGAATAAATTTCACGAAGATTCTCATGTACACTAAGTGCACGGATTATGTATCCGTATAATTCGAGCAATAGGGGTATAATTCAAGTAATAGGGGGTTCTTTAGTTCTTTGTTATTGAAAGGTGTCACTGTTTATTTTAAATTATTTCTTTTAGTATAAATATAAATATATATATATATATATATATATATATCTTCATGAAAAACACCTCATAATTTGTAAATATGTCCGCGGTTCGGGTTGCATGAATCAAAGATATTGTGTGCAACTATGTACTACCTTCGTCCCAAGTTATTTTGCACACTTTTCATTTCAGGGTGTCCCACCCAATTTTGCACACCTTCGAAATTGAAAGAAATCTTACAATCTCCATTCTTAAAATCTTCACCTCAATCTCCACCTTTATAAAAGTCAACTAAAAAGTTAAAAAAAATAAAAAAAATCCTATTCCACATGCTAAAGTATGTGTGTAAAATAAGTTGAGACGGAGGGAGTAGAAGACAACTTCTTTGTGCCATAAGAAATTGGACCAAAACTTTGTTTTTGGATTTGGCTGTGTCAGCAATGAGTGTTCTTGATCACTTTGATCGACTATGCTCGTATATGGGCATATCCATAGAGGATCAACATATATTTTCAATTTTAATATTAGAAAGAATTAAGTTTTAATTTGTTTTTTTGTTTTTGGGTACATATATTATCAACTTGACACGAAGATGATATAGAGCCGACTGAAAAACATAAGAAAACTTAGAGTGTGTTTATTTAAGGTTAGGAGTGTTAATGTCAGTTGGAGCTAGGATTTTCATTTAAGGCCCCAACTAACAACAATATAAAAAGTAAATGACTTAAATCATTTCTAAATATAATACTCCCCATCCCATATTAATTGACGTTTTATGATGTTCTTTTCTTTTCCGATTAAATGACGTTCTATATATTTTTCATTAATTTTACCAATTTTCTCCTTAGGCTCAATTCTAAAATATTTTTATTTTTCAATCTATCAGAAATATTTTGATTTGGTATAATCTTTAGCTGAGGGTATACCTGTTAAAATATTACATCCTTAATTTTTCCCTTTCATCCTAAAACGTCAATTAATATGGAACGAAGGGAGTATAATTTATGATAAAGTCAAAAATATTAACTTAATCACAATATAAACAAAATGTTGCATCTTTTGTAATGCTATACTCCAATATATTCTTGAATTCATCGAACCAAGACTCAACAAATTTCTTCTCTCTTTTGTTGAGTTTCACAACCATTCAAACTCAAAAACCTATTTAAAATTGGCAAAAATAGCCCATCAAATAACTGGGCTGGACTCGGCTATACTTTTATGACCGAAATTCAAACGGGTCCATTTGCTCTTGGCCATGAATTTCTTGGACCCATCTACTTCGGACATGTTAGAGGTGGTAAAATCGATTTTTTTTATATTTTTCTTTTAGCAGGAAAAATATATTAACAATTAGTTAAAATTAGATAAAAGTTGTGGGAACACCCAACTGTACTCCGTCAGAAAGTGTAAAAAACTTTTTTTTACACTTTTGCTTCTAAAATGCAAGAATATCCAAATTGTCTTTCATACCCTTACTTTATTGAGGAGTGAGATAGTATTAACTGCTTGTGACTCACAACCCACCAATCATATTGTATTCTTGTGTATATTTCATCGTGTACGATATATGTATATTTATTTCTTAATCGTGCACGATATTTTGTGCAATATACACGATAGCGTGTATATTTTTTTTCATATTTTGTGCAATTGTGCAATATACATAATGCAATATACACTATATGCCATAAACCAGCCGGACAAATTTTAGTGTATTTTAAGGATGTATCAGGCTTGACTCAACATCTTTTGACTCAACGAATTTCAACCCGGACTGACCTGACCCTTACATGCCATTGGCCCGACAGACTCCGCCGGGCCGAAGTGCCCAATCGCCACCTCTAGATTAGGCGGGCAAATTGTCAGCTCACTATGTAGGTGACTCTAAGAGAGACAAAAAAGATAGAGAGATATGTTGTTAAACAGGATGAATCATGAGAATTATCAAGCAGAAAAACCAGCATTATCTAATCTAACACAATTGAATTTCCTGTCCAATATTGAGTTAGCCTATTTCTTATCAAAATCTTTTCTTGCAGGTTCAACTGCTTCTCCACTACAGTTAAATGCAACCGACTTAAGATCGAAAGACTTCGTCCGAACTTTCAAACCAAACCTCTTGTAGAAGTTGATGATCCAGCTTCTCTTGGTCTTTACTAGCTTCTCTATCTCATTCTTCATATCGTCGCACTCTTTCTCAAGCTCCGTCACGCGTCCCTTCATCTCATCGAACTTCACAATCTCACCTTCCTTGGATTTCGCTTGGACAGTTCGCTCATTTCTCTGTCCAATGTTTCTGCTAAAATCTTGAGACTTGTCTGAAAATAAGTACCAACCAGACACAAATGTGCGTAGACGAAGCTGCTCAAAGAATAGAACTTGGACAGAGACTCGCAATGGTAGCCGCTCGTTCTGAGCTGCGTGTGTGCTGACTTCCACTGAGAGCTTCTGGCAATTCATGAGCCTGCAGAGCTGTTCCCTTTCGGATTCTACCAACCATGGATGTGCCTATGTTTACAAGATTAAATTTTGTCAGTCTTGAAAAGATGGAACTAGCAATCTTATCATGCAGACTCAGAAATAATGACACATTGATTTCTTCAAAAAGAAAAGGGTCTTTCTAACTACAGTTTACCCTTACTGCGCACCTACACCAGCGCATGCCGTCAAAACCGTCCCACCCAAAGATGGATCTAGAATTTTGTCGGGGGGGCAAAAAGGGAGGCAAATTTTAATATATTAATGAAAGCTCAGGAGGAGCGACCGTCTCCGCCTCTGGTGCCCCTATATCGGCTTCATAGTTCCTTAGGCACTAGCCTATACATGAAAAAGTAAGGAAAAAGACAGAGAAGAAAAAAACAAGGTCATTCCATAGAATCCATACAGCCAGACGGCAAAACCAAACTGTAATTTGGAATATCTCTTTGCCAAAAACATTTTTTTTCTTCTCATGTGGCTAAATTTTGCGATTCACACGATTCGAATAGAGTAACCGATAAATAACTTGTTTCTATCTGGCCATTTATCAACACCATTCCACATTATTAAGCTCAAGATGCATCATAGAAACTAGCCATAAAGGCTTCAAGATAGTAGCCGGTATTCAAAGAGATTCATCAAATATTTACAGGGATCTAAATTTAAGTCTGCGTTTGATAGAGCTAATTTTCAGGAATAATTACTAGCTTATTACTAGAATATTAATAACCTGATATGGGGGAAATTGATAGGGCTGATCTTGGGAATAATAACCATGAGCATATTAATTGCTTGATTTTGGGCAAGGAATTAGGGAATAATGGTTGTGTTAAGGGTGGAGAAAAGCAGAAAATCAGTCTCTTTGTATTCGGCCATCGGCTTGGGCAGCTTCAGATGATGGGAGTATTCTCGGTGTTCTATCTTCCTTTCATCTAATACATACCTACTTTCGATTCATTTTCAAAATCTAATCTTTACTCTATCAGCAATCCAGAAATTCATCATGCCTTCGACGTATCCACAACATTTTTGTTCAGCTTGTTATTTCAAAATTTAAATATGTATTGTTAGTTACAGAAATCATTGAGAAATAGTCATTGGAACTAATATAAATCATACTGAATCTGGAATGCAGATTACCTTTAGGTATAGATCAATCGCCCGGTAAAGTCCATCATCTAATAGCCTGGCATAGTCAGGGATAGCAGAAGCCAGTGACATGAACTTTTCCATTGTCAAGTTAGCATCAGGCGCAACCTCAGCCAGATAGTCGTCAAATAGAGTAGCGACAAGTGTACTCGTAGTTGGTTGATGAGAACCTTCCGGATCCACTAATTGGTCCTCTACTACAGCATTTAAGTTTGACTGAGCATCATCCTGATTCACATCCAAGAAATGATCCACTATCCGCTGAACACATTCAACGTCATAAAGGGTCTCCGATGAATCTCCTGTATTGGGTATAAGAAGGTCTTGCACAGACGCTTCTTCCAATTGGGCCCCTATTCTTCTCTCCAGTGCCTCTTTACACGATGAACTAGCCCGTAAAATCATGGATGTCCTCAGAAGCTTAATAAGGAATTTTGTTGGTGTGGCACCCTTTTGATTAGGGAGTAACTCAATTATCTCTTCAATGGCAGCCCTCTGTTCTGCATCAGATAAAGAAGGGTGCGCTGGGTCGATTTTCTTTTGTTGAAAACCCGACTTTCTGCCATTCAAGGGAAGATAGCATTTGGCATAGAACATGACAGAGCCCGCGATTCGGTCTGGTGCCATGCCTTTAGAACTGAGAGCTGGTATCAGCCTCTTGAAGAGAGGTAGTTCAAGAATTGACACATCCTCGTACCACCAATCCTCCGATGGGGAGCAAGAGCCGGAAGATGAGTATATTCCATTCCACGGAGTAGTACCTGATGGACTCTGAGAGGTACCCTGACCTGACGTAGGCCATCGCAGACCACTCGGCTCAGCACAAGCTTTAGTAGCAAGGGAATCAATGCATCTTGAGATTATATGAAGTTCTTCCGAGAAAGGAAGCGCTGCCTCACATGTTTCAAGAGCTTTAATGGTGTCCGCCCAATTTGTTAACACGTTTTCAAGGAAAGCTGTTGTCTGTGAGATAAGATTGTCTTCTCCATAGTCTTCGGTCATTTGGAGATATTCGGCTGCACATCTGAGGCTGACTATGTTTGTTGCAGTAAGTTTGATGTTAATGCCATAACAGAACTTGGCTATGAGCAAAAAGGACTCCGCTCCACCGGGTAAATCTTGAAGAGACAAAACACATTTTGTTGTCTCGTTTTTCTTCTGGCTTACAGAGTAGTCTTTGACAAGTTTCTCCAGTAGTTGGCTCCTGGACAGCAAGGGAAACTGGAAAGCATCGTCGAAGAGAGAGGGGCGAACCCGTCATTTCTTGGGCAAACAGGAAAAATGATTGAAACCAACAGAGATATATGCTATAAGCAATAAAATTTCAAACAACCATATTGATCATGGCTATCTAAAGCATAATAAAAATGCAGCTCTAGAGTTAATATGGAAGAGAGAGAGGGAGAGAGAGAGTACACAAAAACGATGTTAGGATGCATACGATACAGACCTTGTGAAGATGGAAGGACATCTCTCCAACTTCGATGCAAACATCGCTAAGAAGGCCAGTGGTGCAATGCCTGAAAATGAGTAATAACAAACTCTTAAGATCATATCCATTGCCACCAAATATTTAGCAATTACGGTAGTTTTTGTATATCCATCTATGCATAATTTCATTTGCAGGTGTGGCGAATCAAATGATCTACTGTTACAGACATACATTGCCTTCTACGAAACAGGGGAAATAGCTTCATTCTTGTAAAGTGAACGGTTTAATCTTGAGGTTTTATTTCAACATTCTACATCTACAAAATTACCAATCATTATTCCAGCATTCTACATTCTGCCATAAAAAACAAAAACAAGAAGTAGAAGCTAAATTGTGGCTTTAGACTTTCTCTTTTTTCACCTATCCAGAATACATTAATTCAATCAGTTCCTGAAGAAATAAAACTCAATACCAAAATCTAAATAACATAGAAAAATATAGTAAATAAACAAAATTATCCAAGACTGTAAACTACTTCCTGAAAATGCAGGCATCTCAAAGTTTACTATATCCCTGAGAAGCAAAGCCAACCATTAGCCATTACTAAGACTGTAAACGAATCGAGTCGAGCTGAGCCCAACGTACAAATATTCAAGCTTTTTTACAATGCAATCGAGCTTTTAATATTGTGTTTCACCTTGTTTGAATATTTATCGGATCGAGCTTCACTCGGGCCGAACAGGAGTCGAGTTCGACTAGTTTGATATTTTACACTTATCTTAACAAATTTTATTTATCGAGCTCGAGTCTAGCTTAGATTTTCAAACATACAATTTTGCTAAAGCTTGTTTTATATCTTTAACAAATTCAAACACGCTTCAAATGGTGTTCAGTCAAATATCGAGTAGCTTGATTTGACTTGGTTGCCAAAGCCATTACACAGTTTCCAACAATTTTGAAAAGCAATACCACCACATTACATGACAATTCGCGCGCGCGCACACACAAACAAATAATAAATCACTAACGAATGAAACAGGAATTATACATTTAAGAGAAACTTAAGGAAGAAACACTGACCAGCTATGGCCGTCCAAGTGAAACACGCCTGTTTTCGACATGCATATAATTTATCAATTTGTCATCACAGTGCCATACCCTACGTCCTTACTCTGCATTCGCATAATACATTTCCACACGAAACTAATAATGGAATTGGTAATGATAAAAAAGATCACAAAAATGGCGGATTATGCACCTCTCTCTGTTCGGATTTGTTCGTCGGATTGCACAGGAAACTAATAATGGAATTGGTAATGATGAAAAAGATCACAAAAATGGCGGATTATGCACCTCTCTCTGTTCAGATTTGTTCGTCGAATTGGGAATGATGGAATTGGGGTAGTCCCGAGTCCAAAGGGTGGAAAATCTAGGAGTGAAATCTGTTACTTTTGTTACAACAACATTTATGTTGCCTTTTTAACGTAACCAAGACTTATATAGCTTTCCCACTAAAAAAAGGAAAAAAATGAAAAAATAATAGGATTTGGCTTAGTCGTGATATGTAGATGGATTGAGTCATACAAATCGAGGCTCGTAGGATTATGAGACTCAACAGGTCCCACCCAATAAACTAAAAATTCGACGAGTTATAGACCGATCCAATTTTTTTATATATTTAAAGGGATGGAACATGGTCTACTCAATAATTGTTGGCTCGGTAGAATTTTGGGTCAGTCCGACCTGACCTGCCATATAATTTTGGCTCAATAAGTCGGGCCGATCTGACAGGCAGAATTGTCACCTCTACCTACAAATTGCATCATTACATAATATAAACATTATTCATTTTCACTAAAAAAATATATATGAAAAATACATATTTTCGCTAATATTATACTTTAAATATAAATATATTACAAAAGTATTATATATATATATATATATATGTTAAAAGATAGTTTATGTGAAGTGTCTTATTGATCGGATTGGATCCTCTATTCCAATTTGTGTTCCATCTAGTATTCCATTATATCTACCACATATCATGTATTAATTAGTAATGTCATCATATACACGTGGCATTTGTGTTCCATCTAGTATTTTATTATATCTACCACATGTCATGTATTAATTAGTAATGTCATCATATACACATGACGTGTTATGATTATTTTAAAATACAAGATGGAACACGAATTAAAATAAAGGATCTGGATATGGGCTTTAACTTTATTCTCATACGCCGGAGTTGGGTTGCATAATAAAAGCCTACTTAGATTATAAAATACAAAACTGATGTGGTGATGCTTCAGGTCCTTTTCGAAAGCATATTCAGCCCAAATACAATTTTAATAGGTCCATTTCGTTCGACCCAGCCCGAGAAGAGAAAAACTGTCTCTGAATTTGACCATTCTCTCTCATTCCTACTGTTTCCAAACCCTACCTGTTCTCTCAGACATTAGAAAATGTCATTTCCTCTTATCAATATACTACCATAATTTCCCTTTATTGTTATAAATTTGATATTTATAAATATTTTTTTTTGCTGCTGTCTCATCTCCTGAGGAGGCGGCTACAGGCTGCATCGGGGGAGGACAAACGCACGCCACGTCTGTATTAGGACCAAGACAAGAGGCAGAGAAGGAAGAGAATAAGTAAAAGAAGTGAGTAAGTGCTCATCTTGCAAGATGTTTTTTTATCTGCTTTGTTTCATTTTAGATCTGAAATTATTATCTTAATTTTGGTTAAATTGTTAATGTATCAGCTCAATGATAAACTCTTAACATTGATTACTATATTCATCTCTTGAACTTTTTTTGTTAATGGCTGTTGATTGTGTAAGCTTTCTCATGCTCCTTTGAACTCCTGTGTTGATCAAATCTTCAGAACATACTTGAAACTCAGTTGTACTCAGTTCGCCACCGACGCTGACGCCTTTCTGTCGGCCACCGCAAGTTATCAGGTATACCCCGTCCGCTATAATTTAGCAACATTCTGCAATATTCTGATAAAATGTTTAGCGTCTGTTAAAATTGATATTTAAGTACATGTAGCTTCTGTTAGGAATACTTATAATGCTGAATAAGGCAATTATATGTTTAAATGTCTCAGCTAAATAGGAACACAGACTGTAAATTTCAGCGAGTGCATCCGTGGAGAGCTAAATCGGAAAATGTCTCAGCTGCGCACAATTTTCCTGCAGTGCCCATTGGTTTCACCTCTATCTTCGGCATCCCATCCCGTTTCAGCGAAATTCACTATCTCATGTTGCTCGGTTGCGTCTCCGGCAGCTGTGGTCAACGGCAACGTCGAACGGAAGCTAATTGAGAGAAAGGAAGTGCGCCTTGGTTTGCCTAGTAAAGGCCGAATGGCTACAGACACTCTTGACCTTCTCAATGTAATGTATGGGCGCAGACATAATTCTGTCGTTCATCTGTTTATTATCTGTATCAGTGTGTGTTATCCGTGTAGCATTCTGTATTTTAGAAATTTTGAGCGTTAGATGCTAAATTAATTTCTAGATTTACTGATCTAGTTTTATCTCTTTGGGATATAGGATTGTCAATTGTCAGTGAAGCAGGTGAATCCACGCCAGTATGTTGCTCAAATTCCTCAGGTGTGTATGTTTTATTTGGATAATGAAACTTGTAAGTTTGCGATAACAAATTTGAAATCCTCCACAGAACTCACATTTTAGATAGTGTGTGGGGTTTGTGGTACTAGTTGTCCATCCGTTCGATGCTCGGGTGAGAATAACTTTAATAATTTACAATAATAATAATAATAATGATAATAGTAATAAATAATGATATATCGAGGTGTGGAATTAATGGGTTAGAATGACATTTTTTAATGTAGTAGGAATGAAAATGAAAAATAATACAGTGTATGTTGGACTTCTCAAGTCCAAAACTTTGCACTACCTTTAAAAATCCATTTTATTTTTATGCATTTGAATTTCTACGTTTTAACTTCTTTTAACATTAATATTTTTATGCATTTGAATTTTTACGTTTTAGCCTATCCCATTACTAAATCCTAGATCCTCGCAATTTCAACACGCACTCGATACTTATATTCCAATAATGAGTGTAGGACAATGCACCATTTTTCCAAACACGCATGCATAAAAATTAGCAGACTAGACAAACTATTTTCTAAATTGCCTCCAAATTAACCTAAAAATTTTAAATCCCTAACACACATGATAACTATTAGAACTTAGAAGACATAAATAAAATAAAAATAACAAAGTTAGGCCTAAAGTAGTATCAATTGTGTCAATTTCCTTTCTGATCCCTATAAACTGGACATTCACCATCATCCATCTGTTGAATCTTGAAACTGGGTTGTAGATCCTGGAACAATTAAATGGGAAGTGTTAGTTCCATGTTAAAAAATTAGAAAAGATTATGCATTGGTAGTTCCTTGAAACTTAGTGATACACCTTCTGTTGCACATACTTTACATATATTAAAAACATAATATTATCTGCAGTCAACTTAAAATGTTATAGGCAATTCTGTAGCTCAGCCATCAATAGCCTTGATCTTGATCTTAAATAAATCAATCATGTCATTCAAAGTCCTCTATAAAGTTAGGCAATTATTACATTAAAATTAACGGAATCATATCGACATTTGTACTACTAAACTTAAATGCATTTTCTTCAAGTTCAGTAGCAGTTTTCTTTCACGGAGGCTTGACTTCTCTCCGCCTTTAGAAAATAGAACGGCAGATTACATGATAATACCCAATTAAAAGTATAAAATAGAAATATTGAACTACTTTATCATAAAAGATGAACTTAAAACATGAGATCTCAGTTGTGTTCCGATATACATAAACTTTATAAAACCGGACCAGACGGTTGACTAAACGCACCAGACTAACGAATGGAGGCATAGCATGAATTTGTACATTTGTAATTGTGTTTAATATGTTTTGTGGGAGGATGGTAATAAATTGTGTGGAGATACTGAACAGCAGTTAATAATATTCAAAATTACCACCTATAAAGCGATAAGGTAAATTGATTCCGCCTTATTCTATATATAATTATTATAAATATATATGTATATAGTAAATATATGGGCATATATTGAAAATTGTACCCCCAAATCTTTTCTGACAATTTTTTATATGTATTTACTATGTATGTACATGTATATACATAAGTATGTGTTTTGATAGACGTAGTTGAAATAGTGGTAAAAATGTATGTTTTTTTAACAAAATTATTATTACGTATGCTTGTACTCGTACATTGCCCCCATAACTAAAATTTTGGGTCCGCCACTGTCTACATGAGTGTAGGAAGACATCTGAAATTCTTATACCCAACCAATATTTTCAAACAATAGCGTTGTCCTTCTATGTTTTATGATACTTCTGCATTTTGCTCATTACGAATTGATGTTGCTTTAGTCATTCAATTCTATATATTGGTTTGGGGAATTGTGTTCATGCAAGTTTTGACTTAGCCTCTTCTATGTTGCTATATAAAAATGATTAATGTTTTTGTAGCACATAAATGTGCCTCAAAAATTTGTTCTTTCTGTCGATATCTGTTCGTTTGCAGATGAGAAGATGCTTGGTTATTGACATACATCATAACTAACAGTAGCTAGTTTATGGCAGATTTCAAATTTAGAAGTGTGGTTTCAACGCCCAAAAGACGTAGTAAGGAAATTGGTATCAGGAGATTTGGACCTTGGAATTGTTGGCTTGGACACTTTTATGGAATTCGGACAGGTAATAGGATTCCCCTGGTCTTGAAAAGATTTTTTGATTTTTCAGTTGGCATATTGCTGTATTTTACATTTGATGATCAGCATGAACATTCTTCTTGCAGGGGAATGAAGATCTCATCATTGTCCATGACTCTCTTGATTATGGAGATTGCCGTTTATCTCTAGCTGTGAGTAATTTTCTTATGGGTGTTCCAACTATTTGCGACTTTAAGATCTGAGCTCTATATTGTTAAGTATTTCATTTTCCTTGTTAGATCCCAAAGTATGGCATATTTGAGAATATAAACTCTTTGAAAGAACTAGCAGAGATGCCACAGTGGACAGCTGAGAGACCTCTAAGAATTGCTACTGGCTTTACATTTGTACGACTTACCCAAAAGTTCTTATTCTTATCCTGCTTTCCTTTTTTTTTTTTTTTTTGTATTTTTTTCATTCGATGTTTTTTGTGTGATAAGATTCTGCACAACACATATTTTTACTTGCAGTTGGGTCCTAAGTTCATGAAAGACAAAGGTTTGAATCATGTGGCATTCTCAACTGCTGATGGAGCTTTGGAAGCAGCTCCTGCGGTACGTGATATACATTTATATCTTTATCTTCTTCAGGGAGCATGAATTAGTGCTATTATTATTTTATCTCTTGTCTTCTTTATTGTTCGTTTTTTATTTTTTATTTTTTGTTTTTTGTTTGTCCTTCTCTTTGTGAAGGGATGTAGCTTATGGAGAATTTATAATATGTAATACGCTACTTGGTATTCTTAGAATTGCATTGTGTTGCTTCATAGATATGATTGTTCATATCAAATAACTATCACAACATTTTTTATTTTAAACTCGTAATTCTGCTGCTACATGTTAGTAAGATGGCATTAGAACCTCTTGATGTAAGATCTCTTAGTTCTATGGAGGCGAGTTGTGTTGTTTGCCTAAAATGTTGACCTCATGTGGAGGAAAAGTGAATGAAGCCTGCCTTAGACACCTGACTTTGTATTTTTGTTTGCAGTCCTACAGTTGAGATTGTTCTTCATATATCACGTATATAGATGGCAGAACCAGGAAATTTCATTATGTACACATAAATATATTCTTGTAAATGATGGCCGGAGATGCTGAGAATTGGAAATTGAGACTGGAAGTGAAAACCAAACCTCCCCTAAGGTTGCATTGGAAGATGGATTTGAAATCCCATACTAACAAATCCATTTACAGTCTGTTTGGATGAAGTCATTCTATAATGGATTGAGAACTCTTTTTTTTTAAGGGGTGGGGTGGTGTGGGGGTGAGAGAACTCTTAATTTGAACTATTTTGATTGACTTTAAAATTGAGATCCATTTAACATGGAGTTATTTGAATCCTGCAAATCCTCTCCTCAGATCAAAGTCTTTAATCTAAATGCAATTGTACAGTTGTAGCACTTAAATTCACCCCGTCATTTGAGTTGAACTGGGACAAGGGTATTGATGAATTGCAATCTGAATATGTTTTAACTTTTAAGGAATATACATGGTACATCCTTAAAGCAGAATCTAGAAATTTGCAGTTCATAAATAGTTGGGGTGTAATAGGAAGCTGTTAGAGCTATTTAAAGCATTGCACTAAGCCCGCACCAATCACTGGTTGAAGTTCAATTTTCTCGAGAAGTACTCAAGTACACATATATTTGTTTCATGTGTCTGACAGGCTGTGGGACTTGATTGACCTTGGTGGTCTTTGTATTGTAAGTTGATTCTACTCACGTATTGTTTTGTAAAATTTATTATGCCACTTTATGTATTGCTTGGATGTGTTGAGATTCTTCTTTGAGTTGCTGCAATAATGTCCAAGATGCTTAGAGTTCTCTGGATGTCAACACTTTCCCTGCCTATGCATTAATATCATCTCATCCAATAAGTGCTGATTGGTTCATCCCTTTTCATCGTAGATGGGCATTGCTGATGCTATTGTGGACCTTGTGAGCAGCGGAACTACATTGAGAGAGAATAATCTGAAAGAAATTGAAGGTGGAGTCATCTTGGAAAGTCAGGTAACTGATTCATATTGTTGGCAAGATCTTACACGCCTGCAAAACTTTATTGATAGTTCTGATTTTTTGACATTTAACTGCCATGAATTGGAGTTACCACTTGCTCACTCTCCTTTGACCTATGTTTTTCAGGCTGTACTTGTTTCTAGCAGAAGGTCACTAATCCAGCGAAAAGCTGTGCTAGATATCACTCATGAAATGCTTGAAAGATTGGAAGCACATTTAAAAGCTGTTGGTCAATTCACGGTGCGGATTATTTCTACATTGATTTTGACATTTGTTGCTTTGTTTTCATGTTAGATCTAATTACAAAAACTCCCTTGAGTTTCTTTATTTCAGTTTGCTCTTTTTTCAGTTATTACACGTACTCCTGTCAATAGGTGCAATTTGTTAAAGAAAATAACAATTGTCAGGCGTGGTGTTGAATGTTATTCCTTTTTTCTGGGGTTCCTTTTCCTTCTAACAGATAAATAAATTAGGTTGACTTTTACAGATAGTTATTGTAATTGTTCATTATCTTATTCACAATTCTTGTGACAGGTGACTGCCAACATGAGAGGAAGCAGTGCAGAGGAAGTCGCTGAGCGAGTGTTGAGCCAAACATCTTTATCTGGGTTGCAGGTTTGATTAATTTGTCCTCTGCATACTAGTGGTTCTTGGTTTAATGACATTGGCTACACATCTACAACCCCTATGATGTAGTACCGTTTTACCAATATGAGTAGCTTACGCACGTATTTTATGTTGTTATATGCAGGGACCCACAGTTAGTCCGGTTTTTTGCAAGCATGATGGGGCGACGGTAGCTGAAGGTTATTTCGCTATTGTTATTTGTGTACCAAAGAAAGAGCTTTACAAATCCGTTCAGCAGCTCAGGGCGGTTAGCATTAATCATAAGATTCTTTATCTATGTTCCTCTTCTTATGCATGTGCAAATTGTTGGTTGCCGTTCTAAATTGGACTTCTAAATGGAGTTGAGTATCAAGTTTGAGCTCGACTGGGAAACTCATGGTTCAAGCTTAGACTTGACTTCAGTCAAGCGTAATTTATGAACTTGGCCTCAACTGATGGCAAGCCTGATAATTCAAGCTTGACTTGGTTAGTTATATAATTGTCGAAAACATATAAATTCTGTTAAAAGGGATTGACTCATTACAAATATATATATATATATATATAATACATATATGTATAATACATATGCATACATGTAATAATTAAATATACTAGGGTAAAACAGCAAAATTCCTTAGGGGATTATTGGACAGGGATGTAGTGGGATGTGCCCCGTCGGCTAAACTAAACTAAACTAAACTAAACTGAATCTGAACCTTAAACCTAAACCCTAAACTAAACTAAACTAAACTAAACTGAATCAATTAGGCTTTCGAGCCTAATTGTTTCAGTTATTGTTAAACTCATAATTCGAGCTACTTGAACTATGTTCTAGTATTATTGAGTCGATCCCGAGGAACTCATGAGGTTGGGTGTCGGCTCATAATTCGAGCTACTTCAACAATAAGGTTGGGTGTCGGCTCTTATCAATTGAAGAACTATCTGTGGTCATTAGGATAATATTCTGGCATTATGCCCTCTTTGTATGTTTACTTCTACGTTCTGATCAGTGCTTGTGGCCTATCTTTTGTTTCCTTTACAGTACCCCCATTCCCCAACACACATTGAAAATTTCAACTTTTATGCGTCTCCCTGTGCAGATTGGAGGTAGTGGGGTTCTGATTTCACCTCTGACCTACATCTTCGACGAGGAAACACCGAGATGGCGTCAGCTTCTGTCAGAATTGGGCTTCTAATTCACATCACAATCTTGAAATGGATCCAGGAAGATCCAATCCAAGCGTTCCAGAAAGAATTGAGATATTCGTGTTGGTTATCCGGTATTGTATAATCATCAAAATTCGATGCTAAGTACCGGAAGCTACATGGCGGGTGAGTATTATTATTATCATGTTTGTTTTGGAGGACTACTTCATGTAATTTGAAGAGGGTTTTGTATTTTTTTGCTACTATAACTCTTGTGGTTAATGTGAACAAGTGACAATATTGCCTACATTTTATTTTAATGTGGAAATCAAGCAGCATCTGACTATACTCTTTGACAATGTAATCCAGCATTATTATTATCTTCTAAAAATAGTTATATTTTCTAGTCCATTGAAGTTTATCATTTTGTATTTAAGGACATTATTTTTTATCATTTTAACTTTGGTTCTTTTAAATTTGAAATTCTAAAAATTTAACAAATTGGATGCTGTCTGCGACAATTATGTCAAATTTCAACAGTTAGAATTAATTTGTCAAATTTTGAAAGTCCAAATGATCAAAATAAAATTAAAGATAATGACCTAAAATAAAAAAAAAATGGTAAGGTTTAATGCACTGAGAAAACTGTTCACCCTTAAAAGAACACGTAAATGAGTTGAAACAATTCATTGTGTTTTGAATAATAATAATAATAATAATAATAATAATAATAATAATTTCTAAGTCAAAATATTGTGCTAAATTTGTTAAAAACGTGAAATGATATATATATATATATATTTGTATAGATATCTTTGTCTAACCCAATATTTAAAGGTGACAAATTAATTCAATCTGATGAGTCGACCTAGTCCGCTCAACATTTTGGACAGATTATGTCATTAAAATTTTGGATTATTACACTATTGGGCCCAAGTAACCCAACCTAGTAGGCGGCCATAAAATAATAGCATATTTTGATGAATGGACTAAACGTTACTCAGTAATCTATACTATATAATATAACAAAATCCGCCAAGAATAATAATATCAACATTTTCTAGCCCAAAACAACACTGCTAATTCTAGAAACTTTAATATTAGCTGCATTAATTGGTTAAGCCTTATATATACTCCCTCCGTCCCAATTATATAGGCTGATTGGGTTTTTCACGGAGATTAAGAAAATGATTGAAAAAACAAATTACTCCTAAAGCCCGTATTTAATGAGTTTAGTTTTCAGATTTTTTTATGTGCAATAATTAATGGAGTACCTTATTTATCTCAAGAATTAACAATATTCTATGATGAATATGTAGTTTTCGAGAAGTTAGTAAGAGAAAAGTTGAATAATTTATCTTTTCAAGATTATTTAATAGTGGTATATTAATGAATGACCTAAATAAATTCTACCATATATAGTAACTGGCCTATATATTTGGGACACCCCGAAAAGGAATACAAGCCTATATAATTAGGACGGAGGGAGTAGTATAATTGGCTGCATTAATTGATATTATCTTATATATGTTAAAACATTCAAACCATTTAATTCCGGAATTGCATTTAAAGTTGGTAATAAGTTATAATTGATTTACACAAATCTCGCAACATAACCGTTTCAACTCAAACTCAAGGCAGTATATCATATTATAATTTCCAAAGATTGTGATTGATAAGTATTCATATTCTGGGCTCGGTAATGAAGCCCAATTGATTTTTCTCCAGGAGGTGTTTTTCTCCAGGAACCATTGTATTTCAATATGTGTAGTTTTGAGTGTCAAAGTTTAATAATAAACCTCTTGGTAGTAAAAAATGAATCCTCAAAAATATCATAAGTAGCTAAGAACAAAACAATTAAAAAGATATAACTGAATGTTTCTTGCTCTTGAATTCTTGAACTCTTCCTTGAATCCCTTGCTTGTCACTCTAAATTATGACAGAAGATGTATAAAATTTTATCTTTAGGTCCCCATTTATAGTTGGAGAATTAAAATATGAGTTGAAGGGTGAAAATCCTCAAAAAATTAGGAAAAAGTGCATGTAAGACTCGACTCATATCGCATGAGCCGTGTAATGGGCTGGGTGACCCAAAGCTGCATTCTTCTCCAACTTCAATGTCGTCATATTTGGAGGTCTTATGGTTATAATTTGGAAACAACTATCTATACTTAATATAATAACAAAATTCACTGAAATTAGTAACTTTGAAGTTTTCCCGCCCAAAATCTATTACCAATTCTTAAGATCACAATTTTTGGTATATAAAATTCAACCCAATATAAAACACAATTATTGGCAATAACTTGTCATATATTAGCCTAAAGAAATATCATAAAGCTATTTGGGCTGATTTTGTCTGGGCCGAAAAAAACATATTTTCTTTTTATAAATTTATTGACTATTATTAATGAAAAATTATGTATGAAGACGGTAACTAAATTTTAACATTACAAATATATCACTGTCAACCGCATATTGCAATTCCAACCCCAATCATCAACATGATTTCTTTGGAAGGATGCTAGAGATATTCATACATTAAGAAAAATAAATATCCATTCTAATATATATTTTAGTCTTTAATACTTTTCACTGTACTCTTTTTCCAATAACATATAATTTTTCATATCTTATTATTTATTGATTGTAATATTTTATTATATTAAAATTATATAAAAATATAAAAAAACATTAATTTATTCATTTGCACTTACAAACCGTGCATCGCACGGGAATACTACTAATTTTTGCACAATATGATTTTATCCAAACCAAACATTAATATTAGCCCGAACCTAAATTGGGTCGGATCACCTGAATTGTAACCTCTACCGATAACCCTTCGAATTTGGGGGAATTTCTCTGTTCAATAGAGGCATGCGGTTAGTGGCGTCCATGTGGTTTTTTTTACTATTTTATTTTATCTTCTGTTTTTCGTCTTTTACTAATATCGGCCATATTTGACCATGGATGCTAAACTAAAAGCAACATGTTAAAAGCAGGTAAAAGTCAATTTGGAACTTCTATTATATTCACCGAAACATTTTCTACTATAATATTACGAGTTCAATAATATATATATATATATATATATTTGTATATTTATTTATACATGTATAATATATTATCAATGATTATCGATTATACATTATTGTAGTAAAATAGTAGAAGATGATGTATTAAACACAATAGAATATCCTCAATGAACAAAAATACATGGTTTTAGCGAATGCGATTGATCAAATTCGTATAGATATTAAGGACTCGCTTGGTTGGCCGGTTTAAGGGTAGAGAATGTAAATGAATTATGACTCATTTTCATTTATGGTATTTGGTACATAATGAATAAGTTAATCATTACTCTCTTTTATTAAAAAAATTCCCCACTTTATTCCATAGTATGATTGACCTATCATTCATACATATTACCATTATCATTGATTATTTGCAATCAAGCGGACCCTAAGAAATTAGAATTCGAATGTTAGGAAGTTAAGGCTATTAATCCACATTAAATAAATCTGATCATTGCCATCCAGCCTATCCCATTTGTGATTTTTAATACCATATGTAATAATTATATTCCTATCGTTTCATATTAATTGTCGTTCTTATAACTTTTTCTTTTCTTAAATTAATTAATGTTATTTTAAGGAATTCTACTAATTTTCTCTTTTGCTCAATCCTAGAATATTTCTACTTTTCAATCTATTACAAATATTTTATTTGATTAAATTTTTATCTGTTAATATTAGCTGAGAGAATATCTATCAAAATATTACATTCTCAATTTTTTTTTTTTTTAAAACGACAATTAATATAAAATCTTGATCACTTGTTTCTCCAATTACGTGGGAAATAAATTAAAGAGGCAATACTTCACCTAAAAGTGAAGGAAAAATAATTAATGCATGCAACACGTATTACTGATATGGTTTAGCCAGGTGTGAGGACAAGTGTCTCGTTATTAATTTATCAATTTTTACTTATTTATTTATCATTTGTTTTTGTGAGGCGCAAACTTCTCAACTTTAAATTAAATGCATATGATCTTCTTGCTTAATCAATTTCAATTACAAGATTCTTATTTTGGAAAAAAAATCAATCTACATAATCGGATACATTGAAAAAAAAAATGCACAATCCTATGAGCAATTATATTAAATAATCCGTCAGAAGCATACGCTGAATATCATCCACAAGAAGTCTAATAGCAGTAAAACTTGATTTGGGCCTCGTGAGTCGTGACTGCATGCACAACAAACAACGAATCGAAAAAAAGCATGAAAAACTAGCTTCGACTCTAAATCAAGATCATCAATCTCCATGAAACTTCGTCTCGGACGTTTGTCAATCACAACAGCCTTCAAAGTCTAAAGATTCATAGGAGACTGGAGATCGGAAGCCGCACAAGACATGGAAAAAACGCACAAAGACGTGCAGAAATCTCATAAAGACAAACCTGAGGAGAGGAAAAGAAAAATAGAAAAAACCAAACAAAATAAATCAAAATAGATAACCAATAACATGTTAGAAATATTCTTCCATCCTCCTACGATTGGAGGGTGAGGAAAGATTGAGGAAATCTAACTTTCTATGAAGGAAGAAGGAGGCTAGGATTTTTTTATTTTATTAAATGACTTCAACTTCTAATTCATTTAAGTTTGTGCTGATTTGAATCCACACAAATTATTGAAAACTTAGTTTAAAATTAAATTTAGGTATCTTAAATTCATGTAAATTCAAACAACAATAAAAAATTTAATAGATTCAAATTCCTCCACCGAAATGTAACCTAAAATTACAAAAAATTAAATTATTAGCAGATACGAAGCCACAATCTTTGATTAAGGGGCAGAATTTTATATTTTCGGGATAACTAATAAAATTTGTGTAATTTTATGGGGGTAAAAACATTTTTTTTATGACAAAAACTTATATGAGACCGCTACACGGTGTGACGGGAAAAAATTTCATTTTTTGTGGTAAAAGTATTATGTTTATTTGTAAAAGTTTTACTTTTTTGGAAGAAAAAAAAGTATTACTTTTTGTAGCAAAAGTATCACATTTATCTGTCAAAGTATCAATGTAGTAAAAATATCACTTTTCTCTGTAAAAGTATCATTATTTTTTGTAAACGTATTAATGTTTACTGTAAAAATATATTCCATCATACGTATGACCGCCACATACAAGATTCATTATTTTTTATAATTATAATTACGTTGTATATATAAAAATATTAAAACTCACCAAAAAATAGGGAGGAGGGGAGCCCTCATCCCTAATTATTAGATTTTTTTTTTTTTTTTGATAATTCTAATTATTAGAATTTGCATTATTGTTAGGGGAAAAATTTACTGTACCCACGCAGAAAGTGGGTACAAACTTTTCTGTCACTTTAACTTTGAAATTGTAAAATTACCCACTTTTCATGTGTGTTGTCCATTATACCCTTATATAATTTATTCTCACCCTCACCCTCACTGTCACCCAGGTCGTGCATCATGTCCGACATGATACACGACCTAGTGGACATGATGCACGACCATATCGTGTATCATGTATGTGGTTGTGCATCATGTCCGACATGATGCACGATCTGGTGGACATGATGCACGACCAGGTCGTGTATCATGTATGTGGTCGTGCATCATGTCGGACATGATGCACGACCTGGTGGACATGATGCACGACCAGGTCGTGTATCATGTATGTGGTCGTGCATCATGTCCGACATGATGCACGACCTGGTGGACATGATGCACGACCAGGTCGTGTATCATGTATGTGGTCGTGCATCAAGTCCGACATGATGCACGACCTGGTGGACATGATGCACGACCGGTCGTGTATCACGTCGGACATGATACACGACCACAAGGCATGATACACGACCGATCGTGTATCATGTCCGACCGGTCGTGTATCACGTCGGACATGATACACGACCACAAGGCATGATACACGACCGGTCGTGTATCATGTCCGACCGGTCGTGTATCACGTCGGACATGATACACGACCACAAGGCATGATACACGATCGGTCGTGCATCATGTCCACCAGGTCGTGTATCATTTTCGGACATGATGCACGACCACATACATAATACACGACCAGGTCGTGTATCATGTCCACAGGTCGTGTATCATGTCCGAAAATGATACACGACCTGGTCGTGTATGCTATCCATCATTCTTATGTCACAGCCAATTGAGGTTAAAGTTCCTCAACAAAAAGAAGGGACAATTTTGGTAAAGTGGGTATTTTTGCCTTAAAGAAGTTAAAGTGGCAAAAAACTTGTTTGCACTCTCTGCAAGGGGACAGTGGCCTATTTCCTCTTATTGTTATATCCTCCAATTTTAATATAAGGATTATGACCACACGCAACTTAGATTCAGGAGGTCCATATGAAATGATTGAATGCTTCATTTTGCTTTTATTTTTTATTTTTGGCTCAATGATTGAAGCTTCATGATATATGACGTTTGTGGAAGGATTTAGACATTTGACAACTACGCAACTTTGCCACTTGCAACTTTTAAACGTACCCCAAAAACACATTGTAAGGCTAATATTGAAAGAATTGTATACTGTCTAAATAAATCGCGGCAAAATTAACTCAAATTTGCAACTCAAATTAGATTCAAATAATTCACACAATAAAAATCAAGTCCAAATCCAAATTCTTCACAAAAGAAATAATTTTCCAATCTAATATCTCATTAAATACTCCCTCCGTTTCATAAAGAATGTCATTTTAGACACTTTAAAAAATTTCACAATAAATATCACTTTACCAAAAAAAACTACAATTCTTCCAATATTATCTTAAACAACCTACTTAATTTAGTTAATTATTTTCTTATTTCACAAAATATACCAATTAAATATCAATCCTTAATTTCTCCAAAAATAGCTAAAATGACATTTTTTATAAAATTGAGGGGGTATATAATATTAGTGTCAAATCAAAATTAGTAACAGAATAAGCTAATTGGATCTAAGCACTCCTAATACCATAACTTTTCTGGATGGAGCCAACTGGATCAAAGCACTAGGGATGTGCACGGATCGATGATCCAATCGAATCGAATCGAAACCGAAATCGTATTTTCAGTTCAGTTTTCGGTTCTTAGTTTAGGTGAATTTTGATTTTCGGTTCGATTTCGGTTTTTGTATTTGGTTAATTGGTCCGAATCGAAAAGCGAATACAATTTTTTATTTTTTTGTCTCTTTTTATTTTCTTTCTCTTTGATAGTTTGTGACTTGCGAGAGAGTTGCGAGTTGCGACATTTTTCTTTTTTCTCTTCTATATTTTGTGAGTTTAATTTTTAGACTTCTATTATTTCATTATTTTCTTATTTATGTGTTATAGATTTATAGTGTTTGTTATATACTTATATGTTTGGGTGATTGTTCTTCTATAAGTTTTCTTTCGTCTTATTTTGAATTATGAAATTTTTTGCTTGCATATCAAAGTGTATACATGTTTTTGTGTTTGTAGATGTTGAATTTGTCTAGTTATTTTGTTATGTAGTTTGTTTTTATGGCTTAAATGTTTGTCGTAAACTAAAAATTTTACTTTATTATGAAGTTTAAATCAAATAAAGGTTGTACTTTGAATTCTAGATTTCTAATCGATGTTTAAAAAAAAAAAATTGTTAACCGAAATTGAAATCCTAAAAAATTGAAAATTTTCGGTTTTAACCGACCCGAACCGTTGTTGTAACTGTTCGATTTTTGGTTCCCTAAATTAGTCACTCGAAATTTCGGTTCGATTCTGCTCGGATTAGCTGAATGCACAACTCTACAAAGCACTCACAATATCATAACTGATTGCACGTTTATTTCGAACAAATATTAAATTTAAGATATTTAAGCCAAAATTACTACGGACAAATTTGTTAGGCACCTCTACATTCGTAAAGAATTGTATCCTTCCATGTCTTTGAGGGACAATCTAACAGCAAACAAGATTTCAAATACATTTTCAATTTTTATTATTATTTAAATTTTGAACTCCAAAGGATAAATAAATAAATAAATGTATATTAAATTGTAGGGTTGGTGGTCGCAAACGTCAGGTGGGGGTGACCGTCCATAAATAATTATTATGCACAGAAAAAGACTTTATCCAATATTATGGCACCATATCTTCTTCATAAGAATCATAACCACTGGATAAACTGCTCCATTCCCTTTCTCTCTCACACACATAATTCTGCCCCTCTCATTTTTATATTGCTCTAAATTCCACTTTGTATTTTTAAAAATATATATTATTCTCTCCGTCCCGAATAAATTTACACATTTTTCGAATTCGACCGTTGTGGATATCAACCTAAAATGAATAATAGACCGAAAATTACGGCGCTTGGGCCCGACGCACTTAGGCTTGGCCATCAACTAAACCGGTCGAAATTCTCAACCGCCAAAACAAGCACATTGTGGGCTCAATGAAGGACAGAGTACACCGTTCCACACAGACCGTATTTACGAGACCGCTATCCCTGTCCGCGACAACAAATCACCTGGATTCCAACAACGACTGTGATTGTCGGCCGCTATCATCATTGCAACATCAGAATAACACATGGCCAGGATGATGTTCCAACTCAGCAAGGAAGCTCCACGTAGACACCAGCCATCTGACACCGACTATAACACTTGGCGGACACGTGTCAATCATGCAAGAGCTGCTTCCAAAGGCTATAAATACCCCAACATCCTCATTGTAATAGGATCATCAGAAAATAGAGAGAAAATAGAGAGAGAAAAGACTTAAGAAAGAAAGAATAGAGACAAGAAATATTGTATTGCAGAATTTGTGTATTAACACGAGCAATCAATGAAGATATCATACTTTGTCCACAGACTCGTTTAATTAACTTTACAACTTTACACGACCGACCGCTGAACCGATCTACACTTTATGGTAGCGGTCTACGCACAAAACAACCATCTAAATTCCTAACAAACACCATTAACTAAACTATTTAAGAAGACCTATCCACGGCCGTCTCAAGTAAACTTGCACACTTCCTAATAAGGGAAGTTATAACGCAATCCTCACCCTCAAATCTCCACCCTCAATCTCCATCTTCAATGCACCTTTAAAAATTTAATAAAATTCCCAAAAATTAATTTTTCTTAATGTTTATGTCGACCCTTCTATACAAGTTCATTTGGGACGGAGGATACGTCATAGTCTGAAATAATAATAATCACAAATTTTTCCAATTATATAATAAATGTAAAATACAGATAATACAACTTGAGTCCACTTCCTTTCTTTTTCTTGGTGCACGAGCTCATGCACCTTATGTCCTTATCTCCCTACCCCCTCTCTCCTCTCATACGTGGCAAAATCAAAGCGCTCCACTTGATATTTTAGACGAGTTAGGTTAGAGTAACAATCGAGTCTACTAAGAGGGTGTTTGGCTGAGCTTATAAACTCCTAAAAATATCTTAAGCTCTTGCAAAGTGTTTGGTAAAAAAAAATGTTTAAGAGCTTATAAGACAAAAAAATAAGCTCAAAGAAGATCTAAAAAAAATAAGTTGTTATACCCCATCTTATTTTTTAAGATCTTAATTATTACACTCAAATTTCACACACAATTCACACTTACACACACTACACACATCTCACACACTACACAAACTACACACTGTACATACTTCACACACTACACAAACTACACACTGTACATACTTCACACACTACGCACACACTTCACGCACTACACACACTACACATACTACACAGACTACACACATTTCACACACTAATGAAAATGTGTGTTTAATATTAACTTTAAATTAGACCCCAAATTTATAGCTAAATCACTATATTCAATTGTAAGCTTACAATCTATTTTATACAAACATTTTATTAACTTATAAGCTCCTTAAATATTACATCTTATAAGCTCTTGAAACAACTTATAAGATGTTGGAGCTTATAAGATGTTTAAAATAAGCTTAGTCAAACACCCTCTAAGAGTGACTTAATAGTCTACATATCGACCAAAAGATCTTTATTTATGTTAAGGTTTTCGGTGTTAATCAATGTCTCACATCGATTAAAAAACATGAAAGAACATGGACGTACTTCTTCATTAGAATGAGGTCTTTTGAGGTAAAATTCAAAAATAAATTCGTACAAACCTGATTCAAAACAGACAAAATCACAGTAATTATAGAAATTAAAGCACATCACTCACTAATTTTAGCACCAACAAAATTTTAAATTAATATAACCCGGTCCATTTTGTGACGTTGGTCTTGCAGACTGGACTGCCTAAATTGCCGGCTCCATGCCACTCTATGTTCTCTCTCCATCACCAAGTCTTCTTAATAGTATTTGTTTAACATGCCAATTGGATTTAATAAATGTTGAAAACATATTGGGAGATTCGGTATGTCCAACATCATCAGATTAATATATTACTCCAATTGTGTTGTAAAAATACTATAATCCACCTCTGTTGCCTAAAAGTATGTAGAGTCTATAATTGTGTTATTTTAGGCAGATGCTTGGCATATTCATCTGAATCAGCACAAAACTTAGAAATGCTAAGTAACAATGTTACCACTTTATTTAATAATTATCGATGCCTTGTTGACATTAATTCCGGAGCTCCCTTCGTCCCACCTTACATTGCACATTTTTTTTAAAATGACAATTGAATTAGGATGTTCTCATTCGGATGTGGCATGAGTCATTCTCAACGTATTTCATTTTACACCGGATACCTCATCTCTCCACATCCACACCCTATTACCTACATCACATTTTACAATTTCCAACACACATTTTACAAATTTCAATGCACATTTTACAATTTCCAATACACATCCTAACCTACTTTACCCTTAAACTAAAAGACCTTTTTGGATGTCCCGTCCATGGATGTACCCCATCGGACGTGGTACATAACACTACATCCCAATCCAATTATTCCCTAAACGGCTGTCTTATCTTATCTCGCACAGCCTAAAAAAGGAAAATTATAACATAATCTACACCCGCAATCCACCTTTGAAAAAAAGCTTTCCGAATTTTTTTGTCGTTTTTTATTTTATTTTTTTCATACGTAGATGTTCATTTTTTTTTTCTTTCTCTTTTATATTTTTTGATATTTGATGAGTAGTGGTACTAATTGTACAAACAAATGAAATCTATAATAGTATAGTATTAGATACTTCCTCCATCCTGACTTAATTTTCCTACTTTGATCGAATAAGGAAGTTAAGAAAAAATAGATTTTGTGTAATTTTTTACTTTTTTAAAGGTGGAGATTGAGAGTGGAGATTGTGAGAGAAATTTGTCATTTATGGTCTGAAAAGTTAAGTTGGACAAACCAAAAAAGAAAATAGGAAAATTAAAGCGGGACGGAGGTAGTATTATTTAACAAATTAATATTTTCAAAAATATATAAAAGTTATTCATCAATTTATTTTCCCAAAATTACTTAGTTTGACCATTCATACTTTTTGAACTTTCATAAATGATCAACATTCCCCTAAAAAATAGTAGTACCGCAAATAGAAAATATGTGATGATAATAGTATAAAAAAAGAATAGCAATAAATGAAAGATTTTGGTAAGACCTTTCAAATAAATATACATGAAAAAATAAAGATTTTCGTAAGAAATCGTCTAACCTAATTTGCAGAAAATATTTATGATCACAGTTGGAGTACAGATTATACGACCTCGTACTCGCTCTAACTTTCCTATTTTTCTTCTTTTTGATTTGTCATAACTTAACTTTTTAGTCGATAAATGATAAATTTTTCTCACAATTTACACCATTATCTTCATCTTTAGAAAAGTTAAAGATTCCACGAAATCTGTTTTTTATTAACTTCCGTGCCCGATCAAAGTAGAAAAGTTAAGTCGGGATGGAGGGAGTAATAAAAAAACAAAAAAAACAATGTCTTTTGTATTGCCTGGATCCCAATTTGGAAGGTGTTGCCCCAATCCATCTTTTTGGCTGATACACAAAGAAAGTTAAATGGCGGAGGAGGAGGGCCCTTTTCTTTTTGTATGCATCCCTCCTCCACTGTGTCAATCATAATCTATACACTTCTATATATATATAGGCCCAGAGAGAGAAAGAGAGGGAAATAACAAAAAAGAAATACTTGAGTTTTGATGTTAAAATTGAGAAGCTCCAATACAATGGATCTTGGGGGGAATTTTAGCAGTGTCAGCTTCCACCATTATTCTTGTACTATTTGCACCTCTGATTACTTCCATTCCTCATCACCAACCTCTCATTCAATGCCCAAAATCGCCCCTTTAAACCCCCCATCCATTAATTCTTTTTCCAAGCTTTTCTCTCAACAGGACAAAGCTTGAATTCTTTCTCCAATATTTCTTGCTGCTTTTGGGGTTGTCTACTAACAACAGCTGTTGCCTCTTGAGCCCGATTTCAGCAACCGTTTTGTTCTTTTCTTGGGAGTTTCTTTTACTCATTTTTCAAGAAAATAAAATGGTCTTTTTTTCAACCACCGTTTCGTGTTGAAAGATTCGCTTTTTATTTCTTTCTACTTATTAGCTTTAAGGAAATGCTGCGTGATTCTGGTGCTGTTCCAAATCAGCAGATGATAATGATGATGACTGGTGTTTCTTCCATTTCTACCCCTGTTCTCTTGCCTTCTTTCGCAAATTGCAGCAGGTAATTTCTATTCAATTTTGATGAGATTATATGTGTATGTGTGTGTGTGTGTGTCTGAGATTACATGCATTTGATTGCAATTCTGCTAAATCCGATGTTTAATTTACTTAATTTACTTAAAAAGTTTTAGTTGGAGAAGCATATGTGCTAGTGCTACTGCTACTTGGCAAACCCCAATATCCTTTGTTCTTTACGATCATTAGGTATGATCTTGATGGATTTGGGAGTGGTTATGGAAAAGGGAAGAAGAATCATTTGATGCCTGTAAATGCTGTATCCAATAAGACGAGGTTGTGCATTTCTCCTGTGGCTTCTTCTGCTCTCGCAGAGTCCCGGAATTCGTCCCGAGCCAATTTCTATAAGCAGGTTCGAATTCATTCATTAAGATCTCTAATCGAGTTTTCGTTAATAGTATGTCAATCTTGATCTATAATTTTTATGATCTGGTAGGTTCTTGAAGCTGCTAGAGATAAGTTTACTAATGAGATATCTATCCAGTCGAAAGACAAAGATATCTCGCTCGCTAAGGTAATCTTTTTGTCCCTCATTCGGTCTGTTTTGTTAAGGTTATTAATGCCTAATTGAATAGCATCGCTTAAGTTTATATTGGACTCGTTGAATGCAGACAAGGGATGTGGTGTATGGTGATAGTTGACCGGTTTTGTTATTGATTTTGATGATTGGACTGCTCTATCTTGTTCGAAATTTGTTGTGTTTGTTAAACGAACAATTGTTAGAGTTTGATTGGTCGGATAGTGCAATAACCTATGACCGTTGTGCAAATTACGGTTGTTCAAGTGACGTTTGTCTGCTGTTCTGTTATTTCTATATTGAATGCGTAAGATTTGTCTTAACAGCTTTCGTTACTTTACACGCAATCTGTTGTAGGCGTTACTTTATGTGGCGGCTGAGGATGAGGCGTTCTTGGCTTATAATCGTGAGATTGACGTCTCTTCTCTCCACGTTGAAAGGAGAGACACGTCATCGCTTTCCGATGCCCAAGGATGGGACAACGTGGACGCGATGCCAATGGCTGGAAAGAATATAAACGAGTGGTTGGTTGAATTGGACACCATCGCGAAAGAAGTTGAGGCTGAGCTTGTCTCACGAGATATAGGGTGCCATTTGGGTGAAGTTCTGGAGGCGGTGAACAAAGTTCTTTTCGAGTCGAGAGGTTTCAAAAGGTCGCCCGTGATTGTGGATTCGAAGTGTTCGTATTTGCACTCTGTATTGAGCTTTGGATGTGCTAGTGGTATATTTCCGTCAATCATTAAACTCTTTGTATATAATTGTTCATATTCATCTTTTAGTTTCTTCTTGTAATTCCGGTAAGATGTCAAGCTGATTTATGGCTTTGAAATTCGAACAGCAATTTTGCTTAGTGTGATTTATATTGAGGTTTGCCGAAGACTTAATCTGACCATTGTGGGATCTCGAGTTGGGGAAGAATTTTTGATATGGCCCCCAACAGGGAATCCCGAGGTATGTTGATTTCGAAGCTATTAAATACTTTCACTATCTATATTCGCTAAAATTTCAAATGCCATTTTCATAAATACATATGATTGATAGTCTCTTGTGGTCTCTTTGACCCTTCAACGGGTGCACTGCACCGGACACTTTTGACCGCATATTTTCCACACACGCGCTCACACACATTGTGATGTGGGTGCGCATGGAATATGCGTTGAAAAGTGTCTGGGTGCAATGTACCAGGTCGAGGGTCGTAATGATTTACTTTGACTTTCTAGAGTTTTCACGGTGATGTTCTTGCAAAATTTGTAGGAGTTATTCAGAGTAACTTCTGGACACAGCTTGTTTGGGGTTGTCAACGGGAAGTGTGTGGATGACCCGCGTTCTAAGGCCTCGGACATAAATAGCCACTCTCTGTTAGGGCTAGATATTGCAACAAATCGAGACATTATTGGGATTGCTTTGGCGAATTTGATTGTAAGCTCAATTCTGCCTGAATTTCATATTACATATCTTGAATTCTTTATATTACCCTTGAATGTTCGTGAAGGCAAGAAACGGGAATAAGAATATGACTTTTTGATATTTCAGAGGCTCTACTGGAAACGTGCTTCGCGAACAAACCACGGGTTGATGTTGACTTCGCCGCTGAGGTCTGTTCACAAATCTGAGGAGAAATTCAACAGTGATGTCTGTTCAGAAATGCCTTTGCTGCGGCCTCAAGAGCTCAGGTAGCTATTTTTTACCACACATGATTCGATATTTGCAGCACTCCCTAAACCTGTTAGGGCTCATAGTCAATTTGGCATGTCAACTTTCCCGATAAAATTTGATTCTTTTTGTTCCATTGTTGTTATCGAACAAGTTTTTGTATCCGTAGAGTACACATTCTGACCCGTATGTACTATATATAAGAGTGAAAAAAAGAAAGTCTCATGGCTCCGATTTCTTTATTGCTATAAGCTCTCTAATATAAGTTGCTTGCACGTCTCGCCACTTTGCAGGCTTGCGATCATGGCTTCCGAGAGATTGCTAATCCTTCAGCCACATAACTGGTCCTTGAGAAGAGACTACGGCATGATGTTGTACTTCAAAAGGTAAATAATCCATTAATTCTTTTCCAATATTGTAAAAGGCGCTGGGCATTAAAATTGACTTGCTCTTATAATTATACAGAGAATATGAGGCTGCAGTCCAAGAGCTTAGCATCTGTATGGCTTTTGCTCCAGAAGAGGAGGCCGAAGTTCTAGAACCATTCGTCGAGAAGCTGCACTTGATGCGGCTTGAAACGACATGGAAATCGTTGGGACAAAAAGGTCGGCTAACAATTCCCTAACTTGGTCTCGTGTAGGAACTTGTCTTAACTATTTCTAGTATGTATGCACAACAGAGACTCCTCGTATAAACTTCAGTCGTTATATGTCTCCGACTTATGTAAATATTTATTGGTATAATGGCTAAGATCGATATTAATGTGTTACCAAACTTGTAGTTGTTTTTGCCATATGGTGATTCGTTAGATCCGTCAATCCGGGGCCACGAGGCTTGGTTTAGCCGGATTGGCCAATGTACAACATCGGGTCGGAACTGGCCGGCCCAAATCTCTTGCGGCCGGTATTTCCTAGTCCATAATAAAAACTAGAGCTAGCAATTCGACTCGTCCAGCCCAACCCGTCGGGTTAAGGTGTATGCTCGAGTTGGGTTTGGTGGACCCGACATCTATTGGGCTGGTAAATATATAGTCCAGCCCACCTCGGGCTGGGTTGTTTTGCGGCCAGTCCATCACCTATTTTTTTTCCCAAACTGATTGTGTTATGACAAATAAAAGATTAAAATTTAAACAATCACAACCTAATAAT
The DNA here is from genome assembly GCA_958295605.1 of Ajuga chamaepitys. NCBI lineage: Eukaryota > Viridiplantae > Streptophyta > Magnoliopsida > Lamiales > Lamiaceae > Ajuga > Ajuga chamaepitys. The sequence goes on along the minus strand of OY282502.1, from coordinate 3,815,449 downwards.
CAACAAAATGAGAAGGTTAATTTAGAACTTGAATTAAGAGTAGAATTAAAAAAATATTTAATTAATATTTACTAATTATTTAATTAAACTAAAAATCAATGAAAAAACTAATAAAGTATTTACGCGTTGAAGTGACGATCCCAGCGTGATTCAATGACGATGAATGCTAAAAGCTTACTTAACTGCTCCCAGCGTGATACAGTGATGATGAATGCTAAAAATTTATTTAACTACTTAAGAGTGTGGGTGGGAAAAGGAGATTCGGGAAAAAGAAAAATAGAGGGCGGGCTGGCCCATGGGCTATGCCGGGTTGATGGGTCGGGCTTGATGGGCCCGATGATCTCTTGGGCCAGTAATTTTAGAGTTTAGTCCACCTAAAATATCGGACGGGCCAGCACATCGGACTGGACTGATTTTGCCGACTCTAATAAAAGCTACTGGAAATTGGGCCTGGATTTTTCTCGGGCCAGCTTATATGAAGCCCAACCTTGCTCTAGTGTTGGGCTGTTAGGTAGGCTGGGCACCTCAATCAACAGTTCATCTGTGACTTTAATGTGATCAATCCGTTTCTGGAGATGTATCATAATCATATTCATTACTTAGATCTGTCAATTAGCAATTAACATGGTGAAGAAGTAATATGACACGTGGACATGGATAATTGGATATCGAGCATAAGATTTGAAAGCATTTTCTGAGCAATTCGGATCCTCTGTTACAGTAGGTGTTTCATCTTCTATTACATTTAATTCAATACACGACACATTAAATCGTGACATCATTCAATACACGTGACGGCTGGTAAATACAATGAAACATAAGATCAAACACAAAAATGTAAAGATGATTTCATATGTTTTCCGTGCCCAATGAAACCATAAATAGTGGGTTCTAGTACTAGCCCAATGGTCCTGGTTTCCCAACGAGTTGAGCAGTCGTAGTACTGATTATGGTATTATCTATGAAGTATTTGCATATATACATTAAACTTGTATGTTTGTTTATGGTTTAATTGCAAACTAATTTGTAGATACCCTTTACTTGAATCAGGTGAAAAACCTCGATTAAAAGAATCCGAACAAGGCCTTCCTGGGCTTAAGCATCACTGGATCGGCCCGGCTATAGACCGCTATCATATGATTCAACGACCGTCCGATTGTGACGCAAACTCTGTTCCTCTTATGACCGCTCCGACCACAACCTCCATCCACCGGGTGGTTTTCTTTGACACATAAGGTCGATATTGACCGCCGACCGTTGTCATCATTACAACGCAAAAAACCACATAGACAAAATGATAGAGCAACTCAGCAAAAGGTGACACGTGGCCATCAGCCATCTAGCACCGACTTTGACACTTGGCAGGCACATGTCACTCATGCGGGAGCAGCTTTCAAAGGCTATAAATACCCCAACACCCCAATTGTAATAGACCATCAGAAAATAGAGAGAGAAACTAGTAAGAGATACAAATCCGAGGGAAGAAATATTGTACCTATAACTGAATGATATCCTGACTACTCAATAAATGAAACAATCTTTTTACAGATATCCTATTTTCAATCTTATAGCTTTACATTAACGACCGCTGGGCGGTCTAGTTATTTGTGGAAAGCGATCGTTACTTAAAACAACCATTTTTGCATTAATTAACCTTTAAATAACTCAGTTATCCAAAGTGGTTAGGAACACGTATCCACAAATTGGCGCTAGAGAGAGGGCCCACCTTGAACCTCCGAATCATGGAAAAACCGCTCAGATGCCGAATGAATCAACGTCTTCTCACGCACCGTCTAGACATACATTATCTAGACGAAATCGACGGACCTCGTCTGAGGTCATATCTACGCGACAGCCGTTCTAAGGCCGCCGAGAAAACAGTCCGCAACCACCGATCAATCTAATGGAGGCGGAGTTACTTCGTGAAATTGCCAACAAAACAGAACAGTTGGCACAACTGCAAAAAAAAGAGAGCGGTCCATGCAGCAGAACCTTCACGGTTCCAAAAAGACATCACTTCACGAGGAAGGGTGTCAGAACCTCCTCCCATAGCACCAGATCGAGATCGGAAAAAAAAGGGAGTCTATCGGTCTCCGACCCCGATACTTGATAGAAATACACACAGTCAGCCAAGTCGCTGGCTATGGCTAAGAACAGACGCCTCATGAAAGAGAGCCGGTCCAACCACGAAAGGTTGCAACAATGGCCGAATCAAGGTCTCCACAGAAAACAGTCTTCGATAGACTCGGAAGCCAAAGGGAACCAGAGCGAAGGCCTCAACGACCGCTTTCTCATCGGGAGCAAAACTCCAATGAGCAACTGCTCCACCACAAATATTGGCAACAGCGAAGAACTGAAGACCGGCAGAGGGAGAGATCCTATTATAATCATCATAAAGGAGACCAGGAATAAATTGCCAAGCTCAAAGACCGTTTGAGCCGGTTAGAAGGACGATCACGAGCACAATTGTCACCATAGGGTGAGAGTCCAACATCCCGGGCGGGATCACCATTCGCGCTTTCAATTATGTCCGCCAAATTGCCCAATGAGGTACGCCCGCCAAACATTATGTCGTACAATGGTGCAACCGACCCATCGACACATTTGAATACCTATTTATCATGTATGGAGTTGCTGTCACCAGCAGATGCAACGCTATGCCGAGTATTTCCAGCAACACTTGGAGATAGGGCACAACGTTGGTCCCAATCTCAACCACCACGGTCAATTTCAGGCTGGGATCAATTGGCGGAGCTTTTTAAAGCAAATTTCATGAGCTTTAAAACACGCACAACACCAAAAGAAATACTGACAACGGTCGTCCAAGGAAAGGACGAAAAATTAAGTAAATATTTGGAACGGTTCAACAAGTTATTGTTGGAAACCGAGAGGATGTCCGACGATGCAGTATTGATTGCCGCGATGCACGGCTTACGAACGGACACTCGGTTTTGGTGATCTGCGCAAATCGAAGGTCCTCGATCTTTTGCGGACTTCATGGTAAGAGCGGATCAGTACATAGGCGTGGAGGAAAGCCTAGAAGTACCCCAGAAAAAAGATGAGTCGGAGGGAAAGAAGAGAGCAACAAATACCGGAGCACGGGAGGGAAAAAATCTCCGTGCGGTGGAAAATGAAGAGCAAATGGATGAGCTAAATGAAGTCCTTTCGGTCAGTCCGGAGGAAGTTTTTCTTCAAATAAAAGGACAAGGGCTCTTAAAAGAACTCCGAAAGATTCAAGCTGATCCGTCCAAGCTGGACCGACGAAAATTTTGTAAATATCACGAGTCGGTCGGACACAATACAAACGAATGTCGAGATTTGATCTCACAACTTTATGCACTTTATGAGGACGGGAAGCTAGACCGGTTCATCACACCAAAACCGGTAGCCCGAAATCAATGACAGAGAATAGCAGATCCTGCACCACCAAGACCGCCGGTAGAAAGGATAGCACCTCCTCAACAAAACGGAATAGACCCAGATGAAAATCCGCCCCAAGAGATCTTGATGATGGGTCAGATTGGTGATCCGTATGTGCGGTATAGCAAAAGGGCAAGAAAGACGCAACTACGAGCAGCACAAAATAGTTATCAGAATGGCCTACCAATGTATAGATTTCACCAGAGTGACACATATCCTTGAGATAGCCCAACCCCGACATCATATCCTCAAGAGGAGGCCCAAGGGTCCTCTAACCCGACAAGGGACGAACAGGGCGAATCAAATGATCAGACCTCGGGGCCGGACATTGACACAATAATGCGAGAGACACAGTACGGACATGACCGAGCGATCCACAAATCCATGTCCGTAAATCAAGATATCCATTTTTCTAACGATGACGCAACTGGCTTGGTTTTGCCCCATAACGATGCTTTAGTGATCGCAATAAAGATCAATGGAACTGTGGTCCACCGAACAATGGTGGACACAGGAAGTTATGGTAACGTTTTGTTTCTCAGCACATTCTAGAGATTAGGACAACTTCATTCATATCTGGAGCCTTGTCCTGAAGTAATCCCAGGCTTTGGGGCCGGTGTAGTCCGCCCCATAGGACAAATAACGTTACTCATTCGACTCGAAGAGAATGGGAGAGGGATTTCCCATAACTTAACTTTTAAGGTCGTAGATCAACCGCCGATCTACAATTGCATGTCAGGAAGACCTTACTTAATGGCCTACAAAGCAGTGGTGTCGATCTACCACTACTACTTAAAGTATCCTACCTCAGACGGCGAGATCACCGTAAAGGGCGACCAAATGAACGCCCGTGAATGCACTTACAATATCCAGCCCTACGAACTGAACATGATGGAGCCGGTCAACATAGAGACCGGAGAGAAGCATCAACCCATTCCAAACTTCCCTGGCTTAGGGGATTTAGAATGGGAACACATCGACCCTCGAAAAGCTCCAAAAAGAAAGACAGCTGAGCCCGCAGAGGAACTGGTCAACACCCCGGTCGATCCCAATCGACCGGAACTTGAAGTTATCATTGGAGCAGAACTCCAGGAACCAGAACGGATATTGTTACTTGTATTTCTACAAAATAATCTGGATGTTTTCGCCTGGTCTCATAAAGACATGGTTGGAGTGGACCCTGAGTTCATCACTCATCGACTTAACATAAACCCGAAGGCCCGACCGGTCAGCAGAAGCGACGTCGGTTTAACCCTGAAAAGTACGATGCACTTGAGTGCGAAGTCAAAGATTATTAGCAAATGGACTTGTACGTGAAGTCTTCTATCCTAAATGGATAGCCAATTCGGTCTTGGTGATAAAACCTAACTTTACTTGGCGCATGTGTATAGACTTCACGGACCTGAACAAAGCATGTTCGAAGGAAAGTTTTCCACTTTCACATATTGACCAGCTACTGAACGCAACCGCAGGACATGAGCTAATGAGCTCTATGGATGCCTTTTCGGATTATCATCAAATTCCAATGCATCCAGACGATCAAGAAAGCACTGCTTTCGTCACAGATCGCGGTCTATTCTGTTGGACGAGAATGTCATTTGGCCTTGGAGCGAAAAATATATAATCTCAATCACCAAATAACCATGATTCTAGATTTTTGTTCCAAATTATATCATAATATAAATTATACAATTTTAGATTTAATTACACAATACTTCTTACATCTATTCTTTTTAGTTTATTATTATTTTATTGCATCGGAGTAGTTTTTTTTTAAAAAAAAAAGGGAAAATGGGCTGTTAGCCTGTTAGCAACTCCATCATTTCAAGTCTAACCCTCGTGCGAGAAGAAGTTCCCAGTGTTTTGACTTTCGAAAGAATCGGAAATGAATTGTTGATACCACGGCTGACTGAGTCCCTTATTGTCGTCGGAGTTATGGGTTGTGCCGCCTGCAACACCTTCGTCTTCCCTTACAAGCCTCCTCCGTCGTCCTTCCTTTCCCCCTCCACCTCCGCTGTTAGTAGCACTACATTGATCGTCTCCCCCTTCTGCAACCATCGCAGGGCCAAACCCTTGATTCTCCGAATTGAAACCCCTAACTGCAATCGCTTTTCTTCCTGCATTCCTCTCCGTTATTCTGTCCGAACCTTCCTCCACAGCACTGACGGAGGGGGCGTAAGTGGCGGAGGCAATGGAAACGGCGGAGGCGGTGGAAGTGGAGGAGACGGAAACAGCAACAGTGAAAATGATGACGAGAACAACAATCTGGTGAACTCTGAGCTGAATATATTCACTATCTTGTCTCTTCGGTTCATTTTAAAAAATGTAGGAGGGAAATATTCCGTAAAGCTTATTGAAACTGCGTGGCTTCCAAAAATTGGTTTTCTGTTACTCGCTAGCTTGATTTACTGCACGGTTAGATCTTATGCCGCTCTAGCGGAAACTGCCACTGGTAATCATGAAGAGAAGGTGTTTGAGATTAAAGGGGGAAAGAGAGTGGAGCTAGTGCCTGATCACACCAAGGATGAGTTCCTAGTTGCAGAGGAAATGTCGCCATGGTGGACAAAACCTGGGAATTCTACTTCTCTCTTGAGTTTGGGAGATGTTTGGACGAAATGTAGGGACATGGCTTCAGGTCTACTGCTTCCCGAGGGTTTTCCGGAGAGTGTTACGAGTGATTATCTTGAGTATTCACTATGGAGAGGAGTTCAGGGCGTTGCTGCACAAATAAGCGGTGTGCTTGCAACTCAGGTGATAATTTCTCTTTGTTGTTTTGTTCGTGATTTGGCTTTTAGCAAATTCATCAACAAAGTAGTCTGGTTGATTTTTTTTGTTCTTGGTGGTGAAAAATGATCTTTATTACTATTTTATCAACCTGTAGGCTATGCTTTATGCTGTTGGATTAGGAAAGGGAGCTATTCCTACAGCAGCGGCTGTAAATTGGGTTCTGAAGGATGGAATTGGTTATTTGAGTAAGATAATGTTGTCAAAGTATGGGAGACATTTTGATGTAAATCCCAAGGGTTGGAGGCTATTTGCTGATTTTCTTGAAAATGCTGCTTTTGGCCTGGAGATTTTGACCCCTGCATTCCCGCATCTTTTTGTTCCAATTGGTGCTGTTGCTGGAGCTGGAAGATCTGCAGCGGCGTTAATTCAGGTGACATTAAGGACCATAATCAAACCTTCTGGTAAATTCATTACATTAGATAATCGTAGACTTAAAAATCAATGCTATGCTCGTTTGATCTTGTACATTTTAACAATTCTTGATTTATTACTGTCTTATGGTAGGAAATGTTAAGTATCAATATGACAAGCTTTTGTTCTCAAGCGATTACAGAATTAAATTTCGAAATAGAATTGTATATCAGCTTCTTTCTCAGCTCCAGAAAATCTAACTAGTTTATAATGGAAATCTGCATTAGGTTACTTTTTAAATTGACATACCACTTCATAAGATTGATTTGATTCTCTTATGCACATACAACTTTATGATCCCAACCCGAGTGCAGACATTCTCATTCTGCTTGTGCAAATAGGATATGTGCAGGATGTCTTAATCTTGAACCTAGCTCTTATCACAATTTCTTCAAATTCTAAACAATAATTGAAACAATGTGTGGCTTCCTTTTGCTGTCCAGATATCTCTATGCATTATCTAGTAAAACAAATTCATTAATTCATCTGCAGTCTTATCTTTTCTTGACGAGCATTGATTATTGCACATTTTTTGTGTGGCTTTTACCAGAAGCTCATCCCACTATCTTATTGTATTCGTACTTTACTTATTACATGAGAAACGTTCATTTGACAGGCAGCTACTAGGAGTTGTTTTTATGCTGGGTTTGCTGCTCAGAGGAACTTTGCTGAGGTAAGGTTTTCTTGATCACCTAACTTCTTGGAAATAGAGCTAGAAATTTTCCAGCAGTCTAGTTATCAACACGACCTTTTCTGTTATCACATGCTTTGTGGATTTTCCTCATTGATTGCTGGAAAACTACATTTTGCATTCTGAAGAAGTCTTTTGTTACAGGTGATTGCTAAGGGTGAAGCTCAGGGAATGGTGAGCAAATCCATTGGAATTATGCTTGGCATAGCAATAGCTAGTGCCGTACAATCTTCTACACCTCTTGCCCTTGCTTCTTTCGGCGTTATAACTTGGATCCACATGTTCTGCAATCTGAAATCATATCAATCCATCCAGATAAGGACTTTAAATCCATATCGCGCAAGTATGTCCTTGTCTTACTTTGAGCTAAATATGTTTCTATATTGCAACTCTGTTAACTTGCTGATGTTCCAGTTGAAAGTCGTATGAATTGGATGTTGAAATTACAACGGCCCGTTTCATTGCTCAAAGAATAATTCTTTGACAATTTCTTGGTAGGTTGTGATACATGTTTAATAAGGGAGTTAATGGAGCTTAATGGTGGGATACTATGATTTTATAAAAATGATCAATCAGCTTGTGTGTTACATGAGTAGAAGAGTGTAGCACTCAGAAATTTAAGTAAAATATAATGCATTAATATAGTTTGATCTTAATGTGCTTACTGGTGGAAGTCTACTACTGGATAATCCTATATACTGTCACCACTTTATGGATGAATGGAGTGGTTGGCCCATAAGAAGTTATTTATTCATCAACTTACCACTGCAAGAGATTATATTTGATCATTTGATGTGGAAATGGTTTCACTTGTATGCTCTATCCTATGCTCGTTACGAAGTTCTCATATTTGTATATTCCCTTTGTTTTCTAACATGTCATCAACTTTATATGCATGTCCTTTTGTCTATTTTCACCATGCATTACTAAGATAATTTCTAAACTCGTTCCCAAAATATTCAACAGGCTTAGTCTTCAGCGAATATCTGCTCAGCGGCCTAGTCCCCTCAGTCAAAGATGTCAACAATGAAGAGCCATTTTTTCCAGCTTTCCCCCTTTTATTCGTAAAACCTTCGTCTGAAGTAGGTCCTTTTCTTGTATTATTCTTTTTCATTTGCTTTTAGCAAAAAAATTTGAATCTGCAGATAGGGTGCAGCTTCATCATCAGATATGCCATACTCTAGATGCCTTTGTGTGACTCAAAATATAATAGTAGGTAACTGACTAAGTACATTAAATTGTTGGTATAAAGAATCATTAAACACTAAGAATTGAAGTTTATAACAATTTCTGAATCAATATTCACTTGTCACTAAACTGAAACTAGCAGGATAAAAAATGCTTAATATTTACATATGCGTACCCATATACATACACCTATCAAAATTCTGTATATAAATGAATGCTGTGTACTGCACGGTATAATCATTAGGATTCAGTGATGCCCCTCTTGTCCTGTCTTTGTGTTTCATTTCTAGCCATCTCTTCGTTCACTTATTACCGTCACGTTTTTGGCATGGGGAGATACTCACCCAATAAGGATAAAAGATTTTGGAGGTTCAGTTAGTAATAATAGTGGTTCCATCTTACAATTGTAGATCTTTTGCGTTAGTTGAAGGTTTAACAAGAGGTTATTACTTCGAAATACATAAGAGAGAAGAAAGGGAGCTTTTTGTAATGTTGTCATATGCCTGTATCTAATGGCTACCCATGTCCTGTACTATTTAGGAACAACTTGAAGTACTGTCTACTGGTGCAAAGGATGCTGCTTCGCATATTGACCGCCGATTACGGTTAGGAACCAAGCTCTCTGATATTGTGAGGAACAGGGAAGATGCTGGTGCTTTATTTGACTTATACAAATCCGAGGGTTATATCCTGTCAGAACTCGAGGGGAAATATTGTGTATGTCTATATGTTCTTCATTCATTTTTATTCTGAATCATCATATATAAATCTCCAATTTTATTCTATATTGCTAATGTTTAGGGTTTAATAGTCATGGTAGGTGTGTCTAATGGAACTAATATATCATATGAAGTATTAGACACAAATGTGCATCCTTGTTAGGACTGAAAATGAGCTGCCAAGTCATCTTCTCTACTTGCAGGAATATATGCTGGCTTAGCGTAGGTTAATCATTTTAAACCTACAAGCGCTAGATGAGGATGCAGATATATGTTTGAAACTTTGAGCTCTTGTTTTGGAATTATGAAATTTGAGTTGGCTTTTTTTGGTTTGTGACAGCTAGGAGTTTAAGAAAAGAAAGGGATATATCTTATTGTATCGGTTATAATGATGTAGCAGTTTACCTTCTTTTTTGAGTCTGTTATTGTCATTTGTTATTTTATAAGATTAAATATTATTGTTCGGATACTCACAACTCTCTTGTGGAACTTTCTCTTTCCTTTTCATTCTTGTCATATGATGTGCATTGTAGAACTTTTATATGACCTCGCTGCTTTGATGTTTAGGTGGTACTCAAAGAGACCTCGTCCGCACAAGACATGCTGAAGTCATTGTTTCAGGTCTGTTACTTGTACTGGTTGGAGAGCAATGCTGGAATCAAGTCAAGGACCATAACAGACGACTGTAAACCGGGTGGAAGGCTTCAATTATCATTGGAGTATGTACAGAATGAATTCAACCATGTGAAAAATGATGGTGAGTTTGCAGGTTGGGCCGTCAATGGCCTCATCGCTAGGCCGTTACCTAATCGAATTCGGGTAGGCAATGACCCCCCTGCGGTGACCTGACTCTTACCAAATGCAACTTTTTTGTATGGCTGTTATTGATCAAGAAATACGATATACTGCATACTGGCTGACAAATGTATATTCTAGAAGCCATCTTTTGTGAATCGACTTTGCCCATGGAGGGGTGGTAGAACTGTTCGAAGTACAGATTGAAGCTTCGGTTATGCAGGTATTTGGAAATTGGAAGGATTAAAGAAGCTTCTCTAAGTACCTGGTGATTATGTCTATTTTGTACCCAGTGAAATGAGAAAGTCTTCACAGTTTCTGTAGTTAGGGTAGCTGTAACATTTCCATATGATAGTGTGGATGGTATTGTTCTTAGTATGGTTGATCCTGTTATATGGTATAGGGTAAACAAGCAATAATGATGCTATGTCCTACTGATTGGGATTAAATTGATGTCTCTTGTTCTGGATCTGACTAATTTGTCATGTCTAATGAGGCAGATTTTGAATTAAGATCAGTTGAAATGTGTTATACCAACTCTTTTGACGCACATGTTTTATTCACTTGGTGCATAACTCTTAGGATGGCAATGGGGCAGGTCCGGCGGGTATTTGAATACTCATGTCCGCCTCATCCTTCGAACGGGGCGGGGCGACCCACTGTGGGTCACAGGTTGGGATAATTCGACTCATTATTTTTTAAAAATAAATTAGTAACCATATTTTAAAATAAATGTTGACTTAATACTTTCTATACAAATATTATTTCAAAGAGTATCGTAAATTATAAGAAAATAGTAAATGTTTAAAATACATTTGTAAATTACTAACCATATTTTTGAAACTGGGCCAATGATAAATTGTTGACCACCAATCGATTTAGATTCAGTTCCACTCTCCAGTAAGAGTATGCATGGATAGTATGTTGTGGATTTGAAAAAATCAGTACCGCTCTAAAGTTTGGTATTAAAAAAAATTAAGTACCGAAACCGATTTTAAACTTACAAAGATCCGTACGGAACTATCCCAAAATTCGGGACAAATTTCAAATCTAACTCGGCTAAAAAGAAGTTTTTCAAGAATTTGATATCAAAGTTAAATCTGGAAAATAAAAATCAAGATATTCTCATTATAGCTGCAACTAAAGCTAAAATTAAAATTTATGGTGACATAAACATCAAATCTAAGTAAACCTTCCAAGTAAGGTCATCCAAAAGTAGTAATGTATGAAAACTATGCACAATTTTTTTAAACCACCACATGTCTGAAATAATTAATATATTTATATATTTTTGTAATCTCGATTTTTTTATATGAGACGGTTCAAGACAGTACAGTTTGTTTCGATTCTTGGTATATATATTACTGAATATCCAGAACCATACCATAATCTTTTCGATACAATTGGGCTCGGAGAAGTATTGGGTTCAGAGAAAAGTCAACGTTCCTTTTTCTGTTCGATGTGCTTGCAGTTTGAAAAATTCAGTATCATTTGATAAATTTTGAATTCCATACACACCCCTGCTGGTTATATATCTTATAGCTCTCCAATTTTGTTTTTCTAGTTTGTCCACCAAAAAGTATGATTCTTCTCAAGTGACTCAATTTCTTCCTTCATGGCCAATATCCATTTGTCTTTGTCTTGACTACTGATTGTATCCTTGTAGTCTTTTGGCTCATGAAATTTAGTTTCTTCAGCTACTACCAGTGCTTGGCAATGAGATATTCATCTCCATACCTGGTAGAAGGTATAATATTCCTCTTTGCTCTATCCCACACCAATTGATAACCCTGCAGCTTTTCTTGTTCACTCATTTCAACCTGCAACTCATTGGTAGTTTGAGTTTCTTCTTCTAATAGCCTAGTTGACTCCACCTTAACTAGTGACTTGACGTGATCATCACTTAAAACTAGTTCTTGTGTATGTTTGTTCTTGAAAGGAAACACATCCTAACTAAAAAACATCTCTACTTATAAGTACTTTTGACTGTTCTGTGCACCATAATCTGTATTTCCTTGGGATATCCCAGCATCACACACTTTAGTGCTCTAGGATCCAATTAACATGAGCATAAGCTCTACAACCAAAACCCTTAGATGAGAGTAATTTGGTGCAATACCAGACCACCTTTGTTCTGGAGTAGCATATTCAACAGTAGAAGGACATATGTTGATCAAATAAGCAGCGTTGTGGCTGCTTCACCCTAAAATTTCTTCTCCATTCCAAAACTTATCAGCATACATCTAACCCTCTCGAGAATAGTCCTATTAATTCTTTCAGCCACACCATTCTGTTGAGGATTTCCTGGAATTGTCTTGTGTCTTTTTATGCCTTTTGTCTTACAAAACTTGTTGAATTCATCTGATAAAAACTCCAAGCCATTGTCCATTCTCAAACACTTCAATGAAGTTCCCTTTAAAGTTTCAATTTCTTGACACCAGTCCTTAAACTTGTCATATGCATTTGACTTGTTCTTAAGATATATAACCAGAGTTTTCTGGAGTGATCATCCACAATGCTTAGGAAATACTTTCGTCCACCTAGAGTTTAACTCTTGATGGGCCCCACAGGTCAGCATGAGCATAATCAAGAGCATTTGTTGAAGTATGCTTTCCAACATGATACACTAACTTTTTACTGTTGCCAAGAATACAATCTTCACAGATTTCAATTCTTATTGTTCCAGTATGCTTTATAAGATTTTGCTTTACAAGTTGACTTAATCCAGATTGACTTATATGCCCCAGCCTAGAATGCCACCTAATAGATTCATCATTAACAGTTGTTTCTGCTTCATCAATGACAACATTTCCAATTAAGTAATATAACTTGGATTTTCTGATACCCTTTAGTACCACCTTTGAGTTTTTCATCACATAAAGGAAACCATCACCAGACTTGAAATTACAACCTCTATTTTCTAATGTACCAAGGCTAATCAAGTTTCTCTTGAGTTGAGGAATATACCTTACATGAGTTAAGAGTTTTGTGGATCCAATGTATCTTGAGTTTGATGCTTCCAATGCACTTTATAGGGCAAACTTGATCGTTTCCAAGCATTACTGTCCAACATCTTGTTCCTTAAAGTCTACAAACCATTCAAGGTGTGGACACATATGCAAACTACGCTTAGAATCAAGAACCCACTGATCTTCAGTTTCTACATCTGATATATTCAGAATCTGTGTTCATCCTCTCCTTCTGCAAGATCAATAGTGTTTGGCTTCTGAATTTTTTAAGCTTGTTTTTCGTCCAATCAAAATAATTTTTCTTGAGGTGACAAGGTTTATTGCAATGGTGACACCTTCTTGTCTCCTTTCCATCACCAATTTTAGTGTATGATTGTGTGAATTTCTTAACAAAACCCTGACGTTGAGATTTCTTGAACTTAGGATTCTTACCCCTTTTAATGTTCAAACCATCACTAGTTGATTCCAAACTAGACTTTTTTCTTTTGCAGTTCCTTTACCTTTAGAGCTGTCTGCGTTTCTGCTAATGAGATTCCAGTTGCTCTGCCGTACAACATGGCATTCTTGAGTTGATCAAAGCATTTAGGTAAGGACTTTAGAAGTATTATGGCCTTATCCTCATCCTCCATTTTGACATCCAATCCTTCCAAATCATCCAATAACTTATTGAACTCATCTAGTTGATCTGAAATACCCTTGTCTTTTGAGCATCGATAGGAATACAATCTTTGCTTTGTATATAGTCGATTTGCCAAAGATTTAGTCATATACAGACTATCTAACTTGGCCCAGACATCTGGAACAGTTTTCTCTTTGGATACTTCTTTCAAAACCTTGTCCATGAGATAGAAAATGATAGCACTATGCGCTTTTTCAAATCATCTCCAGTTTCTGGGCTTCTTCCAACTTTCCTGGAAATCCCTCTATACCTTTTAGAGCTCCAGGCAACCCTTGTTGAACCAATATTGCACGCATCTTGATCTCCTAAAACCCATAGTCATTCTTATCTAAAAACTTTCCAGCTTCAAATTTTGAGGTTGACATGATTGCTTCGATCAAGAATCTCCTTCGTAGCTTTCTTTTCCCACAGACAACGCCACTTGTTAACCAAGATAATTAAGAAAGATCACTTGAACCCTTTTTCAAACACCTAATGTGCGTGTGTGCAATATAACTATGATCAACAAGAAAGCAATAAAAGAGCGCCGAAATTACGTGGTTCGACTAAATTAGCCTACATCCACGAAGGTCACAACCTTTACCAATGAAACACACCTTAAGAATCCACAAGATACAATCACACATGGATCAATCAAGAAGTGATTGAATCTCACAACCACTCTCTACTTTGATCTCTCAAATCTGTATCTCTCCCTCTAAGTGTTGTAGTGCTTGTGCATGAGTTACAATGAGATTGAAAAGCGCATGAAATATATACAATCCTAACCACTAATTAGATTACTCAAGATAGAAAATAAAATAAGCTGAAAACTGCTATAGCGAATAGACAACGGTTTTAAATGTTTTACTACCAGATTAAAAAACTGTTGTGAGCTATCTTTCTTTATTAAACTCGTTCCACTCTTCTAGCTTCCACTTTCCTCCTTTAACTGATCTTATTGAGTTGTTAGTCACATAAAACTGATCTCAACACAACATGCGTTTGAAATTTGGAAGCGCGGGTGCAATGAACCTCCAATCAGACGTTTTTTCTTTTACCACTCCCTCCATCTTAGGCATTGTTTGCCATTAAAGCGAAAAATACTTTTAGACTTTTAGCTTAGAAAAAGTAAATTAAAATGTTTTTAACAGTGACACAAAATAACTTATTTTCTTTACTTCTACGTATAACTTCTATTTAAAATTATTTTTTCCACGAACAATATACAACTTAAACCTTGTTATTCAAACACTACATACTTTTTCTTAAAAGAAACTTTTCCACAATATCCTAACGGTTGGTTGATTTTTTTACGAAAATTAAGAAGTTATTGAATTAATATGGAGTACTAATAAATATTGAACATAATTTTTTTAATAGATAAAATAAATAAATGCTACTGGCAGAGATGGAGGCAGGGCCGCCACCCCCCCTCAAATTTTTTCATCAGCATATTGTATATATACATATACAATGTAATTGTAGTTAAAAAACTACATCCAACCGTAGGAGCTGCTTAGGAGTTAGTTAAGCTTCTAGTTATTGAGTCATGCCATGTCATCAGTCTCTTGGATAAATATGTAAATCAGATTCATTTTCTCATTCAATTATGTTTCTCTAAGATTGTATCAGGAGTCGGAACTTTTTTCTCTCTCAAGTGGCGGTTACTCATTGGAGTCGCCATTGATGTAAGCTGGAACTTTTCTGACTTTTTGCACCGATTATTCTTCAGTTCTTCTTTGAATATGGCGATCAATACCAGTTCTGTTGCTCCGTTGCCAACAATTTCTCCGATTCATCTTCGTCTAGATCGAACCAACTATCATTTTTGGAAGCTTCTGATTCTGTCTAATGTGCGTGCGCATGGCTTCGATGACATTCTGCTTGGAACCGCTGCAGTTCCTTCCAAAACTATCACTACATCTACTGATTCTTCTTCGTTTCATGTGAATCCAGCGTATGTTCAGTGGCTTCGCCGAGATCAGTTTTTGGTGAGCTGGTTGCTATCCTCTATTTCTGAGTCCATGTTAGGATATGTTCATAGATGCACATCTTCTTCTGAGATCTGGAATGTTCTAGAGTCTCAGTCTAAAGCTAGGATTATGATTCTTCGATTCCAGCTGCGAGTTACTAAGAAAGGTGATCAGTCTATTAAAGAATATTTTCTGAAAATGAAAAGGTATGCGGATCAGTTAATTGCTGCAGGTCATGAAGTAACTGATGATGACCTGATTGTTTACATTTTAGGTGGCTTAAGTTCTGAGTATGAAGCTGTTGTTAATTTCATTTGTAGGATTGGTTTGTTGACATTATCTGAGGCACAATTTTTGTTGCAAACTCATGAAACAAGGTTACAACAACTTACGAACTTCAATACGATTTCTGTTCATGAAGTTGTTCCTCCATCTGCAAATATGGCTTCTCAGAGTTCTGGTAAAGGTGTGTTCAATCTTAGAGGTGGTATCGGCCATGGAAGAGGACGAGGAAGGTTTTGTAGAGGAATGCCTGCGTGTCAAATCTGTGGTGAAAATGACCACATAGCATCAAAGTGTTTTAAACGATTTGATACTGAGTTTCCAGGGATCAATCTTAACTCTGCACAGCCTCACATTGCTAATGTTCAAAGGATTTCAGGGAACAATAATGTTGCAAATGGTTTTGGAAAACAATGTATTCATTGAACTTCATTCTGATGTCTGTTTTATCAAGGACAAAACAACAAATCAAGTTCTGTTGAAAGGATGGATTATCAACTGGACCTTGCAAAGCTTAACCCAGACTTCCTCAATCAAACCTGTTCCATATTCACTCTTCAAGAACAAGTCTACCACTAGTAATAATACTGTCGACCATTGGAATGAAAGATTAGGGCATTCTTGTCATTCTGTTCTATCCACTGTATCCAAACACATTCCTAGTTCCTTGTCTGCTAGAAAATTGCTCTCTGCAACGCTTGTAAACAGGGAAAACTACATAATATTTTTTTTCCCTTATTTCTGCTGGTTCCAAACCCTTTGAGCTCATTCTTTCTGATGTTTGGGGACCATTTTCTGTTTCTTTTAATGGATACGAATATAATATACACTTTGTAAATGCCTACACCAGTTTCACAAGGATTTATCCTATGTCTGCTCAAAACTGTTGAAACTCTATCGAGTTATTCAACAGTTTAAATCTGATTTGGGGGTGAATATAGGCCAATAACAGCTTTTCTTCATCAATAAAGGGTTCAAATTAGACATTCTTGTCCTTATGTCCATCAACAAAATGGACTTCCTGAGAGAAAGCACCAAAACATCATGTATGGGTTTTACTCTACTTGTAAAAGCTGATCTACCTCTACGATTCTGGTGGGATTCTTTTGCTATCTCTACCTATATAATAAACCGATTGCCCACCCCTATCTTTTTTCCCTTTGCCAGAAGACTTATCTAATTCTTCTGCCCCACATCATTCTCCAGCAAATACATCTTCTCACCAGCCTTCTCATTCTGCTAATCAGTCTCCTCGGTATGAAAACAGTGCAAATGAGCTGCATGTCCTCCAATTCAAATAATCCTTCATATGACTTTGATTCACATTCAAGCCAGTTACAACCTCCATCTAGTCACCATTGATATCTATTTACAAGCCGAAAGTCATACAGCTTCTTCTATGTTTTCTTTTAAAGAACCAGCATCTGCTAATGGGGCCCTGTGCCATCCTAAATGGGAAGAGACAATGGACGCTGACTTCAGAGCTCTTATTTTTACTCTCACATGGGATCTTGTACCTTCTCATCCAAGTACGCAGTTAGTTGATCGTAAATGGATGTTCATAGTGAAGTATAAAGCAGATGGATAAGTTGACAGATTCAAGGCCAACAAGTGGATATATATAATGCTTTTTTACATGAATGATTTACATGACTCAACCAACTTGATATGAAGATAAGTTAAAACCTCATCCTGTTTGTCAACAGAATAAAGCCATCTAAGGCTTAAATCAGGCTCCGAAGTTTTGGAATGATACCTTAAAATCTTTTCCGTTGTCTAAAGGTTTTAATCTATCTATTTCAGATACTTCCTTGTTCTTCAGAAATTCAGGTTCTCGTTTGTTAATTCTACTAGTGTATGCAGATGATATACCGATCAGTGCTGATAATCCGAACGTATGTTATTTGTGGTCCTGACAGGGGTTTTTCATTGAGACATCTTGGTGTGGTTAACTACTTTCTTGGGCTGGAAGCACATTGTTTGCCAGATGGAATTTTGTTTAATCAAGCTAAGTATGTTATTGATCTACAGAAGAAGACACATATGCTTGGTTGTAAACCTTTATAGAGTCCTAGTGAGCCTTTTGATCATCCTACTTTATATAGAAGTACAATTGGAGCTCTTTAACATTTAAGAATGACAAGATGAGATTTACCTTTCATTGTTAACGAACTCAGTCAGTATCTTAAAGCACCTGCAGTTCTACAATGGAGTGCTAAGAGAGTACTCAGATATCTAAAAGGAACAGTCTCTCAAGGATTTTTGTACAAACCTTTCACAAAAATTCTCAGTTGAAGCTTTTTTAGATGCAGATTGGGCCTCTTCTCTTGACGACAGAAACTCTACTAGCAGATTTTGTGTTAATCTTGGTGATAATCTACTGTCCTGGAGTTCTTAAAAACAAGATGTCGTCGCAGAAGTTCTACAGAGTCTGAATATAGAGCATTGGCATCTCCTACATCTGACTTAATGTGGGTAAATTCTTACTTGCTGAGCTTGGGATAATGCTACTGTCCCGTCGGTTCTCTGATAGTATAAGTGCGATAGTGTTAGCTTCAAAGCCAGTCTTACGCAGTCGTATAAAAGACATACATGTACACTTTTTTGGTATATTTCATTTGAGGATCAGAAGGCTGATATTTGACAAAACCTGTGTCTTCCAAACGTTTTCTGAATAAAGTCGCCTTATGTACTCCCGAGGGTCTTGTGTTGACGGGGTATGTTAGGATTGTAGCTTAAAAATCAAGTTAGTTTCAGCTAAGAGCTGCTTAGGAGTTAGTTAAGCTTCTAATTACTGAGCCATGTTCAACCTCTTAAAGATCGCTACACTAGTCAGGCAGTAGATAAGAGTCTAACGACTAGTTGATGTGATGTAGGAACATTGATCTAGTCACTGAGAAGCCAATGGCCTCTAAAGGTGGGTAAATGATGCATGAGTGATCGATCTAGCTCGTGGAAAGTGAGAAAAGAGGAATCTTAGTGGCTGGTAAACTCAATAAGGTTTGATAGCTAATAAGCCCAAATATTCCACACAGGGGCTATATCGAACCTTCCCTCTTAACCATGATTTTAAGGTGGAGTTAAACTCGCCTTCCCTGAGATCACACTGCATTACTAAGCCTAGACGACATTGATTGAGACATAGGCAAGAAACCTATGTAGCCAACATGAATCTAGCGTCTTGATGACGCTAGTCGGAGCTAGATGATATTTTTACAACAAAGGTCATGCCACGTCATCAATCTCTCGTATAAAATGCAGGAGTTACCTCACTTGAAATGCAAGTCGAGATTCATTTTCTCATTCTGTTATGTGTCCCTAGGAAATCATAAGTTATAGCACACGAAATTCAATGTTCTTTCCTAATGGAAATCATAGCACCCAACCCCCACACAAAACCAGCTCTGCTTTCTGCTAAAACCATCAACCACGCTCAATTCAAAACTCTCATCCCTAATTCCAAAATTCAATCCCAATTCCCCCTTCTCAAACCCAACAAACCCCCAAAACCTATAAAAACCAAACCAGCAACGAAGAAAACCAAACCCAAACCCGTTTCCTCCGCTTCCGACATTTTGCGCTTGATGGACTGCCTCAAGTTTCCCATACCATTAGACATCTACACATCACTCATCAAAGAGTGCACCGAACTGGGCGACCCGGTAGAGGCTATTGAATTGCATGAACATATCAGAAGAAGTAAGATTCGTCTATGCTTGCCTTCCATTAATCGGCTTCTGTTGATGTTTGTTTCCTGCGGCTGCTTTGAGAATGCGCGCCAACTGTTTGATAAAATGTCTAGGAGGGATTTTAACTCGTGGGCTGTTTTGATTGCTGGTTCTGTTGAAAACGGGGAGTGTGATGAAGTTATCAAGTTGTTTATTACAATGCTACACGATAAGGATTTGGAAAATGCTGGTGAAAGTGAGATTGGATTTTCAGTTCCGGGAATTGTTACGTGTGTTCTTAAAGCATGTTTATGTGTCAAGGACTTTGAACTTGGGAGGCAAGTGCATTGTTGGTTATGGAAAATGGGTTACTCGAAAAATGCTGCTTTAAGTAGTTTCTTGATTAATTTCTATGGGAAGATGAAGTACTCTGAGGGTGCTCAAAGTGTTTTTGAACAAGTACGCTGTCCGAATACAGCTGTGTGGACGTCTAGGATCGTGAATTATTGCAGTGACGATGACTTTGAGGGTGCGATTGATGTCTTTAAGGAGATGGGGAGATTGGGAGTGCGAAAGAATGGGTATACGTTTTCAACTGCTCTTAAAGCATGCCGAAGGATGAGAGATTTAGTTTGTGGACGACAAGTTCATGCAAATGTGATGAAATTAGGACTGGAATCAGATGGTTATGTGCAGTGTGCATTGGTCGATTTATACGGAAAATGTGGATTTCTAAGTGATGCAAATAGGGTGTTTGAGATGTGCAATAAGAGGAATGGTGCTTGTTTCAATGCGATGCTCACGAATTATATGCAACACGGCTTTTACATTGAGGCAGTCGAAATTCTGTATGAAATGAAGATTGCTGGCTTTGAACCGTATGAATCTGTTTTTAAAGAAGTGAGGTTTGTTTTGGGAAGCAGAGTTTTTGATACCAACATGGATAACCTGAAGTTAAAGAGCAATAGCCGTAAACACAGTATGGTAGGATTGGTTGCGTGTTTCTAGGACAGTCGATTTTGCCAGCAGCTTGATGTGTTTGTTTGTTTGGTTTGCTCGTTCGTCTAAGGTTATGCATCGGAAAGTTTTTAGTCCAATCGAAGAAAGCGTTCAGTAAAACTACAAACTTTTTTTTTTTGATAAAAGTAAAACTACAAACTTGGTTCGATTATTTCTGCAGATGGTTGCTGATGAAGATGATGCTGTCTGTATGTAGTTATGTACCATTCACAGGCACTTATATTACCCTTTGATTTCGTGCTCTCGTCTTACACTGCTCTACTAAATGATAGTTTGATACTCCTTTTCCACATCCAGAGTGGTATTGAGCTAGAGTATGAATTCATGAGTCCATTTCTACTTCTTGTATTCACTTCTTGTATTCAAGTACAAATTCTGGTAGGGACGGGACTGGTGGATTCCGAGCACTGGCGACTTGCCTGGATTACAAAGGGATCAGTTAGCACTGGATTTCCCCAATTTCCGCTTTGTTGTATATATCTTGTGTAAGACATTGCATATATTGGATACACGTATGGCTTTTTAGGGCGTGAAGTTGAGCAAAATGTGATCTTTAGATAAGGAAAGTTATTGACATATATGGTAAATTTTATTGGGTGTAGCACTCATGTCTTTTCTTTTTCGTGTACGTTATTGATATTCGTATTTGTATCCAATCAATTCAAAATTTATTTTATTTTTGAATGCAGCCCATAAAACCAATTTATAATGTTTCTGTAATGGAAAAAATAGGCCACGGGCCCCTGCAAGGCCCAGGGAACCCGCCAGGTACTTTTTCTATTTTTTCTTTGAAGAAAACAAAGTTTAGATATTTGCAGTTCCACTTTTCTACCTACGGTGGATACACGTTAATGTACGTATCAATTAATGTATCACAAAAAGTAAGTTATATAAAAGATTAAGGGATAACATCATTTGTCAAATATCAATTGCTATATTAACAAATGCTCATGGTGGGAAGCTCACATTAATATGTAATCACGGTAGGTAGGAGGACAGTGATATAGCTGTTATGCATGCATATACGTTTGTGATTGTCAGTAAAATAATTACAGATATTATATTCAATGGATGTGTTAAGTTTAAGTTGGGCACAACCTATTGAGATAGTGCAGATAGAGCCGGTACTTGGGCGGACAAGGAGGCACAACCGCATCAGGCCCCCGATATCTTTTTTTAAATTTCTACTTATATATGTATTTTAACTATACTAGCAATACATACGTGCGTTGCACGTGATCATTATATTTTTTTTACTATTATTAAGTTAAAAGAAATTAATGTTAACATAAAATTATTGTACTTTTTGTGGTGATATTAGTTGTTCATTCTAATAAAACTCAATGTAGTTATTAATCATGAAAATAGATATACACAACTTCTTAGAATATTCTGTGCCAGGAAAAAAATATGAAAGATTCAATCGATTGAGCAAACACAATCTAAAATAAAATAAAAATTAAAGATAATCAAAAAGAGGGAAAAAATATTAAATAATCTTAGTTTAGCAAAACACGTTATAATAATGTTAAATTATTCATAAAAACGACATCTCATGATATAATGTATTATTTTACAAAATTTTCTACTATATATATAAAGTTTGATATATTCTAATTATTGTTTACTTCTCAATATAGATAGACTCCTGCATCATTAAAATATGAGAAAATAAAGTTATACGATAATTGAAAAATTCTGTAATAATGAAGATCAATGTTTTTAAATCCAGACCGACCATCAAACTGGAAGATGAATTGGGTCACTGGGTCATTTGTTCGACCAGTTGAACCGTTGTGAAAAAATTGGATGATATATATGTATATATAATGTATAATATATGTATAGGCATCAAATATATAATCAAATTCTATATAATTACTGGGTGTGGAGAACTAATAAATATTATAAATTGTTGTAACTTTGTGTATTTGATTTGTAAAGTTTAATTTGATAAACTTGATTACTACTTTATTGCAGTTGATCGTGTATCGCTAGTCATTTGTCACGTGTGTATGTTGGTCTTCATATTTCTATCTATCTCTATTCTTCTCTTTCTTTCTTTTTTTTGTTAAATTTTAAAAATCATAAAAAATCGGGTTAAATGGGTCACCGAGTCACCGTTTTTACCGAGTTTTTTACTGAGTCATGTTGGGCCACTTGAAACCCATTACATACTAAGAACCGAACCAGCACCATGTCGATTCCCAGTTAAAACGGTCAGACCGGTCAGTCCGATTCGGGTTTAAAAACATTGATGAAGATATAAATTTTCATTGAACAAAAGTTAGTCATTCTTATTACATCAACTGACATCAATAAGTTCAGTATTTGTTAGATACACACACGATATTAGGCCTAACTTTCTCTAATTTCTTTAATTAATAATTTTGATCTGAACATACATTTGCAAATAAAATTATTTGCTTAATGAGGAAAAACTTCCAACCACTTGTATCATAGTCCAACATTCACAGCTTCTGTTATGAAAACTTTTTTTTTTTAATTTTTTTATTATTAGTAAATATAACTTCTTTTAGTATAATTTACTTAATGATTTATTCTTCAATTCTACATTGAAGTTTGAAAACTATGTGTGAATTAAAATGAAAATCATACTATAATATATTTATAAGATAAATAATATTCTTTTGTGGAGGGTTGACTATATACATAGTGTCTCATAATCTTCAATCGAGATACATGCTCCAATATGTATGTTAGTATAATCTATTTTTTTCAACGTTTCAACTATTTTTATGAATTGACTTCCCTAATTAGTTTTATTGAAATACTCCAAAATTTTCGCACAGTGCACATTTATTTAAAAATCTTATATATACATGTACTTAAACCATTCTGATTTTGTTTCTCCCATTTTATTTTTATTTGGACTATACCATACTTTATTCTAGTGTAGTTATTATTTATTTTTATCTAATTTATGCTCGTAATCTAATATTATCATTCACATTTTACTATCTTTATTTTTCTGCATGTTTTTATTTAATCATTTGATATTGATTCACATAGTACATATTTTTAACCATTCACATAGTACAACTTAATTTATTATTTCTTTTTAGTTCCTTTTTTGTTTCTTTATTGTACCTTATAATTTTATATAGCATAATAAATATATTTCACCAGTTATTATATATGCTTAAAATATATTTGTGATATTTCTATAGATTTAATAATTTTGTTGAATGTCATATTTTAAAATTTTAAAATAATTAGGTGTCATTATTCATGTTCACTAATTTTCACGTTTTCCCTTTAACTTCTTCTATTATTATTACAATAAAATTTTAACATAAAATAAATTTCATCAAAGAAAATTCTTAAATATAGAAGTTTAAGAAAATTGTTGAAGTCTATGTAACATTCTTGACTTTTACATATGTGTGAGCGTAAAATTTGGCTCCCTCATGCCGCAGCGGAGCTTTTTTCAAGGTGACCCACTCTCCCTATTTGTGCTGAAGTTTTCTTGCATTTTACAATATTTACAGATTTGTCGGCGCATCCATGGGATTAAAATCTCCCAAACTGCACTCATTATCTCTCATCTCTGTATGTGCAAATGACACAGTTTTATTTGGTGCTGCAACCATAGAGAAGACCCAACACCTTAAGTTCGCTATCAATTTGTACAATTGTGTTTCATGGTAATGTATTAATTTTGAGAAATCAGGGATTCTTTTTAGGCCTAATACACAAGCTTAGATTCCTCCCTCAATCTGTGAATTGTTTGGAGTTGTTGAACTGTCTTCGCATGGTAAATATCTCGAACTCCTTTCTATTGTTGGTCGGAATATACAAGAGAATTTTGCAGGCATTAAAGAACGGGTTAGTAAGCGCATCAATGAATGGAAAGAAAAGCATTAAGCAAAGCAGGTAAATAAGTGCTCATTAAATATATTATATAAGCAATATTAACGTACACAATGTCTTGCTTCCAGTTGCCGGACCATGTTCATATTAATATGGAGAATTGAAAAAATCTTATTGGTGGGGGTGTGGGGGATAGCTCGTCCGCGAGGAAAATTCACTGGAAGTTTTGGGATGTCCTCAAGCAACAAAAATCTCAATTGTAATTTGAAAATATTTAACCTTGCCATGTTTTCTAAGCAAGCATAGGACTATCCTTTCATGTCCGTGTTACATGCTGCTCTTGGTTCTCATCTCAGGTTTACATGGCACCATATTTATGGATGATCATCGTGTTATTCTTCTTGGTTGCCGAAGGCTCATGGGCAATGGCGAGACAACAACTCTATTCCATGATAGATGGTTCCTTTGCCTCCCTATTTTCCCATTAGATCACCTATATTAGGCCTCCCGCAAGATGCCCGAGTTAGCTCCATCATTGATTCGGATCTTGGACTCTGCAATGAGCTGCTAATTCGGGCCAATGTCGACCTATTGAATGCTAATGTGATTCTCGCCATTCCTCTGAAATCTCATCATCATTCTTCGGACCGTTGGATGTGATATTATCTTCATTCTAGTAACTTTTTGGTCCGATCGCATATCATTTTATTATGGGTTCTTTCGAAGATTTTATTAGCACCTACTCCTTCCCTGCTAGTAGATATGGACCAAATCTCATTTGGAGGAGAGTTTGGAGTTTAAATTATCAGCCTGTATCTTGCTTTATGAATTACACCATTGTATGAAGCTTAGGAAATCTAGGAAAGAGGGAGTCATGTCTATTAAGTTAGATATGAGTAAAGTCTTTCACTGGGTTGAGTGGTCTTTCGTCTACCATATATGCTTCTTGCTTGAGGCTTTCCTAAGAGTTTTTATGAAATTGTTTTGCCTTGCTTTTCATTTGTGGAGTTTAGCTTCCTTCATGGTATTAATTTTGGCTTATTCACACTACAACGTGGAATTCTTCAGGGGGATCCCCTCTCCCCTATTTATGTTGAAGTATGTTCTTGCATTTTACTAAGTTCGCTATCAATCTCTACAAGAGTGTTTCAAGGCTGTATTAATTTTGAGAAATCAGGGGATTCTTTTTAGACCTAATACACAAGCTCAAATTCATCACTCAATCTGCCAATTGTTTAGAATTGTTGAAGTGGCTTCACATGGTAGATATCTCGGCTCCTTTCTATTATTGGCCGAAATAAACCAGAGATTTTTGCAGACATTAAAGAACAAATTAGTAAGCGCATTAATGGTTGGTAAGAGAAGCAATTAAGCAAAACAGGTAAAGAAGTGCACATTATATCTATTATATAAGTATTATCCACGTACACAATGTATTGTTTCCATTTTTCGAACCATGTTCGTAGTAATCTAGAGAATTCAGAAAAATCTTATTAGTGTGGGGTGTGTGTGTGTGTTGGGGGGGCGGGGAGGGGGGGGGGGGGGGGGAGGTGGGGGGGGGGGGGTGGTTGAGAGAGGAAGGAGAGATAGCTCATCCACAAGGAAAATTCGATGGAAGTCTTAGGATGTCCTCAAGCAACGAAAATCTCAACGTGGCCTAAGCTTTTTACAATTTAAAAACATTTAACCTTGCCATGTTGCCTAAGTGCCCTTTAGTTTCTACATCCAGCCTCTTTGCCCAAATCATACAGTCCTAGTACAACGTCTGTGTTATATGCTGCTCTTGGTTCTCGGCCTAGCTTTACACGACACAGTATTATGGCGATCAATATTCTTCTTGGTTGTCGCAAGCTTATGGGAAATGACGAGACAACAACCCTCTTCCATGACAGATGAGCTCCTTTGTCTCTCCGTTTTACCATCAGATCAGCTACATTAGGCTTCTAGCGAGACACCCGAGTAAGCTCCATCATTAATTCAGATCGTGGACTCTAGAATGAGCTGTTAGTTTGGGCTAATTTTGACCTATTGAAGGCATGTGATTTTTACTATTTCTCTGAAAAATCACCATTCTCCGGAAAGTTGGATGTTATATTATTCCCATTGTAGTAACTTCTCAGTCCGATCTACATATAATTTTATTATGGGTTCTTTCGTAGACCTTATTGGCACCCACTCCTTCCCGGTTAGTAGCTATGGTCCGAACCTTATTTGGAGGAGAATTTGAAAGCTTATCAACCCGTTGCTTGCATTTTCTTTGGAGATGTTGCTCTAATTCCTGCCATCGTACAACAATTTAGCTTGCCGTCGTCTTTATTATGAGCCCCACTATTCTTTATGCTCACAACTTGATTACTCTTTAGTGCATCTCTTCTTTACATGCCTCGTTTCCTTATTAATTTGCCAAGCAACTAAAATTTATGAAATTATCTTCCAATTCTGACAGCATCTATGTTCTTGTAGTTTCAAGAGATTGTGCTCCTGGATGACTTAAATATAGAAGAATACTTTGTTGTCCTTGTCCACTTAATCTGGTTTCAACAAACTAAAATTGTCTTCTCCAATGTTCGTACATACTCACAAGTATTGCTTGCAACAACAACCTAGACCTTCCAAGATTTTCGGGATGCTAATTCATTCCCTTCAACATCACAGCCTCACCCTTAATTCCTTGCTTGTTCTTTCCCCAAATGTCATTGTTCAGATATACTTTGATGGGGGTATATCATCTGCTCGTAACTCCTCATTTGCTGGTATTTATGCTTACTCCAAGGATGGTCAAATTATAAATATCAGCGATCTATAGTATGCTAAAGTTCTTACACTTCGTGAGACGGTTTGACTTACCACTGATGTTGGAGTCCCCAAGTTTGTATTCTTGGGGATTCTAACACTACTATATTCGCATCGATAGGTGATGCGGACTGTGCCTATGTATGTATGACTTTGCTATCTAATCTTAGACATTTACTCTCTTCCTTACATGGACGGAAATTGTATTGGATAGGATGTAATATAAAATTTATAGCGTCAAAAGAATTGTTTGGCACACCACCCTTTTTATGTCAATCAGTGTTGTCTGATTCAAGCAACCATTAATGAAATTACTTTATGTTTTAAAAAAACTACAATGGCTTGATATTTACAAATTATAGTGAAGTAGCATGAGTATTGAGATATAGATTTTTCAGTATATTTAATGTTTATGCATGATAAGATTTATCACAACAAATTTGGTCACTATTTTTTTTTTTTATTCAAATATTTCAGACTTTGCATTCTTCTAATATGACATTATAACTTAAATTAATAGCGTTAAGAAAAGATAATATTTTTATTTGTTTTCCTCTTCTTATTCTATTAAAAATAATTTTAATATAAAATCACATTATATATATGCAAGCATAAGAGATTAAAGTATGTTAGTTGTTAAGCTCAATTACATGAATTTGGCATGTAAAAAAATCATAGTATAAATCAAATATGAATGATAAAAATTAAAAGTATGTATTATAAAAGTTTTAAGATTATTCCATAAAATTTATTATTGTAAAAAAATTGACAGTGTGAATAGTAAAATATGATAGTTATAGATAAGATTGGAAAAAATCAATAAATTCAATTTTTCTTTATTCCATACCTTAAATAATTATATTATCGAATGCAATTGTTTTAAATATATGCAAATAACATACCATTGGAAAGCTCTTTAAATCGACTTTAATACGAAATTGATTTCATTTCAAAATTTAAAGTATTGAAAGTGTAGAAGAAGGATAATTTAAGCATGTAGTTTTTAGGAGGAGTTTTTAATATAAAAGGATTCTTACTTTCTATAATTAAGTAAGGAAAATATAAATTAATTATTTAAAAATTACTTAACTACCCTTAAATTTAATTTTTAATAAGGATATTTTAGTATTTATAATCAAGTAAGAAAAACATAAATTATTTTAAATTACTTAACTACCCTTAAATTTAATATTTAGTAAGGATATTATAGACATCACAAGAAAAGACGAAACAAAAAACAGGACGAAACAATTCATACTTTTATATTAGTAATAGATATATCTAACATATGCAGTAGCGCAACAAAATCTGCCGTAACTTAGATGATTAGTCACTCAAGTGAAGTAATGAGGAGGCGTAAGGACGCGGGGTTGACACCTCTCCAGTTCAAAAAAAAAAAAATATAAATAAATAATAATAATAATCTAATTTTTCACAGATTATACATGCGTTGGGCCTGTCAAAACTTGAGGCCCGTTCGAACAAAATCCTTTTCTTACGAGAATGGGATTATCAAATTATTTATTTATACCTTTATTTTTTATTTATAGTTTGCTCCAATGAAATAATTATGTCATTTCATTTAATTTTCATAGATAATTATGTGTACAATGTATATATAATGTGAAATTTTGTGTTTTAGAATTTTAAACTTTAAATTTCATTTGATCATTATTTTCTCTAAATTTTGTTTATTTATTTTTTTGATAGATAATTGAGATGCCTCCTCGTAAATATGAATGTGGTAATCAAAAGTGTAAAAGAAAAATAAGGACGAGAACTTATTGAATATCAAAGGGGACCATTAGAAAATTTCAGGAAATCCATCAATTGAAAATTTAAACAACGGTGAACAAAATATTTACGATGAATTTAGTTAAAACTTAGCATGTGAAAATGATGTGAATATCTTTTATACGTCCACCCTGAGACCCAGGTTCCATTCCGGATCACTACTTTTTTAACTTCGACATATTAAATTTTTATGTTTATCTTCATATTAGAAGTGGATTTTGTAAGTTTCTAACCAATATACACACTAATATTTTGCAATAATTTATTTAATTGTTTTATTTATCTTATATGTTTTTTGAGGAGCTTAGTCAATATATTTTAATTCCACACAAATAATTATGATCTATTTGTTTAATTTAATCTTAAATTTTGTTGCCAAAAAATTTATTTTTCTTATCTCCGTATCTTTGCAAATAAGAATTGTTATTTTTTTCCTAAAAAAAAAAAGTCAATGTACTTTTTCTTCGGAAATCACCGAATAATAGCTCATGCAATAATATACTCCCTCCGTTTCAAAATAGATTATGTTTTAGCTTTTTAATCATTTTTCAAAATAATTGGTGTTTTAGGTTTTTTTATTTACCATTTCTCCCTATTTTACCCCTATGTAAATCTAAAAATATCTTTCACTTTTCAACCTCTCACTCATATTTTATTTTATCAAATCTTATCTCCACAAATTTTAGGAGCTATATTTGGTAATATATTTATTTCTTAATTATTCTGTTTTTTTCTAAATCATTATTTATTTTGGAACGGAGGGAGTGTTAAACAGAACGAAGGAACAATTAAAATATTACAACTACTTTCTAAAAAAACACTTACAGATTCTCGTTTATATGATTATTTTTTATTCTTTTATTCGACTTACTCAAATAAGATAGTGGTGATTTTATAAATTTTAATATTACTAATAAATATGATATTGAGTATTGAACATAATTTTTTTTTATATAAAAACTTAGACTCCAGACAGAAATAGTACATCTTAGAGGGTGTTTGGCTGAGCTTATTGTCACACCCACCCTTGTAAAACTTATTTTATACTAATTTATAGCCTTACAAAACTTGTATGTTCTTTTTTTTTTCTTTTCAAAATTAACAATTTAGAATACTCCTTCAAGACCAAAATCTCACCTACATATATTTACATAGATTCAGATCGAGTACAAAGGTGTCACCCTCCATTCAACACCATATTTACAGAAATATACATATTAAAGATCCTTAATTTGAACATGTCCAAAAGGATTGTTAGAACACTAGTAAAAACATAGTGAGTCCAAGGTTTAGCCCCATAGGTCGTCATTCATATACACGGGACTTCAAAACTTGCAGAAGCTCCAACAGCATGCCAGATCAGCTCACGAGCTCATGCGTAGTCAAACTCACCTACAATGCAAGAACTATGTGAGCTAAAGCTCAGTAAGCAGAAATCGTGCATGAGAAATGCATATATGATGGATGCCAGTTATAAAACCATTTCTTTCAACTGTTTTCTCAAAAGGAAACCCTTTTTGGTGGGAAATGGCTCCCTTCACTGGCACAACCTCACCAAAATATCCCTCCATACTCGTGACTACCAACGGTCCCTCCTCCCCCCTTATAGTCCACCCGAGATATTAGTGATGGTTGGTACGACCAAGTGGCTATCCTTCCGAGACTACCAGAGGTCCGCCTCCTGCCTGCCCCTGCAGTCCACCGGAAAGTCTACCTCTTCCCGTACCCCTCATCATAAAGGTGCTGAAGTGGGAACCTCTTCCGCGTGCACTTCTGTCACCGGAAGCATCCCGAGAGACACCATATATAATATATAACTCTCAATGTGCTAGTGGTGACCAATCCCAAAACATTTTCAATTTATGAAATTATGCTATTTTGATCTTTCTCATGTACACATGCAAATTCTTGCAAATGCTAATTCTCATGATTGATGTGCTCACTAGTTTACTATTAATAATGGAATAAACACTTTATATAAAAAAAGATACAAGTGCATGTATTACAATCAGTCATCACAAATAATATGTACAAATACTATGTTCAAGCATTGTAGTTGGAGATGGATTCCTACTTACCTCTCCTCCGGAGTAGCTTTTGAAATTTCCTATTCCACAGTGGTAATCAATCTACGACAATTTTAAATCAAATCAAAGCACAATTTATTAAATTCTAGATCGTTACGTACTTTTACTCCGATAATTTCAGCTTCGTCGCATTTTGGTAATAAGGCTCTAACTTTTTATACTAAATTGATATTTATATGATTCAAGTTGGGTTATAAAGCTAACACATCGTACTACAACTTTCATGTTTCATACTTTTCTTAATTCAGTTTGTACAGTGATCAAAATTAGCTAACTAGTGGATATATTCTCCAAAAATCTGGGCAGATTCTATTTTATTTCCATGCAATTTTTTTCTTAATTAACACAATTCACCTATTAAATTGCTGAATAAAATGCATAAGGCCTTAATATGTTAAAAGTAATCATTAGATTAATATATTATACCTTGATTCCAATAAATCTATAAAATGCTAAGATGGAGTATTTTAATTAATAATGTTAATATTCCAAAGAATTCTTTAAGGAAATCCAAATAGAAGAAATGTAAACTGATGAATTCATATTAAACATGAAATTAGCTTTAGAGATAACCATTAATTTATTAACCTAATAAAACTATATATCATGAATTAAAGAATTAGCTTACTGAACCTAACTAATGTAACACACCTTATAAGGATTAAAGTAATTAAAATTTAGAAGTTCACATGGTATTCACCTTTTCTTCTTTCGTCTTCGTCTGATACCTCCTCCATTCTCTGTATATGTTCAAACTTCCCCTGATTTCCTTTTCTTATTAGCCAAGGTTATGAAAGAGGATTTAATGATTAAATGGATAGCCACGAACCACCGCCTTTACCTTTTAAGCTTAATCCGGTGGATTTCCATTTTATTTTTATTATTATTATTATTGTTGTTATTAATCCGACAATAAAACCCCTTTACATACTTAACACTTCCACGTACTGCCTAATGTTCCATATTTTAAACTTGTCACGTGTAGTCTTAAATTTTGTAGCATGTCCCAATATTTTAGACTAGGGGTTTATTGACTACCAAATTAAACATCTCCAAATTAGTCGCAAAATATAGAATAACGCAATAGATATAACAAATTAATTACTATAAAACTATCATGCAAATAGCACATAAAAATATGGAATGCATGAAATGCAAAAATTATATTGGCCAGTGAGTTGTGAGAGGCACGGGTATTACACTTATAAGCTACGAAAAATATCTTATAAGATGTTTAGGAACTTATAAGCTCTTGCAAGTGTTTGGCAAAAAAAATGTTTAGGAGCTTATAAAATCTAAAAAAAAATAAGTTGATACACCCCATCTTTTTTCCATCTTACTTTTTAAGACCTTAATTATTACACTCAAATTTCACATACAATTCACACACTACACACATTTCACACATTACACACACAACACACACTTCACACACTACACACATTTCATATACTTCACATACTACACACACTACATACACTACGCACACTACACACACTACGCACACTATATATATTTCACACACTAATCAAAACGTGTAATTAATATTAACTTTTAATTAGATCCCAAATTCATCGCTAAATCACTACATTCAATTGCAAGATTATAAGCTATTTTATCCAAACACTTTGTTAACTTATAAGCTCCTTAAGAATTACATCTTATAAACTCTTGAAACAACTTATAAAATATCAAAATTTATAATATATTTAAAATAAGTTTAGCCAAATATCCTCTCAGGATGAATGATTTTATTTGATTCTTTTCCTCTTTCTTAAAACGTTGTTTATGAAGTCACTTTCAATTGGAAGAATTTTAGGATTGGATATGTGTAGTTTCTGTCTGAAGCTGCTCTCCATTTCTTTGAGTGGTTGAAAACAATAGAAAAATAAAGAAACTGATAAATAAATAAGTGTAATTACATCCACCTCATTCTTAATATCTACTCAACTCAACTATTTGTGGCCACCACCTGAATCAAATTGTCAATAATCTTTGAAATTGGACACCTGTACCTGTGGAGATCAAATCATTATTATAATTTTAGTCCTATAAGTTATCATCACTTATAACTTTAGTTCTGTATTTTATATTTTTGTCTCATAAGTCATAAGTTAAAAATAAAAATGACAATGGGACGGATATGATTTTTTCCAAGATCCGTTCCGTATGTAAAGAATTAAATTTGTAATCCGCTTTGATTCGTCTTCTCAGAGAATCCGTCCTGTCCCGCTTCCGTTATCAGGGGATTTACTCGCCCCGACCCACCATGTTGTTTTAGTTTTTTTTTTTTCAATATATAAAATGTTATTTTTTTTAATATAATACCATAACTAAAATATTACATTATTTATTAAAAAATCTATTAACGAAAACAACTAAATAAGTTCTCATACTAAATCAAACACAATAAAATAATAAAAATGTGAATATATTGGTAGTAAGAAATAGTAGTAAGTGGAATATATTACTATAATAAATAATAAATATAAAAAATATTAATATAAAAAATATATACGGGGCAGGTATCACAACCCGATTCAAACCCGGAAATACCCGTTTGATCGGGTTTGGACTCGCCTCATAACCCATTTGACCGGGTTTGAATCCGCCCCATACGAAGCGAGTTTAGTGCGGATTCGGGTTTTAATTCGATTCATTGTCATCCCTATTAAAAAGTGAGAAATTTTAGTCTCTTTCTGCGGAAAATAATTTTTTTATCGAAAAGCACCGATTCCACGCTATCTACTATTTGACGAGTCGCTTTTTCCTAACCACTATTGGACTTAGTTCTCACGTCACAAAATGGAGATCGTCGTTCGTTGGTGGTGATGTGTCACAATCTAATGTATATTTATTACAGAAAAAATTGTATGACGTTAATTTCCAAATCCAACCAGTAGGAAATTAGTTTAGATTTCAACATTAAAACCAACAAAGGCAGATCCCCACTCTTTTAACATAGGGTACATAATTGAAATTGCATCCCTTTTTTAACTTATAGAACTGAAATCACAAAAATTTATTTGCATAGGACTAGAATTACAAGTAATTCTAACTTAGAGGACTAAAAGTACATTTTTCTCCATTTACTAGGATATTTATCAAGGTTATGTAGTAGAAACTAAAACTCTCGTAACTATAAGCTAAGAATTAGATTAAAATTTTTTCTCCTAATTTAATAACAAAGAAAAAATCCTCTCCTTTTATTTCAAGGTGTCGAACTCAAGATCAATGATTTAGACAGTGAACGTTCTGTCACTTAAGTTATTTAACTTCGTCTAAGAATTAGATTATAACACGTCAGCTTGTTTAAGATCATTCCGATCTTTTTCTACAATAATTTTCGGGATATTGCTACTAAGATTTTCAATTGTTAGGTCTCAACTTGTTTAAAAAGAGACCCATAAAGAAAAATAATTGTTCTCAGCATTATTTCTGCTTCAAGGTGGGCCATATCTTTTGCATTATCGGGACAGGAGCAAGTTAGATCTTTGCTATATTCAGTGCAATATTTGCAATTGTAAGGTCATGTTTGGTTCGTGTGGTTACTTGAAATTTAACTTTTTTCAATAAATCTGCTGCTATTAAGCGTACCAATTTCGGCAGATAAATAATACTCCCATTCTTATTCATTTTAGTGATGTTATCCTATCGGTCCCATAATCCAAACAACCTTGTAAGATATCCTTGAACATCTATCCTCTAAACTAAGCACCATTATTAATATGAACGAATAGTAGGATCTTGGTGTAACATATCTATCCCAACTGATAAAGCAAACGAGCCCTAATAATACTAATGCATAACACACATGGACAAACCTATGTATGGACAGGGCTTGTCCTTCTTTAGATCAAAGAGGCGGTCGCCTCAAGCCTAAAGAAAAACGAGAAATTTAAGGTCCCAAATTTTTATAAGTTAATATATATATATATATATATATATATATATATATATATATATATATAATATATATGGAGTTGTTTCGTGTCGTGATATCAGGTTGGCTGAGTTTTGTCAATCCTAAATGAAATGTAAATGAGTCAGCTAAGATACGAGTGTACTTTCCTCATACCATACTCTATCTAATTTGGGTACGAGTAGGTAATCAAGTTGCCGGCAGATAATGAGGTAACCCAATTAATATATAAATATATAATATGTATATATACATATCATATATAATGTGATATAATAAATCATATTATAACATATATATTATGCAAATTTACATTATATGTTAAATAATATATTAGATATATTATTAATTATATAATGTATAACATATATAATAATACACATGTATATTATTGGATAGGCATGTAGGATAATTGGGTAATAATAATATGTTATATCCATACCCTACCCTGCTCGATCGCTAAATATTCTTACCCTATTACCAGTTTACCCCTGAAGTAGGATTATGCGTGTATAAAATTGACACTCGTACACCTTAACAAACTTGATACATAAATTTGTCAATTAAAAATAAGAGGAGAATAAGGGTAATTGGATAATTACCTTGACAATTGAACTATTTAATCACTCAAAGTAATCAAAGGATATAAATACCCCTTTGACTATCCTTTATACTACCTCGTCACATTCTAACTTTCCTATTTTTTTTTTTCGATTTGTCCCAACTTAACTTTTTAATTCATAAATGACAATCTTCACCCTCAATCTCCACCTTTAAAAAAGTCAAAGATTCCACAAAATCTATTTTTCTTCTTAACCTCCATGCCCGATTAAAATAAAAAAATTAAGTCGGGACGAAGGAAGTAGTAATCAGTGGATAGGATACAATAAAATTATCCTTGTCACACCCACTACATCCCTATAACAGTCACATTCCCTTCCATCCTACCCTTAATAGTAAAAGAGCCCTACATGACGACACATATACATTGATATAAGGGCTAAAATTACTTTTCGCTTCATAATTTTTCGCTTGTCCCATTTTCGTCTTAAAAATTATTGCCTTTTCAATTTAGTCCATAATTAGTGAAATTACTTGTATTTGGACCAATTTCCACCGCTGATGAACAAATCCGTGAGAAAAACACACATGATTGTCCCATAAAATCACATTTCGTCCTATAATTTTGGTCTCATTCAATTTCCGTTTCAAGAAAACGTCAGCACCAATGCCACGTCAATTAAAATCGGCTATATTGTGTATAAGGGTGTGACTGCTGACCAATGATATATCTATGAATTACTTGTGATATTTTTTAATAGTTTTACTAAGCAAAATGTGAGTATATATTATTTGATTTGGTCTTTTGGAAACAAAGAACCACTCATTTCAGATATTAGGAAGTGGTCCTTCCTGCAATAATTACTAGTAGATTTCAAGCCACAAATGCCCAGATAATTTCATTCATCTCATTCATGCAATCAATGGCCTGCTAGATTTTTGTTTTTCTTTTTTTTTAATAAAGAGGCTCATAAATACTCTCTCCGTCCCGACTTAATTGGCCTACCTTGACCGGACACGAAGACTAAGAAAAAATAGATTTTGGGAATATTTGACTTTTTCAAAGATGGAGATTAAGAATGGAGTTTTTGAGGGTGGAGATTGTGAGAGAAATTTGTCATTTATGAGCTATGTCAATTAAGTTGGGACAAACAAAAAGGAAAAGTAGACCAATTAAGTCGGGATGGAGGGAACATTTCTTTACATTTTCTTTTTTTCTCTGTAAGTCAATCAAATGTACTTTCAAATTCAATTTCACACACAAACATGCTGGTCTTTAGTGTTGGAAGGGCCTTCCACTGAATAAGTACATTACGTTAAAAGCATATCATGTTTTAATTAGTGATGTCACTAAACTCGGCTCTCGCGGAGACAAAGGAGCCTAAGACGGCAGTTCTTGCATTTTCTTTCCTTGTTTTTTGAGGGATTTAATTTTGTAGGATTATTTATCTCAACTTGCATATATGCCCCAAGATAAGATACAATTTTGGTTTTTTGGGTGAGTCATCTCAAAACAAACATGAAATAAAGAGATTGAATAGAATGGAAATGGATTTTCAGTATGAAGTTGAAGAATGGAATCAAAGGGACCACATCCAAATTATGCATGCTCTGAGATATTAATACTCCTTTTATCCGGGTTTAACTTTCCTACTTGGACTGAACACGGAGATTAAGAAAAAACAAATTTTGTGAAATCTTTGATTTTTTTAAAGGTGGAGATTGTGAGAGAAATTTGCCATTTATGAACTGAAAAATTAAGTTGGGACAAATCGAAAAGGAAAGTGGAAAAGTTAGAGCGAGACAGAGCTAGTATTAATCAATTGGATAAGTTTGCAGTCTGTTTCGAAATGAGGTAATTGGGTGAGCATCAATATCTCAACAATGAAAGATTTGGAGCTCCCAATTTCGATTATTGGCCAGTAACACACAGGCTGAGATTCTTTTCTGGAATTTTTTTTACAGCTATTTTCTTTTCTTTTAGCAAGGTCAACTTAACGCCGACTAGGGTGGAGTTCCACACGATCCAATAACACGATACTACGATAATTTTGTATTTGGATTGAGGTTTATCGGATCCACCTGATAACACATGATAATACTAAGGTCATATCAGGCCAACCCGATGAGCCCGATAATGGGGCGATCATTACAACAAAAATTAGTGGTCTTTTTAGATCACAAAAATTGGTCTTAAATAATGAGTATTTGCCACAACTTATGAGAAGTGGTCTTAAATAATGAGTATTTGTCACAACTTTATTGTTGTCTCAATAACTCGGACAAATTTTTTTTTTTTTTGCAACAACTAGTTATCTCTAAAAGTAGTCTCAAATAATTTATACAGAAATTTGTGACAATATGTGGTCACAAATAACTTATTATGAGTGACCACAATTGTGGTCTCAAAAAGTGTTGCACAAAAGACCTCTCTCGTTGTAGTGGATATTTTTTTAAATTATTATATATTAGTAATAATATTGCACCATTTTTTGAATTTTGAACTTTAAACGATGATGGAGGTTTTAGTGCTCAAAAATCTCATTGGAGCTTTACTTGGATGAACCTAATGTATGTAGCAATTCTAACACCTTCATGATGCTTATAATATTCTATTCATCTGGCTCTAGCTCAAGGCAAAAATTGAAGAACCTTATTTTTAGTACAATGATTATTCTTGTGTTAGTTTTTATTTGCTTTTTAATTTTAACTAAATACATCCTATTTAAGTTTTCTATTTATATTCCTGTGTCTATGGCACATACAAAAACTATCTCAATCATCCTTCGTTTCAAATTAATCTATTGATTTTTATATAATTTTTCTAAAAAAAGTTAGATTTCTTCTAGATTTTATTAACTAATATTTTTTCTGCTTAAAGTCTAATTTTTATTTCATTTTTATCTCATGGCTGGTCTAACCCCATTTTCACAGCTTAAAATATTGAGGGTGGAGATTTTGAGGGTAGAGATTGTAAGAAAAATTTCCTTTTTTGAACTGCCACAATTATTTGGGACAAACAAAAAAAAGCAAGCAGACAATTTGAGTCGAGGAGATTACAAGCTAGCACATGTTCGTATGTCTGCTGTTTGTGACTCCGTAGGAACATAGGAAACCTGAATCTCTCTTGACTTAACCTTCTCACGTATGTCAAGCTCAATGTTCCTGGTTCTTGAGTGCATAACAAAGTTTGAGGCAAGAGCTGCATTGTTTGACCATAATACAGTAGGCTTGATAATAGTGACACCAATCTCCTTCAGCAAGTTATGGACCCAAATTATTTCTATAGTTGACAATGCTAGAGCCCTGTACGACTTCTAGCTACAGACCCTGCTTTTTGGAGCACCATTCACTGGGATTACTTCCTCGGAACAAGCAGTAGCCACTTGTACTATTCCTGTCATCAGGGCAGCCGGCCCAGTCTGCATAACCGAAACCATGTAGCGTGAGTCGGTGTGGCAGTTTTAATGAATAGACCACGGTTTAGAGCGACACTTAAGTATCTGAGAACCTTCTTGCAAGCCTTCCATTGATTTACAGAAGGAGCTTGCAAGAACTGACTTAGTTTATTGTCTGAAAATGCAATTTCAGTTCTAGTAAGTTGTAAGTACTGCAGAGATCCTAGAACTCTTCTATAAAGTGTTGGTTGATAAAAACAAGGGCTGTCATTGACATGAAGCTTGACATTAGTGCTGCTAGGAGCTAGAAAAGCTTGACACTTGTAATAGTGCGCAGGCGCGCGCGCACACACTTTTCCTTATTTGGTTGTAGGAACCTTTTGCTTAGATCTTGTGTGTGAGTGGGTACGTGCTCACAATTTAGTTTTATTGTGGA
Source organism: Ajuga chamaepitys (assembly GCA_958295605.1). Classification (NCBI taxonomy): domain Eukaryota; kingdom Viridiplantae; phylum Streptophyta; class Magnoliopsida; order Lamiales; family Lamiaceae; genus Ajuga; species Ajuga chamaepitys. Next base: position 3,776,040 of record OY282502.1, on the reverse strand, counting down.
GGATAATCAACATACTACCTAGTAAAGTTTTTGGAGGGAACCTTAATAAACACATGTATTTGCGCACACACACCTCACTTTTTATTTTGGGGTTTTATGTCGGATCCTTGTGCCGAGATCTTTATGTCTGTATTCTGATCCGGTTGTAGGGATTAAACCATTGATGATTTTGTCTTCATCTTGGTCTATATTATTTATGATGTAATTAGCATTAATGTACATGTGTATGGTTGAGTAATAAAATTTTGGCTCAAGTTTTTGGATGCTTGCTTTTAAACGTATTCTGTTTATTCTTAGTTTTCCTTGTCAGTAATTTATTTGATTCTGTTTGTGTATGTTTGCTTTGCTATTTTCTGCACATACGAAATCAAGTATTCATGTATACATGTATACGAAACAAAGTTTAGATATTTGCAGTTCCACTTTTCTACCTACGGTGGATACACGTTAATGTACGTATCAATTAATGTATCACAAAAAGTAAGTTATATAAAAGATTAAGGGATAACATCATTTGTCAAATATCAATTGCTATATTAACAAATGCTCATGGTGGGAAGCTCACATTAATATGTAATCACGGTAGGTAGGAGGACAGTGATATAGCTGTTATGCATGCATATACGTTTGTGATTGTCAGTAAAATAATTACAGATATTATATTCAATGGATGTGTTAAGTTTAAGTTGGGCACAACCTATTGAGATAGTGCAGATAGAGCCGGTACTTGGGCGGACAAGGAGGCACAACCGCATCAGGCCCCCGATATCTTTTTTTAAATTTCTACTTATATATGTATTTTAACTATACTAGCAATACATACGTGCGTTGCACGTGATCATTATATTTTTTTTACTATTATTAAGTTAAAAGAAATTAATGTTAACATAAAATTATTGTACTTTTTGTGGTGATATTAGTTGTTCATTCTAATAAAACTCAATGTAGTTATTAATCATGAAAATAGATATACACAACTTCTTAGAATATTCTGTGCCAGGAAAAAAATATGAAAGATTCAATCGATTGAGCAAACACAATCTAAAATAAAATAAAAATTAAAGATAATCAAAAAGAGGGAAAAAATATTAAATAATCTTAGTTTAGCAAAACACGTTATAATAATGTTAAATTATTCATAAAAACGACATCTCATGATATAATGTATTATTTTACAAAATTTTCTACTATATATATAAAGTTTGATATATTCTAATTATTGTTTACTTCTCAATATAGATAGACTCCTGCATCATTAAAATATGAGAAAATAAAGTTATACGATAATTGAAAAATTCTGTAATAATGAAGATCAATGTTTTTAAATCCAGACCGACCATCAAACTGGAAGATGAATTGGGTCACTGGGTCATTTGTTCGACCAGTTGAACCGTTGTGAAAAAATTGGATGATATATATGTATATATAATGTATAATATATGTATAGGCATCAAATATATAATCAAATTCTATATAATTACTGGGTGTGGAGAACTAATAAATATTATAAATTGTTGTAACTTTGTGTATTTGATTTGTAAAGTTTAATTTGATAAACTTGATTACTACTTTATTGCAGTTGATCGTGTATCGCTAGTCATTTGTCACGTGTGTATGTTGGTCTTCATATTTCTATCTATCTCTATTCTTCTCTTTCTTTCTTTTTTTTGTTAAATTTTAAAAATCATAAAAAATCGGGTTAAATGGGTCACCGAGTCACCGTTTTTACCGAGTTTTTTACTGAGTCATGTTGGGCCACTTGAAACCCATTACATACTAAGAACCGAACCAGCACCATGTCGATTCCCAGTTAAAACGGTCAGACCGGTCAGTCCGATTCGGGTTTAAAAACATTGATGAAGATATAAATTTTCATTGAACAAAAGTTAGTCATTCTTATTACATCAACTGACATCAATAAGTTCAGTATTTGTTAGATACACACACGATATTAGGCCTAACTTTCTCTAATTTCTTTAATTAATAATTTTGATCTGAACATACATTTGCAAATAAAATTATTTGCTTAATGAGGAAAAACTTCCAACCACTTGTATCATAGTCCAACATTCCCAGCTTCTGTTATGAAAACTTTTTTTTTTAATTTTTTTATTATTAGTAAATATAACTTCTTTTAGTATAATTTACTTAATGATTTATTCTTCAATTCTACATTGAAGTTTGAAAACTATGTGTGAATTAAAATGAAAATCATACTATAATATATTTATAAGATAAATAATATTCTTTTGTGGAGGGTTGACTATATACATAGTGTCTCATAATCTTCAATCGAGATACATGCTCCAATATGTATGTTAGTATAATCTATTTTTTTCAACGTTTCAACTATTTTTATGAATTGACTTCCCTAATTAGTTTTATTGAAATACTCCAAAATTTTCGCACAGTGCACATTTATTTAAAAATCTTATATATACATGTACTTAAACCATTCTGATTTTGTTTCTCCCATTTTATTTTTATTTGGACTATACCATACTTTATTCTAGTGTAGTTATTATTTATTTTTATCTAATTTATGCTCGTAATCTAATATTATCATTCACATTTTACTATCTTTATTTTTCTGCATGTTTTTATTTAATCATTTGATATTGATTCACATAGTACATATTTTTAACCATTCACATAGTACAACTTAATTTATTATTTCTTTTTAGTTCCTTTTTTGTTTCTTTATTGTACCTTATAATTTTATATAGCATAATAAATATATTTCACCAGTTATTATATATGCTTAAAATATATTTGTGATATTTCTATAGATTTAATAATTTTGTTGAATGTCATATTTTAAAATTTTAAAATAATTAGGTGTCATTATTCATGTTCACTAATTTTCACGTTTTCCCTTTAACTTCTTCTATTATTATTACAATAAAATTTTAACATAAAATAAATTTCATCAAAGAAAATTCTTAAATATAGAAGTTTAAGAAAATTGTTGAAGTCTATGTAACATTCTTGACTTTTACATATGTGTGAGCGTAAAATTTGGCTCCCTCATGCCGCAGCGGAGCTTTTTTCAAGGTGACCCACTCTCCCTATTTGTGCTGAAGTTTTCTTGCATTTTACAATATTTACAGATTTGTCGGCGCATCCATGGGATTAAAATCTCCCAAACTGCACTCGTTATCTCTCATCTCTGTATGTGCAAATGACACAGTTTTATTTGGTGCTGCAACCATAGAGAAGACCCAACACCTTAAGTTCGCTATCAATTTGTACAATTGTGTTTCATGGTAATGTATTAATTTTGAGAAATCAGGGATTCTTTTTAGGCCTAATACACAAGCTTAGATTCCTCCCTCAATCTGTGAATTATTTGGAGTTGTTGAACTGTCTTCGCATGGTAAATATCTCGAACTCCTTTCTATTGTTGGTCGGAATATACAAGAGAATTTTGCAGGCATTAAAGAACGGGTTAGTAAGCGCATCAATGAATGGAAAGAAAAGCATTAAGCAAAGCAGGTAAATAAGTGCTCATTAAATATATTATATAAGCAATATTAACGTACACAATGTCTTGCTTCCAGTTGCCGGACCATGTTCATATTAATATGGAGAATTGAAAAAATCTTATTGGTGGGGGTGTGGGGGATAGCTCGTCCGCGAGGAAAATTCACTGGAAGTTTTGGGATGTCCTCAAGCAACAAAAATCTCAATTGTAATTTGAAAATATTTAACCTTGCCATGTTTTCTAAGCAAGCATAGGACTATCCTTTCATGTCCGTGTTACATGCTGCTCTTGGTTCTCATCTCAGGTTTACATGGCACCATATTTATGGATGATCATCGTGTTATTCTTCTTGGTTGCCGAAGGCTCATGGGCAATGGCGAGACAACAACTCTATTCCATGATAGATGGTTCCTTTGCCTCCCTATTTTCCCATTAGATCACCTATATTAGGCCTCCCGCAAGATGCCCGAGTTAGCTCCATCATTGATTCGGATCTTGGACTCTGCAATGAGCTGCTAATTCGGGCCAATGTCGACCTATTGAATGCTAATGTGATTCTCGCCATTCCTCTGAAATCTCATCATCATTCTTCGGACCGTTGGATGTGATATTATCTTCATTCTAGTAACTTTTTGGTCCGATCGCATATCATTTTATTATGGGTTCTTTCGAAGATTTTATTAGCACCTACTCCTTCCCTGCTAGTAGATATGGACCAAATCTCATTTGGAGGAGAGTTTGGAGTTTAAATTATCAGCCTGTATCTTGCTTTATGAATTACACCATTGTATGAAGCTTAGGAAATCTAGGAAAGAGGGAGTCATGTCTATTAAGTTAGATATGAGTAAAGTCTTTCACTGGGTTGAGTGGTCTTTCGTCTACCATATATGCTTCTTGCTTGAGGCTTTCCTAAGAGTTTTTATGAAATTGTTTTGCCTTGCTTTTCATTTGTGGAGTTTAGCTTCCTTCATGGTATTAATTTTGGCTTATTCACACTACAACGTGAAATTCTTCAGGGGGATCCCCTCTCCCCTATTTATGTTGAAGTATGTTCTTGCATTTTACTAAGTTCGCTATCAATCTCTACAAGAGTGTTTCAAGGCTGTATTAATTTTGAGAAATCAGGGGATTCTTTTTAGACCTAATACACAAGCTCAAATTCATCACTCAATCTGCCAATTGTTTAGAATTGTTGAAGTGGCTTCACATGGTAGATATCTCGGCTCCTTTCTATTATTGGCCGAAATAAACCAGAGATTTTTGCAGACATTAAAGAACAAATTAGTAAGCGCATTAATGGTTGGTAAGAGAAGCAATTAAGCAAAACAGGTAAAGAAGTGCACATTATATCTATTATATAAGTATTATCCACGTACACAATGTATTGTTTCCATTTTTCGAACCATGTTCGTAGTAATCTAGAGAATTCAGAAAAATCTTATTAGTGTGGGGTGTGTGTGTGTGTTGGGGGGGCGGGGAGGGGGGGGGGGGGGGGTTGAGAGAGGAAGGAGAGATAGCTCATCCACAAGGAAAATTCGATGGAAGTCTTAGGATGTCCTCAAGCAACGAAAATCTCAACGTGGCCTAAGCTTTTTACAATTTAAAAACATTTAACCTTGCCATGTTGCCTAAGTGCCCTTTAGTTTCTACATCTAGCCTCTTTGCCCAAATCATACAGTCCTAGTACAACGTCTGTGTTATATGCTGCTCTTGGTTCTCGGCCTAGCTTTACACGACACAGTATTATGGCGATCAATATTCTTCTTGGTTGTCGCAAGCTTATGGGAAATGACGAGACAACAACCCTCTTCCATGACAGATGAGCTCCTTTGTCTCTCCGTTTTACCATCAGATCAGCTACATTAGGCTTCTAGCGAGACACCCGAGTAAGCTCCATCATTAATTCAGATCGTGGACTCTAGAATGAGCTGTTAGTTTGGGCTAATTTTGACCTATTGAAGGCTGATGTGATTTTTACTATTTCTCTGAAAAATCACCATTCTCCGGAAAGTTGGATGTTATATTATTCCCATTGTAGTAACTTCTCAGTCCGATCTACATATAATTTTATTATGGGTTCTTTCGTAGACCTTATTGGCACCCACTCCTTCCCGGTTAGTAGCTATGGTCCGAACCTTATTTGGAGGAGAATTTGAAAGCTTATCAACCCGTTGCTTGCATTTTCTTTGGAGATGTTGCTCTAATTCCTGCCATCGTACAACAATTTAGCTTGCCGTCGTCTTTATTATGAGCCCCACTATTCTTTATGCTCACAACTTGATTACTCTTTAGTGCATCTCTTCTTTACATGCCTCGTTTCCTTATTAATTTGCCAAGCAACTAAAATTTATGAAATTATCTTCCAATTCTGACAGCATCTATGTTCTTGTAGTTTCAAGAGATTGTGCTCCTGGATGACTTAAATATAGAAGAATACTTTGTTGTCCTTGTCCACTTAATCTGGTTTCAACAAACTAAAATTGTCTTCTCCAATGTTCGTACATACTCACAAGTATTGCTTGCAACAACAACCTAGACCTTCCAAGATTTTCGGGATGCTAATTCATTCCCTTCAACATCACAGCCTCACCCTTAATTCCTTGCTTGTTCTTTCCCCAAATGTCATTGTTCAGATATACTTTGATGGGGGTATATCATCTGCTCGTAACTCCTCATTTGCTGGTATTTATGCTTACTCCAAGGATGGTCAAATTATAAATATCAGCGATCTATAGTATGCTAAAGTTCTTACACTTCGTGAGACGGTTTGACTTACCACTGATGTTGGAGTCCCCAAGTTTGTATTCTTGGGGATTCTAACACTACTATATTCGCATCGATAGGTGATGCGGACTGTGCCTATGTATGTATGACTTTGCTATCTAATCTTAGACATTTACTCTCTTCCTTACATGGACGGAAATTGTATTGGATAGGATGTAATATAAAATTTATAGCGTCAAAAGAATTATTTGGCACACCACCCTTTTTATGTCAATCAGTGTTGTCTGATTCAAGCAACCATTAATGAAATTACTTTATGTTTTAAAAAAACTACAATGGCTTGATATTTACAAATTATAGTGAAGTAGCATGAGTATTGAGATATAGATTTTTCAGTATATTTAATGTTTATGCATGATAAGATTTATCACAACAAATTTGGTCACTATTTTTTTTTTTTATTCAAATATTTCAGACTTTGCATTCTTCTAATATGACATTATAACTTAAATTAATAGCGTTAAGAAAAGATAATATTTTTATTTGTTTTCCTCTTCTTATTCTATTAAAAATAATTTTAATATAAAATCACATTATATATATGCAAGCATAAGAGATTAAAGTATGTTAGTTGTTAAGCTCAATTACATGAATTTGGCATGTAAAAAAATCATAGTATAAATCAAATATGAATGATAAAAATTAAAAGTATGTATTATAAAAGTTTTAAGATTATTCCATAAAATTTATTATTGTAAAAAAATTGACAGTGTGAATAGTAAAATATGATAGTTATAGATAAGATTGGAAAAAATCAATAAATTCAATTTTTCTTTATTCCATACCTTAAATAATTATATTATCGAATGCAATTGTTTTAAATATATGCAAATAACATACCATTGGAAAGCTCTTTAAATCGACTTTAATACGAAATTGATTTCATTTCAAAATTTAAAGTATTGAAAGTGTAGAAGAAGGATAATTTAAGCATGTAGTTTTTAGGAGGAGTTTTTAATATAAAAGGATTCTTACTTTCTATAATTAAGTAAGGAAAATATAAATTAATTATTTAAAAATTACTTAACTACCCTTAAATTTAATTTTTAATAAGGATATTTTAGTATTTATAATCAAGTAAGAAAAACATAAATTATTTTAAATTACTTAACTACCCTTAAATTTAATATTTAGTAAGGATATTATAGACATCACAAGAAAAGACGAAACAAAAAACAGGACGAAACAATTCATACTTTTATATTAGTAATAGATATTATCAAATGTGGAATTCCTAAATAATCATACTCTCTCCGTCCCAACTTAACTTACTTACTTGATATTTCGGTCTGTCCCAACTTAATTTGTAAGTTCATAAATGACAAATTTCTCACATAATCTTCACTTTTGAAAAAATCAAAGATTTCACAAAATCTATTTTTTTAACCTTCGTCCCCGATCAACTAGCAAGTTAAGCCGGCATTATGCAGGTGAACCAAATTCCTTCGTGAAAAAATAATAACAAAAATAGTATCATCAAAATGAAATGCTTTGCACTAGGAGCCAGGGCTGACTATTGTCATTTTCCTTCCCCAGCATAAATATGCCCACTGCCACATTGATTCCTCATCCACCTTCTTCAGATTCTCCATTTCCAATTTGATCCATTAATTCTACAAACAATGGATTCACTATCCTCCTCTTTCCTTTCTAATTTCTCAGTAGACCCCAAAAATAGACACCACTTCACTCCCACACCCAAATTACCTTCCCTAAATGTCTCATCAGTTCAAATTGAAGATAAGCCACAGTCCACCACCACCACACGGCCTCCACCGCCGCAGCTACGTAAGAAAACAACCCCGCCACCGCCGACCACCTATACACCCCCACCGCGAAGAAAACCGGCGGAGCCAGTGTCCTTGCCGGCAACCATCTTCAATGTATTCGACACCTTTATCAACAACTTCGTCGATCCACCCCTTAAACCCTCTCTCGACCCACGGTATGTGCTCTCCGACAACTTCGCTCCGGTGGATGAGCTTCCCCCTACTCCCTGCGAGGTGGTGGAAGGCGCCATTCCGCCGTCCCTCGACGGCGCGTACATTCGCAACGGTCCTAACCCTCAGTTCCTTCCCCGCGGACCTTACCACCTCTTCGACGGCGACGGCATGCTCCACGCGATTAGAATTTCCAACGGCAAGGCTACTCTCTGCAGCCGCTATGTTAAGACGTACAAATACAAAGTCGAACGAGAAAGGGGATTCCCCGTCATTCCTAATGTATTCTCCGGCTTCAATGGCCTCTCCGCCTCGGCGGCGCGCGGCGCCGTCACTGCAGCTCGGGTTCTCGCCGGGCAATTCAATCCTACCAACGGCATTGGCTTGGCGAACACTAGTTTAGCCCTAATTAGCGGACGCCTATACGCTTTAGGCGAATCGGATCTTCCGTACTCTGTAAAAGTAGACTCAAACGGCGAAATATACACTCTAGGCCGCCATGATTTCGACGGGAAGCTGATAATGAGCATGACAGCGCACCCCAAAACCGATGCCCAAACCGGCGAAACATTCGCCTTCCGTTACGGCCCCATGCCGCCATTCCTAACCTTCTTCAGAATCAACGCTAAAGGAGAAAAACAGCCAGATGTGCCAATTTTCTCCATGACAAGCCCTTCCTTTCTGCACGATTTCGCGCTTACGAAAAAGTTCGCGATCTTCAACGAAATCCAAATCGGGATGAATCCGATGGAGATGATGGCCGGGGGATCGCCGGTGGGGGCGAACCCGGGGAAAGTGCCGCGAATCGGAGTGATTCCGAGATACGCGAAGGATGAGGCGGAAATGCGGTGGTTTGAGGTGCCGGGATTCAACTCGATTCACGCTATCAATGCGTGGGATGAAGACGACGGGAAGACGATAGTGATGGTGGCACCGAACATACTGTCGGTGGAGCATACGTTGGAACGGTTGGATCTTATACACGCGTCGCTTGAGAAGGTGAAAATTGATCTGGAAAATGGTACAGTGACGCGCCACCCGGTGTCCACCAGGAATCTGGATTTCGGGGTGATTAACCCGGCGTTTGTTGGCAGAAAGAATAAGTACGTATCATTTAAGTTTGTGTTTTTCTATAGTAATACATCACATCTCTCAAATCAAATTGGATTACTGTTGAGAAAAAAAAGATTACTGTTCCCTATAATAAAAGAGAAAATGTATAAATTTTAACTACTCCCTCAATCCCGTCCTAATTTGCACACTGTTCTTTTTCGGCCGTCCTACCATATTTTATACAATCCAAAATGGAAAGAAATCTTGCAATCTCCACCATCAATCTCCATTTTTGAAAAGATCAACTAAAAAGTAAAAAACAGTTTTTTTTTTTAATATATATGTCGGAAACTGGTGTGTAAATTAAGTTGGGACGAAAGGAATAATTGATTGGCTGAACCAATTTTTGTTTTTGGTTGAAGTAACCAGAGACTTTAAAAGTACATAAGTTCTAAATAAGTAAAAACTGATGGTGAAATTTGTGCCGTAAGGAGCATGGAGTTTACCATTTTTCACTTAATTTCTTTACAGTTGGAAAGGAAATTGGCCAAATGAATCATGTTCCAAAAAATGAAAAAACTTGTTATCCAAAATCAATAATCATGTTTAAAATAACCGATGTTTATTATGAATTTAAAGATTTTCAAATATTGAATTCACACCGTATCGTGCATGTCCTTAAAAAGTAAGGGCAAAAATAACATTTCTTACTCATATACAAAATTCAGGATTAACGATATCTGGGGTATAGTTGAGCTTGACAAAAAAAAAAATGGTTAAATCCTGTGCCGTAGGATAACTTTCACTTTTAAGTCCTACAAAGTAAACTCTTGTGTGTACGATAAATAATCCTAATCTAACATAATCATGCAGAGAAAACGGGGCCTAAAGTTATTAACACAATTTACTTTTTCGTACATCAGATATGTATATGCAGCAGTGGGAGATCCAATGCCAAAAGTATCAGGGATAGTAAAGCTCGACGTGTCAGTGTCTGAAAACGACCGGCGCGACTGCATAGTAGCAAGCCGAATGTTCGGGCCGGGTTGCTTCGCGGGTGAACCGTTTTTCGTGTCGAAGCAACCGGAGGATCCGAGTGCAGACGAGGATGACGGATATGTGATTACTTATGTGCATGATGAAAATAGAGGAGAGTCAAGATTTTTGGTTATGGACGCTAAGTCACCTAATCTTGACATTGTTGCCTCCGTCAGGCTGCCCCGCCGCGTCCCATACGGCTTTCACGGACTCTTCGTTTCAGAAAGTGACCTTAACAAGCTTTGATAAGTGACTTTCTGAATTTTATTAAAATTAAAAATATAGTCTTGAAAATAGACAAAACTTATACATGACGACCACACGGATCTCATTCTGTGTGACGGGTCAATTTAAGTGTAGTTAAAAGATAATAGGTAAATGGAGCTCCACCTTTTTTTCTTTTTCACCATACAAAATGAAATTCGTGTAAATTATAACCGCCACACACGAGACTTACAGTATAAGCTGTTCATATGTGTATATTATACTTGTACAGAATAAGTTCAGAGGGTTAGGGATTGTTCGGTTTTATTAGAATAACAGAAGTGTAATACTGGAGGTGCATATTTGTATTTTCTATGTGGCAAAAAACGAGGCTGTTGGCGATTGCCGGAGTCTTGCCGTGCATTATTGCTAGGTCCCGGCCGATTATTCTGCCACGGCGGCCGATTCTGTTGTGCGCCCCGGTCATGATAACCTCCGCGGTTATGAGACGAACCCCCATTCTGGCTTGTCCGAGGTTTGTCATCGGTCCGCGCGATGTATTGTCGCAGGAAACCTCTCCTCAGGCACTCCTCGATTTCCTTGCTGAGTTCTCGGCACTCCTCTGTCTCGTGCCCATGATCTCGGTGGTACGCATACCACTTTCCACGGTTCCTTTTTTCAGGCGGAGCAGTCATCCGCGGACAAGGCCGTAGATCGTTCTTGTGAACAGAAAGGATTTCGGCTCTTGACTTTGTCAACGGAGTAAATTGTGGAATATCGCCTCGGGATTCTGAACGCCCCGGGTTCAGGCGGGAAAAAGCACTAGGTCGCGTACTAGGCCCAGTTTGTGCTTTGTCAGACTGCCGCTTGCTAGCATGTTTCTCACGTTTCCGGCGAGTCTGCTCCTCGGCCTTAGCATATCTGCGCACCGTTTTGAACAATGCTCGGGTTGTGACCGGTGTGTTTCGAACCAACTCGGTGTAAAGTGTTCCAGGACGGAGTCCATTCATGAATGCGTTGATGACTACGTCTTCGGAGCAATTTCCCACCTTGAGGCTTTCCGCTGTAAAGCGGTCAAGAAATTGGGTAACGGTTTCACCGTCCCGCTGTTCCATATTCATGAGGTCGGCCAGGGTGGCCATGGGCTTCGCTCGAGCTTCGAAACGCGCCCAAAAGTGTTCGGCGAGTTCTCTAAAAGAAGATACGCTGTTGCGTGGGAGAGAATCAAACCAAACCTGAGCTTCATCCTGTAAATACTCAGGGAAAATCTTACAGTAATGGAGGGATGTAGTGTTATCGCGGCTAAGCATGTTGTGCCAGAAAGCTCCAAGAAAATTGGCTGGATCTCCGGTGCCGTCGTGAGGTGGTATGGCCGGCCGTTTGAACCCTTCGGGAAGGGAGGTGGCCATGATTTCTTGGGAGAACGGTGTGATGATATCTCCATTGGCATCAAGGCCCAGGATTCTGTCAAGTTCAACATTGCGTTGGACTCGCTCATACTCTTGAAGATCTAGAGTATGAGGATTAGCATAACGAACTCTCTTAGCCGCGTTGAGTGGACGGCGGCGATCGACATCGGTAGGTTCATCGTTGCGTTGTCGTGATTCGTTAGAACTCCCATGGTCCTCGGAAGAACCAGATCGTTCCCGTCGCCGATCTTGACGCCCGCGATGCCCCGGGTCTTGTTGATCACGCGAGTGCTGACGATGTGGAAGCACCGCGGGATTGGCATCATGTCCGGCAGGCCCCACGGGATGTAGGCGATTAGCCGCCCAGTCTTGAAGAACATGGGCGTGCTCTTGTAGGAAAGCCTGGAGCAATTCTGGAGTGATTTGAATGTTAATCGGTGGCTGGACAACAACAAGATTAGGATTCTGCATGTCTTGAGGGGGTGGAGGTAAATACTGATTATCTGGATTCGCAACCGGGCCTTGGTTGCCCTGATAATGAGATGTACCTCTTGCCGGCGATTGCCTCGGCGGCAAAACTTGATCCACGGGTGGATCTTGGTTGGATTGATCACCGTGGCGAGATTGATTCAGGCGAGTCGTCACCGTGATCTTTGAATACACTGTGAATGTCAAAAATTGCTTTACGTTCCCACAGACGGCGCCAACTGATAATGCGCAATCCGATATCCAAGAAACTTTAACAAAAGTCTACGTAAGCAATACGAAAACACACAAGATTTACGTGGTTCGATCCGGAGATCTACGTCCACGGGCAGAAAATCACTCTTGCCGAGGTGTTTCTTTCACTAGAACTTTGAGTTTACAAGCAATGATTCAGAATACAGAATGCGAACCCTAATTCAGAGTTCTTTTCTCATATTTACTCTACTTTCCTAAACCCTAACTGAACCCTAACTAACTCCCTATTCTCACGCCTATTTCCCGCTGCATGGCGGTTGGGAACGGATCGTGAGCCTTGATTCGCGGAACAAACCATCTGTTGGGCCGACGCGTGTTTCTGGACCTGCTGGGCCTACGCGTGCTGGGCCTTCGCGTGCTTGCTGGGCCTACGCGTGCTGGGCCGGTCAGTGGGCTCAGGTATTAATCCGACCCGAAGTGATCGGGCCATCCTTATCACTATGCGAAAATGTATTATGTAAGATATTTATTTCACATCTATAATCTATTGTCATGAGAAGATATATATCCAAAAAGTAGTGAACCATATATACTTTAGGGGGCCCATTCTCCAGAAAAATGAAAAAATCATGCCTAAACTAGAGAAGATAAAATTGGTCCGATCTAATAGGTCGGTCCAACATGTTAAACATTTTATCAACAAGCCCAATTCAATAATCAATTTAACGGACTGACAATTTTAATGTATTTTAGGGGGATAAGCTGACTAGGCTCAACAATTTGCTGGTCGGTGGAATTTCATATCTAATCCCCGACCCAACATATGTATTGGTCTAATGAGCTGGGCCAGTCCAAATTATCCCATTTAGCCTGAATCAATGTTGATAAAGCGCAATCCAGTATCCAATCAATTCAGCTAGAAATCAGTGCAAGAAATATAAAAACACGCAAGATATACGTGGTTCGATCCGAAGATCTACGTCCACGGGCTGAAAATGGCACATGCCGAGGTGTTTTCTTTACTATTGTTTTGAAATTACACACTACTGTTTCAGAATACTCAGGAGCCAACCCTAATTCCGAGTTCTGTTCTCATATTTATAATGTTCCCTCCTAAACCCTAACTAACTCCCTATTATTACGCCTATTTTCCGTTGTATGGCAGTTGGAAGCGGATCGTGGGCCTTGAATCGCGGAAGACGCCGCAGTTGGGCCGCGCCGTATTATTTGGGACGCATACTTCTGGGCCGTCTGGGCCGGTTAGTGGGCCAAAGTGTTAACCCGACCCAAAGTGACTGGGTCATACCCATCAGATGCCCCCCCCAGCCGGAGCGAGGAAGGAGCTTCGGTAATGACCGGGGTGGAGCTGTAGGCAAGATGAGCCGTGGTCGCGGGTAAGCCGAAGTGTTTTTGGGTGGCCAAGGTTGTTCCGCGTCTAAGGTACGCCGAGGCGTAGTCCGTGTGAACTGAATTGATAAAGGCCGAATTACACCGAGGTGAGAGCAAGACCCCGAATTCCCCCAAAAGCAAGAAATTGTAGCGGAAGAAGATAGTGGCCTGGCCAATGTGAAGGAGGCACCGGAGTGTAGTCCAAATCTTCCTGGCCAAGAGTGGAGTTGATGTGATTGGCGGCGCCATCATGAAAGAGAAGGGTGTGAAGTGACACGCTCTGCAATCCCCAATAAACCTGTTCCCCACGCGCCTTGGGAACCGCAAAGCGCGTGCATAGCACGTCCAAATCTGAAACACGGAATTTGAATAGGCTGCATCTGGACCGTTGATTCTTTCAAGTATATATTGGGAATAATGGCACAGTTCAATTCATCTTCTTCCTTGTGATTTGCCAATTTTGGAAAGCGGGAAAAAAGGAGAAACCTGTGCGCGTGTGATTCATCTCAAATCAAAACTTCTCAAACTCAAACCAAGTAAGTATGCCTTCTTCTTCATCTTCTTCTTCTGTTCAAGAAGTAGGGACTAAGAGCGCTCCGTTAGACGTGCCACCTCTACGATTCATTATTCCAGAGAGGAATGAGATTAGGACTGTTGAACGAGCCGACGGCAGGGAAACCAACATCAAGATGGTCGGTTTTTACGAGTGTATGGAGAATGATTTCGAGGTGTCCACAATAGCGCCGCGGATGGCACGGGTGCAGATTGAGAGAGAAATCCCCTCATTTTACCTTCCATTTAACTTAGAATATATAGTACCGGACCCCGGTGATAGGGCCTGTTGCCCGCCGCAGGATTTCATTAGTGTGTATATAGACCCCCTGAGAATAGGTTTGAGACTGCCTCTGTGGGACATAGTGGTCCAGTTACTGAGGTACTATAACATTGCCTTAAGCCAACTAGCGCCAAATGCGGTTAGACAAGTAGTCGGATTCACCGTAGTGTGCAAGAATGCCGGGGTAGAACCAACCGTAGAGCTATTTAGGTTTTTTTACCAACTAAAAGCCTTCGGTAAATCCAAGGGGTGGTACTCCTTCAGTCCCCGAGCCCGAGGTGGGTTCGAGGTGCAAAACCCGAGTAAGGTGGAGGGATGGAAGGAGAGGTTTATATTTGTGAAAACCGAAGTAGCTCTCCCGAGGTGGAGGAGGGATGAGGTACTTGATACTGCCCCGGTGGAGAATCCGGAGGCCGAGGTTGTACATTCATTCCGGTCAGTAGGGACTTTCAAGACCCTCTGTACTGAGGAGGAACTGGAGGGGGCCGGACTGAGCCCGTATTATTCGGGCGATGCGGTTGCCGAGGAGGGTAGGAGTTCTCATATCTTGCTTTTTACAAACTGTTGCCTTGTACAGGACTAACTTCAAATTCTGTATGCAGTGGGACGCTTCGGAAAAGAGCCATCCGGAAGCCCCGCAGTGGCTGCGGCAGCCATAAAGAAAGGAAAAACTGCTGAGGTGTCTCCCCGGGGGAAGATGTCACCCGGTGCGAGGCCCAGCGCTGGGTCTGAGGAGCAGGTAGGAGCGGCGAGGCCTACCCCCGGATCTAAGAAGAGGCTGGAGCCATCTGGGACACCTCCGGCAACAGCAAAAAGACTCCGCACAGGGAAGAGTATGGAGGTAAATCCGAGATGTGCTGTTAGTTACTGTTAACGCAAATGCAGTGTACATTTATCTGTGCTGATTTCTGTGTGCTGCTTTTTGTGGCAGTTGAAGGAGCAGGGGCCCTCAAGTCTATTGGGGTTGGAGGGGGCCGATGCCGAGGAACTTCTGCGCTTGGCGCGAGGAATCGTAGAACTCGATCGTAAGAGCGAGAAGGAAGCCAAGGATGAGCTAGCCGAAGTGGCTAGAGAGCTTCGAGCGCGCAACGACAGGTTGACACAAGACCTGGCCGAGGCGCGTAAGAGGGCAGCCTTGGTTGAAAACGAGGTAGCGCGTCTGTGCGGAGTGGAGGCAGAAACCGGTGTCCTCCGAGGGGAAATATTGCAACTGCGGGCAGAGACGGAGGCTCGGAAAGCTGCAATAGTCGAAGGTCAAGAAGCGATGCTGAAAGCGTTCGCCGAGAAACTGTTCCAAACCAGCACGTTTCTTGACTTTCAGACAGACTTCGTCGCCGTCGGGGACAAGGCCACACGATCTGTGCTACTGGAGCAGATCAAGGAAATCTACCCGAATGTGGATGTATATCGTCCAGAATTCGGGTATGACTACGAGGCTGTGGTCGGGGTGGAGAAGGCCTATTACACAGCTCTATCGCATCTGCCGGAGTGGCCTCTATTGAAGGCTCTAGCAGAGAAGAAAAAAATTCTGAAGGCCGAGGATATTGCTAGCTGTGAGGTGGATCAGGACCAGGAATTCCTGGCATTCCGCCGGGGTAAGCTTGTCTCCGAGCCCCGGAACAAAGAACCTTCCCCCCCTTCCCGGATGGAAGTTGCTGCCATGGCTGCGGATGAAGCTGCTGCAGTTAATGCTGAGGAGGAGGCAGAAACGTCGGAGGGCCGGCGAGAGGTGGTGCCCGAGGATACTGAGGGGATCGAGACGGAGGTCAGTCGTTCCCCTCAAATTTAATGTAGTAGATAATAGGAGTCGATGTAAATCCCTTGTACTGGACAATGGATAATGTACTTCGATTTTGTTGAATATAAATGTTGTTTTTGAACTGAACTCCCGTTCATTGTATGTTTGAGATTGATCTTTCTCGTTGATTCTATTGTCTGTTCAGAATACCGCGGAATTGCACGAAACGATAAAGAAGCTCATGCAATCATTGGAGTGGTTCCGCGGAGAGAAGAATAACTTGCAAATGCAAGTAGTGCCGAAGCTAGAAAAGCGGGCGGCCGCTGCGGAGAGAAAGGCGAAGGAGGCCGAGGAGAAAGCCTTTGACCAGGAGTTGAAGTATCTGGCAAAAGTTGCTGAACTGGACCGAGTCCTCATCCATCAAAGGGAGTATGACCGGATATTGACTGAGTTCGGCTTACTGACATTTGAGGAAGTTGAGGCGCAGGTCGTAGAGATTCAGAATGAAATTTCAGCACTTATGGCGAAGAGCCCAGCCGAGGCCTCGGAGCTCGTAAGAAAGCGGGAGGTGTTGGAGTTACTCCTCAACATGTACGAAGGATTGAAAGGCCGTGGCAGGTGGCGGCCCTCTACCGAGGAATACATTGCGAGTTCAAGCCGGAGCCAAGGTACTTCAAAAACCCCCCGGAAGGGTAAAAAGAAGCCAGCGAGAAAGAGCAAAGGCATTATTATTCGAGAGCCAGTTCCAGTGACTACGGTCGAAGAAGAGCCCGCTGTTGTCGCCGAAGAGGTAGTCGAAGAACTGGCCAAAGAAATTGAAGTAATGGCTCCCGAGGAGTGGGATCTTGTGCAATGGGCCCAAACTCCGAGGTCTGTCCCACAGCCAAGCAGTCGGGCTCGTACAAGAGACGAAATCCCCCGACATGCGCCAAGGACGAGTCCGCGACATCGGGGGGCCCGAGGAGGGGAAGGAGCCAGAGCTCAAGGTCGAGGAACGACAAGATCCCGGAGGACACGACGTAGGTCCAGGAGTAGACCTCAACGCCGGAGCGCTGACTACTGGCTCGGAGGGCGTAGACAATTGTTTGTTTGTTTGTTGTTGTTTTTTTTTTTTTTTTTTTTTTTTTTTGTTTTTTTTTTTTTTTATTTGAAGGCTTATGTAAAAAACCTTTTGGCATCACCTCGAAAAAATGTAACAAACGTTCTGGTGTGCATAGTTGTGTTAAGGAAAACAACGAGTTATTAACCAGAAGTAATAATTGTTTTAACGGGTGTTCGGGAACACGATATGGATAACGCCAATTTAAATCTCCCCGGACGGATCGGAAGGGAGTAAAATCTCCCCGGACGGATCGGGCGAGAGTAGAATCTCCCCGGACGGATCGGGCGGGAGTAAACACCTCTCCGGTTAAACAGGCGAGAGATTGATACGAGTCCGGGGACAAAACGTGAGTCTCCTCGGACGGACCGAGAGAGAGATTTAATTGTCCGAGACGAATAATAATAATACGACTGCGTTAGGGCGTCCCCGTAACGTAGAAGAAAACACAGCAAGAGGTATAAACAAAGAGTATTTATTCAATGATGAATGTCGGAGCAAATTAAAGAATACAAAGATAAATAGTAATGAAAAAGTAGTGTACAATGATCATAAAGATAAGGATGATACTTGTCATTTGGCATTCACAGATAGAAGCGTCTCAAGTTAGTGACGTGCCAGCCGCGGGGAATCGGGGTTCCGTCAAGATGCTCTAACTGATAGGAACCAGATTCGTGTGCGGCAACAATGCGATAAGGACCTTCCCAGGCGACATGCAATTTACCCTCGGGGGCAGCCTTGCTAGCTGAGTTGAGCCGGAGTACCAAGTCTCCGACATTGAACTGGGTGCCTCGTACCCGGAGGTGATGATACCGAGCTGCACGTTGTTTATACCTTGCCTGCTGGATGAACGATTGATCACGACGATATTCAAGCTCATCCAAATTTGTGCGGAGAGCTTCGTCATTATCTTCGGGAATCAATGTTACGAGGCGGGGACTTGGCACGCTGATTTCCTGCCGGAATCACAGCTTCAGAGCCGTAAGTAAGGCTGTAGGGGGTCTCCCCGGTAGAGGTATGCGGTGTTGTGCGATAAGCCCATAGAACTTGCGGAAGGTTTTCGGCCCAAAGACCTTTAGCATTATCCAGGCGTTTCTTTATACAAGCAGTGTACGATTAGTGACTTCGACCTGACCATTGGCTTGAGGGTGAGCAACCGAGGTGAAAATTTGTTTGATATGGAGCTCTTCGCACCATGACCTGAAGGGATCGTTGGCAAATTGTTTGCCGTTATCCGAAATAATAGTGCTCGGTATGCCAAAACGACATACGATATTTCGCCAGACGAACTTCAAGATGTTTTGACCAGTGATGGCAGTAAGAGGTTCTGCTTCTACCCATTTAGTGAAGTAATCTACGGCGACCACAAGAAATTTCAATCCCCCCGGAGCGACCGGAAATGGGCCAACAATATCAATTCCCCACTGTATAAATGGCCACGCACTTTGAATTCCAGTGAGCTCGGTTTGTGGCAGGTGTTTCACACGAGAGTGCAGTTGACACTTGCTGCATTTGGTCACTAAGTCGTGGGCATCGTTAGACAAGGTTGGCCAATAATACCCCCATCGGAGAACTTTCTTGGCCAACGTTCGTGAGCCGATATGACTGGCACAGGCCCCTTCGTGAACCTCCCGAAGAACTTGATTAGCCTCGGCAGGAGCAAGGCACCGGAGATTCGGTTGTAGGTACGACCGTCGATACAAGACTCCATCATGAAAGGAGTATTTGGGGGCTTTAAGGACTATCTGCCAAGCTCGCAGCTTATCACTAGGCAGAGTTCCATCACGGAGATATTGAATAATAGGAGTCATCCAATTCGGATCACTATCAGTCAATACCGAGACCGTTGCCTCATGAATCGCCGGATGAAATGAATCTTCAACTATAATATCCGGAGATACATTAGTGTGGACCGCGGAGGCCAATTTACTGAGCGCGTCAGCTTTAACATTCTGTGTACGTGGTACCTTCTGGACAACAACCGTATCAAAAGTTGACATGAGTTTGAGTGTTAAAGCGAGATACCTGATCATCGTTTCATCCTTAGCAGCATAAGTACCCCGGATCTGATTGGATACAATCTCGTAATCCGTAAAGAGCTCAAGATGGCGGATAGCTAAGGATCGAGCGAGCCGGAGCCCGGCGAGAACTGCCTCGTATTCTGCTTCATTATTGGTCACCTTAAATTTGAACCGGATGACATGCTTAACTTCAAATCCTTCGGGGTCAATGAGAAGCACCCCGACGCCACTCCCACGAACTGTAGAGGCACCATCCACATATAACTGCCACTTGTGAGTTGCGGTTTTAAGATCAGCAGGGCGGTGATCATCATTGTTTGCTGAAGATCCATGATTATTATCCCCGGGGGTCTCGGCTAAAAAATCTGCAAGTGCTTGACCCTTGATAGCTCGGCGAGGAAGAAATTGAATATCATACTCTCCTAGTTCAACAGCCCACTTGGCGAAGCGCCCTGACACCTCGGGCTTGACAAGAATCTGACGGATGGGATGGTTGGTTAGAACCCGTAATTCTCGCCCTTGGAAATATGGGCGCAAACGCCGAGCCGCCATGACAAGAGCCAGCACTGTTTTTTCCAGCATGGAGTACCGTGTCTCCGCCCCGTGAAGCACCCGGCTTGCGAAATACACTGGATGTTGAACACCATTGGCTTCTCGTACAAGAGCGGCGCTAATAGCTTCCTCGGCGGAAGCCAAATACATGTAGAGCGGCTCTCCGGAGAGAGGAACTGACAAAGTGGGCAGTTGCTGTATATGACGCTTCAAAGCCTCGAAAGCCTCAGTGCACTCCGGAGTCCACTCAAATGACTTCGCCTGTCTCAAAATTTTGAAGAATGGGAGTTGACGCTCTGCTGCTTTAGATAAAAAGCGATTTAAGGCCGCCAAACCACCCGTGAGGCGTTGAACGTCTCTGAACGTCTTCGGTGGTTGCAGATCTAAAACATCCCGAAGCTTGGCCGGATTGGCCTGAAGACCATGTTGTGAAACCATATACCCAAGAAACTTTCCGGAACCAACGCCGAAAGTGCATTTTGCCGGATTAAGTCGCAAATTGTAACGCCGCAGAGTACGCAACGTTTCAACAATGTCTTGCACACATGAAGAATGAGAAGTACTTTTTATAACCAGATCATCAACGTAAACCTCGACGTTGCGGCCAATTTGATCGCGAAAAACACGGTCCATGAGACGTTGATATGTGGCTCCAGCGTTCTTGAGCCCGAAGGGCATTTTCTTAAAAGCAAAACACCCAAAAGCAATGATAAATGTCGTTTTGAGGGCATCCTGAGGATCCATGAAGATCTGGTGGTATCCCTTATACAGGTCTAAGAAACAAAGTGCCACGTACCCAGTAATGGCTTCAGCCTTTTGGTCGATGGAAGGTAAAGGATAACAGTCCTTCGGACAATGTTTATTGAGATCGGAGAAATCGACATACATTCGCCAGGCCCCGCCGGACTTTATCACCATCACTGGATTGGACAGCCAAGAAGGGTAATACACTTCGAACAAGATGTCTGCATCCAAGAGTTGTTGCACCTCGATTCGAATGGCTGCATTTCGCTCCGGAGTGAACTTCCTTTATTTTTGCTGTACAAGTTTGACGCTGGGATCGATGTTCAGCTTGTGGGTTATTACATCAGGAGAGACCCCGGGCATATCCAAAGGGGACCATGCGAAGACATCGGAATACTCTCGCAAAGTCTGGATGATGGCATGATGTAACCACGGCACATCCACGGCACCGACAGTTACAGTTTGTTCGGGCTTGGACGAATCAAGCGACACCTGGACAGTGGTGTCCCCCAATAAGGTACATACATGAGGTTCAAGAGCCGATGATGCCACCTGAAGCTGCTGTTTGGGAGGAACCTTGGTTGTCTTTTTGAGTGCGACGTACATGCACTCCTTAGAAACCCGCTGACTACAGCGGATAGCCACTTCGCCATGTGAGGTGGGGAATTTTAGCGCGAGGTGGTATGTGGAGCATATGGCTTTGGCGGGAGTAAGCCAATCCCGACCCAAAATCATATTGTACGGGGACGGGGAGTTAACCACGTAAAAATCCACAAAAATGGTTTTTATCGCTGGATAAGTTCTAAGAGACGCCGGGAGAACGCCTTCTGGCTGAACTTCTCCCTGGGTGAAAGTCTGCAATGGCCCGGGGGCCGGCCGAAGTTGCTCCCGAGGAATTCCCATTTTTTGGAAACAGTCACCGAATATAAGACTCACTGCGGCTCCATTATCTACGAAGACTCGCTTTATCGTAACATTGGCTACAACCATATCGATGACGATGTCGTCAGTATGGGGTGTAATCTCTGGAACCGGGTCTCTATCTGTGAAACTGACAGTTTCAGACTGATGGAGGCGCTTATGACGCGGCTCCTCGGGAGGAGGACGGCGTGCCTCTGCCTTCAACGCATTTCGAGAAGCCCCCGTGGGAAGGGCCCCATATATCACGTTTATTACGTGAGTAGGTGCATTGTCTCCGGGTCCTCCCGGAGGAGGAGGTGGTGGCAAAAAACGAGGTTGTTGGCGATTGCCAGAGTCTTGCCGCGCATAATTGTTAGACCCCAGCCGATTATTCTGCCACGGCGGCCGGTTTTGTTGCGAACCCCGGTCGTGATAACCTCCGCTGTTGAAAGACGAACTCCCATTTTGATTCGTACGAGGCTTGTCATCGGTCCGCGCAATATATTGTCGCAAGAGACCTTTCCTTAAACAATCCTCAATTTTCTTGCTGAGCTCCCGGCACTCCTCCGTCTCGTGCCCATGATCTCGGTGGTATGCACACCACTTTCCGCGGTTTCGCTTTTCAGGCGGGGCGGTCATCCACGGACAGGGCCGTAAATCATTCTTGTGAACAGAAAGAATTTCAGCTCTCGATTTTGTCAACGGGGTGAATTGTGGAATATCCCCCCGAGGTTCTGAACGCCCCGGGTTCAGACGAGAAAAGGCACTAGGTCGTGTGCTGGGCCCAACCTGTGCCCTGTCGGACTGCCGCTTGCTAGCATGTTTCTCACGTTTCCGACGAGTCTGCACCTCGGCCTTAGCATATCTGCACACAGTATTAAACAGTGCCCGAGTTGTGACCGGTGGATTACGAACCAGCTCGGTGTAGAGTGGTCCGGGACGGAGTCCATTCATGAATGCATTGATGATAACATCATCTGAGCAACTTCCTACCTTGAGACTCTCCGCTGTAAAGCGGTCAAGAAATTGGGTAACGGTTTCGCCGTCCCGTTGTTCCATATTCATGAGGTCGGCCAGGGTGGCCATGGGCTTCGCACGAGCTTCAAAACGCGCCCAAAAGTGCTCGGCAAGTTCTCTAAAAGAGGATACACTATTGCGAGGGAGAGAATCAAACCAAACCCGAGCTTCATCCTGAAGATACTCGGGAAAATCTTATAGTAATGGAGGGATGTAGTATGATCGCGGCTGAGCATGTTGTGCCTAAAAGCGCCAAGAAAATTGGCTGGATCCCCCGTGCCGTCGTAAGGGGGTATGGCAGGCCTTTTGAACCCTTCGGGAAGGGAGGTGGCCATGATTTCTTGAGAGAACGGTGTGATAATGTCCCCATTGGCATCAGAGGCCTAGGATTCTGTCTAGTTCGACATTGCGTTGGACTCGCTCATACTTCTGAAGATCTAGAGTATGAGGATTGGCATAACGAACTCTTTTAGCCACGTTAAGTGGACGGCGGCGATCGGCATCTGCAGGTTCGTCATTGCGCTGTCTTGACCCATTAGAACTCCCATGGTCCTCGGGAGAACCAGGTCGCTCCCGTCGCCGATCCTGACGCCCGCGGTGCACTGGATCTTGTCGATCGTGCGAGTGCTGACGATGTGGATGTACTGCGGGATTGATAGCGTGTCCGGCAGGTCCATCAGGATTCAGGCGATTGACCGCCCAGTCTTGAAGAACATGAGCATGCTCTCGTAGGAAAGCCTGGAGTAATTCTGGAGTCACCTGAATATTAACCTGCGGCTGTGCGGCAGCGGGATTAGGGTTTTGCATGTCTTGTGGAGGTGGAGGTAAAAACTGGTTGTCCGGATTCATGGCTGGGCCTTGATTGCCCTGATGATGAGATGTATCCCTCATCGGCGATTGCCTCGGCGGCATAATCTGATCCACGGGTGAATCTTGATTGGCTTGATCACCCTGGCGAGATTGATTTAGGCGAGTCATCACCATGATATATCGAATGCACTGTTAATATCAAAAACCACTTGCGTTCCCACAGACGGCGCCAATTGATAAAGCGCAATCTGGTATCCAATCAATTCAGCTAGAAATCAGTGCAAGAAATATAAAAACACGCAAGATATATGTGGTTCGATCCGGAGATCTACGTCCACGGGCTGAAAATGACACCTGCCGAGGTGTTTTCTTTACTATTGTTTTGAAATTACACACTACTGTTTCAGAATACTCAGGAGCCAACCCTAATTCCGAGTTCTGTTCTCATATTTATAATGTTCCCTCCTAAACCCTAACTAACTCCCTATTATTACGCCTATTTTCCGTTGTATGGCAGTTGGAAGCGGATCGTGGGCCTTGAATCGCGGAACACGCCGCAGTTGGGCCGCGCCGCATTATTTGAGACGCATACTTCTGGGCCGTCTGGGCCGGTTAGTGGGCCAAAGTGTTAACCCGACCCAAAGTGATTGGGCCATACCCATCAAATGTATAATTACCTATCCTACAAAGCCCGATCCTGAGATGAAAATTAACTAAAATATTTGCAGTCGAATTACCTTAACTAGAATTAGGAATAATCATAAAATTGTTGGTATATTTTTTTTTTCTTTTTGTCGTTCGAAAAAATTGGGCTATTCAATTTTCAAAATAAGAAAATTGATTCACTCTGTCATTCAGTAATTTTAGACCTTTTAAGTGCCTTAAAATCCTATTATAAATATATATAATGCACTAAAACAATAAAAATAACGTAATAGGGTGCTTATATTTAAGAGGAGCCCATATAATTTTGGGCCCCAAGTAAAAGTCTCGATGTCATAATAAAAGTGCCATTATGCACCAAAAGTTGGAGTAATATATTATGGATGTGTTTATTTACCAACGGATTGAATTAATCGAGTCGTGTTTTCTTTGAGATTGTTGGTAATATATTTATTCAGATCAAATCACCTATTTTTCTTATCACATTCTACACTAGAAACAAATTACAACTCATTTTCCAACCAACAAAACCAAACACCTATTTATTTAACTCAATCTTCTCTTTCCATTTTATTTTCCCCAGCCTACAGTATAGTTAGAATAAATTATAAATTAAAGTGTGATTAAGGCACTTTAATGCTATAATTAATTGGTCGAAAGTTTAATTTTATAGGAATTAAACTTCACACGATTAATCTACGCACGGAGTAGATAATCGTAGTTTTTTTAATTAATACATAAAGTAACCACTTGATATGTATTAATTTAAGATTAAATAACTAAACAGTTATTATCCCAACTTGAACTCCTTAATTTTAACTATAAATATAAGAGCACATCATTAAAAGCATATGCTTGTGAGAGAGTCCTATTGGAAGCCCACACATGCGCTCGGCACGGTCCGGCCACGCCATGCCTCGCCTCGCCTCAGGCTCGGGCCGGCCTTGGGCCTTGGGAAGACCGCGGCCCATGGGCTTTGGGCCCTGCTGCTACTTATCTTTTTACTTGCATACAGAGCACAATATTTTTACATCTGAACATCTCTTTCATTTCTATGTATTTTGCATACTCGTTCTAAAAGCTCCAGTTTAGACGTATTTCTTAGTTCGCCGGTACCTTTTCTGATAGTGGTGCTACTTTAGAAAAGGGAGAAATCGTTTTATCTTTGGGGTCGAATACTTCAATCCGTGAGCACTAGCCGGGAAGTATTTCGTTCTAAGGACAGTAGGCATTCCACGACTCGATTTACCATCCAGTTTCTGCTTTGTTCCCTCACCCTCTTATTTTTCAAAAAATATCATCAGCTTGAAATAACAACTCCAGCCTTCTCCAACCATGAGTAAACACAACCTAAAATCATTAAAACTTGGTTCATAATAAAATTAAGGGTTAATTACAAAAAAAAAAACATGACCTTTGGTCCAATTTTCAATTGCAACATGACTTTTTAAACTTATCAATGTTTGTCACCAACTATAATTTATTTTCAATTACAACATCGGCTAAATTTTTTGACACTTGATTGTGCCTCCACCACCACCATTAGATGCGCCTAGACACGACCTTCATTTGCCCTCGATCAATTTCACAATCTGTCAATTCTCCTGTCGTTAATTGAGAGTCGAAGAAGTGACATAATAACTTCAATCACCGATTAACGACAATGAAAATGACGGATTGTGAAATTGATTGAGGGTAAATAATGGTCTTGTCCATGTACATCTAATGGTGGTGATGTCGACACAATCGGGTGTTAAAAAGAATTAGTCGATGTTGTAATTGAAAAAAAGTTATAGTTGGTGACCAACATTGATAAGTTTTAAAAGTCATGTTGCAATTAAAAATTGGACCAAAATTTCGTGATTTTTTTAGTAATTAACCCTAAAATTAATATATATTACCTCCGTTCTTTTTATATGTCTTTTTAGCTTTTGTGTTTTGTTTATAAATAGTTGTTCTTTTAGCTTTTCTTCTTCATTTTTTCCAAGGCAAAAACTTGTGTGCACCCAACACACAATAGGTTTATTGTGCACTCTCCTATTTAATTTGAAGTTGAGAATATATATAACGGCCTTGTTTGGATAAATGCGCAATAGCACCGTGTGGTGCAATGGATTTGGTTTGCCTTTAGAAGGTTTGACACGTACGGAGGTCTAGGGTTCAAATCTTGCTTTCGTGTTGTTTTTACCTCTTTTTGTGTTGTTCAATAGTATATGTTATATAACGTAATAGTATACGTTATATTATGTAATAGTATATATTATTATTATTATATGTTTTTAACTTTTTTTATGTTGTTTAATAATATATGTTATTTGCGTAATAGTATATGTTATGTTACAGGCATACACATTTTTTTTAATAATATATAATTTCTTTAAATAATATATTATATTGTCTAAAATAATATAAAAAGTGCACATATATAGAAAAAAATTGGAAAAGACGGGATTCAAATCCAACTCAAGACCTCAGAGCGCGCGCATGATAGTTCAACCGTTGGGCCACTAGCGTTTTTGTATATTTAAACGCAACCCTTAATATATATCTAATTTCCAAATTAACTTGGGGAGTGCACAATAAGCTTATTGTGTGTTGTGTGCACCCAAGACCTACTCTTTTTCCAATAGGACCCCTATAATTATTCCTAAAAAAACTCTAATTATCTAACCTACCATATCTATATAATCTAATTGAGGATTTATTTGTCCATTTACCACACCTCTTAATTTTCTTATCAAAACCTAAAAGAACATCTAAAAGAATGGAGGTAGTATAAAATAACACTCTCTCCGTCCCACCTTATTTTGCACAGTGGGGTTGACACAAGAATCAAGAAATGTTGATTTTGGGATTTTGTTGATTTTTTAAAGGTGGATTGAGGGTAGAGATTGTGTTGTAATTTTTCTTTTTAAGGGATGTACAAGCTCGCCTGAGACAGACGAAATAAAAAAAATATACAAAATAAGGTGAGACGGGGAGTAGTACATGACAATCAAAATAACAACTTTGCTGCTATATATTTGAAATTCATCCAAATTGTCTTTGCTGGATGTTTCCATGTCTTAAAGAAATTAGTTTACTCATTCTCTTTGTTGGATGTTTCCATATATAACTTTTTGGGACATTTTGTTATCTTTTCTTCATCTTCTCTAGTTTTCCATAAGTAAAGCTTTCTTCAATAGTTGGAAGACATGATCGTTTAATAGAGACACATAACTACTTCCCCTGGACCTTATTTCCTGTTTTAGTATCAGAAGAATTTCAGGTGGAATTATATTTACAATCTCAAATCTCATGTGGGTTATTGATGTTATACAAATTTTGTATTTAATTAAAAGCCGTCACGTGTTAAAAAAATCATACAGATATTATTATATTAAATCATACTCTTCATCTCATAAAAAGAGTCACGTCTGAATCATGTACAATTTTTTTAAATTTTTTTGGTGAATTTGATGATACTATAACAAAATGAGTCTTTTGTGATATATTTTTTGAGATCACAATTTTGGTCGTTAATAATAAATCAAGTTGCCACAAAATTTTCTACAAATTATTTGAGATCATTTTTAGCCTACTTTTAAGGACAACTAGTTGCAAGAAATATTTGAGACGAATTTGCGACAACTAGTTGCAATAAATTGTGACAATTACTCATTATTTGAGACAATTTTTTGTTGCCTCAAAAGACTATTTTTCTTGTAGTGAAGGTTTTTTCCAAAGAACTATTAATTCTCAATCACACAACTTATTTTATTTTTTATTTGACATATTCAATCATATATAAGTAATTTGAGAAATAAAAATTTAGTTTTTGACTTTTGGACTAAGAAAATGAACATTAACATTTGTAACATGACTCTTAGTTTGGAACAAGAATTTAGTTTGAAACAAGAAACTTTTATGGAATTTAGGGAATATTAATTTAGTAATCGTAAAAGAAAGACGGTGACATACATCCAATCAAGCAACTAGAAAACTCTATGGTCGTGTTTGGATTGGGCTGGAGGCATTCGAAGTACAATTGACTGGGACAACCAGCTTCGAAACAAGGTTGTGGTGAGAAAAAGTTTGTGTTTGTTTTGTGTTGGAGTATGGTAGGTTGTATACCGTTAATATCAAATTAATAGGGTTTTATTTAAATTTCTAAGACATGAATATAATTTTTATTGAGATCTAATATATTAACTTCCACGTGCCACCATTTGATTGGGCACGAATTTTATTTTTCTACAACAACGTCTGATCCGAGATCAAGGTATGGAGCCGCTCTGCAGAGCCCCACTAATAACCGTTTTCAAGTTTAAGTGTCCTTCAACATTTTCAAGGATTCAAAATGTTCTTTAGAAGTCTGTCACAAATTAATGTTTGATCCATAATCGAAATGCAAAGCCCCTTTGATCTACGATTTTCAAGTTATAAATCCACCAAATCACACAGTGTTGCTCATGGTCTTGATAACATTCTTCATATATTCGACGATGTTCATTGCGAAGGTCTCTAGAATAACATTTAATTCGGTTTGAGCTATTAAGCTTTCAGATTAACATTATTGAAGTTAAATCCAAGTACACGAAATATGAAATATCTAATATCAACCCCTCCATCAAATCACAAATTTAACCGAAAAATTAACTTGAAGAGAAGTATCAGAGAAAAATAGAGATTGTAATTACGATTCAATAGATTATTTTTGCAATTTTCTTGTTTATTTTATTACATACACGGAATTTATTGTTATTGTTACATCAACTTCTTAAATTTAACATAAGTTTCTATTTCTTTATAATTCAACAAACACAATATTACATTCTTTTATAAGAAATCAAGAATAACCTATTGTCAAACAAATAAACCTCTAAATCCACAATGAATGATACTTTTCACCATCAAATTAGAAAAAGTAAAATTAAAAAAATAAATAACAAGAATCTATAATTTTTTGAGTTCACATTGAGGCACAAAGATCCCATGGAAGCCATAAGGTACCCTTCGAGGTAGCTTAACAGCAGCAACAATGTCAAGGTTGGGGGATTTAGTATCCATTACTATAAATTTGGATTCATCAGTGTTCTCATTGTGTACAAATGTCACTAAATATCCATCATCTTCCTCGGTCGCCGAATTACCGGGTTCTTTTGGCACGAAGAATGGTTCGCCGCCGTAGCATCCGGGCGGATATAGGTGGCTAGCCACCGTGCACTCGGTGGTGTCCGTATTTGAAAGTGATAGGTCTATTTTCACCACTCCTCTTATCTTTGGCATTGGGCCTCCTACTGCTGCGTATACGTACCTACATATGTGACAATTAAATCAAATAATAAGAAACGTGGCATTTTTTTAATAATTGGAAGAGAGTATTTAATTGATCACTATTTATCATGCTTTTATTTCTTAGCATTAATAAAGCCAACTTGAGGAACACACTAAATATGTTAGAGTGTGTATTGTGTGTGGCGGTCTTACGTGTGATGAAATATACTTTTACAGGAAATATTGATACTATTACAGATAAAAGTGATACTTTTACTATAGTGATACTTTTGCAACAAAAAATGATATTTTTTTTTGTTAAGAAAAAATAATACTTTTACAGATAAACGTGATACTTTTACTATATAAAGTACTTCCTTCGTCCCACTCTAATTTGTTTAATTTCCTTTTCGGTTTGTCTCAAACTAATTTGTCAGTCCATAAATGACAAAATTTTCTCACAATCTCTACCCTCAAAATCTTCACATTAAAACTCCACCTTTGAAAAAGTCAAAGATTTCACACAATCTGTTTTTTCTTAGAGTGAGTCTTGTGTGTGAACGGTCACACGTGTGACGGAATGCACTTTTACAAAAAATCTTGATACTTTTACAGGAAAAAGTGATACTTTTACAAGAAAATGTGATACTTTTACTACATTGATACTTTTACAGATAAAGGTGATACTTTTGCTATAAAAAGTGATATTTTTTTTTGTTCAAAAAAAGTAATACTTTTACAGATAAACGTGATACTTTTACCACAAAAAGTGATACTTTTTCCTGTCACTCCGTGTGACCACCGTGTGACGGTCACATACGAGTTTTTGCCTTTTTCTTAACCTCCGTGCCCCGCCAAGATAGACAAATTAGGCAGAGACAGAGGGAGTAATATTTTTTGCTCGTTACACCGTGTGACGGCTGTGTGACAGTCTCATATAAGCTTTTGTCAATACACATTCATACGTAATTATCTATACATTCACTTGGCATTTAATTCAAGAGTTATCAAAGAAAAATAAATGATTTCAATTAAAGAAAATCTATAATTTTAAATTGATAAAATCGATAAAACTCGATAAAATTTGGAAAAGTCCCAAAATAATTTATTTTTCATGTTGCATCCAATAAAATCTACTCCATAGATCTAATCGATGAAATTTTTAATACTCGATAAAATTTGAACAAATGTATTTTTCAAACAAATGTAAATTTTATAAAGGAATAATCTATCTAAAATAAATTTAAATTGTTATATATTAGAGTTGAATAGATTTATTTACACTCCATTATACTTTGGTCGTTGAGTGCACGCAAGCCTGACTTAGATGCTTCAAGGGAGAATTTTGGCCTCTTACCATCTACATATGTGTTAACTTTGAAGCTTACGTTTGAAAAAATCATGTGTCAATATCAATAATTTGAATATACTCCATCCGTCCCGATATAGTTGACCTACCTTGGTCGGACACAAAGACTAAGAAAAAATAGATTTTATGGAATCTTTGACTTTTTCAAAGGTGGAGATTGTGAGAGAATTTGCCACTTATGGACTAGACCAATTAAATTGGGACAAACTAAAAAGGAAGGCAGACCAATTAGGTCAGGACGGAGGGAGTATTTATTCACTCCATTAGTATACACTATTATATGTAGGAGTGTCCAAATGAACCGGGTTTCGAAAAGTAAATTAAGTTGGGTTAACGTTTTAGTAGCTCGAGAAATTTCGGTCTGACCAGCTCCAGCCGAATTTCATGTGCTAAATATATTGGGAAAACCTTAAACAGTCGCACCTTTATTTTTCACATGTTTTGCATATGCCCTCTGGAAAATTTATAGCCCAGAAACAAAA
The DNA here is from genome assembly GCA_958295605.1 of Ajuga chamaepitys. Classification (NCBI taxonomy): domain Eukaryota; kingdom Viridiplantae; phylum Streptophyta; class Magnoliopsida; order Lamiales; family Lamiaceae; genus Ajuga; species Ajuga chamaepitys. Next base: position 3,744,572 of record OY282502.1, on the reverse strand, counting down.
CGTGAACCCGAAAGTCTAATCTAATCGATCATAAACACTACTAGCCTTGCCTTTTTGTTTTCTAAATGTCTTATCGCTGAAAGAATAGAAAAAGAAAAACAACAAAAACAAAAGAATGAAGCCTAATTTTAATTTTAACCTCTTTTAATAATTATTGCTTATAGTCGGTACGAGTTTCAGTCAAATGCAAAATTTGTACAACTTCAATATTAGTTATCACTCACGTATGCTTAAATCAAGTTCATCTATTAATTATTTTAGAAAAAAATATTAAAAAAAAAAATTATGTAGTCTTTACTACTAATATTTTTTCTTTTTATCTTTTGAAATCTATAGTAAATCGTTCATTCAACTCTAACAAGTTTTCAATGTCGGCACACTGCTTTAATAAATATCAATCTCTCCCTGGTCACTGATACTAGGTGCGCCAAATATTGGAAAGAGCACATTGGATATAAATACTATACATATTTGAAGTGAGTGGTTAAAAATATATTTCCTCCTTCCCGACTTAGTTGACCTATTTTGGTCGGGCAAGGAGACTAAGAAAAAAAGATTTTATGGAATCTTTGATTTTTTCAAAGGTGGAGATTAAGAGTGGAGATTTTGAAGGTGAAAATTATGTTTATGGACTATGTCAATTAAGTTGGGACAAACAAAAAGGGAAAATAAGCTAATTAGACCGGGACGTTTAGAGTATTTTTTATTAGAAAAATGACTGATAACATTGACCCTTTTTGAATAATGTTCTGCGTACAATGGATGACTATATCACCGTACCTGTTTTTCTTCCCTGCATAACCCGGGTTGATGACTCCAAACTCCAGATTTCTGGTGGAAACCGATCGCCGTCGTACGCTCTTCGACCTCACATCGATTTCAATTCTTTCTAAGGATGAGTGAATCAAATCCATTCGATCCAACATATGCTCCACCGGCTGAACATTCGACGCCACCATCACAATCGTATCGCCGCCGTCTTCCTCCCACGCATTCGCCGCGTGAATCATATTGAATCCCGGCACCTCAGTCCACCACATTTCACTATCATCCTCCGCGTATCGCCGGATAATTCCCAACCTCGGCACTTTATCATGATCAACTTTCAATGGCGCTTTACCTTTCAGGATCTCTTCAGGTTTGATTGCAACTTGCGTTTCAGGGAAAATGGCGTAGTTTTTTGTCACAGCAAAGTCATGGATAAATGACGCTTGGTTAATCGAATTTATCGGTACTTCGGGTAGTTTGATTCCTTCAGAATTGATTCTAAAGTATGTTAAGAACGGGCGCCATATGCTGTGCCGGAAAGCGAAGGCCTCGCCGGTATCGGTGTCCGTTTTCGGATGCGCCGTCATGGTCATGAACGGCTTACCGAAGCAGTCATGGCGGCCTAAAGTGATTACATCTCCATCAGATGTTAATTTCACTCTGTAAGGAAGATCAGACTCTGCCATAGCGAATAATTTTCCACCAATCAACGCCAAGCTCGTGTTGGCGTTGCCGACGCCGTGGCTTGGATCGTACTGTCTGGTGAGAACGCGGGCAAAAGCGACGGATCCCCGTGCGAAGGAGGCAAGCAGACCGTTGAAGGCGGAGAAGACATTGATAATTACTGGCGATCCGATTTCTCGTTCCAAATTGTACTTGTAAGTTTTCACGAAACGGCTGCAGAATGTAGCTTTGCCTCCGGTGATGGTGATGGCATGAAGCATGCCGTCGCCGTCGAAGAGGTGGTAGGGCCCACGGGGGAAAAACTGAGGGTTAGGGCCATTACGGATGTAGGAGCCGTTTAATGACGGTGGAAGGTAGCCTTCAACGACTTGGCAGGGGGTCGGGGGAAGCTCGTCGACCGGAGCGAAGTTGCCGGAGAGGACGTGTTGGGGGTCGACGGCGGGGCGGAGGGGACGATCTAGGTAATCGCATATGAAATTATCTAATGCATTGAAAATAATTGCGAAAAATGAAATGTTTTTTGGTCGATTGATTTCACCGGTTCTGTGTTGTGATTGTTTGTTTTGATCATTGTCTGAAGTTTTGAGGATTTTGCGAGGGAGAGTAACTGTGGAGGATTTTTTTTGAAGATATTTATGATCGGTGTTGTTGAAGGCTGAGAGTTTGAATTGAAGGAGCAGTAATGGTGATGGAGGTGAGACTGTGTGATTCAGAGCATATTTTTGGAGGAAAGAGGAAGAGAGGGATTCCATTTCTAGAGCAGAGTTTTGGCTAATTAGTTTGAAAGAATGTTATTTATGGCCAATCTTGAATTATTTATTAGTTGTTTATGACGTGTCTCTTTTAAGTAAAAAGAAAACAATAAATTATTCTTGTTCCTTCAAGGGTACTCCCTCCGTCTCGAACGAACTTGCACACTTTTCGCATTCGATCGTCCCAAGCAAACTTACACACTTCCTAATAAGGAAAATTATAACAAAATCTCTACTCTCAATTCACCTTTGAAAAGTCAACAAAATACTTAAAAAACAACTTTTCTTAATATCTGTGCTGATCCTCCTATGCAAGTTCATTTGGGACGGAGAGAGTATTTTTTTTGAGATTCTCACTCATCAATAAATCGTTCAGTACAATTAAGGATCTCAATTTAATCAGAAAAATCAGGAGCTATCAAAATAATTGAATCGTCTGAGAAAAAAAACGAGCAAGTTATGTGCCAACAAGTTAACTCTACGAGACATGCTCTATGCTAAAAATAATCATGTTACACTAAATAAATGCTAAATGTTATCTGCGAAAAAACTAGTGGAACTAAGATCTATTCCTTGCACATTGCCCCGTGTCTGCATGTACAACGAGCAAATAGTTTGGATGACGGACGTAAGCAGAAGTGAACTTGACGATCGGAGCAGAAAATCAGTGAAGAAATACTAAAAAAGGCCGGAAAAAACGTACATAGACGTGATGAAGTCTCACGTTAAAACTCTAACGGAGAGATGTGATGAATCTTCCATTATTTAAGGAACTGAAAAAATAATAAATAAAATAAAAAACAAAGATGAAATCTTTCTTCATCCTCTCGTAAAGTAAGATGAGTGAAGAAGAAGGCGGTGGTTAATTTCTTTTACTAGAGAAGCTCTGGCGACGGAGAAATTTTGTTTCAAGAAGGTGTAAAAATAAGAGTTAGCTATCCATGTGAATTGATGTATATTTACCTTTAGCATCAATTTATATATTCATCACTTACATGATGTGCTACATAAAAAACAAAAATCGATGTAAAATATGAAATATATATAAATATAAAATTAGAGAAAAAATTTAATTAATTAAATAATAGTAGATTCTTACGTATGTGGCCAATGCATAGGTAATTGATATATGGTTTAGCAGTTAAGATCCTCTATATTAAATTATGTTTTATTTTGTATTTCATAACCTTCACTGACTGTCATGTGTATATTTATAATGTCATCCTATATACATTACATGCGAAAAATGTGACACGATTTCAAATAAAAGATGTCACCCGATCATTTAGTGTTTTCTAATAAGTACACAATCAATGTATGAACCTTTTTCTGCATAATCTACTGTAGTACTCTTTCGTCCTAAAAATAAACAAACAAAGGATGCATGATTTTCATGTCAAAATATAAATTGGAGTTTGGTTTCTAGTTGAGATATTTTGGACCGTACGTTGTTGTGGGTCTCTTAGGTTTTATAATTATTGTACCGCAACTGAACTTGTTTCCTGTCCTAAATCCAACTTCGTGAAAGTTCATAGCATTCCTCCTTTTTATCATGTCAATCACCTTGCTAATTACAGCAAGTTAATGAAGTTATTCTTCTCTTGAAAAAATATGTACACCATTTGTTCCAATTTAAAACTTATGTTTTTGCAACTATATAGTTTTGGTTATAGAAACATTACTCTTTGCTAAAATCTTACGCGACCGTCTTCCTGTTGATTCAGATGTTCACTCGCTTGGGGTCATGGTGGTGGTGGATTAACACGAACAGGCAGTGCGTCCTCTCTCATTTGTCTTTTTCTTGCCGGGCCCTCAGTTAACAGGTCCTTCAACTTCCCTTTCTCATATAGTCTCCAAAGTTCCGTCAAGAGGTCGCGACATTGATTAGTGTCATGACTTGCTGATTTATGGTATTTACAGAATCTTCACGGATTGAGCTTACTGGGATCTGCTACTATTTTTCTAGCTGGCTTTAGAAGTTCTTGATTCTTAATCTGAACGTAAATCTCTTCCAAGCTAAGGAGAACACTTACTTCAATTCTTGGACCTATTCCTCGTTTCCGCATCTCTGGGCTCTTTGGCCTTGCTGGAAACTTTCCCTTGCTTCTTCCCTTTGTTTTTGGCTTCACGTTCATCTTTTTCCAAATATTCCTTCACAGCTACGAACTACTATGCTTTTGCCATGAAATCCGCAAAAGTTTGCAGACTGTGAGTTTGGATGCTCGACCAATAGCGCGATCCTCTTTTGGTCGTGCATGGCGGCCATCAACATCGCATCATTTGACATTCTTCCTATCTCGAGTAACCACTTGTTAAACCTGTCCAGGTATTTTCTCAGGGATTCACCTTCCGAACTACAGTAGCCAGATTATCCTTCGGTGTCGCCCTAGTCTTGGCACACATAAAATTCGCTTTGAACAATTCTGCGAACTGTCCCCATGATGTGATGCTACCTGCTAACAAGGATCTGAACCATCTTTGAGCTCTGTCACTGAGCGTTGTTGGAAAAACTCGGCAAAGGACTGCTTCAAAAAAATTCTGGATCTCCATCCATGAGAGGTACTTATTGATGTGCGTCGTGGGAACTGTGGTTCCGCTATAAGAGCTGAAAGTGGGTTCGGGCACCTCGGCTTCTCGGATCTCCTTACAAAAGGGAGACTGTAGTCCGGAGGTCGTTTGCCCATGCGCGCCACCTTCGAGGACAACTAGTCTTCTCATCAGGTCTTCAATTTTCAATTCTCGTACTTGAACCTTCCCCCTATTGTTCATGAAACGGGATACCTCAGAGACATCCGAGGGACGTTGTTGGGCTAGGTGAGCGTCTTTCTTTGCCAACGCCTGATTTCGTGGAAGATTAGGCAGAACGACCTCTCTTTCTTCACACCGAGCTTCCCTTTGTTCTGTTTGTCGTGCACGCTCTCCAGCGTCTATCGAATGGAGCCTCTATTCAACAGTTTGCTCGCGAGCCTTACGAGCTTGAATTTGAGACGCCTCAACATCCCCTTTGTTTTCATTATGGGCAGGACACTTTCTCAGATTATACCGGCCCCCGGCCTGTGGGTCACTCAGCCTTGCAAAAATATTTCCTCTTGAATCGAATTGTGACTCCAAGACATGCATGCAACTGTGATCATTTAAGAGCGCGATGTGCTTTTTGGACGATCTCAGCGACCTGGTCGACAAAAAGCTGCTGTGTTGTGAGATACTGAGATGTTCCCACACTGGATCTATCCGCCGAAGTGGATGCCTATGTGAGGTTGCGGTCTCGAACTTTGCTACGTGACGACATCTCCAGGAGAGCGAGGCATCTCTCGTTCTCTAATCAAATTGTCAATAGTTTGTTGGCCCGTAGCAAAGCTCCTGGATCAGTATCTAGATCAACAAGATATTATCTTGTCGGCTCAAAGGGTTGTGAGCGGAGTGGAACTTGTATGGGTGGCGGTGGATTGAATGCATGGACAGGAGGATATTGTAGGGCGTAGTGCAGGGGTGGTGCATACTCGTACATCGGTGGTAAGGCATTCGACGGCACCATCGGGGCATGTATTCCCAGCGGAAGCTGCCCCACCAAGTGCATTTTGTGGCATGTAAGTCCCCGGGGGTAATGAGCCTCAACAGGTTGTGCATGTGCATGCATCGGGTTAATCATTGTGTTCGACGGTGGGTTTATTGGCATTTGGGGGTTATTCATGTTCGTCTACGCCACATGCACGACCTCTAGAGGTGGTGGTGAAATGCTTTCTTGCTGTTGAGAGTGATGACTGCTACGGGCATTCGACCCATTCACTGATGGTCCTTTAGTCGTGTTGTGACTAGCCAATGGCAAATTTGTGAGACAAATTCCGTGTATACTTCAAAGAGAAGAGGAAAAAGTAGTGGGAAATCGGAGGAAACTCCGATTCAACACCAATGTAGGAACGCTACCAGCAGGTTCATGCCCTTCTTCTAGCATCAAATTGTAATGTTTGTGAAGGTGACATGGCATTTTTGCTGACGTGGTTGTCCTAGATAAGCTAGAGCTTCACACAAACATAATAAGGAAAAAAAAAATATTATCCATGCAAGTTTATATTTCTTTCATTCAAGACTTGAATTGTGATTTACAAGATGGATCACCAAGTATTTATTTTGACTAAGTCTCCCCTTCTCTCTTACAAATGACCTCTCTCAATTCTCTCTGTTTTTGCAGCATTTTTCTCTCTATTCTCCCTTGTCCTTAATTGTGAGTGAATTTCTCCTATTTATAGACGAAATATTTGGTGGGGAACATCATTATAGCCTTTTCAAATCACTAACATCTCATCAATGTCGTGTAAGAAGGCATGCTTGCCATGTGTTGTACATGCGGAGCCTATTTCAAGGGCACTCGCCTTTATCTACCACTTTAATTGAGTTCGCATCGGAGAATCGATAGAGGTCGCTCAAGGCTTCCTATCTATTCAGGTCGGCAGGGTGATGCTCATAGTGTTATGAAAACAAGCTCGTTTACAAGAGTTCGTTTGTAGATTGCAGGTCGTGAGATTCCCAAGGTCGTTCCCTGAGTCAAACCCTTCTGTTGACTATAGTCTTTAGGATTGTCTTCTTCATGGATAACGTGTTTGTCTATTTTGTGCGAGCTGATACTCTGACATAACATGACATCCACATATTGTGTTCGCAAATTAGCAATACCTAATAACGGATTTGATCTTGAGCGCTACATACGTTATCGCTCAACTTTTCATTCTTCATTTTTTTTTTTTAATTTCTTCCACAAAACAACCTATTTCATTCATTATTTTTTCTTAAATTCATGTTTCATGGGTTCATGAGTTCATGGTTCAGGTTCAAATTTACCGTCTCGGGTTTAAGCTTTGTTATTAGGCTATATTTCACGCTTTCATAAATTCTTGATTCATGAATTCAAGGTTAATGATTCTTGTTTTATGTTTCAGATGTTCAAAAATCAAAAGAAAAATGAAAGAAAAAAAAAAAAAGAAGAATGATGTGAATTTTGGGTCAATTACATCTAAAGTGTTCATACTTTGTACAAATAATGTTGCTGATCAAGGAACCGGTTTAAGGAGTTCGGAAACCGACTTGAGGAGTCAAAAGAGATGGAAACCGAAATCATAACCGCCGGTTCAGGGCAGTTATGAAACTGCCTGCAACTAGCAAACAGACAACGATTTTAAAACCGTTGTGAAGCAGTTTAGCTTGCAGCTCACTTATCTAGAAGATTCGAGCTCGTTCTTTTATACAGAGTTGTGTAACCTGATGTGTGTGATTCAATTTTACACTTTTCCCTCTGGTTAAATTGTCATCAAGAGAGAATTAGGTGCTAGGATTTGCGGTTATCAGTTTAGGGTTCTAAATTGAGGGGTTTGTGCAATCCAAGTGTAATTCTTGTAATCTTGATGATTTGATAGTGAATTGAGGTGAGATGTAGAACTATTGTTCAATTTGTTGCGCAAATCATATTTAGTTGATATTCATTTATGTTCGTCCGAATTGCTTTGAATTGTTCGGTCATTGTTCTTGATTTCTGTCCGAACGGAGAACTTGTGATTTTATGTGAGTTTGCTTAACAAATGAAATAGGTTGTCTTGACTCTTGTGAAAGGAAAAAAAATGAATGATCGAATGAAAAGATGAGAGCAATAGCTCGTGTAGCATATATTATTGTAGCATTTCAGAACAAAACTGTACCTAATAAATTGTGTGTTTAATACTCCATCAGTTTCAAAATAAGTGTCTTTTTAGTTTTTTTTGAAATAATTAAGGATATATATAAAAGGTAACTTTTTCCATACACAATCCATTTTATTGGATATATTTTGTGGAATAGGGAAATGATCAATAAATTAAGTAAGTTGTTTATGATAAATTGGAAGAATTATGATTTTTGTGTTAAAACGACACTTATTTTGAAAATTTTCATTTTATCTAAAAAGACACTTATTTTGAGACGTATATGTGTGTCTTCGAATTAAATTAGGAAATAACAAACATTTCGAATTTTGACAGAAACTTAAGAGGCCAGCGAGTAGTTGGAAACGAGTAGGAAAGTCTTTGATCCCCACAAAATAATTTACTGGTTTGTTTAAAAAGAAACGTGCACAATACTGTTTGGACTAATGACACGTCACAGGCAAGAAGTGGGGGTTACATTAAAGCGGCAAATAAATAATCAACGGAGATGTATATAATTACTCCCCTCGTCCCAACTTAACTTTCCTACTTTAATTGGACATGAAGGTTAAAAAAAAAACAAATTTTGTGAATTTTTTTACTATTATAAAGGAAAAAATTGTGAGAGAAATTTGTCATTTATGGGCTGAAAAGTTAAATTAGGACAAACAAAAAAGGAAAGTAGGAAGTTAGAGCGGGACGGAGTTAGTAGAAGTGAACTGGGGAAGTTTGAAGGTTTTTCAAACTTACATACGCCTTGAACATGTCTGACTGTTCTTTGCTAACTAATTTAGTCAAGTTCAAAGACACTAAGGGTCCGTTTACTTAAAATTGAGGAGTGCTAAGTCAAATCTAACTGAAAGAGTTAATGAGTGTGCTTTCTTGAAATTCGATCCTCTAAATTTACCGAGCTCAATCATAAGCAAACAGACCCTAACAAAATACCAAACAAGGCCTCAATCAAAATTATCTTCGGGCCGCCACATTTGTAAGCCCGGCTTTTGGGCCTCAATCATAATTTATTTGAGGTCCCTATTAAAACCAAGTTTCGTAGCCTTCTTTAACAGAGGCTCATATCAATTGTCCATCAACTTGTCATCAATACAGCCCAAATAGTAATTAACAAATCACTAGTTAAGGCCCATTCACTCATGCGATCTTTTTGGGCTTGGTCAAGTGCAATTTTGATTTCCTCTTTCCGGTCCTCTTCATCAGGAGGCTTCCGTCAGGCCCAAATTTTGTGATTAAAAAATCAGCCCAAATGTGAGTGGAAACCATTGCAGTCGCGACTATGAGAAAAGCAATCTGGATTCTATGTTTCATCTTTTGTTACACTTAATTTAAAATACGATACATGTTAATTTATGACATAATTTAATAAACATGTTGATTGGTGAATAGAGTTTATTGTATCAAGGATGATTTGCATATATCTTCCTCAAAATAGTTAGATATTGTACATAATATTCTTTGTAATTATCCATTCCATATTTATCTGTTGTAATTGTATATTTAGGGCTCTGGTACCATATAGAATTGTATGTATTTGGAGTTTTCCATCCTATTCTATTGGATCTCAAGCCCTTAAATATACAATTACAACACATAAATACGGAATGGATAATTACAAAGAATATTCTGTACAAAAAATCATATCTAACTATTTTGAGGAAGATATATGCAAATCATCCTTGATATATTGCACCAAATTCGCCTGTGTTTTTGAAATGTTGCATATAATTCTCTCGTGCTTTTATAATTGCGCGAAATTTGCCCATGGTTAAATAAATTATGCATCTTCGTTAAAGATGACAGTCGTGTGTAGCACGCGCATTTGATGCAATGATTTTTTTTTTATTTTTTCTTTCAGTTTTTGGATGGTAACTTGTCTTTATTGCCCTAATTTAATTCATTCTCCATTCATTTTGTCTGCGATGAAATTCTCTTCATTTGCTCGGATTTTGATCATCGTCAACCATTACTTTTGTTGCCCAGTAAGAGATGGACAATGAGCACATAGCAATTTTCTTGCAGTTGATCCAAAAAATTTCCAGAAATAAATAAGCAAACGGAGATATAAAAAGCCTCGTTTGAATTTATAAGAAGTTTAGGGTTCCCGAGTGATTTTATGTGGATATTCATATCACACAAAGTACCGTATATCTTATCGTAGCCATTTTCAAACACACAAAAACATTTTACGATTGTTGGAAAAATTAACTATGTTGTATTTGAAAATGACTATAAAATTAACGAGATTGGTAAAATCGAGGCACGAGTTTGACTCGCTGCTCGTAAAACAATATTTACCCAGCATTCTAGTGCTCGCGGGCTTGGACAATCATCCAATAGATACAACGATTTTAAACTTTAAGATCACTGCACAACGAAACTAAATCTTTTAGCGAACTAATCGATACTCAGAATTTTCTGGTTGACTCAAAGGACTCAAATACCATAATTTGCAAAAATATGATAAATGCAGATTGTAGTGATTGTCGTTGTATTGGTGAGTGATTTGAGTGATTGAAGATGCAAATGGTAATACCTATTTGAAGAAATTAATCTTCTTTGGACTTGAATATTGGAAGCATCTGCATATTCGTCATGTACTCAATGTATATTTTTCTCCTTCACTAGCCTTGCCCCTATTTATATTAACTGGTTAAATGTGGTTTACGTGTAGTAACCACTGGATTCTCATTGTTAGCGGCCCGTACAAGGAGATTGTCTATTGTTTGGACTCGGCTGGTCACACTCGTGATTCAGATTGGAAAATCGTGGTTAACATGTAAGTCCGTCTACGTGTATTATTTTAAATCCAATAAGTTAGTCAATCTGGTGCTTATATAACTTCTTCTATATTCACAGTGCCTTGAAATTGTTTAATGTGAAGAACGATAGAAGAGGTAAAAAGACGTCTGCGTGGGAGATAGTGAAGGTGTGTATATTTTCATTTTAATTATCGTATATCGCATCCCTGTCTTATGTTGAAGTTTGCTAGCTCAGGGTCCAATGCAGCCTGATGTGGTACAGTGTGGCTTCTACATGATGCGGTTCATGCGAGAGATTGTTTAAAGGTCGGAGCCGACTACAACACGTTGATACGTCCAATGGTACTTTATTTTTTGATTAAGTTAATTATCCATTATGTTTACAAATTTCTATATTATTAAACTAACATTACAATCACTGCTATTATGTTGCTTGCAAAAAGTTTTAACAAGCGAATTTACACTAGAGTAGAAATCAACAAAGTGCGATCTGAATAGGCCGAATGCATTGACGACTTTGTCTGACTTCTGCAAGCATGACAGGTAAAGAGCTTTATAATTACAAGTTATACATAAATTGTCATACATCAATAGCAGAGTATTTTATCTTGATTGTATAAGTCATAATACGATTATATTAGATTTTTTGAGGAATGAACACACTCGTAGGGTTTATTGAATATTACATGCTTCATGGTACGCTAATACAACCATGTACTTAGGCACGCTATTGTTTTGGACAATTTACTGATGAAATTACATTCCAAGTATTGTGCATAATTGTGTAGAACATTTTATTTTACCGTGTACAGATTTCAGGGTAAATAATTTAAATGATCTTGTTTGATTTCTAGGAATTTTGATGAACTTGTACTTAATTTGAATATGTTTTGTTGATTTGATTAAGTATAGGTGATGAGGAATTAGATGAGCGACATGACGACTGAAAGATTTGTGTTGGTAACGGAAAGGGTGTGGGTTGAGTTAACAAACAATTCTACTCCCTTCGGCCCGGCTTAACTTGCCTAGTTGACCGGGCACGGAGGTTAAGAAAAAATCGATTTTGTAGAATCTTTGATCTTTTCAAAGGTGGAGATTCAGGGGGGAGATTGTGTGAGAATTTTTTCATTTATGGACTGGCAAGTTAAGCTGGGACAAACCGAAATGACAAGTTGGCAAGTTAAGCTGGGACTGAGGGAGTATTTTTTATCAAGTATTTGTGAATGTGGTTAAACTTTGGGTGGTTCGAATTTTGGCAAGTTGTGCAATAATTTACTATTAATTTGGGTGGATTGAATTTGAAATGTTGGCAAGTTGTAGTAGTACAATATATTTTAGAGTCTGGAATTGTTGGTCTGATGTGCCAGTTGTGAATTGTATTCGAACTTGGCATCTTGAAAGGCTGTTGTAGCTCATGACTGAGCTCATTACTTCTTTCAAGAATCTTATCAAACGTTAGGAGTAATTCTCTAAACAGATCTCATTTTTTTTTTTTTTTTTTTTCAGAATTTAAAAATATTCCCTGTTACTTGAGCTTTCACTCAAGTATTTCTGTAAAGTTTTTTTTCTCGAACTTTCGTTTGAATTCATAATTTACTCTCTGTTAGAACAATATATAATATGATAAATGATTCACAATTGCTTAAGTAAACCTAGGGTTCTGATACCATTTTAAAAGGCTCCAGTAATTTCGGATTTTTTCATAAAAAGACTCAAAATTATGTATATAATAAATAGGCCTGAAACATAAATGATAGGCATGAAATTACATAAACACTATATTTACAACGATTCGCACGAAGTATAAAATAGGTGGCACGAAACTGTCGGTGGCACGAAACAGCTAGCCGACAGTTTGTCTGCAGAAATAGTTTTTGCAGAAGCGTCAGATTGGATCAGAGGGGTATTTTCATCCAAAGATCAGTCAAAGTGCTATACTTGACAAATTCTTTATAAAAGTTAAAAAAAAAATGTTATTTTTGACCCTTTTAGCTAAATCCAAGTGTTGAGATTATCTAAACATCAACTCCTCCATCAAATCCCAAAGTCAACTGTAAAGTTAACTAGAAGACAAAATCAAAGGAAAATATAGTTTGTAATCATGAATATTTAATTTGATTCAACAAATTATTTGTGCAGTTTTCTTATTTATTTTATTGCATACACGAAATCTCTCAAAAAAACTTCTTGATTTTAAAATAATCTTTAATTTATTTAACAAATACAATATACTTTATTTTATGCAAAATAAAGAATAACCAATTGTAACAAAAACAGACACACACACTTTACATTGACCTCTAAATTCAACCATAATGAATCATATTTTGCACTAACACATTTGAAAAAGTAAAAAAAAAAAATTAATAAAATAATAACAAGATTCTATAACCTTTGGAGTTCACACTGAGGCACAAAGATCCCATGGAAGCCATAGGGAACCCTGCGAGGTAGTTTAACAACAGGAACAATGTCAAGGTTGGGGGATTTAGCATCCATTACTATAAACTTGGATTCATCGGTGTTCTCATTGTGTACAAATGTCACTAGATATCCATCATCCTCCTCAGCTGCCGGATTATCGGGTTCTTTTGGCACAAAGGATGGTTCCCCGCCGTAGCAACCCGGCGGATACAGGTGACTTGCCACCGTGCACTCGGCGGAGTTCGTATTTGAAAGTGATAGGTCTATTTTTACCACTCCTCCTACTTTTGGCATTGGGGCTCCTAGTGCTGCGTATACGTACCTACATATGTGAAAATTAAATTAAATATAAGAAGCATAACCATTTTTTCTTTCAATAATTGGAATAATATTTAATTGCTCACTATTTTTCATACTTCTTTATTTCTTACAGTTAACGGCGAACTCGAGGACCATCGCGGCTTGGTAATTCTACACCAAGTGAAATATATATATATATACACACACATATATAAAAAGAAAAATAATATAAAGAAAAAAGGGGGATGCATCTGTTCGGAGAGATATCTCTGCAATAGAGAGATGCTAATCTTCCAGAGAAAAGTCACATCTGGAAAAGAACACCGGTGTCAACGGGCGCTTTTCTGAAGAGATGCGATCTTTCATAGCATCTCTTGAAAATCTATATAATAGCTGAAGATTGACGAATCGCGGTACGAAAATTCAATTTGCGCTAATCCCCTTACAATTATAATTTGAGCGTAATACCTTTTTTTATTCTTTCCTTTGTATTTTCCAAAAAACCTTATGATTCTTACTCCGTATAGATTGAAAAAAAAATAACTTTTGATTTTTGTGTATAGGCTTTGTATCCTGGAAAGTAAATTCCTCTCAACCATTTTCACCAAAGTAGGAAATTTATATCCTTAACGATAGCATCGTTACGGTGTGCCTAGCCTATATTATCAATTCCATCACCCACATATAGAGTTTTTATTTTGACACAACAATTCTAAAGGTATAGAGTTTTTGCGATGAATTCCATGTTGGTGAATACACAACTCAATGATTGTGTAAGTTGGAAATGTTGAATGGGCTGAATTACAAAAGATGAAACTTGAAAACGAGTATGTTCTGACAATTGTAAAAGTGTTCTATGTACTGATTGATCCATGCCCGAAGGAAGAACCTACACAATGAAGAGGCTGCTGGAAAAATTAAAAAAATGGAAGGATGATGATTTTATCTGCCGCTACACCATTCTCCAATCCCTTAACAACACCCTGTGTAATGTGTTCCACATCCACAAGACGGCTACTGATCGTTGGAATGCTATCAAACGCAAGTACAATAATAATGATGCTGGAAATATTTTTTTCTTGGTAAATAAATATATTGAGTACAAAATGGTGGATATTAGGCTTGTTATAGACCAAGTAAATGAATAAGGCAAAAAGTTGTATGTGACCGTCACGGGAAAAAAATATCACTTTTTGTGGTAAAAGTATCACGTTTATCTGTAAAAGTATCCATATAATAAAAGTATCACTTTTTCTTGTAAAAGTATTAATATTTTCTGTAAAAGTGTATTCCGTCACACGTGTGACCGTTCACACACAAGACTCACTCAATGAATAATATGATACTGCTATGTAATGTGCTGATGGTGAGGATCCATCTCTGAAACCTTTCAAGTTTTAGAAACATAATAAGAAAACAATATCTTTGGATAAACTTCTCCAGATAATTCGAATTGAGATTGAAAGTCTCAAGAGAGAAGGTTATTTGAAAATTGATAATGTCAATCAGATTGAAGAAAGAAATCGAGAAAATACAAGAGGAAAAATCATCACATAATAGTAATAATGTTTTGTTTTTTATTTTCATTATTATTATTACTACTATTATTATTATTATTATTATTATTATTATTAATAATAAATAAAAATGAAAGGATAAAATAAAGGCAAAAGGGGACGCATATGTTCGGAAAGATATCTCTGCAACAAAGAGATATGACTCTTTCAGATAAAAAACACCTCTGGAAAGATTACCGGTGTCGGCCGACGCTTTCCTGAAGAGATGTGATTTTCATAACATCTCTTGGAAATTTATATATATAATATTTAAAAATTGACAAATCATGGAACGAAAATTCAATTTGCGCTAATTCCCTTACATTTGAGTTTGATTCCTCTTTTCATTCTTTCCCTTATTTTTCAAAAGAACTTGTTATTCTTACTCAATATAGATTGAAAGAGTGCAACTATTGATTACTCGTGTATAGACTTTATATTCTGAAACTATTTGCACTAATATGAAAGAAACACTATCTTTAAAGATAACATATGTACGATATACCTAACCTATATTATCAATTCCAGCACCCACACGTAGAACTTTTATTTTTATACATGCACACCCAAATTTAATATGTGTGATGACAAGAATTGTATTATTTTTCTTTTTGCATTCAATAAAATCTACTCCATATATTAAACCGATGACATTTTTAATACTCGATAAAATTTGGACTAATGTATTTTTTCAACAAATGTATATTTCTTAGAGGAATAATCTATCTAAAATAAATTTAAATTGTTAGTATGTGTTAGAGTAGAATAGATTTATTTACACTCTATTAGTATACACTAGACATTATACGTAGGAATGTCAAAATGAATCGGAGCTCGAAAAATAAATTAAGTTGCGTTAGCATTTAGTAGCCTGAAATTTTTCGATTTATGGTGACCCGATTGAACTGGGTTGGGTTAATCTAACCCGATCATTTGACAGCCATAATGATATGTACTGAAATTTACATTACGACATGAGTGGAACATAATTATCAAACGAAAAAATTTTATTTTTAGTCTAATATGTTAGACATTGTCTAGTAAAAATCTTGTATCTTAGAAAATTAAATTTTAGTCATGTATGTTCCAAAAGTTGTCCAATTTAAGGATACAGACCATCAACAACGACCAATTTAGCCGGAATTAGACTAATAAATTTAGGGCTTTTAAGTGCTCATGCTTATATGTTAAGTATTTACCCAGATAACATGCCAAATCATTAAATTACTTTAGTACTTCGCCCAACAAAGAAAAGAAAAAGGTAAACCCTAATTTCCGTATGAGGTGCATTTTTTTTTTTCTTTCTTTTTTCATCTTTCTCAAATTTATTAGTCACGTGCTTTGCACGTGATTAATTGTGGTCAAATTGATCGTTTTTTATGATCAATGTTTTTAAATTGGATAACTTTTGAAACATACGGGAATAAAATTAAATTTTTTTAATATACAAGATTTTTACTAGACAAGACCTAATATACAGGATTATAAATGAAATTTTCCTATTATCAAATATATAAGACTCGAGTATAAAATGCGAATTATTTACGATTTAAATCTCCTGTACTTGTTGTTTTAAAAAAAAAAATTTTTTTCTACCCCTACCTACGAAAATTTAGTAACTCAAATCTCGACTTTATACACAAAAGTGAAGACGTATCCTGATTTATAGTTTAATAAAATTAATTAGTCATTGTTATTATTTAGGTTAAACTCAAATCCCTCCAAAGTATTACTCCCTCCATTTCATGTTGATTGACGTTTTAGAATATTATTCTCTTTTTCAATTAATTGACGTTTTACATACGTTTCATTAATTCTATCAATTGCCTCCTTGGCTGAATCCTAAAATATCTTTATTTTTCAATTTATCAGAGATATTTTGATTTGGTCAAATATTTAGTTGGGGGTACATCTGTCAAAATATTTCATCCATAATACTTCTCTTTCATCATAAAACGTCAATTAATATGAAAGGGAAAGAGTAGTAAATAGACTTAACTTCATCCAATTATAAAGTGAATGACTACATTTTAACCAAGGTTATTGACGAACACTGCATTTTCGTTATTCATTACTCTAAATTTTAACTAAGCTTACCTCATTTAATTCTACTATATACACTCTATTCTCTAATAAAGATTTTAATGTTATTTTGTTCCAAACCTATCTATTAACTGTTTTAGAAAAAAATTCTAAACTTTTATGTAGAGTCTATTAAGTTTTCAATGTCTCGACCCACTCTTTTACTACCATTATATTATATCTACAGATGACAAAATCGTTCCAACTCAAAATATAATATTGACCCGACGGAGCGGGCCACCCGAATTATAATCTCTAGTTATATCCTTGATTGAGAAAAGGAACTTTAGGCGGCGCCAAATATTAGAAAATACATATTGGATATAAAACAGTCATTTTATTAGAAAAATGACTGAAATGTTCTTCCCTACATAATCCGGATTGATGACTGCAAAATCTAAATTTCTGGTAGAAATCGATCGCCGTCGTACGCTCTTCGACCTCACATTGATTTCAATTCTTTCTAAGGATGACTGACACGAATCCATAGCATACAACATATGCTCCACCGGCTGAACGTTCGACGCCACCATCACAATGGTGTCGCCGCCGTCTTCCTCCCACGCATTAGCCACGTGAAGCATATTAAAGCCCGGCACCTCAGTCCACCACATTCCGCTATCATCCTCCGCGTATCGCTGGATAATCCCCAACTTCGGCGGTTTATCAGGATCAAATGTAAATGGCGCTCTCCCTGTCAGGACCACTTCAGGTTTGATTAAAATTTGCGTTTCAGGGAAAACGACGTAGTGTTTTGTTACAGCAAAGTCATGGACTAATGAAGCTTGGTTTAGTGAATTTATCGGCACTTCGGGTAGTTTGATTCCTTCAGGATTGATTCTAAAGTATGTTAAAAATGGGCGCATGATGCTGTGCCGGAAGGCGAAGGCCTCTCCAGTATCGGCGTCGGTCTTCGGATGCGCCGTCATAGTCATGAATGGCTTGCCAAAGCATTCATGGCGGCCTAAAGTGATTACATCTCCATCAGATGTTAATTTCACTCTGTACGGAAGATCAGACTCTGCCATAGCGAATAATTTTCCACATAACAACGCCAAGCTCGTGTTGGCGTTGCCAACGCCGCGGCTTAGATCGTACTGTCCGGTGAGAAAGCGGCCGAGAGCGACGGAGCACCGCGCGAAGGAGGCAAGCAGACCGTTGAAGGCGGAGAAAACGTTGAGGATGAGTACTGGCGATCCGATTTCTCGCTCCTTATTATACTTGTAAGTTTTCACGAAACGGCTGCAGAATGTGGCTTTGCCTCCGGTGATGGTGATGGCATGAAGCATGCCGTCGCCGTCGAAGAGGTGGTAGGGTCCACGGGGGAAGAACTGAGGGTTAGGGCCGTTACGGATGTAGGCGCCGTTTAATGACGGTGGAAGGTAGCCTTCAACGACGTCGCAGGGGGTCGGGGGAAGCTCGTCGACCGGAGCGAAGTTGCCGGAGAGGACGTGTTTGGGGTCGACGGAGAGGCGGAGGGGAGGATCTAGGTGATCGCATATGAAATTGTCTAATGCATTGAAAATAATTGCGAAAAATGAATTGATTTTTGGTCGATTGATTTCATCTGTTCTGTGAAGCAATTGTTTGATTTTATCGTTGAATGAAGTTTTGGGGATTTTGAGAGGGAAAGTAACTGTGGAGGAAATTGTATTAAAATATTTTTGATCGGTGAAGGCTGAGACTGAGAATTGAAGGTGTTGTAATGGTGATGGAGATGAGACTGTGTGGTTCAGAGCATATTTTTGGAGGAAAGAGGAAGAGAGGGATTCCATTTCCAGAACAGAGATTTGGCTAATTAGTTTGATTGCAGATTATGGCCAATCTTCAATTATTTATTCGTTGTTTATGACGTGTCTCTTTAACTAAAAGGAAACAACTGGAGGGTGTTTGGTTATTTTGTTAATGGATTGAAGGGACTAGATCTCAATAAAACACATTCATTAGCTTCATCAATTAAGTTTGATTTAGCATTCTTTAATTTTAAGTAAATATATACTGCTTCCATCCCGACCTAATTGTTCAACCTTTGCCGACACGAAGACTAAGAAAAAATAAATTTTGTGGAATTTTTTACTTTTTCAAAGGTAGAGATTAAAAGTAAAGATTTTGAGGGTGGAAATTGTGAGAGAATTTGTCATTTATGGACTTGAACAATTAGCTTGAGAAAACAAATATGACAAATTGGATGGATAACTAGGCCGGGACGGAGGAAGTATTTGCTTATAAAAACGCCTCAATGGATTGAGAAAACCAAATCTTAATAAAGTACACTCATTTAATCCCTCAGCCAAGTTTTTGACTCTGCATTCTCTGCCTTGCAAACACACCCATCAATAACTTTTAGGAGCCCATTAATTTAATAAATCATAACTCTATTATAGAAAGATTAGATTACTTTTAGTGAGCACAAAATATAAACAATTAAAAATCGAAAAATACATAAAATTAGAAAAAAACCAAAAAAATATAATTTTCCTTCTTTTCTGTCATCTTCGATAAAACCATGTCTTAGTCTATCTCTCCCGAAATTCTATCAAAAAAGAAAAAGAAAAAAAAAACTTTTTTGTTTTATAATTTAATTTATTTATTCTTTTCAGTATTTAATTTTTTTTTCCTTAAGAATGATATTCTAGTTTTTTTTACAATAAAATTTTAATTTATTAAATTAATAAAATGCGATAAAAATTTAGTGATTAATTATTTTGACTGTTACTTTGGTATCCTTATGATTCTTGAGAGCTTCTCCAAGGCAATGTCAAATTGGTGCTGAGCAGGCCCTCCACGACTTTCAATGGAGTTGCTAATGACGCAACAATGTGCAGAGCAGCAAAGCTGTTGCCCTACTTTTCACAAAACACCCTCTTTCCCCCCCCACCCACCCCTTTTTTTTTTCGCCATTTAACTTATTTTCAATTTTGAATTCTTATTTTTTCATATTTATAATTATATTATTATACTTGTAATAAATACCGATACTACTATAGTACTCTTTCTTCTTAAAACCAAACAATGAATTCATGTAAAAATATAAATTCGAGTTTAGTTTTTAGTGGAGATATTTTTGGACTGTAGGTTGTTGTGGGTGAACTTATTTTCTGTCCTAAATCCAACAATTTAGTTAAAGCTCATCGCATTGTCCATTTTATCATGCCAATCACCTTGCTAATTACAACAAGTTAATGAAGTAATTTCTTCTTCTTGAAAAATATCTCGTTCACGAGGGCTTGAAAACCAGCGTGCATTCGAAATCTTCGACAGCTCATTATTGATAAGGACCCGTCTCTTGTTTTTATTGGTGTGTAAAATATATGTTGCTATTTGTTCTATTTAATTTTTCGGATATATTTTATGTTGACTCAGTGGATCGTAGTGGTGGTCTAATTTTCTTCGGTGTGGATTGTGATTTTGAGTAGGTTCATGTGTTTTTCTTTCTTCTTTTGCCATACATGCAGTCCAGAGTAGGGATGACGTTTGTATTATAATGACTTCATAGTGGAGGAGATCCGGAATTCATTTGGTATGTGCGCATTTTTAGGCATTGAGCTTATGTTGCGTTCGTCTATAAAATCGAGATCTAATAAAATCTGAGTAAACTCTCGAGTTTACTCATGCAACAATACGAGTTTACGATTTTGAGTACAAGTTTAACAATTTTTATAAAATAAACGCTTTTATTTATATTTTATCAATAAAAAACATATAATACAAATTGTAAAAATTATATCAACTTAAAATTGGAATTAAAAAAAAAATATAGACCAAAATTATACACAAAGAGAGCCAATTTTCTTGGAAATCATTTATTATTTTTAACTATGAAGTTCCAAATTATAATCTAAACTTCATAAAATATTATATCTTTTTCTTTTAGTACTTCATTTCACTATGCTTATTTTTTTATGTTATCTCAAATTTAAAGTATTCTTAATTATAAAATAGGAATTCCTTATTAAATGTTTGTATGAACCATGACGTCAAAAATATTTCTATATAATTGTAATTTTTTTTCTTTTTGATTATTTATGTATATAATATGTGTATCCTTTTATATGTGATATCAATTCAGAACTTGTTGCGATTAAAATATATACAATAGTTTATGTATATATATATATATATTTTGTATCGGTTGTAGAATCTCACGATTTTACGGTTCGAGTTCACGATCCAATTTTACAGACAACCCATCGACTCTACTTAAAGTCGAGAGTTTCACAATCTTGCGTCTGAGTTATTGAGACGATAATATAGTTGTAATAAATACTTATAAGTTGTGAAAAATATTCATTATTTGAGATACTTCTTTTAAATTGTAACAATAACCATTATTTGAGACCACTTTTCGCGATCTCAAAAATTATTTTTCTTGTAACTTAATTTGACGTGTAAATGAATTAGGGCCCCATTTGGATGGAGGAATTTGATTTGCCAAGGAATTTAAAATGAATAGATTTAAAAATCCTTAGATTTGAAATCCATGGACTTGAAATCCCTTGTTTGGATTTATGGTGGATTTGTGAAAAGATTTTTAAATCCAAAATTTTCAAATCCATTATTTGGCAAAAAACTGATATTCCCTCCATCCCGACTTAATTTGCACACATGCTCCGGCGCGTATATTAAGAAAAAACAGATTTTGTGGAATCTTTGATTTTTTTAAAGGTAGAGACTGAGGGTGGAGATTTTTAAGGGTGAAGATTGTAAGACTCCTTTCCATTTTAGGGGTGTGCAAAATAGGGTGGGACGACCGAGAAAGGAAAATGTGCAAATTAGGGCGGGACGGAAGGAGTACAGTATTTGTAAAATTCAATTTTTTTCTTTAACGTTTAAACTTACAATTTATATTTTTTATTAAATAAAATAATATTTATCTACATCTAAATTAACTGAACATTTTTTTTTCCAATTATATACATACACATATATATACATATTATATATTTTATATCCCAAAAAATTACTGGGAGCATTTCATTGGTGATAAAAGAAAAAAAAAATAACAGAATTAAAAAAATATTAGGAGAATTTATTGGAGAATGAGAGCAAGAGATAGCGATAGGGAGAAGATAAGAAGAGAGAGAGAGAGAGAGCGGGGAAGGAGAGAGAGAGAGAGGGGGGGGGGGGGGAGGGGAGACAGAAGTATGAGTGAGGAGGGATTTGTGACTACCTTTGTCAAAGGATTTGAAATATATATGTAAACTGGAGAATCTCAAATCTTGAATTTCTAAATGAGTTAATTTAAAATCTGAATTTACAAATTACTGATTTAGTATTTTATCCAAACACATGAAATGAATTTGATAATGAATTTATAAATTAATAGCACAAATTTCTCCATCCAAATAGGACCGAGATGATTTTGTGGCCTAAAATATATCACGAATTTCATGATAGTACCTATAACAGACTATGTTGGAAACTTGGACTACAAACATTTGAGATCCACAAGATCCTGTTTAGTAATATATTTTCTTCGTAAATTACCTAATAAATTGTGTGGTTAACAAATGTCTGGCTTATCATTAAATTAGGAAATAACAAACATTTCGATTTTTGACGAAGACTTGAGAGGCCAGTATCGATCAAACCCCTTAAAAACTCGATTTGCTAAATCCGCTCTGTATAGATTATGACATATTTGATTGGGGTTGGCCCAACCCAACCTCATGTTTCTTTGGGCTGATTTAGCTAAGCCGGGGTATTAAGGTTTGGTGGGGATATCAATCACAAATCTCAACACTACTTTAATCATTCTCCCAATCGTTAATAACTATCTCTTACACATATTACATCACATTTTACAATTAATAATTAAATTTCACACTCCAATCACAACCCCAGCCACCCAACCAAACATCACTTACTAACACCCCCATCCACTAACTCCAGCTACTTCCCCCAGCCCAACCACTTCAGCCCCAAACAAACATTACCTAAATATATAATAATTTATAAATTTTAAAATTTGTTGTTATAATATTTTTAATAGATCCTACTGATAAGTCAATTTTTTTAAATTTGCAAATTAGTTTCTTATCCAAATTTCCATCTTTCAAATTATATTTGAATTTTAGAATATCAGA
The DNA here is from genome assembly GCA_958295605.1 of Ajuga chamaepitys. Classification (NCBI taxonomy): domain Eukaryota; kingdom Viridiplantae; phylum Streptophyta; class Magnoliopsida; order Lamiales; family Lamiaceae; genus Ajuga; species Ajuga chamaepitys. The sequence goes on along the minus strand of OY282502.1, from coordinate 3,721,477 downwards.
GTAGTAGTAGAATAGAGAATATTGAGAAAAAAAAACATAATACAAAACATGTTGGGGGGAGGGGGGGGAATTGACGAAGCGAAGTGGGTGGGTTGTGGTTCTAAATTCTTTTTCGCGGGGCAAGTTACGAGTTTGGCAAAATTTATTCCGTACCCGTTTCATTGTCATTTCTAGAGCGACATCACCCTTCACACACCTCGGAGCATCTATAGACTACATATAATACAAAAGTATGAATTGGTTTATTACTAGCCTAATAAACAAAAAAATAGCAATATCAAAAGGTCCAAGTGAATTATTATTATAAAAGCATGTGTTTTTTTCTCTATAAAACTAAGAAGACTAATTTTTTTATATTACAATATATTTAAATATTATACATATAAAAGATAAAAATTCAGATTACTGTTGTAGGAAAATAGAAAAGAATAAGAGTAAAGAGATGGAGAGACACAGAATAATTAGGGTTCTCTTATTCATCAGATCCCCTTTATATAGGGTGTCAAATACAAGTGTTTCACAGATACATAATATTTAGTGAATACCTAAATTGCCCTTCATCAGTTACTTTTGACGAAGGCACACTAATTGTGTTTTTCCTTCAACACTCCCCCTTGTGCCAAGTCAAAGGAGAATTAGTGCAAAACTTGTTGCCTCGTTAAAAACCTTGCCAAGTAACAAAACCCAGTGGGATAAAATAAACCTTGGTCGAAAGGAAAAAGAGTGCAACGCACCTTTGTTGAGACTCCCCCTGAAGTCTACATCTCTCCCTTGATACGTACATCTATCAAGAGAGTTTTGAAAATCTCTTTATCCTCGATTTACATAAATCATGAGGATATTATGTGGTTGTTGGTTATAGAAAAGTGTTGGCAGTACATGCTTGGTCTCGTCACCTTTGATGTGTAGCATAATTCATCTGTTTGTTGCAAATAACTTCATCTTCATAACTTCGGGTACGCTCTTCGGTGGTATAACTCAAGTCACTAATGCTTTAACTCTATAGGTTGATGAACTTCGTGAGATATCATCCGTGAGTGATGTGATGAGGTTGTTGAGTAGTTGTAATTGATTGATCTTCAAGTTTTCGTCGTGTTCCTCATGGTAATACATAACCGGTTTGGTAATGACCTTTACATTGGCCACTAAGATAACCAATATCTAAACCAACCAAAATAATATTTAGTATTTCGTAGTAGGGGGTAGCTTCAACATTTACTTAGGAGTTACATATTCTTTTATAATATTTTTATCTCTCTATATGAGAACATTTGACATTTACTTTAGAGTTTACAATTTCATTTGTAATCTCTCTTGTCTCTAATATGGGAAGAACAAATATGTATTAAGGGTTTCTTTCAGATGTCAAAATACTTTTTGATATCATTCCACTGATATTGCGTTGTCCTGAGTAAAATATAACTAACAAGTTCTTTGAGAAAGTAATACATGGTTGAGTGCATTGAGCTTTTTGTACAATAATGCGCACATTTCAATTAAGTAGGGAATTTCATCTCCTAATAGCTCTTTCGTCATTTTCTTTGGACTCAAATGGATCTTTCCTTATGTCCACGCTTCAACCAATCATAGGAGTGCTAACAGATTGCACTTTATCCATGTGAAATCGACTGATAATCTTTTGGATATATGCAAACTGAGGAATTAATATTCCACAAACTCGGTGAGTTTTCCCATGATCCTTTATCTCAATTTATATTTCAAATACATCACAGTATCTCTTATTTCTTTAAAAGTACCTATTATGTCCTTAACATCGACATAAGTTGCTATAATTGCAAATATAGAATGTTTTCTTTATAAATGCATAGGGGCAATACTACTTGTTCTTTCCCTTCCCAATCAAGTAGTCACTCAGACGAGTATGCCATTTCTGTCCAAATTTATTTCAATCAAAGTGAGCATTTCAATCTAATATTATAAATGCACTCTGTGGTATAGAGTTACTTGAGTTGGGCAATGCAAGTCCATTTGACACTGACACATATCTCAATAACAAGATCCCCAAAGAGATATCTTGTAACAACATTAGTATGCTGCATTTCCAATCCTTCGGAAAACTTATCGATAAGACGTTATGACGTCCGTTGTGGGAGAATATCTCCTTGTAGTCAATCCCAGGGCTTTGTGAGAAAACCTTGTGCTTTTGGTAAGTTTTGCATCTCAGGACTTATTCTTCTCACTGCGCTTATTGACAAAACATATTTTATGTCCTACAGGCTTTACACTTGGTAAGGCTAGCACTACCAAACCAAATACCTACTGTTCTGTCATAGAATCGAGTTCTACCTGGATTGATTCCATATAGACCAATATGCTCTTTGTTGATATTTTACAATAGAGCGTGGTTCGATATTATTGAGTTCTATAATTCATTGAACAACAATGTATACATCATCAATGCACGTGAAAGATTTCTCCATTAACTCACATGCACTCTCATTATCTCTAGAATCAAATTAAACTTCGGAGCGTCCTCCAGTAGTGATTCATGAACATAACTAATTAGAGATAATTTGAGAGTATTTCTTTTTATTGATGATTCGAATTGTGCCACATCTGCCTCCTTCCTTGAGCAGGTGTTTATCGAACCACGTGGCATCCCCCATTCCTTTTGGGAGCCACGACCTCAACCACACCTCCACTACGTATGGTTGCAACACCTTTATCTGCGGTGTTGTGCCCCTTACTGGGGACTTTTAACCTTACAGGCACATTTACAGCTGATATATATGATCTTGTCACTTTAGCGATTTTAGCAAATGCATCAACAATCAAATCTTCCATACTTTGAAGATCGATAATTCGTTTTACTTCACTTTACATTATGAAGTGTGGGTCCTAATGAAACATACTGAGAAACACTTCCTGTCGTTCCCTTAGAAAATTCTTTTTCTTATTTTCCCCTAACGACGGGAAGACTGTCTCATTAAAGTGACAATCTGTCAATCTTACGGTGAATAGATCTTGTCTGCTAAAGGTTCCAAATAGCGGGTAATAGTTGGGAATCCATATCCAACATAAATACTTAGTCGTCTTTAAGGACCCATTTTGGTACGCCGTGGGGACGCAATAGGCACATATATTGCGTAACCAAGTATGCGTAAATGTAAAAACATCAGGCTAAATCCAGTTACCAACTGGTACGCATAAATTATTGGTTAGCATTGGGTCTGAGACAAATAAAGTAAAGTTGCAGTGATATTGCATAGTCCCATGTCCAATAGATATTTTAGTGCGCATTTTTCAATGTCTAATCGTCCATCTATATCCTTGTGATGGTGGCTTATGTAAGAACATTTTTGTGTATGCACATGGGTTAAAGGATGCTATACATTGATCCTGACAGATATGCAATAATCATCAAATCCTTATGATGAGAAGAACTCTCTAGAGTTAATAAGTCTTATTGACTTTATGGAGTGAGGGTGGTGAGCCCTTAGACAATATTTTCTAGGAGTTTTTCTGATGCAACATTTATTGTGGACAATAATGTGATGATCAGTTAATGTGTCAAAGCATTTACCAGAACCATATATACTTTAATGACCCGCTTTTCTGGTTTGATAGGTCCACATATATTATATTATTCAATTTCATTCTCACATGTAGTTTTGAAATGATAGTCTTTGACACGATTATCTTTACTTAATAACATTGTAATAGCTCTTGGTGCGTATAGAGCGTTTTGTGACTATAATTGTTATGTCATTAGACATCTAGAGAATTCGACGATTCTTCGTTCTTTTAGTACTTGTGATTCAATGATGGTCATTATGCAGTGATGCAGTGAGTCTCTGTTCTTTGGACTTCTTGTATCTCTTATAGTTAACTGCTCTAGCAGTTTTTTATACAAAAGTATAATGTTTATACATTTATTTAAAAGTTCATTATCAACTCTATCCCTTTTGTTTAGAGGGTTTCGACGTATTGCTTTTGCACATGGTTTCCATAACCACCATGTTCATTTGGGGTAAGCACATCGGAAGGCCTCCAGGGCTTCTATGTCCCTTACTTTGTGGTGTATTGTTACCACAACTGTAGAGACAAACACATTCGTTCACTTTACTTTGGGGTTATTTCCACTATTTAGTTCATCATACTTGGGCTTGAGAATTTTCTTTATCCCAATGCGTTTGATGTTATTTTTCAGAAGAAACTGATCATGCCTCTCAACTACTTGCACTGGTTGATTAGCTAATTTAATATTGTAATTTTTTTATTTGATACTCTAACCTATACAAGTTCGCTAATATAAGTATTAGAGTAGGAAAGTAAAGAGATTTTATGTAGCATATCATCTTCTGTGATTTCTTTACACATAAAGATAAATGTGTTTTTAGACACAACGTGTCCTTATTGAGGCTATTGACCCTTTTGTAGTCTAGTGAGTGGGTTTCTTTCCACTAGATAGTTAATAAATCTCTAAGAGCAAATAAATCAAGTCACAACTTTCAAGTCATGAGAAAGTATTAAAACTAATTGAGCATATTGGATTCCAAGAATATTATTTAAAATCAAGCAAAAGTCCATTATTACCAAAATTGTACATAAAATCATTCAAGTGCATATATAAAAATATATAAATCATGAAGTATGTGACAACTTTTGTCACAAACAAATATACATCATGCTACTATAAACAACCATTAGTTATTTAAACTTATAAAATAGGGTAATATGATTTACCTTGCAGGAAAAACACAATTCTTTTCTATGACACTTCTTAAAATTTATCTGGGAAATTTGATGGTCTTAGGAACCATAGCCTTCCATCTCGAGCTCCACACCACTTAGAACGAGCGGGTATTTTCATGTACCAATTAAATTCATACAAGGAAATAAAGGTTATTATCAACAAACTTATTATGTATTTTACTGTAATCACATATCCATTGTTAACCTATGCCGTAATCATTGTATATACATATAAATCCAAACAGACATCACTAGACAAACATAATATCCATCTAAATATAAACATTATTGTATATACATATAAATCCAAACAAGCATCAATAGACTTATGATTAATTTGTTACAGACATTCTTAATTTAAGTCTATGTGTAATATTATTATGTTAATGAGATTAACACAATACAATCTCTTTTTTTTTCATTAACTGTCAGTGCACCGAAAACTATTTCAAGAAATTGACAAACATAAGTACAACATGCAATCTATGGTGTCATGTATATTTCTAGTATGTGGATGTGTTTTATTTATGCAGTGATTGTTATATGTAAATACAAGACATAAGTAATATTATGAAGGTCTTGCATGGCGACAAAATTACTAACCAACTCAGATAAAATATCCTCCTCAATCTAATCAGAATAATCTTTGGCAATTGATTAAAACAACTGACCTTGCCGGTGTACGTAGAAAAGCTCGTTGGTTTATTCGTACGTTCTGGTCACATCACAAAAACTCAATTTCTTGACGTCCCAGTGCCGGTTTCGTGGAGATTGTGTTTGATATTGGTCCGTGCATTTGATATTGGTGGGTGAATATAGATTGTGTTTTTGCAGTAGAAAAATTCGTGCTGATAACGTGTTGTAGGAAAATAGAAAAGAATAAGAGTAAAGAGACGGAAGAGAGACATGGAATAATTAGGGTCTCTTATTCATCAGATTCCCTTTATATAGGGTGTCAAATACAAGGGTTTCACAGATACATAATATTTAGTGAATACCTAAATTGCCCTTCATCAGTTACTTTTGACGAAGACACACTAATTATGTTTTTCCTTCAACAATTACATACCATTTAAGACTAGTCTAGCTAATATAATATTTAACTTAGCAGTGAAAAAAATAAAATGTAATAGAGTCAAATATATTAGGGTTAATTACGAAATGCAACCTGTACTATTGGCCTTTTTTCCATTTCTAGTCCAAACTAAATATTTTTTCCGATTGCAACCTGTATAATGCGTTTTTATTGCAGTTTGCAACTCCGGCCATATTTCAGGCTATATAGGCCATGTGCCATGCACATGACCTCCATGGGCCAATAATATGGCGACACGTGGCCACTAATAAAAAAAAATCGAAAAAAGGAAACAAATACTTATAAATTATTTAAAAATTTTAAAATAATTCACAAAAAATATAAAAATAATTTAAATTTATAAATATTTCATATAAAAAATAAAAAATATTTTGAAAATTCAAGAAATTCACAAAAAAATCTAAAATTAATTTTAAAAATTCTGAAAATAAATATAAAAAAAATCGAAAATACTTTTATTTTGAAAAAAATTGAAAAAAATTGTAAATTATTTAAAAAAATAAAATAATTTATTAAAAAATATAAAATTATATAAATTTCTAAATAATTATATTTAAAAAATTAAAAATATATTTTGAAAATTTTAAAATTCAGGAAATTAACAAAAAAACCTAAAATTTATTTTAAAATTTCTAGAACTAAATATAAATTTTGAATAATTATTTTGAAATTTTCAAATTCATTTAAAATCAATAATTAAAAAAAATTATTTCTGAAAACTATTTTAAATGAATTTGGGAATTGAGAATTAAATTTCCAATTCCTCTCCATTTTCTTTACGCGCGCATAGAACAATAATAATGATCATGGACAGTAGAAGTCTGAGTCTTCTCCGATAAACCTGGCTTCTGGGCCTTATGAAACCCAGCAGCTATTCAAGTGGCAAGATGACGACGGAACTGCGAGAGGGAAGGCCGACTTCTCTTTTTTTTTTCTTTTTCTTTTTTTCTAGTTTGACGTCTGCACCAGATAGCTGAATCTCCTTCAATGTGTCCGCCAACGAGATAATTTTAAAATTCAGGAAATTAAAAAAAAAATTATTCTTAAAATTCTAAAAAAACTAAAATTCAGGAAATTAACAAAAAAAAAAAAAATTAGATTTTTTGTTAATTTCCTGAAATTTAAAATTTTCAATTTTTTTTTGCATTTTTTATATAAAATTATTTAAAAATTTATATAATTATATATTTTTAATAAATTATTTAATGTTTTTAAAATAATTTACAATTTTTTCGATTGTTTTCAAAATAAAACTATTTTTGATTTTTTTTATATTTATTTTCACAATTTTTAAAATTAATTTTAGATTTTTTTTTTGTTAATTTCCTGAATTTCAAAATTTTCGAAATATTTTATTTTTTTATATAAAATTATTTAGATGTATATAATTTATATATTTTTAATAAAAAAATTACTTTTTCAAAATAATTTATAAGTATTTTCGATTTTTCTTTTTTTATATACTTAAGAATTTTTAAAATTAATTTTAGATTTTTTTTGTTAATTTCCTAAATTTTAAAATTTCAAATTTTTTTTTTATGTTAAATATTTATAAATTTAAATTATTTTTATATTTTTTGTGAATTATTTTGAATTTTTTAAATAATTTATAAGTATTTTTTTCTTTTTTTTTTTATTTTTTTTTAATTAGTGTCCACGTGTCGCCATATTATTGGCCCATGGAGGTCATGTGCATGGCACATGGCCTATATAGCCTGAAATATGGCCGGAGTTGCAAACTGCAAGAAAAACGCGTTATACAGGTTGCAATCGGAAAAAATATTTAGTTTGGACTAGAAATGGAAAAAAGGCTAATAGTACAGGTTGCATTCTGTAATTAACCCAATATATTATACTATAAAAAAATAATATAATTAATATAAAATAATAATAACTACATTTTAGTTGATCTACGTACAATTTAATTATAGAATGAAATATCGTGATTAACATTTATTTTAACCTAAATACCTTCATATTTTAAATTAAATGATTAATTACCAAAAAAAATCAGGACTGTTGGTCCAATTTTCAATTGCAACATGACTTAAAACTTATCAATGTTGGTCACCAACTATAATTCTTTGTCAATTATAACATCAGATAAATTTTTTGATACTTGATTGTTATTTTATTTATTCCTAAGTCCAACCTATGAAAATATATATATATATATATATATATATATTATATTAATATTATGGTGACGATGATATGGAGGCACGAAGGATTAGGATCATAATCTGCATAAGCTCATCCATATGAAATCCTCGAAGTGCATTCACGCATCACGTTACAGGTGGGGGTTTACTTTTTATGTCAATTATATGCTTGATTAATTGTGTGAATGTATCTGTTATATTTTCACGTTACAAGTGTATATTCAATTTATTTGGATATGCAAATTCCGTGAGTACATGGATTACAAGTTACAAGTTTATATTCAATTTATCGAATATAATATTCAAGTTACAAGTTATGACTGCTTATATTTTATGCTTTTAGTTATGTTTATAATTGTATAAATTGTGATCCTCCACGAGTTGAAGGAAGCTCACCCAAATCCTTTATTGAGCCAGGTTAGCTTGGAGCGAGCGGGTGGAGTACGAGGGGAGTCGAAGCATATGACAACATGACTACTTTGGTGCAATTTTATACAAGATGACTATTTAATTGATAACGCGTTATTACTTGTTTATGTTATTTGACTAATTAATTTTTAAGGAGTGTTGTTGTTAAGTTATAAATCAAATGAAATCTTTGACATGGATTCGAAATTATTTTCTATGTTGTGAGTTTAATGGGGAAACCTATTTCACTAGTTGCATGATTAGAAAGAGTTTTATATATTTATCTTGAAGCATGAAATAATACTTAAGCTTGTTATATAAAAATAGTTATTTATAAGTTGATCATTGAAGTATTTCATGGATTATTGATTACTCAGGATGTTAGCTTTGAGGAGATTAAAAATATAATTTATTTGTGATATTGTGTTGTATGTGTTTAGTAAGTTCCGCTGCTATGTATGATTTATTCTTTTAAAATCGTTAGGTTAATATGAAACTATAATATGGAAGTTTGTTAGTTTTACATTAATTAGAAGCATGTAGAAATAATTTTGTCTATTTGATTATATATAAGTAATATTTCATGATAATTTATTAGTTAATAAACGTTTCAGTTATAGTTTGAGGATGCTAGTGTTATTCCGCTGCTACATGCGATAGGAAGATTAGTATTTGTGTGTTTATGTGGTTCCTTTAACGGTCCAACTAAGAATTGGCTTTTATATATATGTGTGTGTCTATATATATATATATAGATAGAAAAAAGAAAAAAGGTTCCATGATTTGATTTATTTAAATTTAATTAAGATTAAATTACTTTATGAAAATCGGGTCGTTACATGTTGTAATTGAAAATTGGACCAAAAATTATAAGTTTTTTAATAATTAACCCGTTTTTAAAATTATATAAATAAAGATACTAGTCACATGCAAGGCATGTGCTATTTACTAGTTTACTTAAATACGTGGTGCTAATTTTTTTTGATGATATTGGTATGGACGTCCACACCAATCCGACGAATACTCTGTTACAGTAGGTATTCTAATACCCATTTTTCAGTACACGGATTGATATGTTATTTTCACGCACCAGAAAGTTGGGTATGGTATACGGTACGAGTCAATTATTTTGGTATAGATAAGCCCGACCAATACCTTCTGGCAATCCAAACCACGTTACTGAAACAACACTGTCGTCTTCATCTACCTTCTCCAAACAACAAATCTTTTTGTTATTATTAACGAATTAGTGTTTGGCACTGCAAAATTCCTTCATTCATGTCATGTGTGCGTGTATATATATCTGTATAGACTAACTCTCATTCATAACTTTGTTTGGTTTTAGCCTCCCTCCAATATGTACACTGAAATCACCACCACCATTTCTGATGCATGGTCTTGGTGGTGTCACACCAGCAGCCCTTCCGATGATCGAGCTCGACTCATATTCAACTCGATCTTTATCATGCTTTCTGTGTTATGGATTCTTTCATTCTTGGTCAAGAAATTGAGCAACAACCACCCGCCATTGCCTCCAGGGCCATTTGGCTTACCCCTTGTCGGAAACCTCCTCTCCCTCGACCCCGAATTCCACACTTACTTTGCAAGACTCGCAGAAAAATACGGCCCAATCTTTAAGCTCAAACTCGGTAAAAAGATCGGCATCGTCATCACCTCCCAATCCTTGGCAAAGGAGGTGCTTAAAGACCTGGGCACCACCTTCGCTAATCGGGACGTTTCGGTGGCGGCGAGATTGTCTACCTACGGTGGCGCCGACATAGCGTGGAACCCATACGGAGCCGAATGGCGGATGCTGAGGAAAGTGTGCATGCAAGAAATGCTGAGCACCAACACCTTGGACTCTGTGTATGGCCTCCGACGGAGAGAGCTCCGGCAGACAGTTAATTACTTGTACGGTAAGGCGGGGTCGCCGGTGAACGTGGGGGAGCAGATGTTCTTGACGTTGATGAACGTGATCACGAGCATGTTGTGGGGCGGGACGGTGAAGGGGGAGGAGAGGATAGGGCTGGCGGCGGAGTTTAGGCTGGTGGTGGGGGAGATAACGGCATTGCTGGAGACGCCTAATATATCGGATTTCTTTCCGGCGTTGGAGTGGTTAGATGTTCAGGGGATCCAGAGGAAGATGGAAGGGTTGGTGAAGAGGTTCGATAGGATATTTGAGGTTATTATTGATCAGAGGTTGAAGATGAATGTAGACAACGGATTGAGCAAGGATTTTCTGCAGGTTCTTCTGCAGCTCAAAGATAATGGAGATGCCAAGATTCCTTTCACCATCACCCCATCTTAAAGCTCTTCTCATGGTAAAACTCTCGCTTCGCACATAATTGTTGTTGGGCTAGTTTTGCAATTTGATTAAAAAAATTGTTTTCGGTACAGGATATGGTTATAGGAGGAACAGACTCAACATCCAACACAATGGAATTCGCATTGGCAGAGATGATGAACAAACCTGAGATACTAAAAAAAGTGCAGCAAGAACTTGATGCAGTAGTAGGCAAAGACAGGATAGTTGAAGAATCCCACATCAGCAAGCTTCCATACTTGTACAATGTAATGAAAGAGGTCCTACGCCTTCATCCAGCTGTGCCGCTCCTAGTCCCTCACTGTCCTAGCACCACAACTCACGTTGCCGGCTATACGATCCCTAAGGGCGCTCGTGTTTCCATCAACGTGTGGGCGATCCACAGGGATCCTTTGGCATGGGAAAAGCCTCTTGAATTCAGACCAGAGAGGTTTTCTGATGGGAAATGGGATTACAGCGGGAATGACTTCAATTACTTCCCGTTCGGATCGGGACGAAGAATATGTGCAGGGACGGCCATGGCGGAGAGGATATTTATGTATTTTCTGGCGTCTCTGGTGCATTCTTTCGACTGGAGTTTGCCAGAAGGAGAAAAGTTGGACATGTCTGAGAAATTTGGGATTGTGTTGAAGAAGAAGACACCATTACTTGCTATTCCAACTCCTAGATTGTCTAATCCTAGTCTCTATGAATAAATTGTTATCTCACTTCTTTGCAGTCCGAAACTTGTAATAAGATCATGAATAATGTGAACTTGTATGTGCTACAAAAACTCTTAATATAAATATATAACTTATGGTATGCTGATGGACAATAGTATGTTATATCCCTAATTTATTATTTCCTTATTACAAAATGTGACCGTAAATTCTATTTAAGTGCGTTTACTATTTTTATGGTACCAAACGAAATACAGCAGGATCGGCGTAGCTAAAGAACGATAAAATTATTTTTGGTCCAGAGACTCCAGACATTTTAAATTGAGATTTTACAATCTCAAAGAACACTAAATAATAGCAAAAAAGGAGGCAAAAACAACAAACAACGAAAAACCAAACTTTTTCTGCCAATAGGAAAAATGATCTATTGGAAAAGCAAAAGTTATCTCAAATAATTATAAGTGTTTATAAGCACTATCTTATTGAGAAAACGTGTTATCACTAATTAGTTGTCTCCGTCTTAAATATGGATCAAGTATTTTTTATAACAGGTTTTCTTTTGGAATATATCGTATTAAATATTTTCCACGCTTCATGAGCACTATCAACTTTTGGAATTCGCTCATTAACATTTGGTAAATTTGGAAGAGAGCCTTAAAGAACAAAAATATAGAAGGTATATTTCATATTATAAATTAACGAAAAAGAACACCTTTTATAACCAGTCATACATTTAGTATTTCCATGCAAATTTAATTTAACTAGCAATACATGTTTTTACATGACAAATTTCTTTACACGAGCAATTAATAAGTAAATAATAATCAAATTATTTTGCTTGTAGGAAATGAGATTATAAATTACATATATTTTTAATAAATTTAGAAGAATGAACCTTATATATTCTTAATAACATCTCTAAACATTACAACTAAAGAAAATAATAATTGATATACGAATTTTATTAATGACTTCAAAAATTATGCGATAAAGTCTATTATTATTATTATTATTATTATTATTATTATTATTATTATTATTATTATTATTATTATTATTATTATTATTATTATTATTATTATTATTATTATTATTATTATTATTATTATATAATTACTTTAACGATGAAAACGATGGGGGAAGACGGTAAAAGTAGCTTATATATAAAATTAATAAATGATATATATGAAGATGTAATAACTATAAATGCATCAATAGTGATATTGAGTAGATAACAACGATAAAAGATTTCCACAGAAAAAACAAGTTTGATTTATTTACAAAAATAGCAAGTGGCCGAAAAATAATATTTACCATACTTTCAGTAGTGATTTTCAAATTTTCATAGTGTTGAGTTAGGATCTTCTTCCTTCTCTTCAAGCAAGAAATCATCTTTGGAGGAGAACTCGGAGATTATTCACAGACTTGTGACACCCGTCAAGATTATCGAAGTTTACGAGGATTCCTCAACCAATTAAGCATTTTCTTCCCCCCCCCCCCCCCCCCTCTCTTTATTTTCAGTTTTTATTGCATTCTTACTTGATGTTGTTGATTCTTGTTATTATTTTGATGATCTATGAGTAATTTCCTTGTTTCTCGAAGCCGGGGAGTAGCCCAAGTTTCGGGGTATATGGATCGTTGATTGATTGTTGGAATTATTGTGGATTGTGGTAACCTAGCTAGGGTTAGGGCTTGATTAATTTGTATTGATTTCCAATTGAATCCATGACTAAGTTCACCGACTTGTATGGTAGCTTGACTTTCGGTGGCTTAGGATCGATTTGGTTCGTAGTGCATTTGAGAGATAATAGTTGGCCCCTACGCTTGGGATTGCTATCCTTTCGAGGCTTGCCGACTACATCTTGAATGAGTGTGGGAATTAATCACTACGCCTTAGAATGAGCAGGTGAAAGATTAATTCCAGAAAACTAGGTTAATCAAATCCCAATTGGTATAAGGGAGACTAGGTGGGTAGGGTCTAGGGGGTGCCGGTTGTGATGGACGAAATTACAGGAGACGTTGAGCTATCTCTTTCTAATCTTATGTAACTGAAATTCCGGGGCCCAGTGTTGATTTAGTATTTTTTTTCCTATGTAGGTGTTCGATTGAACCTCGTTTATTTATCGATTATAGGGGATTAGGGACACCTCAACCTCTCTTCTAGAATTCATATCCAATTTGGACGTCGGTTGGTTTGGAAATTCAATCACATAAAACTCATAACATTGTCTTATAATCATCTTCGAAGTATTAATCTCATCTTGCTTTGTGAAACCAAGGCTCGGGAATATCTTCACATCGATTGGTTTCCTTTTTTTTTTTTTTTTATATATTTATTTGTTTTATGTTGTTCAGTATAATCATGACAACACCTTTTCCAACCTAAGTGTTACCGCAAGGATACGGGGCTACAACAGCTAGTAGTGAGCAAGGTCGAACCCACGGAGATTATTTCCTATGTTCAATTTAATACCCTATTTTTAATAGACCAACCCTATCTGGACTCTCGAATATGGTGACTAGTGATGATTAACCCAAAACTAATGTGCATAAAATAAAGTAAATAAAATATATAAAGTGCTCAGAGGAAGCAAACAAGTGATCACGAAGGAATAAATCAGACAAAATATGTATTCTGGGGTTCCATTTCAGTTACCATCTCCTATGTATGATAATTTTATTATATTTTAAACCTAATTCTAGTGTTTATTAGGCGGTACTACTCTAGTTAACCCTCATCTAGAACGATGTTAACATGTTGATTACGTACGAATAATTACCCTATCGGTCAAACTATCACATACGGAACTTCAAAGGGATCCGAAAACCAATGCCTGCAAGTATTTCACTCCTCTCAGACGACTATTGATACTTATTTCATACGCTATATGCCAATTAACAACCCTCTTCTCTCGGATGTCGAGTTATTAAGCAAGTAGAATATAGTCAATTGGCCAGATTAATCTATTCATATATAAAAATAAATACGAGTGTATAAGATAAACACATAGAACAAAGTCTAGAAGAAAATGAATCAAAACATAGTCAATTATAACCTACTTTCTAGCCATAGAACACAAATGTATTTAACTACTCATATCCATAACAAAGTGAAGCATATGTTCATAGACAAACATAAGAAGAAATTGAAAAAGAAATAAAAACTACTAAACTTGAAGTCTTCAATCTTGACTGTCTTCGCTCCATGTTCCTTGCTCTTCGATTCAAGTCTCCAAGGTGTTTCTTAGGATGTTTGATGATGAATTGACCTCTCTTTTGATGTATAGAGCCTTGGGGTATTTATAGGAGTACATAACTAGGATAAAGAGATAGAGAAATCTGATGTTGGATAGGAAAATCTAGCCAAAACGCGTTCATGGACTTATGGACCAAGTAATTAACTTGTGGGTCAAGTAATGGGCAGAAACTGCACTGCTTGTCTAGCTTAAAAGTCCTTTTTGAAGGTCATCTGATCCGAACTTGAATTTGGCTATTTCTGGAAATGTATAGCTGTTTGAATTGTCTTTTAAACGCCACCAATTATGGCTATTTCTGGCACTGTTTGTCCTATTTCTTTGCTGCTTACTGCAAGAAACTGGTTCTTACGACGAAGCTAGTACAGTAAGCTTACTTAAGCAGTAAAGCACAGAGCAGACTAGCTTGAAGTAGCTTATAGAAAGCAAAGCTCAAGGGAGTTTTATGTGTAGTGGAATATGCTTAAAACATTTTCTTACAAATCTATGAAGTGGATAAGTAATATGCTAACAACAATAATCGAAGGTGGGGGTAATCCTTCTACATCCACTCTTCCCTCACATAGTGGGGAAATTCACTAACCAGTTTACACACAGTACAACTTAGCTACTCCGAAGTCTAACTCCAACTTAACTCCTTACAATAGTTTTTTACTGTCCTCAGAAGGCTACTCCTATATTGTACAGACGTTCTTGGAACACAAGTCAGCTTTGAATCCCAGATTCAAACGAAGACCCCCCTTTTCAATAACCTCTCCTGAGATTGGTTTAGTGAAAGTTTTTCTTCAACTTCTGTTAGCTGCCTCTAAAATTGAGAGTGGTTACAACTTATGATCTTCATAAGATTGCTTGTTGCTTGCCATCTTGCTATTGTGTACTTTGCATAAACACTTGAATGATTATTAGAGTGCATGCTTTAAAGCTTTGAATAAGAATGTTGAGTACTTGATGCTAATTAATCTTGAATGCATGAGTTTCGGTAGCCTCTACTTCATCCTCCATCTCCTGCTCCTTTGTACAGCAAAGAGCCATTTGTCCTTTTTCGTAGAAAGTAGGTCAGAGTGGTTGCAGTTTGGTGGCAGCGACCAGTGTTTCTTATGCTTTTTGTCAGGTGACGTGTCTCCACGGATAGTCAGTACAAGTTTTTAAACTTGTCTCCACTTGCTATATTTGAATTTGAGAATCCTGAAGTTTGACCTTGACTTGCGCACTGTTGACATGATTTCTGCTTGCTTCCTGGTTGTACCTTCCTGTAATGACCCGATTTTCGTAAAACTATTTTAAAGCATTTTAAATAGTCAAATAATCATATTAATGAATATCCATTATTTTAGTAGAGAAATAATTCCTAAATCGGGCTGCTAGAAATTTTTTGAACATAAATATTTCATAAAAAAAAAATCAAAAAAATCAAAATTATATTTTCCAGCACAAGCAAAGCAAATCATATAATCCAATTTTCATAAACCTTAGCAGTGGAAAACAATTTATCATAATTAAATCCGAAAACATACTTCTAGCATATTCATATAATAATTTTATATTGTCTTTAACCTAAAGACCATAAAAGTAAAGAATGTGTAGCAGCAGAACATATAATTAACTTAATAATAATTTATACACTTTCACTGTACCGCCCTCGCCTCTTCGTCAGCTCTGCAGCCTAAACCTGAAAATGCTCATTGTGGGGACAAGCTACCACCAGCCTCTTAAAAGTGAGTATTAAAAATATAAGGTTGAAAAATAATATGAATAATAGTCAACTTGCAACTTTTAATAACATATGTGTGCACAAGTTACCCTGGACTACACCAATTTAACATACTGTGCACAGGTTACCCCGGATCACACCAAATAGGGAATCGATCAATCAAACTTATAATGCAACTTAGATCTTGCATTTCATAAGATAACAATTTAATTACAAAAATAAAACAAACACATATAATTAATAAGACAAGTAAGAACCCCCACCTGAAAAGTAGAAGAAACTTCGGATGCGGATGCATGTTCCTATTGTCAATAACAATTTCTTCCTCGTCTGTTCACTTAGGCATAATTTTCCTACTTTATCTCTAATATATATGGGATTAGATATGGAAAACTGGTAAAATATGGGGTTCAGTTGATATTTTAGGAAAATTTAAGAATGATTTTCGAAGAGATAGAAAAGTTTCAGGCAGTTAAGTTTGTTAATAGGAACTATTGTCTTTTCCAGAAACCGTTGTCTATCACAGAGAAAATCGTTGCAGGCTTCCAGATTTTGGCAGTTACCACTCTGTTACAACTGTTGTGATCAGAAATCAATCAAAAGGCTGGGATTAGACTTATAAACTCATTCTCTGTATCTTATCACGCATAACACACATTCTTTCAGCTGAGATTAGGAATTAGAGAGAGATTTGTAGAGAGATATAGAGTGATCATCTTGTTCTCTTTGCATGAAGTCTTGTATTCTCAATCCTTGTAATTTCTTGGTGTTTAGTGGATTGGTAGAGATCATTCTTGGATGTAGGTTTTAATAACCGAACCACATAAAAATGTGTTGATTCCTCTCATTTTCAGTTTTAGGTTATGCTTTTATATTGCATAGTTCATGTCTGATGTTTTGCTAGTGAGAGGTTGAAAATTACTTGATTGTATTGTTTTAAAGTAACAACTTAAAATTAGTTTTAGGTTGAGCTATTTTATTAGTATTGAATAGTTGGAATGATTCTTGACGAAGTTGGATAGCTCAAGTGACAGAGTATCTACTACCTAGACCTTTGGTCCTGGGTTCAAGTCACCGTGGGGGGAGGGGATGATTTTTTCTTTGTTCTTAGATTAGGAGAATTTTTTTTTTTAAAAAATAGTTGGAATGATTCTTACAAAAATTATTCCCTGCGAAGATAATAAGCATACCATTAAAAAATTTCTTATAGCAAGAAAATTTTTAAATCTTTAATTTGAAAGAAGATATTATTTTTTTCGTGGAACATATTCTATAATGTCATCATCTAAACAAATTTATAATATTTTTTCTTTAAGTTCAATACCTTTTAATTCATTTATTATATTGTTAGCTGCTTAGGTAATCAAATGCCGTACTTAGATTACCTTACCTTATTCAACTATTTAATGTTTTAAATATTTAATTATATAATTAGTAATGGTATTTTAAAAATATTGCAAATCGTGAAACGCATGGGAGAAATGCTAGTTAGTACACATGAGACTTTGCCTATATATTCATAGTGGATAGAGTTTAGGTAAATGAACAATTTTCATGATTATCAATGTGGGATCAACGATGTCCGAGCATGTCAAATAAAAATATAATATTTATTTTAAAAAATATATTTTATTAAATTGATAATTACAACTAACTAATTTCATTATAATCTTTCGATGAATATATAAGATACGTATCGTAACAAAATATTGCTAAACTAATTCAAAATGATATTGAATAAATTCATTAAAACTTTGGTAGGTTAAGGAAGACCACAAATAGCTATAGTTTAAAGTATGACAAAAATTGGTATGTGACTGTCATACGGCCGTCACACGATATGATGGGAAAAAAGTATCACTTTTTATAATAAAAGTATCACGTTTATCTGTAAAAATATCATTTTTTCCTGTAAAAATATCAATATTTTCTATAAAAATGTATTCCGTCATACTTGTCACACACGAGACTCATTCTTAAAGTAATACTCCATTAGAAGTTAAGAAAAAACATATGTGAGATAAAGATAAATGGTGTTAATTGAGAGAAACAAGCACTACCTTATTTTTTCGTCCATTAAAACAAAAATAGACTTCAATTTCGCATTCATGAAAGTGTATTAATTTGTTTTTATTTGTTGTAGTTTTGATATAAGAAGTGGGCTGCAGCTTCCATAACATGGATGAGGGGCTGAATAGAAACATCGGCATCGGCATCGGCATCGGCCTCATACTCTATTGTTGATCTGGTTATGCACTCCAGCTTCTCATTCCCCTCTCTCTATCACCTCAAACCGGTACCGGAAAAGGGTGAAACCCATATCAAGATACCCGCCTTCCACCACCTCCGTTTCCTTCACTCTTTTCTCGTCGTCGACCACCGTGAACTTCTCCTTCTGCGATGTCAATCCGCCCTCCAACCCTGTTTATTTGAGACTACTTTTATCGTCACAAATATATTATTTACGTTCCAGTTATTGAGACGATTAATTAGTGACGACATGTTATCTCTAATAATAAACTTGTGACAAATACTCATTATTTGAGACCACTTTTTCTTGTCTCAAAATACAATTTTTTTGTAGTTGTAACAATAATTACTCAAATTCATAATAATTTTATATACTTTCTATACTCTAAAGTGAATTTTCATAAAAATAAATATGTACTCCCTCCGTCCCGATTAACTTTTCACAATTAATCGGGCACGGATCAAAATGAAAAATATGAAAAGTTAGTTGGGACGGAATAAGTATTCAATTAATATTTGAAAAAAAAATAGCATACCTAATTATAATAAATCCTAGAGAAGAAAGATGGATACTCAAAACTAAATGTTTGGTGCATGTCAAATATTTAATCCCAAAACAATAAATAGTCTTTACCTACAATTTGTTTTTGTTGTAACTAGAAAATATCATGGACTAACACATTATATTTATATCAAAACTCAAAAGTTATCAATCGGAGGTTCTGATTAGCCAATTGTAGGGTGCACATGAATCGAGTCGAGACAAAGTTATAGGTATATTTGTGTGTAGTTTATTTATTTATTATCAAACTAGAGCCGAATCTTTTGAGAGTGTTTATTTTGTTTATAAATATGTTTGATCATGTTTATGAATATTTGTATTCGTAAACAAATAATTACTTTGTTCTTGAACATCAGATAGACACATATTTTCCCAAACCTTCATACAAATAAATGAATTTGATTAAATATTCATTTATAATAAGAGGTAATATAAAAATATTATATAATATGTAGTATAACAATTGTTTATTTTTTATTATTGTTATAATTAATTGGGTTTTGGACAAGTTTGTTAGCGAACTATTAATAAACGAGTCAATCTTATTCATGCTATGTCATTTGTAATACAAGCTTATTTTTCTCATTTATTTAAATAAATTCGTTTAACGAGTTGTTCAACAAAATCCTATTTATCTGTGGCTCAAGCAAATCGAGGGAGGAACTATAAAATCAGAAATTTGCAAAACTACATAAGATCTATGGAAAAATATATGCAAGAGACATAGAGGAGGAGGGGGAGGGGGAGCAGGTGAGGCCAATAGATAACGTAGTTCCCCCTTTATTACAAGCCATCCGATTGAGTCTATTTGATAGTGGGATGTTATATGCTCATGCACTTAATCCCGATTTCGAATCTTCTGCAACATATGATGATACGTTTTCTACTACAATTATATAACTATAGTAGATATGTACATTTGTGATGTATTGATGATGTCACTGTGTATATGTATCAGTGTATTATTTAACTGCAGTAGAAGATGTAGCACCGCTTGTAGTAGTAGATCCAATCCGCTTAATCCCATGAATATGTTAAAACAGGATATAGAAAATTGTTATAATTGGATCAATTTGCAGTTTACTAATTATTATAGGAAAAGACGTTAGGTCCTAATCGGACAATAAAAACTTAATGAGTAGTTGAGACCTTAACAGTCTAAATGGACAATAAAAGTCTAGTACCTCATCGGAGGTAACCGGAAAATTTTATTATTAAGCAAATTTCGGGTTGATCTGTAAGCGAGATCTAGATTTGCAACTTTGGAAAAAATGTTATGCATGTAGGTATACCTGGAGCAAAGAAGATCTGGAGAATGGTTCCGACGCCGCCGTCGCCTTGTACGACGTCGGCTTTGGTGATGAATTGCGGAAGCGCTTTTACTACGAGTTGAGGCAATTGCAGGGAGCGGTACAAGTTCCATGCTTCACGTGCGGGCACCTTCAGCTCTATCTCCGATGATACTGTTCCATACATTTTTCCAGTGGTGGTGGACTAGATGCTTGATACAACAGCTTACCATTTTCAACATTAAATAAACTGCTCCAACCCTTACCAACCATCCCCACCCCACCTCCCCAACTCCTAGCCTAACTCCTCATAATCCCAATGTCAGTTTTGCCCGCATGATAAAATTATCTGGGATAAACTGGTAAATGGGTAGGCACTGCTCTAATTTAGGGAATAGGTTAAGGCATCACTCATACTCGTCAAATTATATTAAGACAAAAGTAAGGTATGGATTTTAGTGTTATACACATCTACCCAACCCGTTCGGCCCGATATATATATATATATGAGATTTTTTAAAGACTGCTTCATCCCACCATCTCCATCCTATGTATCCTCATGTCCGAGAATCTCTGTTGTTGAAGCTGTTGAGAATCGCCTCTTTGACACTACCAGATTAGCATCAGCTAACTCTCCAGGCTAAGCCAATAAAATCGAATAAGAGGATCTCAGAGAAGGTCCGTTTTACAATAACTCCGACACTCACGAAGTATTACAAAATCTACCTAAAATTGTACTCAGTGGGAGCGATATCTTGTTCTTCGAGTATGTTGGTAATCCGACTCGGATCCTGCAAAAACCAACATCGGAGGAGAGCTCCGGTGAAGAGCCTCCGACGCTCGAGTCACCAATCAGAGGATCCGAAATGAAGAGTACATGAGTTTCTGAGTGAATAGTGAAATAATATGAGTCATACATTGGCAAAGAAGAAATGTTAAGTCTTTTACACTTACCAGATTATTAAGGTCTAGGGTTAACAGTGTCATTTCATGCATGTCATGTCAGCCCTAATCCTAGTCAGCTTCCCCCAGACTAATCGCTATTGGAATTTGTGCCAGTGGTCCCCAAACTTTTTGAAGGGGAAGAGCGGCTGTCAATGTACTTACTGTCAATTTTGCTACTTTTTGGTTGGGACCTCCTCCGCGATGGTCCAGCATATCCTTCTCAGTAAAATAGTTCGTGCTAGGAGAGTGGGCCATGGATCGCGCTTCGTGCTCATGACTCCTGTGCACGGGAGTGTGAAAGACCCAATTCGTGCTTTGGGATTCATGCGCTCCGGAGTGGTCATAACTCACTTCCGGCTTCATGATCCAGCCACCTTTCTTATGGTAAGGCCAGTGATCGAACCCCTCCTTACCCGAGCCTCGTGCTTCGGGATGAGTGAATTCTATTATGGCACCACAATATATATATATATATATATATATATATATATATATATATATATATATATGTGTGTGTGTGTGTGTGTGTGTGTGTGTGTGTGTGTGTGTGTGTGTGTAAGAATCTGATCCGGGCAGACCACGAAGTGTTGCGCAAGGTGTTGCAACAAGTACTGCAACACCTTGAGCTTGTTTGTGCAGAAAACAGCATAGCAAAAGAACAACAACGAAATTGAACAAACACAACAAAATGACAAACAAAAAACAGACGAAATAAGTTTTATCTCAAGCAATTCAAAAGCTTGAGTCAAACTTTATTACTCAACAAAAGAGTACATTGTCGATACATCCCAAAATGACATAGACCAAGATGAAAAGAAAACTCACCACTGATCTAATTCCTAAAACTAATTTGCGCACACACACAAGAGATCCCGACACAAGGATCACACGACCTACAAAGAAAAAATTGAGTGTGTGTATGTGCAACTTGAGGTGTTGTTGCAGGTGTTATAACACTTTAATTTGATGCAGGAACCTTGACGGAGTGGTTCAACTTCTATCTTCGTGAAAACTTGTATTTATAGAGGTCCACACCTGCAGAATGGTTACAATGAGTAAGAGAAACGTGGGAGAGAGAGAGAAAGAGAAATGAGGGAAACAGATTAATGGATAAGGAAGTTATATTTCAAATATAACTCCCCATGATCTTATCCTCTTACGAGAGAGACAAAAACATGGAGAGACAGAGGGAAAAATTTGCAGGGTAGGATCATAGATAGGAAATTACTTTTGAATAATAACTTCCCTTGAAAGTTATCTTTTGGATATATAGAAACATCCCTAGGAAGTTATTTAAGAAAAATAACTTCCCCATGATTCTCGATAGTAAAAACTTAATAAAAACTGACAATATATATATATAAAATAATAAAATTATGAATATAAAATAATAAAATACGAGAAGGATTAGTAAGACAAAATAAAAAATAAAATACAAAAATAATGTGTTGCAGAAGGTGTTGAAACACTTTCTGTAACACTTTATTTCTTCAACAATCTCCTTCTTTTTGTCTTACTGATAAAAATCTGCAAACATCTAACAAAAGAGAAAGATTAGTCAAACATGAAAGTCTAGTAAGGCAAAAATATATTTACAAAAGAAAGAGATAGGAAAAGTTTTGGAGCATTGTGTTGAGATATATTGTACCCCACAATTTCCAACAATATATACACACACACACACACACACACACACACACATATATATATATATATATATATATATTGTGTCTTTTAAAATATTTTATTGAATCTAATTATTGTGCTATTTTTATTGTGTATACACTTCTTCATATTGTGTATATTGTGTCTTTTAAGCTGCATTACTCTAGATGTTCAAGATACAAAAGTAAAATATAAAAGGGAAAAAGTTAGTTTTTTATATTAATTTGTTATATAATGAAATCCTTTAAGTGTTTTCAAGTTTATGAAAAGAAGAGGGTAACTCGTTTACCCACGGGCACCCCTATGGTATTATCAGTATCCTATCCAAAGCAAAAAAGGTATAAGCCGGGCATTGGGTAGGGCGGAGGGTGTACTCATATTCTACCCTATCCATTGACATTCCTAATAATCCCCCCACACTCCAAACGTCACTACCCGATTCCCTACCTTTCCTGTCTAGGTTTTTTTCTTAATAGTTTATATTTATTGTACAAATACATAAATTAAATACTAGCAATTACCACGTGTGTTACACGTGATTCCTATATTTTATTAGAATATTATATTATATACTTTGTGAAATATTATCTTCAACTATAGTATTTTACATAATTATATCTCCCCTCATTATTTAATTAAAAATTTAAAGTTATTTAGAAATTATAACTTCAAATTCTATTAAATATAGCACAATAATTAGATTCAATAAAATATTTTAGGCTATAACAATATAATTACTATAAATTTATGTGAATTTCTTTTCATGTTTGTCATATTTTTGATAATATTTTTCATAACATATTTTTAATTTCCTGATTCAAAAGTAAAAATATCATAAGATCACAGAAAAAATTCATATCAACATAAATTTTATCATTATCGAAATAATGGGTCAATAGATCCTTCTTAACATTCATAGTTTGCTATCCTCCATGTTAATATTTAATCATTCAATATTGGGAAAAGAAAAAAAATCATAAATAGTCCCACAACTTTTTACCTTTACAAATTCAACATTAGTGAAGGTAAACCTGTTACATTTCTAGAAATTCAACAAAGGTCAACCTCTAAAGTTCAGATTCCTCTAGACAAAGATGTTTTGAAAGCCATACCATTTTCGAAGAGGGGGACGATCTGAATGCCAAAGAGTTGCAAGTGAGCAAAAGCACAGTTGGCAGATTCGTGAAAGTAGGAGCAATAAAATCACACTCAAATGCAATTAACCCACTACTTACAGATGCAAATAGGCTGCAAAGGCTGAAGTACAACCTTATATAGCTTCTTACATCATGACAGTTTAGTAAACAAGATCAGGTATGATAGCATGCACAACACTGTTCACATTGACGAAAAGTGGTTTTATATGAAACGCACATGTGAACGGGCTTATAAATTAACTGACGAGGATGATCCATATAGGGTGTGTAAAAGCAAGAGGTTTATCCCCAAAGTTATGTTTATGTGCGTCGTAGCAAGACCACATTATGAAGCAAGGCAGTATGATGGATAGGCATACAAAACATTACTACTTGCTCACCGCAATCTATTTCCTTGCTGCGATAGCGAACTTGCTGTTTCAAGTGACCTTGACGATCTTTCTACTTGCTTGCTATGATTTTTGTTTAAGTAAAACTAGCCATATCAATTACAAAGATTTACAGAGTTTCTGGAGGCACTAGTTTCTACCTTCCAGGAAGTTTTGTCATTTCAAAACTAAACATAAATATACTAATAGGAACATTTTCATCCGAAGATTGCCAAAGTGCTATATTTAATATTTTTTTTACAAACTAAACAAATTTTATATAAAAGTTACAAAAAGTGTTATTTTTACCCTTTTCACTAAATGCAAGTGTAGAGAATATCTAAACATCAACTTCTCCATCAGATTTCAAAGTCAACGATAAAGTTAACTCGAAGGAAAAATCAGAGAAAAATAGAGTTTGTAATCACGAATATTTAATTTGACTTAATAAATTATTTGTGCAGTTTTCTTATTTATTTTATTGCAGACACGAAATCTCTCAAAAAAATTCTTGATTTTAACATAATATATTTTTTATTTTATTTTATTTAACAAACACATCATTACTCTATTTTATGCAAAATTAAGAATAATCTATTGTAACAAAAACACACTCACTACTTACATTGAATTCAACCATAGTGAATGATACATTGCACCAAAACATTTGGAAAAAAAAAAAAAAAAAATCCTATAACCTTTTGAGTTCACACTGAGGCACAAAGATCGCATGGAAACCATAGGGAACTCTTCGAGGTAACTTGATGGCAGCAACAATATCAAGGTTAGGGGATTTAGCATCCATTACTAAAAAACTGGATTCATCAGTGTTCTCATTGTGTACAAATGTCACTAAATATCCATCATCCTCCTCAGCCGTTGGATTATCGGGTTCTTTTGGCACAAAGGATGGTTCCCCGCCGTAGCAGCCGGGCGGATACAGGTGGCTAGCCACCGTGCAATCGACGGTGTCCGTAGAAAGTGATAGGTCTATTTTTACTACTCCTCCCATCTTTGGCCATGGAGCTCCTACTACTGCATATACATACCTAGATATATATATATCCACATGAAATTCAATTAATTAATAAGAACAAAGGATTTTAATTCTTGTTAATATTTGGAAGAGAGTACTCCCTCCGTCCCGGTCTAACTTTCTTATTTTGATCGGGCACATAAATTAAGAAAAAATAGATTTTGTGGAATCTTTAACTTTTTTAAAGGTGTGGATTAAGGGTGGAAATTATGAGAAAATTTTATTATTTATGGACTGAAAAGTTAAGTTGAGATAAATCGAAAAGAAAAATAGAAAATTTAGAGCGAGATTGAGGTAGTATTTAATTGTTCAGTACTTATCATGCTTTTGATTTCTTAGCATTAATGAAAGATTGACTTTTTTTCCTTGGCAATAATAATCAAACTCTGAATTCTGTAAAATAAAAATAATAATCAATAAAATTACTTTGGTTGCAAAACCGATTTCTTTTATCTCAATATATACTACTTCCGTTTTTTTAAATGTACTTTTAGGTTTGAATAAGGAAATTAAGAATTATAGAAAATAAATAATTAAGCCCTTAATTAGATCATATAAATATGATGGGTTAAATAATTAGAGTTTTTTTAGGAGTAATTATAAGAGTACATTGGAAAAAATGTAGAAAAAAAAAAACTAAAAGAACAACTATTTATAAACAAAGTATAAAAGTTAAAAGAACATCTAAAAAAACGGAGGTAGTATATATTAAAGTTTGTTTCAAAAGGGTACCATTAAAGATAAATAATGTTAGTTGGCATAATTTGAGTTCAATTAATAAAAAATTCTAAATATTAACTTGATATAAACTATAAAACTCAATGAAATTTTGGAAAGTCCAAAAACATTTATTATTTTTCTTTTTTGCATTCAATAAAATCTACTCCATGGATTAAATCGATGAAATTTGGACCAATGTATTTCGGAAAAATGTATATTTCCTAGAGGAATATTCTATCTAAAATTTAAATTTGTATATCATTGTCGTTGAGTGCATGGAAGTCTGATATAGATGCTTCAAGGGAGAATTTTGGTCTCTTTCCATTAACATGTGTTAACTTTGAATGACAGGTCAATCACTTATCTTGTCCATTTCAGTCCGCCTACTTATTTTGTCACACCCATAAATGACAATTAAAGGCAACAATCTTCACCCTCAAAATATTCAATTTAAAAAAATCAAAGATTTCAAAAAATTTACTTTTTTTTTTTAAATCCATGTTCGATCAACTGTGATAAGTTAACCGAGATTGAGGGAATTTTTTTTTCTATGTCTATACTAAACCTAGCTATACCCTAACTAGTTGTCAATGTCACCATTATATCCTTGCCTATGCTTTAAAAAAGGAACTTCAGGTGGCGCCAAATATTTGAAAAAGACATATTGGATATAAATAGTATACATATTTGAAGAGAGGTGTTAAAAACATAGGGTGTATTTATTTACTTAATACTTAACTCAGTAGATTTAGCGATTTAAATCTCGATAAAGCACACCCATTAATTCCTTCAGCCAAATTTAACTCAGCACTCCTCAACCCTAAGTAAATACACCCATAATTTTTATTAGAAAAATTACTGAAATAATATTTACCCTTTCTGAATAATGTTCTGTGTAACAATGGATGACTATATAACCGTACCTGTTTTTTTTCCCTGCATAATTTGGATTGATGACTCCAAACTCCAGATTTCTGGTGGAAACCGATCGCGGTCGTACGCTCTTCGACCTCACATCGATTTCAATTCTTTCTAAGGATGAGTGAATCAAATCCATTCGATTCAACATATGCTCCACCGGCTGAACAGTCGATGCCACCATCACAATGGTGTCGCCGCCGTCTTCCTCCCACGCATTAGCCGCGTGAATCATATTGAATCCTGGCACCTCAGTCCACCACATTTCGCTATCATCCTCCGCGTATCGCGGGATAATTCCCAACCTCGGCACTTTATCACCATCAACTTTGAATGGCGATTTCCCTTTCAGGACCTCTACAGGTTTAATTGCAAGCTGCGTATCGGGGAAAACGGCGTAGTTTTTGGTCACAGCAAAGTCATGGATAAATGAAGCTTGGTTCAGCATGTTAATCGGCACTTCAGGTTGTTTGATTCCTTCAGGATTGATCCTGAAGTATGTTAAAAATGGGCGCCTGAAGCTGTACCGGAAAGCGAAGGCCTCGCCTGTATCGCCGTCAGTCTTCGGATGCGCCGTCATGGATATGAACGGCTCCGGCTTGCCGAAGCAGTCATGGCGGCCTAAAGTGATTATATCTCCGTCAGATGTTAGTTTCACTCTGTAAGGAAGATCACCCTCATGTAGAGCGAACAATTTTCCACTAATCAGTGCCAAGCTCGTGTTGGCGTTGCCGACGCCGCGGCTCAGATCGTACTGTCTGGTTAGAAAGCGGCCGAAAGCGACGGAGCACCGGGAGTAAGACGCAAGGAGACCGTTGAAGACGGAGAAAACGTTGAGGATGATTACCGGCGATGCAATTTCTCGCTCCAAATTGTACTTGTAAGTTTTCACGAAACGGCTGCAGAATGTGGCTTTGCCTCCGGTGATTGTGATGGCATGAAGCATTCCGTCGCCGTCGAAGATGTGGTAGGGTCCAGGGGGGGAGAACTGAGGGTTGGGGCCATTGCGGATGTAGGCGCCGTCTAGCGACGGCGGAAGGGAGCCTTCAACGACTGGGCACGGGGTGGGGGGAAGCTCGTCGACAGGAGCAAAGTTGCCGGAGAGAACGTGTTTGGGGTCGATGGCGGGGTGGAGGGGAAGATCTAGGTGATCGCATATGAAATTGTCTAAGGCATTTAGAACAATTGAGAAAAATGATTTTTTTTCTGGTCGATTGATTTCATCGGTTGTATGTTGTGATAGTTTGTTTTGATCGTTGTCTGAAGTTTTGAGGAGTTTGCGAAGGAGAGGAAGTGTGGAGTATTTTTTACTAATATATTTTTGATCGGTGGCTTTGACTTTGAATTGAAGGAGCAGTAATGGTGATGGAGGTGAGACTGTGTTATGCAGAGCATATTTTTGGAGGAAAGAGGAAGAAAGGGATTCCATTTTTCAGACTGAGATTTGGCTAAGTAGATTGAATGCAAATCATGGCCAATCGTGATCTATTTATAGTTGTTTATGACGCGTCACTTAAGGGAGGCTCAATATTTTCGGGGCGTAGGCAAGATAAGAAAATGGGGTATGGAATTATCTATTTCCACTTGATTGCTAATCTACTTATATTTCACTCCGAAAAAATATTACTTTCTCCGTTCCAGTTAATTTTGCATGACTGATCGAACACGGATGTTAAGAAAAAATAAATTTTAGAGAATCTTTGATTTTTTCAAAGGTGGAGATTGTGCGAGAAATTTCCTTTTTAAGGGTGTGCAAAGTTAAGTGGGACGGACTGAAAAGAAAAGTAAGTAAATTTAAGTGGGACGGAGGGAGTATTTTTTTATTTTATAATTTATTTTAAGATTTAGGATTTAGTGTCTTGGTTTATAATTCATGGTTCATAAGTTCATGGCTTAAGTTCAAATTTATCGTCTAGGGTTTAAGTTTTGTTATTATGCTATAGTTTTATTTCTCGCTTTATGGATTCATGGTTCATGAATTCACAGTTCACTAATTACGTTTTATATTTCGCGGGTTCAGAATTAATGGTTCAAGGTTCACGGTTTATGGTGTAACTCTTCATTTTTAAAGTTAAATACTAGAGGTGGAACATATGATTTGTACTCGAGAGAGTGGCCTTTTTAATTTAGAAGAAAATAAATAAATTATACTCCCTCCGTCCCAAGCTAATTGTCCCACCTTGACCTGGCACAGAGACTAAGAAAAAATAGATTTTGTGGAATCTTTGACTTTTTCAAATGTGGAGATTGAATGTGGAGATTTTAATGATGGAGATTGTGAGAGAATTTGCTATTTATGGGGTAGGACAATTAGCTTGGGACAAACAAATAAGGCAAGTAGGACAATTAGGCCGGGACGGAGGGAGTATTATTTTGTCATAAACATTTTAGCTTTTTTAGATGGGAAGTTTTTAATTAAGCTTTAATTATCAAATTTAGCTAGTAATTAGTCATTTTCAATAGATAAAATTGCTAAACCGTTTAATCTTTTCTTAAGTCATAGTTGTTTGCAAATTATTTTTTTATAATTTTTAATTTTGTAAAATTTCTTTCTGCAAAGGAAACTATAACATGTATTGTATCTAGTATTCGATATGCAACAAAAGAATTTGGAAAACAATCCAAATCTTTTATTAGATAAATATTTTATGGAAGTACCATTTTTTAGTTTTGCAACTTTATAAAACAAACAAGGTTTACAAACAAACAAAATGAATCGATACTGTAAAAGTTAAAATAAATAAAATATAAATTCTAGAACAAAGAACTTGGAGAACCCAAGATTTCTAAATTCTGAAGTAGCAGACTACTAGATATATACCTTGTTAAGTTATTTATCTCTCTTAACAAAGTTTTGATAGAATCCAACAGAGAAGTTGAGTGTTTGAGTTCCCCTCAAAGAAGAACTTATTCAAGATATGAGGAATTGAGGATGAGCGTAGCAACCTATATGTTTTGGGAATGATGAAAGAGAAATCAAGCAAAAAGAGTTTGCCATTTCAATCTTTGAGGATTGAAAATCTGTAGTTGTAGGAATCACCAGGAGAATAAAAATCCAACGAAGACACAAGAAGTAGAGCGAGGGTTGAGTTTGTGGAAGATGTATGGAAAGAGCCATGAGAAGCGTTTGCATTTGAAAACTCACAATCTCGAGAGATTGGGAGTCAGATTAAAGAGTTTTTCAAAGGAAGATATCATATTAAGATCGACCTTCGGGAGACGGTTTATGAGATAAGTGGCAGTGGAGACAACATAAGGCCAATACATAAGTGGTATGGAGGCTTGATGAAGAAGAGCAAGACCAGTGTCAACAATGTGACCGTGTCGCCGTTCAGATGCACCATTATGTTTTGGGGTATGGGGAGGGGTGGTGAGATGTGTGATGCCGGGAGCAACCAAAAAATGTCGTAGGGAGAGTAGTGATTTTTTGTTTTCATAAAGTTTTCAACTAATGCTTTGTGTGCAATAAAGGTGGGTAGTATTATGAATTGAAAATAAAGAACGAAAGAAGAGTTGCAGAGAAAGATTGCATTCCATTCAATTCAGCTGAAGTTTACAGTATGCGTTACAAGCTATAAATACAGAATTTGCAGCTCAACTGCTTGACGGTTTGTTTGAGAGGGAAATAACTAACTCAGAATTAGCTGGAACATTCTAGAACAACTTTCTGTTATGTAATTCTGTTATGCATGAAAATTATCACGTGCATGTAATGCACGTGTGTATGACCTATCTAATAGCCCCCCTCAAACTCAAGGTGCTTGCATCAAGTACTTTGAGTTTGTCTCGAAGAATGGCAAAGTTACTACTGGAGTTAGCTTTGGTAAGGACATCTGCAAGCTGTTCTTTGGATGGTATATGGCGTATGTCAACTAAGTTCTTTTGCACTCTTTCTTTGACAAAATATAAGTCTAATTCTATGTGTTTTGTTCTGGCATGAAGTACGGGGTTGGCTGCCAGATGAATAGTGCTGAGGTTATCACACCAAATGAGAGGCTTGGTGGAACCTTGGAGCTGGATTTCATGTAGGAGACCTTGCACCCAGGTGACTTCAGCTATCAAGCCTGCCAAACTTCTGTACTCTGCTTCTGTAGAGCTTCGTGATACTGTATGTTGCTTCCGAGACTGCCATGAGACCAAGTTGCCTCCTACAAATAAGCAAAAACCAGTGGTAGACCTTCTATCATCTAAATCTGATGCCCAGTCCGCATCAGAGAATCCTTCTAGCTTAAGGTGATTGTTCTTGGTAAGGAGAAGCCCATGATTAACTGTTCCCGTGAGATATCTGAGAATTCTTTTCATAGCCTTCCAATGTGCTTCTTGAGGGTTTTGCATAAATTGACAGTCTTTATTTACTGAATATGATATTTCAGGTCGGGTGATAGTCACGTATTGAAGAGCGCCAGCAACACTTCTGTACAAATGAACATCAGAAACAGGATCACTTCCAAAGGCTGTGAGTCTTGTGCCAGTAGTCATAGGGGCTGTCACAGGTTTGGCAAACTGCATATTTGTTTTGCACAGCAAATCCTTAATGTATTTGCCTTGTGAGAGATGCAAGCCTGCTTCAGTCCGTCTGACTTGAATACCTAGGAAGTAATCTAACTCACCCATGTCCTTGAGTGCAAAATGAAGATTGAGCTGTTGTATAAGCTGTTGTATCTCAGATTCACTGTCACCTGTTACCAAGATATCATCCACATATACTAGGATAAAAGTACTACTGCCATTAGCAAATTTAACAAATAGGGAATTATCAGACTTAGTAGAAAAGAACCCCATAGATACAAGTGTCATTTTGAGTTTCTCAAACCAAGCCCGTGAAGCCTGTTTGAGACCATACAACGATCTTTCTAGTTTACAAACATAGTCAGGATACTTGGGATCTTCAAAGCCAAAGGGTTGTTTCATATACACCTCTTCCACAAGTGTGCCATTTAGGAACGCATTATTCACATCAATCTGTCTTATTTTCCAGTTATTGTTTAAAGCAACAGTAAGAATAATTCTGATGGTAGTTGTCTTCACCACAGGGCTGAATGTTTCTGTAAAATCGAAGCCAAGCCTTTGGTGAAAAAATTTCGCGACAAGGCGAGCCTTATACTTGTTTATACTACCATCAGGATTTTCCTTAACTTAAAAAACCCATTTACATCCAATTGGTAGTTTGCCATCAGGTAAAGGGACCAATTTCCAAGTTTCATTTCGAAGTAACGCAAGATATTCATCAGTCATTGCTTGTTTCCAATTGGAATCGAGTAATGCTGCAGCTGGAGTAGTGGGTTCACAAGCAGCAGCATAGGCTTTGGGTTTGAATATCCCATGCTTGCTTCTGGTGACCATAGGATGTATGTTCATATTGGTTACCTCACACACTCTATTTGGAGTATTCTCTCTGATGGCAATGCTGTCTTGAAGTGGAATGTTATCTTTCTCAGGGACAGAGTCCGAGCAGACAGATGGGGATAAAGGAAGAATTGGGGGAGAATTGGGAATGGAAATATTGGGTAGAGTTGGGATAGGTACTGCAGTGGGAAGATGTGGGAGCTGTTGAGATTCAAGGGGAGCAGTGGAAGGAAATTGTTGTGAAGAAGCAAATGGAAAAGAATTTTCATCAAATATCACATCTCTACATATGTAGATTCTCCCAGTGGAGTCCATACACTTATATCCTTTGTGATTCAAACTATAGCCCAAGAAAGTACACGGTTGGGATCTGAAGTTGAATTTATGAGCATTGTAAGGTTTAAGTAGTGGATAACACAAGCAGCCGAAGACTTTTAACTGTGAGTATACAGGGGAGATTTTGAATAGAATTTCTAAAGGAGTTTTCTGTGATGTGACAGGAGAAGGTAACCGGTTGATTATGGAGACTGCTGTTCTGAAAGATTCATCCCAAAACTTCAGCGGTAGAGAAGCTTTAGCGAGTAATGCCAACCCAACATCAACAATATGCCTGTGTTTGCGTTCTGCTAAGCCGTTTTGTTGATGGATGTAGGGACAGGATATCTTGTGTACGATGCCCTCGGTAGCAAGTAACTCAGAAAAGGCTCGAAACTCGCCTCCCCAATCAGATTGAAGGGCCTTGATGGAACAGCCAAGCTATTTTTCCGCTTGTGATTTGAATATAGAGAATGCCTGTATTGCCTCAGATTTCTGTCTGAGAAGATATATCCATGTGAACCTTGAGTAAGAGTCAATGAAACTGATGTAGTACCTATATCCACTGGATGAAGGGGACGGAGCAGGGCCCCAGAGATCAGAATGAACAAGCTGCAGGGGAAAAGTATAAACAGAGGAAGAAGGAGGAAATGGAGATTGATGAAGTTTACCCAGACAACAAGCTTGGCACACAGAACTTGTTCTTTTATTAACAATCTTTGAGTTACAGCTTTTGAGAACATAAGTGAGTACAAGATCATTAGGATGCCCTAATCTAGAGTGCCAAATGTCATACGAATCTTTAGAAGAAACAATATTACAGGAAACAGAATTGCATTGCTGATTTGAGTGAGTCTGAGGCTGATTTGAGTGAGTCTGAAGCTGGTTGTGAGTTGATAAGGTTGGGACTGGTGAGAAAACATATAATCCTTGCTCAAGATGACCTTGGAGCAACACTTCCTGTGTTGAGATATCCTTTACAAAACAGACATGTGGGTAAAATTCAAACATAACATTGTTATCCTTAGAAAACTTAGAAACACTCAACAGATTTTTCGTAATTTGAGGAACATGAAAAATTTGTTTAAGGGAAAGAGTTCTTGAAGGAAGAAAGGGAGAGGAAAAGGAAGATGAACCAATATGCGCAATGGATAAACCCTTACCATCACCAATGTGTACTTGTTCTTGGCCCTGGAAGGCAGCTTTCTGTGACATGGAAGTAGTGTCAGCTGTTAAGTGGTGAGTAGCACCGGAATCAGGATACCAAGTAGATGGCATGGTGGACTCCGGAGTAGCAAGGAAGGAATTCTGAGAATTGTTGGTGTTGTAGCCCAGATTAGCTTGAATGTGAGGCTGGTTGTGAGTTGGCCCACCATGAGAGTTGGAATATACAAGATTGGCCTGAGGTTGTGGTATGTTGGGGGGATTATACTCAGGATAATCTTTATACCAACAGTAGGGAGCAGTGTGGTTAGGTTTACCACAAAATTGACACAATACTTTGGCATTGCTGTTTTTCCAAGTATGATTACCTCTACCCGTTCCGCCTTTTTTGCCACCTCTAAAACCATTGTGGTTAGGAGTTGGGTTGCCTCCAGTGGAACCATTTTGGGGAGGGAAACCTTGAGGTTTGTGGTTGAAATTCTGATTGGGGAAAGATCGTTTGACATTTGAGCCAACTGCCATATTAGCCATTGCAGATTCAAGATTCTTGAAGTGTTTTTCCACTCTAGTTTCTTGAGATAACAATAAACCTTCGATGTCTGCTACAGTGTACGGATCCAATCGAGTGTTAACAGATAAAATGAACGTGTCGTATTCTGGAGGAAGACCGTCGAAAATAGCATCTATGTGAGCCTTATCATCTAATTTGTTACCCACAAGTGCTAGCATGTCAACACAACTTCTGATTTTCAGAAGATATTCATTCATAGTCAGAGAGCCTTTCTTTTGATTTTGTAATTGCAATTTATACTGACTAACCTTTGCTCGTATCTGTAGAGAAAAATAGGATTCAATGGTGGACCAAACCTGAGCTGATGTTTCACAACTGATCAAGCGAGGCAGAACTGCTTCAGAAACAGAGGCAAGTATCCATGAAAGAATTAACTGATCTTGCTGCTCCCAGTCTAGAAACGCAGGATTTATTACTCCGGCAACCTTATCTGAATCAGTCGCAAACTGTGGAGGAGAATTAACGGATTCATCAAGATAATGGCTCAGGCGATGGCCACGGACGGCGGAATGGATCTGTTTCCTCCAGATTAAAAAATTGTTAGCAGATAGCTTGGTGGATAGGGGATGGGTAAACGCTACAGGAGTGAATTTGGACGGAATTTGAGAGGAGATGAATTCAGAGGATGAAGCGGAAGACATGATTGATCGCAGGAGAGAGATGAGCCCTAGGAAAGGATCTAAGAGGCTGAAACTGATACCATATTATGAATTGAAAATAAAGAACGAAAGAAGAGTTGCAGAGAAAGATTGCATTCCATTCAATTCAGCTGAAGTTTACAGTATGCGTTACAAGCTATAAATACAGAATTTGCAGCTCAACTGCTTGACGGTTTGTTTGAGAGGGAAATAACTAACTCAGAATTAGCTGGAACATTCTAGAACAACTTTCTGTTATGTAATTCTGTTATGCATGAAAATTATCACGTGCATGTAATGCACGTGTGTATGACCTATCTAATAGGTAGAATATCAGATTTTCATTTTAGAGGATTTAGCCAGACATATTTAGTAAAATGGTCAAGAAATATGACATAGTATTTAAAGCCATCACAAGATAAAAGTGGCGAAGTCCAAACATCAAAGAAAATTAACTGAAGTGGTTTATCAGTTGATAACGAAGACTCGGTAAACAGTAGTTTATGACTTTTGATGCATTTACAAGAATCACTACTAAAGTCACTCAATTTAGACATGACTAAATTATTTTGAGATAAAGCAAAATTAAATTTTTTTGATGATGGATGGCCAAGGCGAGCATACCAGACGGAAGTAGAAAACCTAACCGAAGAGAGAGCAAAGGGCGGTGTGGAGATGCGAACACGGGCTGCCAAACGTAGAGACTGTTAATGCATTGGCCCCGAATTAGGGTGCCCCCCGTATGATAATCCTTCACCTGAAAGTCAGAGGCGGAAAAAATAACCAGAACAATATTTTTCTGGCATAATTGAGACACGGGTAACAAATTCTTGGACATTGAAGGTACAGGCAGAGTATCCGAAAAATGAATTAAAGGCAAATACCGAGAACAACAAACTGCCAATATGAGTAATTCATAATTTGTTACTGTCACCAATGAGAACACCATCAGAATTGTCATATGGAGCATGGAGAGGCATGTTGGCTAAGTCGGTCGTAATGTGGTGAAAGACACCCGAATCAAGGATCCAACTACTCAATGTCAGAGTGGACACCGCGGTATAAGCTGACGGTGAACTGTAGGCTGTCGATTTGCCTATGAAGAAGGAGAGAGCACCGGAATGTCCGGGCAGCAACGAGCTGAGTGCCCATGGACACCACAATACTAACACTGACCCTGATAGCCGGTTCAAGGTGACGATGAACCCGCATCGGGCTACTGTGGAGCGCGGGCCGAGGGAAACAATGATTGTTGTGGGGCACGGTGGCGGTACTGAGTTGATTTGGTTACATGGGTCGCCGGGCGGCGGTGATTGAAGTTAGCTGCAAACACCGTAGCTGGAATAGTGGAGGAAGTCGGTACCGTCGTAGTAAGTCGGGATTCTGCGCTGAGAAGCTTCTCATGAAGCTCATCAAAAGAGATGGAGGAAATCACGAGCCTGAATCGTATTGCCCAGTTCCTTGTAGGAGTCATCAAGGTCGTTGAGCATCTTGAGAACAAGATCCTTGGGATCCGTAGTCAACCCAAGGAGAGAGAGCTCATCAACGACTCTCTTGATCTCGAGCATGAATTCAGTGACAGTGCTGGTGCCTTTGAGAGGATTGTGCATCTTATCTTTAGTGCAAGAATACAGCCCCAGGATGATTTGCCATAGATGTGCCATAGATGGAGGCAAAGGTTGTCCAGGCAGCATAGGACATGGTGGAGAAAGCAATAAACGGGATCAGGGTAGGGGTAATGGAGCCAATGAGGGTGTTAAGAAGAAGCTGATCTTGGCGAATCCAATACATATGCATGGGATTGGATTCAGTTTTGTCTCCAGAGGTAATGGTGGATGATGGACATGGGAACGAGCCATCGAGAAATTTGAATAGATCGTAGCCGGAGAGGAGCATACGGATTTGATAGCTCCAAGCCACGTAGTTGACGGAAGTAAGTTTCAAGGGAGGCTGCGACGTGGTGTTGAATGCAACCAGAGGGGGCAGCGAAGCGCTGGTGGCATCGGAGATGGTGGAGGTCGAACCAGCAATGACGACCGTGGACGAGGGAGACAAGGACATGTTGAAAAAAGAAATTTGTGGGTAGGGCAAATATATGTGTGCAGGGGCGTGAGGGCCCGCGGCTGCAACTTTTGGGAGCGTGAGGCTGGTGAGGTTGTATAGGGCTTCCAGAGATGTGGGAGAAAGATCCGAAAGGGATTTGAGGATCGAAAAAAAGGATTTAGCCAATTAGGCTCCGATTCCCATAATAGGATTTGATCAAAAGATATTTTATTTTATCAAAGGAGAATAAATATACATACACTAAGAGTACCTAACAAGTGATACTCAACGTGGGATAGCTACACAATACAAAACATATATACAATACAAGGTAAACAACAATATGCCTAATAATTATTCACTGATAACCTATGCCTTTGTCCTTATAGATCCTTTCGATTTTGCTCCACTTGTAACTGTGGAATCAGTTATTCAACGATTTCTCTCCAACCAACTAATTTCCCAGAAATGTAATTGAACCGAATTTTCAAGAATTTGTTATTAGTTTGTTAACTATGGAATATACTCGACCTTTCATTTATCGAACATCTCAATAGTCTATGAGCTTACTCGACTCTAACTTGGTCAAAACAAGCTCAATGAATATAAACTATAAATATATTTTTTATGAGTAACTTATTAACAATATATATATATATATATATATATATATTACAAACTCTTATAATCACTAAAATTAGTTAAGTGTATTTTGATAAATAACTTTTGTTAGATAATTCAATATCAATGATAAGTAAAACTAAACAAGTTAAATTCATGTTAATATTATTTAATTTTGTTGTACTATCTCATGAGCCACTAAAAAACATGATACCAATCTAACGAATAGAATATTGCAAGTTAGAGCTTGGTGATAATTTTCCTGGAGAAGCTTATACTCGGCACGTGCCTTAGCTCGATGATTATGTATGAAGTTTTCTCTTTTCTTAAAAATTAGTCAAACATCGGGAAATAAATTATTTTTGGTCTCATAACTATTTGCTTTTTAATATTAAGTTTCACAATTATTTACTTTTTCAATTGCGTCCAACAACTTGAAAAATTGTTCAATTTTGGCCGAAGATTGCCAAATTAACCGAAAATTGGCACGAGACTTGTACGTGCCGGTCAATTTTGGGGCTTCCTGGCCACTTAGCTGACGTGGCACCGGAAATGAGAGATGGCAATTTTTTCCCATTTTTTTTTTTTAATGTTGCCATATCATTTTCAAATTCTATGTCATTTACTGGCAAACAATTATTAAACAAAACCTGTAAAATAAATTATATTCAATTAAAAGTTGAAACTAAATATCTAAATCAACACATTATCCCCTTCACCCTCCACAAAATCGAATCTTAATCAAAATCCAACTAAGAGAGAAAAGTCTAGCTTTTGATTTTCTTCCTCTCAAATCCATCTGCAGATCAAACGACCCCACTACCACTAGACGAACGCGAGCCCAAAGTGATGCCGACAAGGATTTCTTGTTTCTATCGTGACCGTCTCACCTGTAGAAGACGCGCGAATGACGGTGGCAAGGAGCTCTTGTTTATCCTCCTTTCAAGAGGTAACGGCGGCGGCTGGAGTTCGGCAACGACAAAAAGAGTACCTTTTTGAGAGCTCCCACTTGAATCTGACATCTTTCGATTGAGTGATAAGCGAATTTTTTGATGGTCTTCGTAGGAAAACTAGGTTAGGGGACGGGGCGATTTAATTTTGATGGACAAAAGAGGTTGGTTCACTGTGGCAATTAGTGTTTGCACCTGCGTTCAATTTCGGGGAAGAAAGGTTGGAGAAGAAATGGGTCTGTTAATTGAGGTGTTAGAATTTAATTCATTAGATGTTTTAATCTTTTTTTGTATTTTTTAATTAATTGTTATTTTTAATTTGAGATCAAATGACATGGAAATTGAAAATGATATGGCAAGATTAAAAAAAAAAAAAGGAAAAATAGAAAAAATAATGTCACCTCCATTTCTGGTGCCACGCCATCAAAGTGACCAGAAAGTTTCAAAATTGACCGGCATGCGCAAGTCATGTGCCAATTTCCGATTAATTTGGTAACCTCCGGTCAAAATTGGATAATTTTTCGAATTGTGAGACTAAATTACAAAAACAAATAATTATGAGACTACAAGTGAAAAATCAGATAATTATGAAATCAAAAGTGATTTTTTCTCGTCAAACATCTCTCAATTAGGCGTTGGACTGTTCTCATTTTATTTATACTAGTTGTCCGCCCGTGCTATGCACGGGTTAATTTTTTTTTTTTATTATATGAAAAGAAAATGTAAATTATGGCTATAAGTGCAGAATTAAACATTAGTAAATGTATGATCTTATAAAGTTAAACCTTAAATATAAAGATAAATTATAGTGCAGGAATCAATATAAAAAAATAAAATCATACAAATATATAATTACAAATTTCGAAAGATCTCCTTGTACACAACATTAACTGTTGTGTTTATATGTTTTTTCTCGTCATCACAAATCATAACTTTAAGGCCACTACGATTTGTGACCCTTGAGAAAGCAACATATAATTGGCCGTGACTAAAAACTGGCTTTCTGAGGAAAAGACCGACATTTGACAATGATTGACCTTGGCTTTTGTTGATAGTCATTGCATACGAAATTGTCAATGGGAATTGTCTTCGTTGGAACTTGAAAGGTATTTTATCATCGGATGGGGTCATTGATAATCTCGGGATAAGTACCAATTGGCCTGCACTTGCTCCAGTCATAATCTTTGCTTGCAAAACATGAATGCCTAGTCGTGTCAAAATCAATCTTGTTCCGTTGCATAATCCACGACTTGGGTCAATATTTCTTAACAACATAACCGGAGTTCCAACCTTTAATTTCAGCTCATGGTTTGCCACACCGGAACATTTGATTGTGTTCAAAAATTCGGGAGTATGCACGTTAGTCATGACATCCATAGTCATATCTGATTTACCTACAGAATCTGAGCTGAAATATGAGCGTTCTTCTCCTGTATTTTTCTGAATCATGTACTGGTTGATGGAGTCAACAACATCAAGTGTTGGTGCTAGTATAGCTCGTTGTTGAAGGTAGTCAGGATCATGTATTCTCTCAGACAAATTTGGGTAAGTACTTTCAACAATAGATGCAATTGGATCGTTTGTGACTTTCAAAAGAATGTCTTCTGGAATTTTTATAGTAGACAACCCGTCTTCTTTCTCATCACCTATTATTCCATCTCCTATTGCTGCAAGCCAATCTGAGAATTCTTTCAACTTTGAGCTTTCATGTTCTGAAGAAATAGATTGTAGCCTCATGTTTTTTGTCAGATGGAGTACTTCACATGAATTCCAAATGTATGAAGAATTAATGGTGGCATTAACAATATCTTGTCTTCGTCCCTTTGGAATAACTGGGAGGATTTGTCTGAAATCTCCTCCAAAAACAACCGTTTTCCCACCAAAAGGTTTTGTTGCATTTTCCTTATCAACACATTTCATTATATCCTTTAAACTTCTGTCCAACGCTTGAAAACAGAACTTGTGCATCATCGGAGCTTCATCCCAAATGATCAGCTTTGACTTAACAATTAACTCATCAAGTTCTCCACCCAAATTGATATTGCAAAATGAATCCTGATGTGGCTTCAATGGAATCTTGAAGCGGGAGTGTGCTGTTCTACCTCCTGGTAAAAGCAAAGATGCTATACCACACGAAGCAACATTAAGAACAACATCGCCTTTTGATCTAATAGCTGCTGACAAAGTTTTCCAAACAAATGTCTTTCCAGTACCGCCATATCCGTAAAGGAAGAAAATTTTGCCTTTGTTTAGAGATGCAGATTCCATAACTTTGTCATAAACAATCCTTTGTTCGTCAGTCAATTTAGGCAATAATTGTTGCAACTCTTCAGCCAGTAACTTCTTGTCATATTGCAATTCATCATGCAACAAACTATTTGAAGAAGTTGAAAAATCATCATAATCCGGAAAAGGCATTGGTTCAAAGTTTCTCAAACTTCTTCCAGATCTACGCAATAACTTTTCAATTTCTATAAGAGCTAGATTTTTTATCTGATCTTCAGTCAAAGTTAGATCTGCATATATTGATAAAGCATTAAATATTCTAACATTATTGATAAACTGACATGTATAAAATTTGTAGTATCATTATTAAACTAACATGTATTAATATATAAATAGTATTAAGGTAAAATGTAGTACATAAAGTTAGGTATGTACCTTTATGATGGAAGATTTTTCGCTGCCTATATAATATATCGTCTGACATATGCTCCCAACATTTCTGCCAAACATGTTCTGGCCTGCTCATACAATGTTCAATCAGTAAAGTGGCAAACATTGTACGTAGCGCATGAGCTGAGGCCCAAAAACTTGCTTCTATGAGGCCATCAATGTACTCGTTGTCATCTTCCAAAAGGCCATATGCATAACACGCATCACGATATGAATTGTATTGCACTTCATGAGCAACTTTCATGTCGTTATGACACTTAGCTCCACGAATGACATTTATCAAGCATCTTAAGTAGTAATTATCCCCAGCTCCCGGTGGTACGTAGTACACTCTTCCTAAAGAGAGGCCTTTTGTTCGAGGAACCCATTCAGCAGATGCTTGCCTCCACACAAAATGTTGGGGAAATTCAGGATAAGTGAATATGTTTCCATGTGGATAGTCAATATTTGCCCGGAACCAAGCTTCAAACTTTGTTCGTTTAAATCTGTGCTGATTAACAACGGATTGTATTTGATCTGTCTCTTCGAAAACGACGTTTTGTTCTCCTGGCAAGTGAAAGCTCAATCTCTCCACAGAAGGATCTCTGTAGCAAATCTCAAAACCAAGTATTCTCCACATAGCTTCGCAAGGAGAAACATATCTACAATCGTAGTACATTTGAACCTCGTCGATAACCTTTCCAGACTCCTCATCCCTCTTGGTCTTTAAAAATTGAGCAGTTGCACGATCACATCCTTTGTTTATGTATTTGAACAAATATTTGATCGATCTGGATTGATTGCACCATTCCATGTTCATATGAGATCCATATCTAAGCAGCAAATAGCGATTATGTGGGACAATGAATGTGTTGTCTACATACACGCCATTTCTAAGAATTGTTCTCCCATTATTTCTTCTCCTATACACCGGAAATCCTTCATCGCTAAATGTTGTAGTATCTACAAACTCCTTAGGGTAGAACTTAGTGCACCCTTTCTCAGACATGCAAGGCGAATTCTTATTCGCATCTCCACACGGGCCATGTATCATATAATTCTCAACTGCTGCATAATATCTAGGATCAGTATCCGCATCAGGTATCTCAGCTGATATAATCTTGTCTATGTCATTACCAGTGGGGTACCTATCTTCTGCTGCTAGAAATAGAAGTATATGTGCATGCAGGAGCCCACGCTTTTGGAATTCAACAGTATATACAACTACATGTAATAAAGAAGACATATATAAGACAAATATAAAGCATAAGAGTGAATGCATGTGAAATTAATTAATAACTAAATAAACTTAAAGCAAATTATAAAATTTTAATACCTGCTTTTACACGGCCGAATACTTTGTTCTGTCTAAAATCCTTTATCAGACCATCCAATTTCATTTTGAAAACTCGGCAGACAATGTCAGGGCGATCTTCAGGTCTCAACCCTCTAGAGTCTAAGTATCGTGTAATTTCGGGCCATTTAGGATTACATGTCAAAGTGATGAACAAATCTGGGTAACCGGCCCACCCACAAATTGTCATTGCATCCTGGAAGTTCTGAATCATGTAACGTGGACTACCAACATATGATGATGGTAAGATAAGGCGCGAACCATGAAGTGCTAAATCGGTCTCACCCCTCAATAAAGCATCCGCCAGTCCTCTGTACATTTCACATCGTAGAGTCTTTTGATTGTTCTTTATCCATGACAACCGAAAAGATTCTATAATAGTGTACCCATCTACAATTATCTGTTGAGTCAATCTTCTAGAGCATAATATAAGGCACTCCTCACCTTCTCTATCATGGAATCGATAAGCAAAAAATTCCCTTGCACTAACTTTTGTCCTTTTCTTTCGAGCTGAACTGGATGTATTTGTTAGTGGAATATCCTCTCTATATCCATCTTCTCCATATGGAAATATAAGAGGGTATTGTAGCCCAAGGTAAGAAGCATGTAGCTCTGTGATTCGTTGCAGATAACCATTTGTTG
This sequence comes from Ajuga chamaepitys, assembly GCA_958295605.1. Lineage (NCBI taxonomy): Eukaryota > Viridiplantae > Streptophyta > Magnoliopsida > Lamiales > Lamiaceae > Ajuga > Ajuga chamaepitys. The sequence goes on along the minus strand of OY282502.1, from coordinate 3,677,939 downwards.
ACTCAATAATGATATCTCTATCTCCAAGTGCCTCATCAAAGTCTCCTACAACCAATGCTGCTACTTCAGAAACTGTTGGAAGATTGTACATCCTTGCATCCTTTTCTCTTCTACCAAGAAGCTTAAGTTTTACATTGACATCTATACTTTGTTGAATCTTGTCTCTAGCCATTCGGAAAGATTGAACTAAAGTATTATTGTTGTCAAGAGTATCCTTAAGTTGTTCTACAATCTCCGCATCAAGATTATTAGAACTATTTCTTGATCTGTATAACATTTAATAGTAATAATATATTAAAATAATAAAATAAAAAAAGGGCACTACGGAAATTGAAAAAATATGTGGAAAAATAACTAAAATGTAACATACCTAACAGCATTAATTCTATTTGCAACTTCATTTTCGGTGTCATAAATGTACAACTGGGCAAACTTAGGAGTTGCATCATTATTTGGCATCAAACTTCCTATCATGTGGTAGTTTTAACCATGTAGCTTGAAAATGGGTGGAGAGTTTCCAGTGTTAATCGAGTTATCAATCTTCCCACCCATTGATGTAAATGCAAACATGTTGTTGTATGAACGTATGTTGTTAATGAAATGGTTGCTCTTTGGACTATCACCACTAAGAAGATCATAGAATATCTGTGGAGGCTTCTTCATTCGAGGAAGTTTAATCTTGCCTTGCATGCAGCAAAGTGAATATTTTGGTCTACTTGCGCGGTAATATGATTTTAGCCTCTCATCATACCAAAAAAAAGCTCCACAATATTCACATTTGTAATCGGCATCACCAATATCCCAATAATCTACAATAAATGTTGTTTAAATTTTTATTATTAACATTTTAAAAAATTATATTATAATAATAAAGTAAAGTATAAAGTGAGAATAAAGAAGTATAACCTGTTGAAGTATCATTAACTGAGCGCGGTACTTCATTAGCAATTTCATCATTATTTGTACTCAAGTGCAGAATCTGACTGGGATTTTGTGAACTAACATAGGTAAATAAATATATAAATATTAGTAATTACTATACATACAAATTACAGATGAAAAAAGAAAATAACAATACCTTGTGCTAGCTAAATTTGCTATATCATCACCGGGATGAACTGAAAAATATTGTTACAATATATATAAGTAAATCTAATAGTAGAATTTGTAAGAATTAAACAACATATGAACACAATGGTAAATTTTTAAATTTACCATTGTGCAGGTTCTGGAATTGAGGTGATGAAGCTGGAAACTGCCCAATTCCTTTTCCAATACTTTTGCCTGATGTAAATGGACCTTTTAAGTTGGGAAAAATAAAATAATCATTAATAATTTTGTTTAAATTTTATGAATTACATATCTAAAGTCTTGTAATACATACTTGGCAAATTTGACATTGGTGGTGGAAAATGTAGAGTGCCTTTTCTAATCTGAGCAGAAACATTAGCTTCCAAAGAAGAGAAATCGTCTTGTAAATAAGTATTAGAAAAAGAAAAATATTGAGAGAACTTAAAGTGGTAAGTTAATGGGAAAAAAAATCTGTATTTAGTTTTGATTATATAAAAAATTACTTGTATTTACAGGAACATAAGTTAAAGTACCCAATGATCTATTATATGTGCTAGAGCTTGCATTTTTTATTCTAGCTGCATGTAGTTTACCTGTTAAAACAAAATATAGGAATTATAAAAGAATAGTAATGGTAGGGAAAATAATAATCTCCAGAACAAATATTAACTTACTTGTGTCAATGGTAAGAGATCTGGAAGATGCATCATGAGATTGTAAACATATTTTTTTACTTTTGGAGCTTTCTGTAGCAACTGAAATATGCTTTGGTAAAATAAGATGTTATGATAGGAGTAGAATAAGTACAAAATATAAAGAAATTCAAATAATGCAATTATGTTCTGCCAAATATTGTTAGGCGAAAAATAATTATCATGACACATATGAACACAGTGCAATTAAAAACAAATTACATTATTACAAAAAAAAAACAAAACAAAAAGAATAAATGTACTATAAATGGTTATAAGGAAATTATGTAAGATAATTATATAAATAAAAATTTAAACAAAGTATTCCCTCCGTCCCACTTAATTTTGCGAGGTTGATTGGATACAAAGTTAAGTGGAATGGACGAAAAAAAAACAAATGTGCAAATTTGAGTGGACGTAAGAAATAACATGTAAAGCTAACCAATTGAACTTCCATCCCGCTTTTTAGCCATCCTTGTCTTGCGCATAAGTCGCGCTTCGCGAGATTGATTGTCGTCCATGTAAAAATCTATGAAAATAAAAAACATAATTTATGTTATTTATTTTAAGATTGCGTGCATATATATATATATATATATATATATATATATATATAAATAAAATAAACAATAAAAAATATATTTAATTTCTTTAATTTGTAATTAAAATTTGTAGCTATTAAAAAATTTAGAATGACATGTATGTAATTTATGTATCTATACTTCGTATATATATTAACTACGTAAAAAATGTATAAGAATATATATTATATATGTCAGTTGGTAAAACACTTTGTAACTCAATTGATAGGTCAATGATTATATTTCACCAACTCCTACCCAATCACGATTGTATTAAAAATTATAATATTATATTAAACAATAAAGATTTATTATTACTTTAATAGATAATATTGATCTCACAATGTTTTGGCCTTAGTAATACGAAACATAGAGTCCATTACAAACATAAACAGTGACGGACCGAACTTAGGGCCCGGGGGGCACTGGACCCTCCTACCCCGTCATAATGTGCTATTATATATGTTTGTCCCTTTTGGTTCGATCTAATATGTTATTATATGTGTATTTTAGTCGATTTTAGTATAACTTAATTAAATAAAATAAATAATTATATTGTTTAACTTGAAGTAGATGAATGTATTGTTATGTATAAGCAGTAGAGATAAGATGAAATTAGAAACATAAGATCTTGATTTTTTTCTTTTTGTGATTAAATCAATTTATTGATCTTATCTAAATATTACTACGTAGTACTTTTCTAAATTTATTCATAAAGTTGATTATATTTAGGGGGTGCATAATGGTAGTCCTCCTTTACTTTTCTAAAATATTATTTTATATTTTAAGTTTATGGCTTAATTATATAAAATAATTTGATTTCTAGCCTACTCAGAATCTACATTCTATTTGGTAAAGATTTGCGACATGGCATATTTAAAAAAAAATATTTCGTGAGACGAACTCTTAAATTCATCTACAAATTTAGGCCCCCCTAACCTAAATTTCTGGATCCGTCACTGAACATAAAACATTAGTATTTTATCTCACATTACATTATTAGAAGTTTTAAATTATTTTGTTCAATATCATATTACTTGGCATTATATGAATATTAAAAAGGTTAGCCCATTATGCATATGATCAGTATACAGCTTCAAACTTATTAAATTTGATGGACATTATCTTATGATTAAGACGTTGAGCCCACTAAAGTGAGCCCACGAACTAAACTACCTGAGCCCATCTGAGATCCAACCCATTACTAAACTAACCCTAACATTCACTCTATATATATATATACGCATATACTCAGTGCCCTCACTTTCTCTCTAACTATCAATTTTCACTCTTGTAGTCTAACTCCCCAGCTATTTAGAAGCTGCCAACATTTTGTAAAATCTTCGCTTATATTTGCTTGATCCCCTACACTTTCAATTTTTTGGTCAGTTTAATAGATCTGGGGATTAAAAAATCGAAGCAGCCTCTTCACTTTCATCTTCATATTAATAGATGAAAAGTGTAGGGCACAAATCTTCGAAAAATGAACTAATCGGTATCAGATGTTACAGATCTGATGTTGGTCAGTTTAATAGCTCTTCGGATTAAAAAGTCGAAGCAGCGCCTCCACTTTCATCTTCATTTTAATAGATGAAAAGTGTAGGCACAAATCTTCGAAAAATGAACTAATCGGTATCAGATGTTACAGATCTGATGTTGGTCAGTTTAATAGCTTTGGGGATTAAAAAGTCGAAGCAGGGACTCCACTTTCATCTTCATATTAATAGATGAAAAGTGTAGACACAAATCTTCGAAAAATGAACTAATCGGTATCAGATGTTACAGATCTGATGTTGGATGTTTTTTTTTTTTTTTTTTGGACAGATCTGAAAATTCTGCCGATTATCAAATGTAAATGTATTTCATTTTGAGTTACAAATCTGCATTACTGTTGTGATTGTACATGCATTAGCAGTATATGTTTCTTAGTACATTCATTGGTAGTAAAAACATATTATGGTTGAAGATATGATTGCTATGATTGTACATGCATTAGCAGTATATGTAAATGTATTTCATTTTAAGTTACCAACCTGTATTTACTGCTATGATTGTACATGCATTAGCAGAAGATTTGCCAAAGTACATGCATTGGCTGTAAAAAAATAATGGCAGTAACATATTGTAAGTTTTGAAGTTGTGCAAGTAGGCCAAAACGGTAATATTGATAATTTTTCATTATTATGATTGTTGTAACTGCATCACATATTTCCTTAGGTACAAATATTTGTAGATGAACATGAATTGTATTAGGTTAGTATTTCATATGTATGTAGACATAGTTAACTATTTAACAAAATTTGAATCTATTTCACAAAACCCGATTGAAATATAGATTGAATAAAATGATGTATGTTTTTGTTGAATCTCTGCAAGCAGATAATAAAATTAAGAGGAGGCTGCTAAAAGATGATACTAACCTTTAATTATTTGGATAGTCAGACCATGTTCAAGTCTCGCGGATCATCCTTCTTATTTATCAGTTGTTATAATATCAGATATGTTGACATGGATGTTTTTTTTCTGCGAATAATATCGTGAGCAGTTTGTGATTTGAATTTGATTGGATAACTACCCAAAATCAATAGCAGTTTATTTTTTGAAATGTATGTTTTTTTAAAAAAATATTATTATAAATTTAATTAAAATCTCTAAATTTTAATTTAAATTTATGGCATTTTTCATATAAACGACTAATTATTTAAGCTATATTTTTTCTGTCTTCGGAAAGACATATTTGCTACAATTATTAACTTGCAGTCATTCTAATTTAAAATTGACGTATAATGCAAGTGAAAAATTAGATATATCAAATATTATTTGTAGTAGATAATAAGTGGTAGTAATTCAATGAAATGTGATATTTCCAATTTTGTCTTCTTGATTCAATATTATGTATCTTGTTGAAAAAGCAGAATCATTTCAATGAATTTTGTTTGCATACATAATTACTGTTTCCTTAACCTTGTGCATCTTCCCAATAGCATTATCTATGTTTTATTAAGAGATTAATTATTAACTAACATTATTTTCCAATATATTTTATTGGTTTTAATAGGAGAATAATGATGTTGTAATTAATTCGAAATTCAAGCAATATCATACCTTATTCAAGTGACACATTTAGAAGATGCATGGAATGTTGAGGCAAGGTAAACGTCTGAGTAGCTTTCTTAGAAGGTAAGAAAATTAAGTTTAGAAAATCATGTCTTACTTATCTGATTATTTATACAATTCTTTATAAATGTAATTTCGATAGAGATAGACATGTTAATCTGCATATTGACTGAAACTTCAATATATAAAAACAAACTTGTTAATTGCATGAATAGAAATATATGTATCAGTACATCAACCCTAACTTTCATTGCTAATAGTCCTAGAGTCACACATAAACAATTAACTGACATTCTCCTTCAAGAGCACACTGATATTGAAGGAAACTTAATTTCTTAAAATAACTAAACAATCCTAACTTGTCTTCTGATCATGTCACAGAGCGACTTTATCACATTTTGTACTTTGTATTGGCCTTCCTTTTCCTTTTTGCCCCAGCACGATCAGCAATTGCAACCTTTAGAGTTTTCATGCTTAGAACCTCATCTTCATGATCAACAACTTTCATCTTGCCTTTCTTCAGTGTTTTTGTTTTGAGAACCTCATCTTCGTCAGCATCAGCCACTATGATCTTGCCTTTTGCAGATACTACCTCTTTGGGCTGTATACACATAAGTAAATCAATTTAGGAGGATTACAAATAATTTAAAAATTATTATCAATTTTGAAATTGTTTCTACTTTTCAGCTTTACCTTATCAATGTAATTTGATTTGAACATGGTGAGCACAGAGTCATCAGCTGTCATCTGCATCACGCTGTAGTTGACTGAATAACGTTTCTGATCTATTTCTTTTATTTGGATCTTGAAGAGGCCAACTCTGTCAGATAGGGCTTCCTCTATTGCTTTTGGAATTGTATCTGTGTCATGGTCCTGTTATATTATTGAATAATTGTAATTAGTCATATTTTTGTGGAAATTAATTTGTGTTGCACTTTTGCCAATCAACAAAGTACTTTCACGATCCCAAAGCACAAAGCGTGCATTGCCAGTTTCATCCACAACTCTGACTTCCAGTTTGTACCTTTTTTAATATTGGGAAAATATTAACTTGAAAATCGTTAATATAATTTTTTTTCTAACAGATGCAACTTTTAGATGGTTTTTTTGAACTATTACCTGTATACACCATCATTGTTTTTAGCACTACACTTCATGCATAGTAAGTAGGTGTTCTCTGTGATTAGCTTCCTTGAGCATCGTTTGCATGCTAGGTAACACCAATTCCCAATATTCTCTATATCAACGATGGTTGCAGACACCCAGAAGACGCCATCCTGTCATCGAAGTAATATAACATATTATCATTATAATTTTTTTACTAAGTTTATTATCATTATAATTTTTTTACTAACTAACCTGGTCATATTCAGCAACTTCTGCAAGATTTTTCACCAAAGCTTCACCATGTTTGAAGGAGTTGGCAATTGATCCAGATGTGCTTCCTGCGAAGGTACTGATAGCATTCCCTTTTTCTCCCTTCTCAGTGATCCTATAAATATTGGGATGTCATAGAAATTTTCGTAATGAATATGGAATGTTTATGAAAAAGTAAATAATGGCAGTATTAATGTTGTGGGTAATTACATTTGATGAAATTCCTGAAACTCTGATGAATCACCGTTAACAATGATTTTTGAGGCGTTGTAGGCATTCAAAAAGTGTACATCGTCTGTTCATTGTAGAAATGAGTATATCACAATAATTATTTTGGCTAAGTGATTGATAGAAATAATAAAATATACCTGCATATAAGTTAACCCTAGCAAATTGTATTATAACGACAGCAGTTGGTTGATTTTTTTTTATTGTGGATAAAAAATCTTCAACGTACCGATCCCATAGTGTGACTGTCATTTGTTTTCCCCTGAATTACATAAACATCTCACATGTAAGCATGCAACAATTTTATTTGTAAGATCATATGCAAGTAGTATTTAATGGTAAAATGAGATGTTTCATATTATAATTTGTTGGAACTGTACTCCAAGTCCACAATCCTGAAGTCTAGCCTTATCCCAGTTCTAGTTTGAACTGGCGCCTCTTGGTATGAAACAACCCTCCCAATGATGTCTGAAACAGTAAAGAAAAGTCAGATACAAAGTTAAATTTAAAATGTAGGGGTGTACAGAAAAAAGTATTACTGAAATCTCACCAAATAGGTTAAACTCAGCAATTTCCTTATTTGCTTCGAAATCATTGAACGATCTGAAACTGAATACGTGATTCGGAAATTCTTCATCAAAGAACGGCTGCATACTTGTTCTCTTGAAAAAATTGAGTTTGTACTTGTGAACTGTTGTCTTAAACTTCATGCGATTCTCTGTCACTATAAAATCCATAATTGCGTACAGATTTCCTTCCCCAGGTTGAAAGTTGAATGCTGCCATTGCAGGCCCCTTCACTGTAGCGTGTATCCGGTCGCCCTTTCATGAAAAAACAGGTAATGAGCAGAAGTGATAAAACATGTAATAAGCAGATGTGAATAACGTAGTATATTATTGTTTACTTTTTTATCGTGGAAGATGAATTCTTTGCTTGATATTGGCCCGTCTCCTCCGAATGCAGGCACCTCGTAGTAGCGTATAAGCCTGAGTCGCATGGCCCACATTGTCTTGGAAGGGTTTACATCACGCACTAAACTAAAAAAAGGAGCCATTTTCTTACTATATATTTCCCTCACTGTAAATCTGGTTGAAAAGTATTACGGTAATCTTTGTGGTATGTTAATATGGAAATTGAGTGTATAGAAGTACGGCCCTTTATAGATAAGGGGATAACTGTATTACTGATAAGTTTGCGTAAACGGATAACTGTATTAATGATAAGGACGCCATTTTTTAAGGAGTTAGATCTGTCGGAAATAGTTTCAAGTAAAACCGCTCTGCAGTAATATATTAACTGAAAATTTAATATTATTAAGTTATTAATATTAATAAATAATATTTACTATTTACCTGTTGTTGAGAGATCTCCTGGTGCCATGTGTCAGATGTATTTTATGTAGGCATGACACCTGTATTGCATTCACTTATCCGCTGCTTTTTTTATGTGAAACATTACATAATTAAAATTTATTATTTAAACATGCATTGAAATATAATGACGTGTGGCAGTTTATTTAAAATAAAGGGAAAATTATTTTCAGAAATTTTTAGAATGTGACACGTGTTTCTTCCTTGATTTCCGCGGCTCTTGTTTAATATATAGTAGGATTTCTTTACATTTTTTTGCTATATAATTATATTTTTTACACAGTAAGTGGAGTTTAGTATATAAAAACTGAACGGAGAGCTGGCTTTGACTTTTATATGAAAAACTGACGTAACGAATAATGCAGAATGTCAAGCAATCTAAGCCCTAAAATAAAAAGGAAGCAAGCAAGATGCTCATGGCAGATAAAATAATAACAAGAAATAGACGCCTGGAATATATTTATATATATATATATATATACAATAATGATATGGAATTCACCGGTGACTTCTCTTATAGAGCCCACCTTTACGAAAAATTATTTTATAAATTATTTTCCACTAACAAAAACAAGCTACATATATTCTTTTACGGATTCATTCATCGCATCTTGAGTTGAAAAATTAGCTTTTTTCACTATGTTAGTTTTTATTCCAAAATTATTTCATCCGTTTTCTTTTGCTTCTCTTATCTTTCTACCAAAATCTCAATATTAAATTAATTATGATAAATTTTGAATAGATCATGCTAATTGATATATTTGATTTTCGACCTTCCAAAATAATAAATAAATATATTCCTTCATTTTTAAATGGATGCACCAAACTAATAGAACTTTGAAATTCTTTGTTTTTCCCTTTTTTATTCATCATCAAATTATATAAGTTTTGTAAGTTTACTGCATTTATAATTATATAATCACTGCATTGATGTTTTCGAGTTGTGTTATTTGCTCATATATACGTGTTACGTCTTATTATATCACACCAAGAATAGCCCCAAATTCTTATGGTGCAAAATAATTTGAATAAAATATGCCTAGCTAACCAAGGGAAGCAATATCTTTTCATAAATAGTATTTAACTCAATTAGCGAAGTTGGGACACTATTGAATATTGAAATGAACTTTCCCTTTTGAATATTAATTTAACTCGCGCCCCACACTATGATCTTATTTGGTTAGATTTGGATATCTGATTTTCCTAGATTTTAGATTATATTATTTATTCAGTGATATTGGATTCTTAAATATCACTGAATAAATAATATAATCTAAAATCTAGGAAAATCAGATATTCAAATCTAACCAAATAAGATCATAGTGTGGGGCGCGAGTTAATATTCAAAAGGGAAATATTCAATAGTGTCCCAACTTCGCTAATTGAGTTAAATACTATTTATGAAAAGATATTGCTTCCCTTGATGAGCTAGGCATATTTTATTCAAATTATTTTGCACCATAAGAATTTAAGGCTATTCTTGGTGTGATATAATGAGGCGTAACACGTATGTATGAGCAAATAACACAACCTGAGAACACCAATGCAGTGATTATATAATTATCAATGCAGTTAACTTACAGAACTTTATATAATTTGATGATGTGTAAAAAAGGGGAAAAAAAAAGAAAAAACAAGAATTTAGAAGTTCTATTAGTTTGGTGCGTCCATTTAAAAATGAAGGAATATATTTTATTTATTATTTTGGAAGGCCTTAATGAGAAAATCAAATATATCAATCAGCGTGATCTATTCAAAATTTATCATAATTAATTTAATATTGAGATCTTAGTAGAAAGATAAGAGAAGCAAAACAAACTGGCATAGTGGAAAAAGCTAATTTTCGAACGTAAAATGTGAGGAATGAATCCGTAAAAAAATATATGTGGCTTGTTTTTGTTAGTGAAAAATAATTTGAAAAATAATAATTTTGCGTAAAGGGGGCGTGTGAAAAAAATAAGGAAGGAATGGGTGAAAAAATATATAAGAAAGGAATGCGTGAAAAAGTATATGTAGCGTGTTTTATTAGTGGAGTGAACTGTGAGGTAGTGAAACACATCAGCGGTGAACTCTTTAAAAAAATTCACCGATGAATTTCATATCATTATTTTATGTGTGTGTGTGAGAGAGAGAGAGACAAATTGCAAAAGAAGATCACTTCAGTTTAAAATTTTATTTAGCTATCAATGTGAAGTTTCACCACCTCTTATGACAATAATGTTATTAGTCACTTTTAAGAAAAATTAAGAAAATGTTTTTAGTAAATAATGTGTTTGTATATTATGTATTATGTTCGACGAATGTTAAAGAAATAGAGAATTATGAGAACTATTTCGATTTGTATTATTAGCAAATAATGAATAAGATTATGAATGGTATGATTATTAAATGGAAAAAATAAAAAAAGTTAAAAACATAAAAATTATAAAATAATGTAAAATAAAATAAAATTCTACAAGTTTTACACTGGGCTGGAACCAATGTTGGTCAGGTGTATATCTGCCTCTACTTGTGAATAAGAAAGAAGCAAGAATATTGTTAGGCCATCAACACTTAATGGTGCAAAACTCGCTCGTCATTATATATATCATATCACAGTAAACACACAAAAACAAAATAATAATAATTCACAAACGAGGAGGCCACGGGATTCAAACTGCAACAGCGTCACTGCGAGGAATGCATTCATCATTTGTTAACAATATATTGAAATGATTAAAAAAATCAAGGAATTTAAGGAAATTAATTGAGAGTTAATTTGTCAACTTCTTAAGTCCCTTAATTTTCTTATACAAATTTAAAATAACAACTAAAAAAACCGGAGGTAGTATAAAACATGATTTCTGTTTCGGGGATATGAGAACATGGCTGATGATTCAATTTGGTACCAAAAAACACTAAAACCGAGCGAAAATTCATATCTAAGGATATTTATTCATATATACATTTAAAGATGTTAGATACAACTTTAAGAAATTAATTGATTTTATGGTTCCTTATAAATGAATCATTTTCAATATACTTCGAACACCTACGACTTAATCAAAGAAAAAAGTAAACTAATGCAATACACGTTTAAGCTTATCAAAATAGATTAATACAAAACTCTACTGTAGTCACCATCAAATTATTCTTTATTGTTGTCATTAAATAAAGCATGGCCAAATAAAATCAGAAAAAAAATAATAATTGAAAAAAAAATGGGCCACTTCTTATTTAAAAAATGATGACAATTACACACTAATTTTATATATATATATATATATATATATATAAATAAAGTCTTTATTCTAAAGTTGAAGGACTAATCTTCCAAAATATATATATATATATGGGAAGATTAGTCCTTTAACTTTAGAATAAAGACTTTATGTATACTATTGTATGAATATTTTTATGTACAACGGTTTCGATCAATTCTAAAAGTAGTACTTTATCAGTAAAAATTATCATTCAATTGGTCAAAAGTATTATTCCCTCCGTCTCGACTAATGTTACACAGTTAATCGGGTACGGATGTTAAGAAAAAATAGATTTTGCTTTTTGTTTTTGTTTTTTTAAAGGTGAAGATTGAGGATGAAGATTTTGAGGGTGGAAATTGCAAGAATTAGTTTCTATTTTAGGAGTGTGCAAAATAAGTTGGAATTGCAAAAAACGAAAAGTGTGCAAAATAAGCCGGGACGGAGGGAGTACTTCTTTATGATGGAATTGTCAATGAAGTATCAGTAACTTTTATGAAAAAAGTGATATCTTTTATCAATTGAGTGATACTTTTCACTACTTTATTGAGCGGAAATATAAAAAAAAAAAAAAAAAAAAAGACGCGCTCAATCAGAAAAAAACCGATTCCATCTATTTTCTAGCAATTCTACTGTTTTCGCGAAAAAGTGATAATTTTCCAAGATAAGCCGACACGTTTAAAAGAAAATGTATGTTTTTTGTTAAAAAAATAAAAATACATGAAGTATTAATATTTTTTCTGACAAAAGTATCACTTTTCTTGTAAAATCACTTGAACTTTTTCTTGAGTAAAAAATAATGTGATTGAATTCGATCAACGCTATATATATCAAATATTCAACATACATTGTATATAAGTTTTTACCTCAACTTTATTTAAAAACTTCTAACTGTTAAAAGAGTAATCAAAGAATGTAGTAATTCATTCTTGGTGGATTGTTATGATGTATTTTCTCTCAAAATGAAATTTCTTATATTTATTGATAAAACCCAAAATTAGACGTACACATTTTTCATAAAACGGTAGCAGTTGTTCTACGTATACTTGTGGATCTTATTAGATATTTGAATATAAGGATTCAAGGATGTTTCGATTTGCCTTGGGATCACTTCTCCATACAATGAGATCGGTCATGGTTAAAGAGCTAGTATTGGACGAAGTTGAATAGCTCATGTGGCAGAGCATCTACTACCTAGGTCTTTGGTCCTGGGTTCGAGTCATCGGAGGGGAAGGGGAGGATTTTTTCTTTGTTCTTAGATTAGGAGAAAAAATTAAAAAAAAAAAAAAAGAGCTAACATTGTCTTTAAGAAAAGGAGAATGATGAAAATAAAGATTAAAAGTTATGACATATTTTCATTTGTTATATTTTTTCGACTTGAACCAGGATTGTGATAGATTTTGAATATTATTTATTATTTATTGACATATCTTCAGATTTATTTCCTTTTGTTTATGATTAAAATCTATTTCTGTGGTAATTATGTTTAGACAAATATGTTGATATCACGAGTTCCTCCTTGAAGACCTTACTACTCCCTTCGTCCCGTTTAGTTTTGCACGTAGGGACGGACACGTATATTAAGAAAAAATAGTTTTATGTTTTTTGGTTGACTTTTTCAAATGTGGTGATTGAAGGTGGAGATTGTAAGATGATTTTTTTTTTAAGGATGCGCAACACTAAATAGGAAGAACCGAAAAGAAAAATGTGCAAAACTAAGTGAGACGAAGGGAATATTATTTTTCGGCAATAGGGCTAAAACCATATAGACCAAATATCAAGAAAAGTAAATGGTCCAATGTTGAATTTAAACCGTTAAACTGCTCGATTTAATATTTAGCCGACTATGTTGATAATAACGTAGCCTTTAGTTTAGGATATGTTTGTGTTGAGATGTAATAGAATGGATACATTCGAACGTATACGTTTAAAATTGTATATGTCGTGTGAATGGTATAAAATAATATTTATTTAGTGATGGGGTAACCGCTGCTATTTAAAATTGGTACAACACGTAAGCTCATGTTACTGCCTTGGGTAAGTTGACTAAATATAGTGTTTACTTAAGGTTGGGAAAGGTTGAAGTACTGTAAGTTCGGAAAATAAAGTGAAAAAAGATTGGGTTAAATAAATAAGTGTTTAATTTTGTTGGTTGGAGAGTAGTTTTTAGTATAAAAAGGTGATGTGATGTGTGTAAATATATTGCTAGAAACCCCAAAGTAAACACGATTAAGTTGGCTCAATCTTCAATAGTTGCATGGATGCAACGATTTCGTAGAAGTTGGACTTTATTATAAAAAGCTATTTAGAATTGGTACAGCACGTAACCACTTATTGCTCCCTCTCTCCATATATTTTAAAATTTTCAGCTTTTTGTGGCTACAACGTGACATTTTTTTTCTTTTTTTGGTTGGACTGCGCTTAATCCGGTAATTGTTCTCAAAAAATATATTTTTTTTTTTCAATAAAATTATAAACAAAGTGATACGATCCTCATAAGAAAAATTAGACAAAAACTCGTATGTGACCGTCACACGATGTGACGGAAAAAAGTATTACTTTTTGTAGTAAAAGTATCACGTTTATCTGTAAAAGTATCACATCTTTTGAACAAAAAAAGTATCACTTTTTGTAGCAAAAGTATCACCTTTATCTGTAAAAGTATCAATGTTTTTTTGTAAAAGTGTATTCCGTCACACGTGTGACCGTTCACACACAAGACTCACTCAAATTTTTTTATAGTGGATTGAGTTTAGGTAACAGCTGTTAGCAAATACAAATCGGACCTAATAGACTATTGTAAAATGTGAAGTCGATTTGACTGCTTAATATTATTCGGCTGAAAGTTCTAAAAAAAAAATATTTTTTATGTCTCAATGTAATTTGCACACTTGTTTCGACGAGTATATTAAGAAAAGATAGTTTTTTGCTTTTTAGTCAACTATTTCAAAGGTAGAGATTTTAAGGGTGGAGATTGTAAAATCTTTTTCCATTTTAGGAATGTATAAAATAAGATAGGACGAACGAAAACAAAAAATATACAAATTAAGACGGAACGGAGGGAGTATAAAATAAGTTTATATTTCGTCAACTTAATTAGCCCTAAAACAATCACGTGCATCAATTCAACTATCCAACTCTTGTATTTGTCCCATGTGATAAAAATATTTTTCATTTGGCAAAAATGAATCTTTAAATGAACGATTTTCATGATCATCAATGTGGGATCAACATGTCCGAGCATGTCAAATAAAAATATGATATTTATTTTAGAAAGTATAATTTGAACTATTTTATTAAATTGATAATTGCAACTTACTAATTCATTATAATCTTTGGATGAATGTATAAGATGCATATCGTAAAAAATATTGCTAAACTAATTCAACATGGTTTTGAATAACTTCACGACAAAATTTCATGTGCACCAGTTGTACGGTGCAATTCAGGTTGAGTATCATGATTTGTGCTTAAATGTATTACATGTCCTAGGTAAAGGTAGTACAATATCTTTATCCAGGACATGTAATACATTTCCAGCATGATACATTTACTCATCACATGTAATACATTTAGGCATAAATAAAAATACGTTTTGATTCATGACTCGGATTGCATGGATCAATCGATGCACAAGAAATCACCCCGTTCATTAATGACAAAAACTTGTATGTGACCGTTGTGACGGGAAAAAGTATCATTTTTTATAGTAAAAGTATCATGGTTATATGTAAAAGTGTCACATTTTTAAAAATAAAATAAAATGACATATATCACTTTTATAACAAAAGTATCACTTTTATCTATAAAAGTATCAATGTAATAAAAATATCACTTTTTCCTGTAAAAGTACCTCAAAATAAACTTCATTTTGTATTTGAAGACTTATATCAATTTAAACATTTTTATTCATCTTATGTGATTACATTTTTCACCTTATCATTGCATGCTCATTTTAAGTTTAGTTTTAACACAAGCAATAAATCCCAACCAAAACACATCGAAATACACTACACTACAGTATAAATGGGTTTATGTAATATCTAAAGAGTGTTACATATATACCAAAAAGTATTATAATAAATTTTAGGTAACACTTTATTGGTGTTACATTTGCCGGTATGACCTATAGTCTAAAGTAATACTTTGAATGATCTTTAGTAACATTTTTCATATGTGTTGCATTAGATTTTAAATTGTAACACTTTATAGTAACACTAAAAAATGTTACACTAACCCTTTATGTAACACTTTTTTAAAAATAAAAAATGTTGAATATTTATCATTGTTGAGATTCGAACTCATGTAACACTTTTTTTTTTTTAAAAAAAAAAGTTGAATAATTGTCATTGTTGAGATTCGATCTTTTAAAATAAAAAATGTTGAATATTTATCATTGTTGAGATTCAAACCAGGTTGCAAGCCTGCAAGATCTTTAACTGTAAATGTCAAACCACTAGGTTATAATAACTCTATTGTTTATTTTATACGAAAAGTCATATAGACATTTTTTTGATGTGAAATCAATAACCTATTATCATTATAAAATTCTTACCAAACAACAACCTAATTTAATTTTATTTAGCATATTTCATTATCTAATTTGATAAAAAAATCATTAATTAATTTATTTTTTCAATTTTGTCCAATCTCACACACACACACACATATTTATAACTTATTCAATATTACACTAACTTGTTACATCAAATTATTTTATATAAGTATTAAGACATTATCATTAATTTCAATTGGAATAAGTAGATGATTTTAAGATACCATGAAAAATTCAGTAATTGAGTTTTTATTTTATTTTTTGTGTTTTTTAGAATATAAATTAAATAAAAAAAATAAACTTAAGAACATGAAAGACATGACAAAATATTTCAAGTCCAATGTTTTATAAAATGTATTCAAAATTTTAAGCAACAAAATTGCTTTCTCGTTGTTAGTAAAATATGATGTGTGTATATCTATATCACAACAAAAAAAAATCACTAATAAAAATTATGTTATATAAGTAATGAGTAAATCCTTATGTGGTCTAATAAATTGTTATTTTAGTCGATTATTTTCATTATCTCATGTTACGAATGTCCTATTGTGATAGTTAACATGTAACACGTCTATAAAAATTCGCCTTAAAATAATAGTGATTGAAAGATTTTAATTCTTCAAAAGCACATGAGAAAAATAAATCCAAATATATTTTATTAGTTTAGAATAAAAGAAATATATAATTTTATTAATTGAAAGTGTTACCTAGAAAGTGTTACTTAATCAAAAGAGTTACATAAAAAATGTTACTTATGTAAAAGTGTTACCTAAAAGTGCTACTATTTAAAAGGTGTTACATCTAAGGTATTACATATTTTGAAAGTGTTACATGAATGTGTTATATATTTTTACATTTTACAAAAGTGTTACATATTCATAAGTGTTACCAAAGTGTTACATAAAAGTAAAAAATTGAAAGTGTTATAAACAAAGTGTTACTTAAAGCCATTTATGTTGTAGTTCTGGTATTGAAAAATCTATTGTTGCTGAAGGGGAATTGTTAATGAGATGTATTGCATTTGATACAACTTCTCCCCAAAATTTCTTTGGGATTCTAGAGTCAAGTAACGTACGCCTGACCTCCTCCAAAATTGTTCTATTCATCCTTTTAACAACTCCATTATGTTGTGGAGTTATTGGAACAGTTCTATATCTCTTGATTCTCTTTTCCTTACAGAATGATTGAAATTCATCAGATAGAAACTCTAATCCATTGTCAGTTCTTAAACACCTTAGAGAAGTTATTTTCTCTGTTTCAACTTCCCTACACCATTCCTTGAACTTCTCAAATGCACCTGATTTATTCTTTAAAACATAAATCCACATTTTCCTAAAGAAGTCATTTATAATGCTTAGAAAATACTTTCCACCTCCGAGAAATTGCTCCCTCCACAAATCAGAGTGTGCATACTCTATTGGTGCTTTAGACCGATGGTTGCTCACAGGAAATGGATTTCTTTTCTCTTGCCAAGAATGCATTCTTTACAAGTCACAATCCTCATCTTCTTTCCACCTGTGATTAGCTCTTGTTTTTATAGTACATTCAGGCTACTCTCACTGATGCAGCCAAGTCTTCTATGCCATATCATAGAATCATCTTCTTCTGCTATTGCAAATTTTTCCACCAGGGTGTCTGCAATGAGATAGTACAAACTTGACTTTCCAATACCTTTCATGACTACATTTGTGCCTTTCATAACATACAGATAACCTTCTTGAGACTTAAAATTGCAACCTCTTGTTTATAAAGTCCTTAGACTCACCAGATTTCTTTTAAACTGAGGAATGTACCTCACATCAGATAGGATTCTTACATTTCCATCATGCATTCTCAACTTGACATTCCCCACTCCTTTCACAACCACCACTTGATCATTTTCAAGCATAACAGAGCTCAACTTCTTTTCTTAGTAATCATCAAACCACTCCTTATGTGGGCTCATATGAAAGCTACAACCAGAATCCAAGATCCAAGAACCGTCTACCCCCTTATCAGTCACATTCAGAATCTCTGCTTCACTCTGCTCTTCTGCCAGGTCCAATGTACTCTTCTTTTGTTCTTTACTTGCTTGTTTCTTTTTCCATTCAAAACAGTCTTTCTTGAGATGCCCTAGCCTTTTGCAGTGGTGACACTTTTTTTGTCTCTTTGCCCTCCGCAAAATTGGGATTGGATGCTTGGTTCTTTTGAGCATTATCTTGAGAGGTTGGTTTCTTGAACTTTGTGAATTTCCCTTTCCTTATATTTAGACCTTCTGCTGATGGGTGGTTTCCCTTCGATTGTCTTCTACAACTCTTTTGCCTTCAGAACATTTTGTACCTCACTTAGGGTGATTGTATTCTCTCTGCAATAGAGCATGGCATCCTTGAGATGTTCATAAGACTTTGGCAGTGCATTCAATAGGATGATTGTTTGGTCCTCATCCTCCATTTTGACTCGTGTTCTCCAAATCATCTAATGACTTGTTGAAGTCATCCAACTGGTTATTTATACCCTTGTCATAAAAAAACGATAGGAATAGATTTTTTGTTTAATGTACAATCTATTTGCGACGGACTTTGTCATCAAGCTGCCAAGCTTTGTCCAGACTTCCTCAGCTGTTTTCTCTTGGCAACTTCCCTTATTACCTTGTATGTCAAACAAAGTATGATTTCACTGTGTGCCCTTTCAAGCATCTATTCCTTTTGGTGCATCAAACAGTTTCTCTGGTAATCCCTTCACACCCTTCAATGCCCCGGCAAGACCTTGTTGCACCAGTATTGCTTTCATCTAGATTTTCCAGAGCGCAAAGTCGTTTTTACCAGAGAATTTCTCAGCATCATATTTTGTAGTAGACATCTTGATCATCTAATTGTTGATGGTGATCAAGATCCTTAACTGTCATTAGATCAAGCACTTGCTATACGTTCTTCACCCCTTCCCACAAACGGCGTCACTTGTTACAATTTTGCAAGGCAAGAACAGATCAAGAACCATACACACACAGAATGATAAATTGAATGAGAACATTCAAAACACAAGGATATACGTGGTTTGGTTTGATCAACCTACATCCACGAGAAGAAGAAAATGGAGAGCCTTTCACTATGTGTTTTCCAAGTACAAACAACTACTAACAAGAAATAATCAACTCCGACAAAATCATCTACAATATCTCTCTAGTCTCCCTATCTTGATATGTTCTTGCCTTGCAAAAATCTAACAAGAATTCTGACAAACCCATGAAATTGATGCATAGGTTTCCTAGTGCGTGTAAGTACGTGTTCTTCAACTAGAGTTTGGGAGTGTTTGTAAACAATTGTACTTTTATAAAGTGCTTTGAATTTATTTTTTGTAAAAGAGCAAGAATTCTTGTAGTATTTGTAAATAAAAGGGTTAATTATAAAAAAAAATCACGACCTTGGGTCCAATTTTCAATTGCAACATGATTTTTAAAACATATCAATGTTGGTCACCAACTATAATTCTTTTTCAATTACAACATCGGCTAAATTTTCTGACACTTGATTGTGTCTCCATCACCACCATTAGATCGCCTGGACACGACCTTCATTTACCCTCGATCCATTTCACAATCCGTCAAATCCCCTGTCGTTAATTGAGAGTCGAAGAAGTGACATAATAACTTCAATCACCGATTAACGACAATGAAAATGACGGATTGTGAAATTAAAATTATGTATATGAGCAGTAGGCACGGAACTACACAAACAATATATTTAAAATGATTGGCACGAAGTATAAAATAGTTGGCACGAAACTAATCAGTGGCGCGAAACAGCTGGCCGAAAGTTTGTCTGTACAAACAGTTTTTGCAGAAATGTTAGATACAGAGGGACAGTTTCGTCCAAAGACCATCCAAAGTGCTATATTTAATACTTTTTACAAGTTGGACAAATTTTATATAAATGTTACAAAAAAGTGTTATTTTTCACCCTTTTCACTAAATGCAAGTGCAGGGAATATCTAAACATTAACGCCTCCATCAAATCCCAAAACAAACGATAAGATTAACCCAAAGAAAAAAAAAAGAGGAAAATAGAGTTTTTGTAATCACGAATATTTGATTTGATTCAATAAACTATTTGTGCAATTTTCTTATTTATTTTATTGCAGACACGAAACCTCTCAAAAAAACTTCTTGATATTAACATAATCTTTAATTTTATTTCATTTTATTTAACAAACACAATATTACATTATTTATGGAAAATTAAGAAATATATTGTAACAAACACATACTCACACTTTACATTGACCTCTAAATTCAACCATAATGAATGATACTTTGCACCAACACATTTAAAAAGCAAAAAAACAATAACAAGATCCTATAACCTTTTGAGTTCACACTGAGGCACAAAGATCCCATGGAAACCATAGGGAACTCTTTGAGGTAACTTGATAGCAGCAACAATATCAAGGTTAGGGGATTTAGCATCCATTACTAGAAAACTGGATTCATCAGTGTTCTCATTGTGTACAAATGTCACTAAATATCCATCATCCTCCTCAGCCGCCGGATTATCGGGTTCTTTTGGCACAAAGGATGGTTCCCCGCCGTAGCAGCCCGGCGGATACAGGTGGCTAGCCACCGTGCACTCGGCGGAGTCCATAGAAAGTGATAGGTCTATTTTTACTACTCCTCCAATCTTTGGCCATGGGGCTCCGACTACTGCATATACGTACCTAGATATATTTATCAACATGAAATTAAATTAATTAATAAGAACAAAGGACTTTCTTGTTAATATTTGGGAGAGTATTTAATTGTTCACTATTTATCATGCTTTTGATTTCTTAGCATTAATGGAGTGAAATAACGATCTCTCATAAGTAGATTCTACACTAGAAGGAATATGTGGTTTAAAATAGGAGAAGCGTATTATACCTGATATAGTAAGTGTCTCGTGACAATCACTTCTATCGAAATTTCTTACCTATTCGTACGGGTAGTGCTCCCATTCCATGAAATGTACGAGACATAGGTAGAAAACTAACTTTATTCACATTTTCTGTTCATATGTCATACAGCTAATGATGTGGGGCACTACCCCTACGAGTAGATAAGAATTTCTATTTTTGCTAAACTTTTGGGTGGATTTTACAACATTAAAATAAGATTAACCTTTTTTTCCTAAGCGAGAATAATCAAACTGTGAATTCTATAAAATAAAAAATAATAATCAATAGAATTACTTTGGTTGCAAAACTGATTTCTTTTATCTCAATGTATTAAACTTTGTTTCAAAGGAGTACCGTTAAAGTTAAATAACGTCAGTTGGCATTTAATTCAAGAAGCATTAAAAAGAAATATAATTTGAGTTCAATTAAAGAAAATCTAAAATATTAGATTGATATAACCTATAAAACTCAATGAAATTTGAAAATGTCCAAAAGAATATTATTTTCTTTTTGCATTCAATAAAATCTACTCCATAGATTAAATCGATGAAATTTGTAAAACTCGATAAAATTTGGACTAATGTATTTCGAACATCTGTTGTAAAAATCAGGGGCGGCTCTGGGGCGATCGAGGCGGTGCCGCCGCAAGGGCCCCCGCAGGTCAGGGCCTCCGAATTTCTTTTAGTAGTGTATATATATACACCTCTATAGAGAAGTTATATAATAATTACAGATAAATAGTTATATCAATAGGTGATGTAGCTTATTTGGTTGGCCTTGGTAGGGGGAAATTCTTTCATTTAGGTAAGGTCTTTAGTTTGATGTCTCTCTAGCACTACTTTTTATAATTTTTTCTATACAAATTATCAACCAATATTTTAAGAAGCCTCATTTTCTTTTCGCACCAGGCCCCTTAAAACATTGGTCCGGCCATGGTAAAAATCCCCGACTAACTCTGGTTATTTCTCGTCTAGGCGCTAGACGATCATTGACTGCCTACATTTATTTCCACATTCCTCCCCGCCTAACCCCTACTATGCTCCGATTAACCTCGTTCAGACCCCGACTAGTCGATAGGTCCCAGTCCACCACCTAACAAGCGTCAAACGACTTTTACAACCTTGTTTCGAACAAATGTAAATTTCGTAGAGGAATAATCTATCTAACATTTAAATTGTTATATGTTAGAGTTGAGTCGATTTATTTACACTCCATTATATCATGGTCGTTGAGTGCATGGAAGCCTGATGGACATACTGGAAGGGAGAATTTGAATAGATTTTAGTATACACCATACATTATATATATGTAGAAGTGTCAAAATGATGGGGCTCGAAAAATAAATTGAGTTGGGTTAGTATTTTAGTAGCCTGAAATTTTTCGGCCTGATCCGTCCCAGTCCGATTCATTTTCCTGACACAACTGGATTAGGTAGGATTGGTCCAACCCAATCATTTTAACGGTTATAATTATACGTACTAAAATTTATTTCATCTCATCTCATCTCATCACTACAAAAGTGGAACATAATTTTCAAATATACGACACATATTTGAAATGCGGATGATTTAAATCTCATGTACTAGTTATTTTAACAAAAATGTTTTCTTTTTCCCCTACCCGGATATATAACTCAAAATCTCTGTCTTTATACACAGAAATGAAGACGTACGTCTCTGACTTATAAATTTAATAAAATTAAGTCATTGTTACTCCCTCCATCTCGCGGGAATTTGTACGGTTGATCCGGTACGTATATTAAGAAAAGGGCTATTTTTGTTTTTTTATTGACTTTTTCAAAGGTGGAAATTAAGGATGGAGATTGTTGAAGAAATTTCCTTTTTAAGGATGTGCAAATTGATATGGGAGTATCAAAAAAGAAAATGTGCAAATCCGGGTGGATGAATACATTTTAACCAAAGTTTGACAAAGACAATAGTAATAGACCTAGAGGGTGTTTGGAAGCTTATTTTGAACATCTTATAAGCTCCAATATCTTATAAGTTGTTTCAAGAGCTTATAAGATATAATTTTTAAGGAGCTTATAAGTTAACAAATTGTTTGAATGAGCTTACAAGCTTGTAATATAAATGTTGTGATTTAGCTATAAATTTGGGTGTAATTTAAAAGTTAATATTAAACACACATTTTGATTAGTGTATGAAATGTATGTGTGTGAAGTGTGTATATTGTGTGAAATGTGTGTAGTGTGTGAAGTGTGTGTAAATGTGTGAATTGTGTGTGAAATTTGAGTGTAAATTAAGATCTTAAAAAATAAGATGGAAATAAGATGGGGTATAGCAACTTATTTTTTTTAGATCTTATAAGCTCTTAAAGCTTATTTTTTGACTTATAAGCTCCTAAAACATCTTTTTTTGTAGTGAAAGACGTTTGACATATATTTTCACGGTTTATCATTTCGAGACAATTTTATTTTATTAGTTTTGCAATTTTCCAAACAGGTCATATAATAGTTTTAGATTTTTTGGTCTTTCATTGATAGTTTCTAATCTTTTAAGTCCTAAATTGATACTATCTTTCAGAACCTGAATTGATAGTTGATTTATCTTTCGAGTACTTGGTCGATTAAATGGTAACCAAATTTGTTACTTAATTTTAATTTTAACCTCTCCAGATAATTATTATTTATATCACTAACATCTGCAGATTTACACCCCGCCAACATCGAGCTCTACCCAATTGAAAATTTGTGCAAACTCAATCTCAATGTTAGTATTATACTCCCTTCGTCCCAAGTTAATTGTCCTATCTTAATCTGGCACGAACACTAAGAAAAAATAAATTTTGTGGAATCTTTGACTTTTTCAAAGGTAGAGATTGAATGTGGAGATTTTGATGGTGGAGATTGTGGGAGAATTTGATAATTATGGGGTAGGACAATTATTTTGGGACAAACAAATAAGGCAAGTAGGACAATTAGGTCGGGACGGAGGGAGTAGTTTTTATTAGTTTAATAATTCATTTCTCCAAATTCTAAATGAGCCTACCTCTCGATCATTAATTCTATTATTCATATTCTAGTATCTAATGAAGTTTTAAATAAATCATTTATAACTAAGAGGGTGTTTGGCTAAACTTATTTTAAAAATCTTATAAACTTCAACATTTTATAAGTTTTTTCAAGAGCTTATAAGGTGTAATTTTAAGGAACTTATAAGTTAACAAAGTGTTTTGATAAAAGAGCTTATAATTTTGCAATTGAATATAGTGATTTAACTATAAATTTGTGGTCTAATTTAAAAGTTACTCTCTCCGTCCCGAATGAACTTGCACAGGAGGGTCGGCACGCATACTAAGAAAAAGTTATTTTTTGGGATTTTGTTGACTTTTCAAAGGTTGATTGAGGGTGGAGATTGAGAGTGGAGATTTTGAGGGTGGAGATTGTGTTAGAACTTTCCTTTTTAAGGGTGTGCAAGTTCATTTGGGACGGACGAAAACGGAAAGTGTGCAAGTTCATTCGGGACGGAGGAAGTACTATTGAACACATTCCGATTAGTGTGTGAAATGTATGTAGTGTATGAAGTGTGTATAGTGTGTGAAATGTGTGCAGTGTGTGTAGTGGGTGGTATGTGTAGTGTGTGTTATGTGTGTAGTGTGTGAAATGTGTGAAGTGTGTGTAATGTGTGGTGTGTAGTGTGTTGTGTGTGTAATGTGTGTTGTGGGTGAAATGTGTGAGTGCGTTGATAGGTATGGCCCAATCTCCCCGGGTTGGTCTAGCCCGCCGGACCGATTAATTGGCTCAAGAGCGCAAGCCCAACAGAGCCAAGCTCATACGGCCATGCAGATATGATTGGCGGATTTGTAGGGATTTTTGTTAGTGCTGTTATTTTATAGTATAAATAGGAGAATTATTGTTGAGATTACGGTTAGAATTCTCAATTCTAGAATCAATTCTTGTAAGGTTGTACTCCGGTATTCAAAGAAAGAGAGAAAAGCAGCTCGGAAGGTGATTACCTTCACCCGTGGACGTAGATCTCCGGATCGAACCACCTAAATACTCGAATCGTTTATGTTCTTGCATGTTTGATTATTTTGGATAACTGCTTCGTTTGCGATTCACTTGATATCCGGGTTTCGGCCTTATCATGCGTGTAGTGTGTGAAATGTGTATAGTGTGTGTAAGTGTGTGAATTGTGTGTAAAATTTGAGTGTAATAATTAAGATTTAAAAAATAATATGAAAATAAAATGGGGTATAACAACTTATTTTTTTAGATCTTATAAGCTATTAGCTCTTTTTTTTTCCTTAGAAGCTCCTAAATATTTTTTTCTACCAAACACTTTGCAAGAGCTTATAAACTCCTAAACATCTTATAAGATGTTTCAGCAGTTTATAAGCTCAGCCAAACACACTCTAAATCATGCTCAATTATTTGGTTTCAATCTCATTTTCAAAAAAATTCTATAAAAAAAGAAGAGAAATCTTTATCCAGACTATATTACTAAGTTTTTATCTTTTTTGAAGTCTATTCTAAACCTAGCTATACCCTAACAAGTTGTCAATGTCACCATCATATCCTTGCCTGTGATTTATAAAAAGGAACTTCAGGTGCCTATCACCATACCTGTTTTTCTTCCCAACGTAATCCGGATTGATGACTGCAAAATCCAAATTTCTCGTGGAAACAGATCGCCGTCGTACGCTCTTCGACCTCACACTGATTTCAATTCTTTCCATGGATGAGTGAATCAAATCCATACGATCCAACATATGCTCCACAGGCTGAACGCTCGACGCCACCATCACAATGGTGTCGCCGCCGTCTTCCTCCCACGCATTAGCCGCGTGAAGCATATTAAACCCCGGCACCTCAGTCCACCACATTTCACTATCATCCTCCGCGTATCGCGGGATAATTCCCAACCTCGGCACTTTATTACGATCAACTTTGAATGGCGATTTCCCTTTCAGGACCTCTACAGGTTTAATTTCAAGCTGCATATCAGGGAAAACGACGTAGTTTTTTGTTACAGCAAAGTCATGGATAAATGAAGTTTGGTTTAGCATATTTATCGGCACTTCAGGTTGTTTGGTTCCTTCAGGATTGATCCTGAAGTATGTTAAAAATGGGCGCCAGATGCTGTACCGGAAAGCGAAGGTCTCGCCTGTATCGACGTCGGTCTTCGGATGCGCCGTCATGGACATGAACGGTTTGCCGAAGCAGTCATGGCGGCCTAAAGTGATTATATCTCCGTCAGATGTTAGTTTCACTCTGTAAGGAAGATCACCCTCATGTAGAGCGAACAATTTTCCACTAATCAGCGCCAAGCTCGTGTTGGCGTTACCGACGCCGCGGCTCAGATCGTACTGTCTGGTGAGAAAGCGGCCGAAAGCGACAGAGCACCGGGCGTAACACGCAAGGAGGCCATTGAAGGCGGAGAAAACGTTGAGGATGATTACTGGCGATGCGGTTTCTCGCTCCAAATTGTACTTGTAAGTTTTCACGAAACGGCTGCAGAATGTGGCTTTGCCTTCGGAGATGGTGACGGCGTGAAGCATGCCGTCGCCGTCGAAGATGTGGTAGGGTCCAGGGGGGGAGAACTGAGGGTTTGGGCCATTGCGGATGTAGGCGCCGTCTAGCGACGGCGGAAGGGAGCCTTCAACGACTGGGCAGGGGGTAGGGGGAAGCTCGTCGACCGGAGCGAAGTTGCCGGAGAGAACTTGTTTGGGGTCTATGGCGGGGTGGAGGGGAAGATCTAGGTGACCGCATATGAAATTTTCTAAGGCATTGAAAATAATTGCGAAAAATGAATTGTTTTTTGGTCGATTGATTTCACCGGTTCTGTATTGTGATTGTTTGTCTGAAGTTTTGAGGATTTTGCGAGGGAGAGTAACTGCGGAGGATTTTTTTTGAATATATTTATGATCGGTGTTGTTGAAGGCTGAGACTTTGAACTGAAGGAGTAGTAATGGTGATGGAGGTGAGACTGTGTGATTCAGAGCATGTTTTTGGAGGAAAGAGGAAGAGAGGGATTCCATTTTTCAGACTGAGATTTGGCAAAGTAGTTTGAATGCAGATTATGGCCAATCTTGAACTATTTATTGTTGTTTATGATGCGTCTCTTTCAGGGGAGGCTCAATATTTTCGGTTCTTGGCAGGATAAGAATGGGGTATGGAATTATCTGTTTTCCAATTTATTCATATTCCACTCATATTTCATTTCAAAAAAATAAGTTATTTCGAACGAACTTGCACTAGCCCCCGGCATATGTATTAAAAAAAATTATTTTTTGATAAATATGGGAAAATTGCAATATTGGTCCTCTATCTTTCATCTACTTGCAATTACAATCCTTTCCGTTGAGCGTTTTGCACATTTAGTCTTATAACTCAAGTTTTTCGCGATTTCAGGACAAATTTGGCAGGAATCTGTTCAAGTGGTCGGAGCTAGGCACGTGAGTGGCACATGACTATAGAAATTGAGGATCTCTGTCCATTATATCCAAGTGGCTCAACACACCATTTTTTAACAGTTTCGTCACTTTAATGTGGTTGGTGGTGGACCACTTCGACAATAAATCACATAAAAGCAAAAAAAATAAATCCCTCATCTGTCCAATACGTGACAAAGATTGGGTACACTAAACAAAAAAAAAAGAAAAGATGCATCTAATATCGAAAACTTAGGCCGGGTACGGGTCAAATTTATGCTCGGATAAAAAAAATCCCCAAAATTGAAATTATATCTGTAATAGCACAACCCAACAACACTATATCACACTAAATCGTAAAGTAATCCAAATCGTTAAAGAAATCGTTAAAGAAGGTGGATACCTTTAGGAGGGGCAAATCCAAATAGGCTGCTTCGCGTCTGATGTTTGTAGGCTCACGATCACTGTACAACTTCATTTTGGAGCGATTCACGTCATTCGTCGAGTGACTCGAACAGAGATTTAGAGCGCGGCGCAGATCCGGCAGAGCGAAGGGAGGAATCGCGAATTTCTTCTCGCGAGAGATTAGGTTTTTTTGGGGGATTCCTTTGATGTGGGTTTGGGTAAATGGTCAGGTATCATGGGTTAATGGGTGGACTTTCGGATTCAGATTCGGGTTTTGGAGGGGGGGGGGGGGGTTGGGTTCAGTTTTTTATTTGAGATATGGGTGAGGTGGAAAAGATTATATCCTAGTTGTAATGTTTAAAATATGATGTGGAAAAGATTGGGTAATAAATAATTCAAGGGACCAGATTGAGCCACGTGGATATAATGGACGGAGATCCCCAATTTCGATAGTCATGTGCCACTCACGTGCCTAGCTCCGGCCACTTAAACAGATTCCAGCCAAATTTGTCCTGAAATCGCGAAAAAAACTTGAGTTATAGGACTAAATGTGCAAAACGCTCAACGGAGAGGACTGAAATTGCAAGTAGATGAAAGATAGAGGGCCACTATTGCAATTTTTCCGATAAATGTTGACTTAGTCAAATCTATTTTTAGCTTTATGTGATGGCAGATCTGTAATTATATGATTAATATGGGTTAGAGATATAAAGTTTTATTTCCTGAAAAAAAAAGTGTGCAAAAAGGGTAGGACACCCCAATTAGGGAAGTATGCAAGTTCATTCGGGACGGAGAGAGTATTTTTTATTTTACAATTTGTTTTAAGATTCACAATTCAAGGTCTTGGTTCATAATTCATTATTCAAGGGTACATGAGCCCATGATTTAGGTTCAAATTTATCGTCTAGAGTTTAAACTTTGTTATTAGGTTATAGTTTTATTTCACACTTCATGAATTCATGATTCATGAATTCACGGTTCACGTTTTATGTTTCACGGGTTCAGAATTAATGATTTGTGTGATTTAAGGTTCACGATTCATGGTTTAACTCTTTATTTTTACAGTGGAATACTAGAGGTGGGACAGATGATTTGTACCTGAAAGCGGGCCTTTTAATTAAGAAGGAAATTAATAAATTATATTATTTAATCATAAATCTTTAGCTTTTTTAGATGGAAAGTTTTTAATTAAACTTTTACTATCCAAATTTAGCTAGTAATTAATCATTTTCAATAGATAAAATTGTTAAACCATTTAATCTATCTTGAGTCATGGTTATTCGAAAATTGTTTTGTTATAATTTTTTATTTTGAAAAACTTCATTCTGCAGAGGCAACTATAACATGTATTGTATCTAGTATTCGATATGCAACAAAAGAATTTGGAAAATAATCCAGTTCTTTATTAGATTAAATAGTTTATGAAAGTACCATTTTTAGTTTTGCAACTTTATAAAACAAATAAGGTTTACAAATAAACAAAATGAATCAATCTGTAAAAGTTAAAATAAATACATTATAAATTCTAGAACAATAGAGAAGCTTTGATAGGATCCAAGAGAGAATACGCAACTTTTGTATCCAATTGAAACGCACAACATAATAAAATATATATTGAAAGTCAATTTTATATTGATTATTTTAATGTTAGAAATTAATTAAATAAAATTCCTAAATAAATAGCTAATTTAATTGATGATTTAATATATATATATATATATATATAATTAAAAATCGTCACGTGTCAAGATGTTGCAGAAACCACAAAATTCATCAATCATCGAATCCCTTAGATGATGTTAGTTGGGTTGGATCGAATTTCTAATAGATCTCCAAGTCCCACATTATAAAGACATTGAAATGCTAGATATTCATATTTAGTATTCAATCATGGCCTTTTGCAATTGATACGTGGATGATTTGTTAAATACATGATTTACGTGCATGGTTATCGACCTTTGGTGGATCAGGAAGTTAGATATTATTAAATTAATGTAATTAATTTAATAATTAATTCAAAGATATTTGATAGATTTGATATTTTGGAGACTAATTAAATTATTTCGTTTGGATCTTAGGCTCATTAGGGTTCTCCATCCTACAATTATAAATAGGGCTTTATTTTTCCACCAAAATCACAGCACAAGCTCAAGAAATGAGGTACAAAACCAATCTTAAGATTAAGACGTTACAAAGCCAATTCGGCAGTACAAAGCCAAATACCGACATTACAAGGCCAAAATCCGACGTTACAAAATAAATCCGGCGTTACAAAGCCAATTCATGATAACGTTTCATTCAGGAATTTACTCCACGTTTGATTCAGGATTTTACTCCAATCTTTGAATTTAACGTTATAAATTGAAGAACTTATATTCAGGATTTTACTCCACGTTTGATTCAGGATTTTACTTCAATTCTTGAATTTAACGTTATAAATTGAAGAACTCATATTCGGTGCGGATCAAAAGCCCAAAGTTCATCGAATAATCAAGAATCAAGTGACAAATTTCGGTATAAAGGAATTTCGGCGTTCTTCAGAGTTCTTTGAGAAATTCGGCAAGAAATGACGTTTAATCCAAAATTAATCTTACAAGCTTTGGATTAGCGGTATTCAAGTCAACAAGTTCGAAGACATATACAATTGAAGAGAAGAATAAGAGGAGAAATAGAGATAGGATCTACAAAGTTGTAAAATTTATTCATTTGATCCGAATATTCAATTTTGTACATTTTTTTCGTGTTTATACATTTAATACCCGAAATTTGTTGTTACAGCGTATATTATTAGAATTTGAAAATGTAGTTAATACTCCCTCCGTCCCGGCTTATCTTGCACAGGGGGGTCGGCACGAATATTAAGAAAAATTGCTTTTTGGTTGTTTGTTGACTTTTCAAAGGAAGATTGATGGTGGAGATTGAGGGTGAAGATTTTGAGGGTGGAGATTATGTTATAACTTTCCTTTTTTAGGCCGTGCAAGATAAGGTGGGACGGCCGTTTAAGGAAAGTGTGCAAGATAAGGTGGGACGGAGGGAGTACTTATTAGATATGTAGATTATGAGATAAAAAATTAGATTATGGTACTTTTTATGTTAATTGATTAAACTTTAATTATTATTAGAATCAAATGCAAAACTAGTTGAACGAATTTATATATATTGTAAATTTTATGCTAAAAAATAAATATTATACATACATAATTAATTATATATATACACACACATATACATACATATAATTTGTACTTTTACAGGAAAAAAACACGTAACATATCAACATAATAATATTATGATGACATCATTAAAAAGGTAGTGCATACTAATTGAATTGGAACTAGGGATGGTAATGGGGTGGGTATGGGTGGGAGTGTTAGGCTTTTTCTAAGATCTGCCCCGCATGAAAATATTTAAATTCGTAACCAGCTCAACCCCCCCTCTTAGAAACCTGACCCGCGCCGCTTCAGTCCGCTAATCCGACAGGTTTACCCGCCCTCCCCTCCCACATGTTTTTTAAGTTTCTTTTTACAATATATACAAAATTGTTATCACTGTATTTTAATATAATGATTGCATAATTGAAATATATAATACCTCCGTCCCAGCTTACCTGCCTACTTGCCATTTTAGTTTGTCCCACTTTAACCTGCCTACCCCATAAATAGCAAATTTCTCTCACAATCTCCACCCTCAAAATCTTCATTCTCAATCTCCACCTTTAAAAAAGTCAAAGATTCTACAAAATCTGTTTTTTCTTAATTCCCGTGCCCAGTCAACCTAGGCAGGTTAAGCCGGGACAGAGGGAGTATAAAATATACATTATTGAATAAAAAATCTATTTATCAAAATAACTAATTGAGTTCGATCTCAAGGTAAATTAAACACAATAAAACAAAGCAAAAACGATAAGAATAGTATTGGAATATACTGCTATAATAAAATATATAAATATTAATATTAATAATATGTACGGGTTGCGTTAGGGACAGGTTTAGCAAAATTCGCTACCCAATTTAGACCCTGAAATATTTATTTGATCGGATTTGAACTCGCCCAATAATTCGTTTGAGTGAGGTTTTACTCACCTCATATAAAGCGATATAGTACGAATTCAGGTTTTAACCCGATTCATTAATATTTCCAGTTGAAACATGAGATGAAACTCACAAATAGGTGATCCCACTTGGCTACGTACGGTCTCACTTTAAATGGGTAAATTCTACCCTACCCAAGTGGGTAGTGCCCCACTTAGGTTATCCACCACACATTCAAAAAGTGTATGGAGATCAAAATAAAATTAACCATTAGATCTCCATACACTTTACAAGTGTACGAGAGATCACTCACTTGGGTAGCTACCCAAGTGGGTAGGATAGAATAAGCCCTTTAAATGTACAATTACTAAAACATATGTCCTTCATTTGTTCCAATAAAAAATATGTTTCTACAGGTACATTTAGTTATGGAAACATTATAATTTTTTTTCTAACTTTTTTTGGGACAAAGAAAATATTCGTTTTTATCAGTTTTAGCAGATAAAATGTTGAGAGGCATTAATGAATGACAAGCACAAAAGAATTTCTTCAAATGTCAAGGCCTAAACCTAGTTCCAGTTGTCGGAATCAATATAGAGAATTCAAGACACACTAAGGGGTAAGGAAAAATACCGAAATGTCGAATATTACACATATTGTATCGAAAAATTATCAAAAATACCAAAATTTTCAGTATACCGAATTTTCAGTACAGTAACAGTGTGATAATCTAAAAATTTTGATATTTCGGTATTGATAGGGATAACCCGGTTACTTCGGGTCGGGTTGATACCTGAGCCCACTTACCGGCCCAGCAAACGCGCCAGTAAGCGCGAGGGCCCAGGCCCAGCAAGCCCAGCAACACGCGAATCAAGTCTGTTCCACGAATGAAGGCCATGATCTTTTTCCAACTGCCATGCAGATTTGGTGGGCAAGATTATAGGGATTTAGTTAGGGTTTTGATTTAGTAGTATAAATAGGTGAAAAGAACTCTGAATTAGGGTTCGCACTTTGCATTCTGTAATACGCACTGTAAACTCCGCGTTCTAGTAAAAAGGAACACCTCGGCGATTGCCGCTTTCTGCCCGTGGACGTAGATCTCCGGATCGAACCACGTAATTCTTGTGTGTTCTTATATTGTTTACGTAGATTCTTGTTTAATTGTGTGGTTACCGGATTGCGCTCTATCAATTGGCGCCGTCTGTGGGAACGACAAGGCAGTTTTTTGAACGCGCTAACCAACAATTTTTGACGTTCACGTAATTCTTAATCATGGTGACGACTCGTTTGAATCAAGCTCACCGCGGGGATCAATCCGATCAAGATACACCCGTGGATCAAGTTGTGCCGCCGAGGCAATTGCCGGCAGGGAGTGCATCCAATCATCAGGATAGTCAAAACCCTCCACCCCCTCAAAACCTGCAAAACCCTAATATTGTTGCTGCTCAACCGCCGGTAAACATTCAAATTACCCCAGAACTGCTCCAAGATTTCTTACAAGAGCATGCACATGTCCTTCAAGATTGGGCAGTTAATCGCCTACGTCCCGCGGGGCCTGCCGCAGGGCCTGCTAGCCATAATGCTAATCCCGTGGTGCCTCCACCACGCGCACGTGATCAACAGGATCCGGGGCACCGCAGGCGTCATGATCGACGACGGGAACAACCTGGTTCTTCCGAGGACCATGGGAGTTCTAATGAATCGCGACCTCGCAATGAGGAACCTACTGATGCGGATCGTCGCCGTCCACTTAATGCGGCTAAGAGAGTTCGCTACGCAAATCCTCATGCTCTGGATCTTCAAGAGTATGAGCGAGTTCAACGCAACGTTGAACTGGATAGAATCCTGGGCCTTGATGCCAATGGAGAGATCATCACACCGTTCTCCCAGGAAATCATTGCCACTTCCCTTCCCGAAGAGTTTAAACGGCCAGCCATACCACCTTACAATGGCACAGGAGATCCGGCCAATTTTCTTGGAGCTTTTCGGCACAACATGCTTAGCCATGATAGCATCACATCCCTCCAGTATTGTAAGATTTTCCCCGAGTACCTACAGGATGAAGCTCGGGTTTGGTTTGATTCTCTTCCACGTGATAGCGTGTCCTCCTTCCGAGAACTCGCCGAGCACTTTTGGGCACGGTTCGAAGCACGGGCGAAGCCCATGGCCACCCTGGCCGACGTCATGAATATGGAACAGCGGGACGGTGAAACCGTTACCCAATTTCTGGACCGTTTTACAGCGGTAAGTCTCAAGGTGGGAAATTGTCCCGACGATGTGGCCATTAACGCTTTTATGAATGGACTCCGCCCCGGAGCACTCCACACCGAGTTAGCTCGGAACACCCCGGTCACAACTCGAGCACTGTTCAAAACAGTGTGCAAATTTGCTAAGGCCGAGGAGCAGACTCGCCAGAAGCGTGAGAAACACGCTAGCAAGAGGCAATCTGACAAGGCTCAAGCCGGGCCTAGTACTCGACCTAGTGCATTTTCCTGCCTGACACCGGGGCGTTTAGAAACCC
Organism: Ajuga chamaepitys; assembly: GCA_958295605.1. Taxonomy (NCBI): domain Eukaryota; kingdom Viridiplantae; phylum Streptophyta; class Magnoliopsida; order Lamiales; family Lamiaceae; genus Ajuga; species Ajuga chamaepitys. Next base: position 3,643,454 of record OY282502.1, on the reverse strand, counting down.
GAAGTGAAATTCCACAATTGACTCCGTTGACGAAGTCACGAGCTGAAATCCTATCTATCCACAAGAATGATCTGCGACCTTGCCCGCGGATGTCCGCGCCTCCTGAAAAGAGGAACCGTGGAAAGTGGTGCGTGTACCACCGGGATCACGGACATGAGACAGAGGAGTGCCGAGAACTCGGCAAGGAGATTGAAGAATGTCTCAAGAAGGGTCTCTTGCGGCAATACGTAGCTCGAACTAGTGACCAACCTCGGGCAAACCACAATGGGGGTTCGTCTCATAACCGCGGAGGTTATTACGACCGAGGCGCTCAGCAAAATCGGCCGCCGTGGCAGAATAATCGGCCAGGGCCAAATAACTACGCGCGGCAAGACTCTGGCAATCGCCAGCAACCACGTCTCCCACCACCACCTCCTCCTCCGGGAGGACCAGAAGACAACGCACCTACTCACGTGATAAACGTGATATATGGAGCCCTACCCACCGGGGCTTCACGACATGCATTAAAGGGAGAAGCTCGACGTCCTCCTCCCGAGGAGCCACGTCACAAACGCCTCCATCAGTCCGAGACTGTTAGCTTCACGGATAAGGACCTCGTTCCGGAGATAACACCTCACACGGACGCTATTGTCATCGACATGACTGTAGCCAACATAACGGTAAGGCGGGTCTTCGTGGATAACGGGGCCGCGGTAAGCGTTATATTTGCAGACTGTTTTGAAAGGATGGGGATTTCTCGAGATCAACTTCGACCGGCCCCCGGGCCACTACAGACTTTCACTCAGGGTGAAGTCCGGCCAGAAGGTGTCATCACTCTCCCAGCGTCTTTGGGGACTTATCCGAGGATAAAAACTATCTTCGTGGACTTTTACGTGGTGAATTCTCCATCACCATATAACATGATATTGGGCCGGGACTGGCTCACCCCGGCAAAAGCCGTATGCTCCACGTATCACCTCGCGCTAAAGTTTCCCACCTCGCATGGTGAAGTGGCCATCCGCGGAAGTCAACGGGTTTCAAAAGAGTGCATGTATGTGGCACTCAAAAAGACTGCCAAGGTTCCGCCCAAACAGCAGCTTCAAGTGGCATCATCGGTTCTGGAACCTCAGGAATGTACTTCGTTAGGAGATGCCACTGCACAAGTCCCGCTAGATCCGTCTAAGCCGGAGCAGACAGTAACAGTAGGGGCCGTGGATGTGCCATGGCTACATCAGGCCATTATTCAGACCCTGCGAGAATATTCCGATGTTTTTGCATGGTCTCCTTTGGATATGCCCGGGGTCTCTCCCGAGGTGATTACTCATAAGCTGAACATAGATCCTAGCGTAAAGTCAATCCAACAGAAGCAGAGGAAATTCGCTCCGGAGCGAAATGAAGCCATTCGAGTTGAGGTGAAACAACTCCTAGATGCGGACATCTTGTTCGAGGTATTCTACCCCTCTTGGTTATCCAATCCGGTAATGGTAACAAAAACCAGTGGGGCATGGCGGATGTGTGTTGATTTTTCCGATCTCAACAAGCACTGTCCGAAAGACTGCTATCCTCTGCCCTCCATCGACCAAAAGGCCGAAGCCATTACGGGGTACGTGGCACTTTGTTTCTTAGATCTGTACAAGGGCTACCACCAAATTTTTATGGATCCACAGGATGCCCTCAAAACGGCGTTTATCACTGCCTTTGGGTGCTTCGCTTTTAAGAAACTGCCCTTCGGGCTTAAGAATGCTGGAGCCACCTATCAGCGTCTAATGGACTTCGTCTTCCACGACCAGATAGGTCGTAATGTTGAGGTTTATGTCGATGACTTGGTCATCAAAAGCTCCTCCCATCATTCATGTGTGCAGGACATTACCGAAACATTGTGTACCCTGCGGCGCTATAACTTGCGACTCAATCCAGCAAAATGCACCTTCGGTGTTGGCTCCGGGAAGTTTCTCGGGTACATGGTTTCACAAAACGGCCTGCAGGCCAATCTGGCTAAACTCCGTGATGTATTAGATTTGCAGCCACAAAAAACGTTCAGGGATGTTCAACGCCTCACAGGTGGTTTGGCGGCCTTAAACAGATTCTTATCGAAAGCAGCGGAGCGCCAGCTCCCATTTTTTAGAATCCTGAGACAAGCGAAGTCCTTTGAGTGGACTCCGGAGTGCACCGAAGCCTTCGAGGCCTTGAAACGTCATATACAGCAGCTGCCTACCTTGTCAGTTCCTCTCCCCGGAGAGCCGTTGTACTTATATCTGGCTTCCGCCGAGGAGGCTGTTAGCGCCGCTCTTGTGCGAGAAGTGGAGGGGGTTCAACACCCCGTGTATTTTGCAAGCCGGGTGCTTCATGGAGCTGAGACGCGATATTCCGTTCTAGAAAAAACCGCCTTGGCCCTTGTTATGGCAGCCCGGCGTCTTCGGCCATACTTCCAAGGACGTGAAATACGCGTCTTGACTAATCACCCTATACGCCAGATCCTTGTAAAACCCGAGGTGTCTGGGCGCCTCGCCAAATGGGCCATTGAGTTGGGCGAATATGACATCCAGTTCCTCCCCCGCCGAGCAATTAAGGGTCAAGCACTCGCCGATTTCCTGGCCGAAGCCCCGGGAGACAATTCCGAGTCCCCCGGGGACGGTGTTACACATCACCATGCTAACCTCGCCCCTTCACCCCGGAAGTGGCAACTTTTCGTGGATGGAGCATCCGCGGTCCGAGGAAGTGGTGCCGGACTGCTTCTCATCGACCCTAAGGGGGTGGAAGTTAAATATGTCATCCGGTTCAAGTTCAAGGTAACTAACAATGAAGCGGAATACGAGGCAGTTCTCGCCGGGCTCCGGCTCGCTCAATCCTTGGGCGTTCGTCATCTCGAGCTCTTCACGGACTCCGAGATCGTATCCAGGCAAATTCAGGGGACTTACGTCGCCAAAGATGAAACATTGGTCAGGTATTGTGCTCTAACACTCAAGCTCATGTCAACTTTTGAAGCAGTTACTATCCAGAAAATACCCCGAGCTCAAAACACAAGAGCAGATGCGCTCAGCAAATTGGCCTCCGCGGTCCAAATTAATATATCTCCGGATATTATGGTTGAAGATTTGTCTCATCCAGCAATTCATGAGGCCACAGTTTCGGTACTGACCGACAGTGATCCGAACTGGATGACACCGATCATTCAGTATCTCCGAGATGGGATTCTGCCCACTGACAAGCTACGAGCTCGGCAAGTTGTGCTCAAAGCCCCCAAGTACTCCCTTCATAACGGAGTTCTATATCGACAATCGTACTTACAACCGAATCTCAGGTGCCTCGCCCCTGCCGAGGCCATTCAAGTTCTGCGGGAGGTTCACGAAGGGGCCTGCGCAAGCCATATCGGTTCCCGGACTTTAGCAAAGAAAGTTCTCCGCTGGGGATACTATTGGCCAACCCTGTTCAACGATGCTCACGATCTAGTGACCAGATGTAGCAAGTGTCAGCTACACTCCCGGGTAAAGCATTTGCCTCAGACCAAGCTCACCGGAATCCAAGGTGCATGGCCGTTTATTCAATGGGGCATCGACATTGTTGACCCATTCCCCGTTGCTCCGGGAGGGTTGAAGTTCCTGGTTGTTGCCGTGGATTATTTCACTAAGTGGGTCGAAGCCGAACCACTTACCGCTATTACCGGTCAGAATATTTTGAAATTTGTATGGCGCAATATCGTTTGCCGCTTCGGCATCCCGAGCACTATTATCTCGGACAATGGTAAACAGTTTGCCAATGATCCATTCCGCTCATGGTGTGAAGAACTCCACATCAAACAGATTTTCACTTCGGTTGCTCACCCTCAAGCAAACGGGCAGGTTGAGGTCACCAACCGGACCCTTCTCACGGGAATAAAAAAGCGCCTAGATAGTGCCAAAGGTCTCTGGGCTGAAAACCTTCCACAAGTCTTATGGGCTATTCGTACAACGCCGCACACCTCCACCGGGGAGACTCCTTACAGCCTTACTTACGGCTCCGAAGCCGTTATCCCCGCTGAAATCAGTGTGCCGAGTCCTCGCCTCCTCACATTAGTTCCGGATGATAATGACGAGGCTCTTCGCGCAAATTTGGATGAGCTTGAGAATCGCCGGGAACAATCGTTCATTCAGCAGGCTAAGTGCAAACAGCGAGCTGCCCAGTATTATAACCTCCGGGTTCGTGGTACACAGTTCAATGTCGGGGACTTAGTCCTTCGGCTCAACTCGGCCAGCAAAGCTGCCCCCGAGGGCAAACTACATGCTTCTTGGGAAGGCCCCTACCGAGTCGTTGCTGTACATGACTCTGGATCCTATCAGCTTCAACATATCAACGGGACCCCGATCCCCCGAAGTTGGCACGTCACAAATTTGAGGCGTTTCTATCTGTGAAGGCCACATCGCAAGTACTATCTTTCCTTTAATTTCCTTTATAGTTGTTATTTCACTTTGTACTTTTGAGTTTGCTCCGGCACTTATCATTGAATAAAAATTCTTTGCTTGCATAACTTACTGTGTTATTCTTTACGTTACGGGGACGCCCTAACACAATCATACTATCATTATTAGTCTCCGGACAATTAAACCTCTCTCTCGGTCCGTCCGAGGAGGTTTGCATGTTAGTCCCCGGACTCACATCACTTTCTCGTCTATTTAACCGGAGAAACGTTTACTCCCGCCTGATCCGTCCGGGGAGACTGGATTTATCCATGCCGTGTTCCCGAACACCTACTTAAAACAGTTAACAAGTTTTCTATCATGTTCTCGAACACCCGATTAAAGTTATTTGTAACCTGTTACTTTAATTACACCAGTTTGTACACGTTACAACAGTTTTATTATTATCTTCTGAATATTCAAATCAAATGGTTTTTTTTAAGACTACAAACATATATATATAAAAAAAAAATATATACAACAACAAAGACAACAAATACAAAAGCTACTGCCTACGGCCCCCGAGCCAATATTCAGCGCTCCGGCGCTGGGACCCGTTCCTCGGTCTGCGTTGGGTCCTCCGGGATCTTGAAAATCCTCGACCTCGGGCTCCGGCTCTGTTACCCCCTCGGGCTCTGGCTCGGTCATCCCTTCGAGTTTCCCTTCGCCGAGGACTTTCTCTGGGCGCTGGCCTCGGGGCTTCATCTCTGGTCCGTGCTCTGTTGCTGGATTGTGGCGCCGACCTCGGTGTTTGAGCCCACTGCTCAGGGTCCCATTCTTCCAGAGCCATCACTTCGATTTCCCGGGCCAGCTCCTCGACCACCTCCTCAGCAACCATCGGGGGCTCTTCTCCAATTGTGATCACCGGAGCTGGCTCTCGGATGACTATGCCTTTGCTCTGCTCGGAGGGTTTCTTCTTGCCTTTGGTCTTCTTGTCCTTCCGAGGAGCTTTCTGCGTACTTCGGTCCTGACTCGTGCTCGCGATGAACTCTTCAGCAGAAGGCCTCCGCCTGATTCGGCCCTTCAGTCCTTCGTACATACTGAGCAGCAGTTCCAGGACTTCTCGTTTCCTCACGAGCTCCGCGGACTCGACCGAGCTCCTGGACATCAATGCCGCGATGTCACTCTGTATTTCAACGGTCCGCTCTTCTACTTCTTCAAAAGTTAGAAGACCGAACTCGGACAGAATCCGCTCATACTCCTTATGATGAACGCGGACGCGGCTCATCTCGGCAGCTGTGGTTCGATACTGCATCTCGAAGTCTTTGGCTCTTTCATTGGCCTCAACCACCTTCTTCTCTGCCAAGGCTATTTGCTTCTTCAGCTTAGGAACTACATGCATTTCCAGACGATTCTTCTCACCGCGGAACCACTCCAGTGATCCCATCAGCTTCTTTATTGTTTCATGCAGCTCCGCGATGTTCTAAATAGACAACGAAGACAACCAGATCGATTACTCTCAAGTATGTAGAGAGTTGCATTCAGTTCGACAAGAGACGTAAAATTGCTCATGCAAGTAAAACGAGAAATTCCAGAGACTGAGAAACATGATTGTATTTCACAAGGCAGGTTACAACTGTTCAAAACAATACATCATTCCTAACAGTTCTAAAAAAGTACAACTTTAAATCTGCGGGGATCGACTGACCTCCCGCTCGGTTGCCTTGGTCTCCTCGGGCAACCCTTCTCGCTGGCCTTCAGACTCCTCGGCATTACCTTCTTCGGTCGCTCCGACGGCCTCGATCGCAGGAGATGCATCAACCTCCATCTGAGGAGGGGGCTCGATGCTCGGGGGTGCGGTGGCCAGTTCACCGCGGCTGAATGCCAGGAACTCTTCGTCCTGGTCCACTTCACAGCTGGCCACTTCCGCGGCAGTCAGAAGCTGCTTCTTCTCCCCGAGTACCTTCACCAGGGGCCATTCTGGCAGCTCCGCTAGAGAGGCGTAATAGGCCTTTTCCACCTCGGCAGCCGCCTCAGGGTCATACCCGAATTCTGGACGACTGATGTCCACATTCGGGTACGCCTCCTTCACCTCTTCCAGCACCAAGGCCCGTGTGGCTTTATCCCCGATGGCCACAAACTTCGTCTGAAAATCGAGGAAAGTCGTGGTTTTGAACAGTTTATCAGCAAAGGCCCTTAGCAAAGCTCCCTGCCCTTCGACCGCGGCCGCTTCCCTCATTTCCATGTCCGCTCGCAGCTGCATCAGCTCACCGCGGAGAGCGTCGTTCTCCGCGTCCACCCCGCGCAGACGCGCGACCTCGGTCTCCGTCAAAGCAGCTCTCTTGCGTGCCTCGGTCAGGTCATACGCCAGCTTGTCGTTTCGTGCGCGAAGATCCCGCGTTGTTGCAGCTAGCCCTTCCCTGGCCTTCACCTCGCTCTTCAGGCCGACCTCTATGATTCCTTTGGCCAGCCGCAGAATCTTCTCGGCGTCCGCGCCGTCAAACCCCAGACTGCTGGGGGACGCCTGCCCTCCCTGGATAAGTTAAACACAACGTGACATATGGCTCAGACCTCAACTATACACCTCGCGTAAGTTAAAGTAATGATCAGCGTTTTTGAATGTTACCTCCGTACTCGCCCCAACCCGGGGTCTTTTGGATGGTGTCTGCGGAGTCCCAGCAGGCCCCGGCCTCTTCTTTGATACGGCCGGAGACCCCGCCGGCGTCACCCGTTCCTCCGACTCCGTCGACGGTCGTGCACTGGGTGGCATCTCCCCCCGGGGAGACACCTCAGCGGCTTTCCCTTTCTTCTTCGCCGCTGCAGTCTTAGCGGGGCTTCCTGCTGCTGGTTGCTTTCCGAAGCGTCCCACTGCATATAAGGTCTATGGTTAGTTCTGCGCAAAATGACAAGTTCAAAATATCAAAGAACGAAAAAACTCCTACCCTCTTCGGTGCCCACATTGCCCGCATAGTACAGGCTCAATCCTGCCTTCTCCAACTCCTCCTCGGAGCAGAGGGTTTTGAAAGTCCCTACTGTCCGGAACGTATGCTCCACTTCGGCCCCCGGGCTCTCCACGGGGGCGGTATCAAGCACCTCGTCAATCCTCCACTTCGGGAGTGCTATTTTATTCCTAACGAAGATGAACTTCTCCTTCCACCCCTCTACTTTGCTCGGGTTCTGAACCTTGAACCCTCCTCGGGCTCGGGGACTAAAGGAATACCACCCCTTGGACTTCTCGAAGTTTTTAAGCTGGAAGAAAAACCTAAAGAGCTCTACTGTCGGCTCTAATCCGGCCTGTTTACAGACTACAGTGAATCCTACCAACTGCCTCACCGCGTTCGGCGCTAACTGGCAGAGAGCGATGCCGTAGTATTTTAACAACTCTCCCACAACGGCAATCTTAATCCTACTCTAAGGGGATCTATATACATGGTAATAAACCCCTGCGGTGGGCAACAGGCCCTATCCTCGGGGGTAGGGATTATGTACTCAAGGTCGAAGGGAAGGTAAAAAGATGGGAGCTCCCTCAAAATTTGTTCTCGCGACATCCTTAGAGCTGCAGAGGACACCTCAAGATTCTCCACCGTGCATTCATAAAACGAAACCAACATGACATTGCACTCTAAACCATCAACTCTGTCTACAGTTCTAACCTCATTCCTCTCCGGAATGAGATATGATAGTGGGGGGACGTCTAACGGGGTACTCGAAGTCCCTAATTCTTCAATCGAGCCCGAAGATGTGGCAGAAGATGAAGAAGATGAAGAGGAAGACATACTTACTTGGTTTGAACTCGAAAGGGTTGATTTGAGAAATTTTTTATCTCTGATGAATCGCAAATGCAGGTTTCCTCTTTTTCCCGCTTTCTAAACAGATGAATTGCAATGAAGAAGATGAAAAGTTACTGTGCAGTTATTCCCAATATACATGCAAAAAACCGACGGCTCTGATGCAGCCTATTCAAATTCAGTGATGGGGATTCATGCGTGATCTCCACGCACTTTACAGTTACCGAGGCGCGTGGGGAACAGCTGTCTTGGAACTCGCAGAGCGTGTCACTTCACGACTCTCTCTCTCGTTATGGCGCCGCCAATCACATCAGCCTCACCCTTCTTTAGGAAGATTCAAGATGCACTCCGGTGTACCTTCCACCTCGGTCAAACTACCACACTCCGGTGCTCCTACTATTTCGGCCGAATTACTCACTCCGGTGTACCCTCCACCTCGGCCAGACTGACACATCCTTCCAACGCGTTTTTGGTTTCTGGGGAATTCGATATCTCGCTATATGCCCCGTGTACTTCGGCCCAGCTCGGCACTGCGTCCATTGACTGCTCCGCAGAGTCCCAGGGACGCGGATAGACTCAGTCCTGCATAAACACTCCGGCCCCCCAGAGATCACGGTTCTTCCTGCTTACCGTACCACTCCGGTGACAACCGAAGCTCCCTCCTCGCTTCGGCTGGGGGGGGGCATCTGATAGGGATAACCCGGTTACTTCGGGTCGGGTTGATACCTGAGCCCACTTACCGGCCCAGCAAACGCGCCAGTAAGCGCGAGGGCCCAGGCCCAGCAAGCCCAGCAACACGCGAATCAAGTCTGTTCCACGAATGAAGGCCATGATCTTTTTCCAACTGCCATGCAGATTTGGTGGGCAAGATTATAGGGATTTAGTTAGGGTTTTGATTTAGTAGTATAAATAGGTGAAAAGAACTCTGAATTAGGGTTCGCACTTTGCATTCTGTAATACGCACTGTAAACTCCGCGTTCTAGTAAAAAGGAACACCTCGGCGATTGCCGCTTTCTGCCCGTGGACGTAGATCTCCGGATCGAACCACGTAATTCTTGTGTGTTCTTATATTGTTTACGTAGATTCTTGTTTAATTGTGTGGTTACCGGATTGCGCTCTATCAGGTATATACTAAAATACCAAAACAAGTTCGATGTTTTGGTAGTTCGGTATTTCGTTATACCAAATTCCTAATAGCATACTATAAATTTTCAGTATTCCAAAATTTCGGTATACTAAAATCAACGGTATGGATTGGTATATACCGATACCGATTTAAAAGTAGGTATACTAAAATTTTCGATATGGTATTGGTATTTACCGATATCTTACCGAATTTTTGGTATGCCAAATTTCGGTATACCGAAATTTTGGTACGATAACGGTATGGATTTTCGGCGTACCGAAAATTTCGGTACTGTAACGGTATCAGCGATTTGGTATGGTATACTGTGTCGAACCATCCCCAGATACACTACAACAAAAGACGTTTTTTGTATAATATTTTTTGAGATCATAATTGTAGTCACTAATAATAAGTTATTTATGACCACTTGTTGTCACAAATCTCTCTATAAACTATTTGAGGCCATTTTAAAACTACTTTTAGAGACAACTAGTTGTTGTAAAACTATTTGATACGCATTTGAGACCACTTTTGTCGTGATAAATATATTATTTGTGTCCGAGTTATTGAGATGATAACAAAGTTGTGATAAATACTCATAAATTATCACAAATACTCATTATTTGAGACTACTTCTCATAAATTGTGATAAATGCTCATTATTTTGTTATGAATTTGTGTCTTGAATCTGGTTTGGTTTGAATCGACGTTCGCATCAAGGTGTAGGCTTGGATTTGGACGTCGTTGGAATTGGGCGCGTCGGAGGACGCGGCCGCAACGGATGGTCGCGGCTGCGGCGAGATCGTTGAAGAGTTCGCGGGCGCGAAGACTAGTCGCAGTCGCGACTGGTTGGGCGGCGCAGAAGATGAGCCAACGCGAGTTTCAGCCCAGTTGGATTCCTTTTGTTTCTAGTATTAGGTTTGGGGGCTTAAATAGTCCTATTGTTTTTAGGATTTGTATTGTGAATAGGTTTGGGGGCTTATAAATAGTCATATAGCTTTTGAAATTTGGCATTGATCAATATATAGAGTTTAGGAGCGTCCGACGTGATTTCATACATTTAAGTGTACCAACACAAGAAGACGATCATTAGTTATCTAATGAGTTTTCATTCTAAATTAATTGGTGATATGAAGAATTGGTCACTAAATTAATTTGACCAAATGATCGACATTAAAATTTGTAAAATGATGCTAACAATTTGGATTGTGCACCAAGACCAGTTAGATGTGCACATTTGAAACCGGATCAAATCATATGTTTCATTTTATAACATAATTACAAAGTTTAAGTTCTAGATTTTAAATTTGAACAAAAACTATGATATCATGAACCCGTAAAATATTAAATGTCAATGAAACTGAATTATGAATCTTGAGTTAAATTGTCAAAAGTAAAAGTTAAAAATAATACTTTATTTTGAGTAGCAAGCCATGAAAGTAAGGGGATCTACCATCATTTAATTAATTCCCTTAGCTCGATCCCCACATTTATTTATATTTATATTTTATCCTCAATTTCATTAATTAAGTCAAATATTTTGTGCTTTATAATTTTTTAACACCATATTTTTTTATATTTTATATTTTACCCCTATTTTATTTTCCGTTCTCCACTTTTTTCTCCATTTTGCAATTAATTAATTCAAACATTTCTTTTTTGAAACATATCTTAAATTACGCATACATAAAATCAAAGAATCTAAATTTTTCAATCATGACCATTACATCTCCAAAAAGATAAATTGGTTGAAAAAATAATAATTCATACCTCGTTGTTGAGATTCGTCATCCATGATGTATTCAATTTGGCTGCAAAATTAATAACATAACCCTACTTGACTTAATTAATGAAAGGATTAATTACAGCAATCACACAAAACTATTAGTGTTTTTGCATATAAATCATTGAACTTTTTTTTTGTGGCACTATACATATAAACTGTGAGTATATGAGAGTGTGGCTTCACAATACTGTTACATCAAGTGTGGAAGAGTCAAAATCAGCTTGGAAGCAGAGGAAAACAGTTAAAACGAGTTGGGAAGAGTTGCTGTCAAGAAAACGGTTTTTCTGTTAAAACCGTTGTCGTTCAAGCCAAAAGCGTTGTCGTTTACTGAAGAAACCGTTGCACACTTCTGGAAGTTTTTCTGTTAATCTGTTTCAACTGCTTCGATCAGTTTTATCTTCTACTGCCGGATCATCTTATATACTCATTGTTTTACACATTAAGATTGTAATTTCCAGATTCATTCTAGCTTCAGATTTGTTTTAGGGTGAGGATTTGTAGAGTGAGAGAAGGTGTGTTTCTTTTCTTCTACATGAGCTCTTGAAAGCTCTAAGAGGGTGTAATTCAGAATTGATATAGTGAATTGATAGAGAAGTCATCTCTATCCGTGGATGTAGGTTGCGAAACCAAACCACGTAAAATCTTGGATGTTTTCATTTCATTTCTGTTTCTAGTTTTTCATTTCTCTTTGATTGTTGAAGCTTGGTTTCAAGTGATTTGTGTTCTTGAATTATTTCACTACAAAAAAAATTCATATTAGAGACGGAAATTAGTAACGGATGATATTGGTCACAAAATAAAAACAGAATAGTGAGCGAAAGTGACAAAAAATTATTAGTATCCGATTAGTGACGAATTAGCAACCGAAAATTTGAGACGGACATAATCCGTCCCTATTCGATAGGTAATTCGGTCTCTAATTTCATAATAGAGAGGGAAATTTGTCACTATTTTAGTTTAGAAACCGATATCATGTAATTAGAGACAGATATTTCCGTCTCTAATTTGATTTTTTCTAGTAGTGTTTGATCTTGAGAATTGTTAATAACATAAACTATAAGAGTTTTGGCATATACAACACCAAACTTATTTTCCAATTATTTTTCGCCGGAATTCCACGTGTAATTTGCGCGTTATAAATTTTTAAGAGTTTTTTTTTGTCCAAACACGTTGTTTAGTAGGAGAGGAGCCGCTCATCTTCAACAATAGAGGTTCTAGATATTAGGAGAGAGAACTATTGATGATTCAAATAAATTGTTATGGAAAAGAAAGGTGTGAAAGAATTTTACACTTTTAGCATACTAAAAAGGTTGTTTGTACAAAAAAGACCATTAAAAGTTTACCACACGCAAGTCACGTGTGAACTTCCCACAAAAAATGATCGAAAAATAAGTTTGGTGGTTTATCTGCTAATTGAAAATTAAGTTTGGTGATTTATCTGCAAAACTTGTATAGTTTATATGTATCGATGCAATAAAAAAAAGGTTTAATGATTTATGTGTAGAAATGCTGATAGTTTGGTGGGATTGCTGCAATAAACCTTAATGAAATTGGGGATAAAATATGAAATATAAATAATGTGGGAATGAAACTAAGGAATTAATTAAATGATGCTGGTTCCCCTTGCTTACTTGGCTTGCCACATAAATGGTGGGCGTATTAGTTGATGCCCACTGATGGACATATAATGATTTTCATATATATATATATATATATATATATATATATATATATAAATTTTTTCGTACAATATTCAACTGTTTAGAAATAGTAAAAAGTAACTATTTTTTAATTTCTAAATTCATATATAGTATTTGATTTTTTTATAAAGAACAAAATAAAATATAGCGGATGAACATGTGTGCCCACATTAGGGATGAAAATAATTTATAAATCTGCTTTATTTTTGTAGCTCTCTCTCTCTCAAATGTTTTTATTTTTCTAACATCCTAAAGTCACTAATAACTTTTTTTCATTTATGAGTCTATTTCTTTTATTGACAATAGATAAAAATCAACTTCTCTTAGTATTTAATCTCATACTGATGTTGAATATTTTGATATAATATATTAAAATTATTTGTTGGTTGTTAATGTACTTAGATTTGAATATTATTGTGAGTTAAATTATTTATACTGCAATAAAAATAAATTAAACATTTTTTTAGTAATGAAAGTAAAGTTATTAAATAATTTAATATTCTTTTATTTAATAAAAATTAAGTTAATCGATTATTTAACTTTAGTTTTTCATACAAATAAATATTCCCTCCGTCCCGGCTGAGTTTGCACACTTTCCTTTTCGGGACGTCCCATCTAAGTTTGCACACCCTTAAAAAGGAAAGTTTTCTCACAATTTTCATCCTTAAAATCTCCACTTTCAATCTCCACCTTTAAAAAAGTCAACCAAAAGATAAAAAATAATTTTTCTTAATATATGTACCGAGTTAAGTGTGCAAACTTAGTCGGGACGGAGGAAGTATATTTCAAATCGTGCATCGCACGAACGAAAAATTCTAATACCACGGAATAGTTTGTGAATCATATTAATTTGATGTGTCAATGAGTTGGATGATTTTGTCATTTTGTGCGTATAAATATATACCGAATTTGATGAGAATACACATACCGGACTGTGTTGGACTACAAATATATTTGGAATCCACATCCCGTTTGGTATATATTGTCTTCGCAGATTAGCAATACCTAATAAATTGTGTGTTTAATAAATGTAACAAACATTTCTATTTTTGACAGACTTGAGAGGCCAGCAATCACCCTAGCTACTTGGGAAATAGCAGGAAACTGCAAAAAATTATTTTTGATCCCGTAAATATTTATTTTTTTATTTTAATTTCATGAGTATCTGCTTTTTCAGTTTAGTTCTGTAAGTGCTAAAATCATCTAATTTAAGGAAAATTTTCGCCCAAAAATATCAAATCGGTCGAAAATAGACACGTGACCCAAATAATTAGTAAAATCTGATGACTTGTAGTGATGTGGCAAAAATTATCTGAGTTGGACTTATTCTATCAAATTTAAATTCAAAATAAAATTAAAGCCCATGTCATTAAAGAAAAATAAAATTATTTGTAAAACCATACACTAACCCAATTAAATATTAAACATCAGATAAATAGAGGACGACTTTTCATCTAGAAAATTGTGTTTAATGTTTAATTGGGTTTGTGTAATATGACAAATAATTATATTTCTCTCTAATGACATGGATAATAATTTTATTTTGAATTTAAATTTGATAGAGAAACATGTCCAACTCTACTAATTTGCCATGTCACTATGAGTCACCGAATTTTACTAATTATTAGGATCACGTGACTTGCACGTGACTATTTTCGACTGATTTGGTGTTTTTGAGCAAAAATTGTCCTTAAATTGGACAATTTAAGCACTTATGAGACTAAATTGAAAAAACAAATATTTATGGGACTAAAATCGAAAAAGCAAATACTTACGAGACCAAAATTGATTTTTGACCGAGGAAACTCATTGATCCCCCCAAACAATTACTCCCTCTATCCCGACTGAGTTTGCACACTTGAGCCAGCATGTATATTGAGAAAAATTATTTTTTTACTTTTTGGTTAACTTTTTTAAAGGTGGAGATTGAAAGTGGAGATTTTAAGGGTGGAGATTGTGAGAAAACTTTCCCTTTTAAGGGTGTGCAAACTTAGATGGGACGTCCCAAAAACAAAAGTATGCAAACTCAGCAGGAACGGAGAGAGTACGACTTATTTTATGTTACACACTGGGATAGGATAGAATTTGTCGTTATATTTGTTTTACGTATCTATCTGTATTTATTAGAGCGGAAATATAATATTGAACGGAGATGCATGTAATTATAAGTGAAGTGGGGAAGTTTGCTCCTCCCAAAATAATTTGTGTGATATTTTAAGCTAAATTTACTGTTTTATGTGGACTTGTTTCAAAATTTATTAAATTTATGATTGCAAAAAAATAGGGATATGTGTTAATAAAAGTCCCTGAGATCACCTGTTATATTTTGGTATTACATTTTGTATTTCACTCGTTCACTAATCGATATGTGTATAGTATGATGTCATAAATTAACATTTATCACCTAGTAAATTGGATGTAACAGATGATGAAACACCTACTGTAATAGATAATTCGAATGGTAATAAAAGACAATCACAAAAGGAAGAGTAACTAAAGATACCGAAGAAGATATGGAAGGAAGATTACATAATGAAGATACGTGATAAGTTGGAGATTCCGGTCTGCAAATTTTTACTGCGAATTTTTTTCCTTAGCTACGGATAAAATTTTCGTCGCTAAAATTTGGCGACCAACAATTTATTGACGGAACACATTCCGTTGGTAATCCGTTGCAAACAAACTTAGCAATGGAATTGGCTTATTTACCGATGAATTTTTCCGTCACTAAACACCGTTCTTTTTCAGTGTACTTTTTTAGTTTTATTTATAAAATTGACTATATTTAAGGGGACGCACAACGGTGTTATTCCTCCTTTAAATTTTCAAAGATGATATTATTTAATGTAATTTATCCAATATTTTAAGTTCAGAGTCTAATATAAAAGAATTTGATTTCTAACCTACTAAGAATTTGTCCCCTATTTGGTAAAAAATGGTCACATTAGCATAGTTAAAAAAATTATTCCATGAGACGAACTCCTAAATTCGTCTATAAATGGGCCCCCTCAGCTAAATTTATTGGTCCGTAACTGCAAATACACATACCCGCACTTCACACACAATGCACAAATTACACACACTTCCTTCACATGCACTACACACACTTCACATACAATGCACAAATTACACACACATGCACTACACACAACTCACACACTTTAGACATACTACACAAACACCACACACACACTAGACACACTTCACACACACTAATCAAAATGTGTATTTAACAGTGAATTCTAAATTCATCCCCAATACATAGCAAAATCCTTCATTCGACTGCAAGCTCATTAGAATATTTTATTAACTTAGAAGCTTTTAAACAAATTACATTTTATAAACTTTTAAAACAACTCATTAAAAGTTAAACCTTATAAGATATTTGAAATAAAGGTTTCATTAAAATTTTCATTTCCTTGACTTACCTAAGTAACCAAATATTCATTTCATTCTCCCACTATTATTTGATATCATTTTCTCCAACAAATAATCCATGAAAACCATATGGAACTCTACCAGGCAACTTAACTCTAGCAACAATGTCAAGAGCCCTTGTTTTAGCGTCCATAACTAAGAACCAAGATTCATTAGTCTTCTCATTGTGCATATACGTGACTAGATAACCATCGTCCTCCTCCGCCACCATATTTTTCGGCACGAAATAAGGCTCACCGCCGTAACATCCAGGCCCATACAGCCGGCTAGCCACCGTGCAATCATCGCAATCCGCCGCCGACAAGTCGAGCTTCACCACTCCTTCTGCCTTGGGTATTTCATCTATCATTGCGGCATATACATATCTATATCAACCCCAAAACCAAAATCAAATACGAAGTATAATATAGGGCAGATAGTTTTTATAAGTTTATTAAGTTTCACAATTTTTTTAAGGATACTATCCTAGGTTACTTCGATTTTGATTATTTAACCTTTAAAATTCGATAAATTCTGCATATTACTTGTTGTAGGTAATTTGATAAATTCTGCGTATTACTTGTTGTAGGTAGTGATAGGACCAAGCTGTTAAATTTCGAAAGTTATAGAATTAGAACCTATTTGGTGAATTTCGAAGGTTAAATGACCAAAGTCGAAATTACCTAAGATAGTTTTCTTAAATCAAATATGGTGAAACGTAATGAATTAATTAACTATTTACCCTATAATTTACATGTTAAGCCCGGTGACCGAGTGTGTATAAATAGAACATGCACTTTCCATGAATACTTGCTGATGTGGCAATACGGCATCTATAGTTCGCTGTCACATCAGCAGGCATTCAGAATGTGCTTCTAAAAGGATAAAAATTAGCCATTGACCTGTTTTTCTTTCCAGCGTAAGCTTGGTTTATAACTCCGAACTCCATATTTTCTGTGGACAATTGTTGTCTTGAAACAAGCTTCCTTTTCTTAATATCTACTTTAATCTTTTCCAATATCGAATAGATCAATTTTACGGAGCCTAATCCGTACTCGACCGACACAAAATTAGGTGCGACGATCACTATAGTATCGCCGTAATCTTCTTCCCAAGCATTGATCACGTGCAGCATGTTAAGCCCCGGCGCATCAACCCACACCAGCTGAGTCTCGTCCTCAGCGTGTCGTGGAAAAATGCCGATCCGTGGCATTTTGTCACGATCATATACAACCGGCGATTTTCCTTTCGTTATCATCTCCAGTGGACTCACTTCAATCTGAAAATCTTGGAATACAATAAACCTCTCCGTAAGAGCGAAATCGTGAATGCAGGATGTTCTCTTAACGGAGACGATAGGCAAATCGGGTCCTTTTCTTCCGGCTGAATCGATTCTGAAAAACGTCAAGAATGGAGAAAATATGTCGCATCTGAAAGCGAAAACTTCGCCGGTGACTGAATCAGTCTTCGGATGTGCAGTCATCCGCCGGAATGACCTGTTAGTAGGGTAAAAATCAAACTAAGTTACTCGATACTTGATTCAAGATCGTTCGTCAAAAATTCGTTTAAACTTTGTTTGGTAAATTTATCGAACAAGCTTTAACATACTTTTACGTTTAATAAAATTTAAAACTTGACTCGAACTCGAAAATATTAGACTACTCGAGCTCGACTCCTTTTCAACGTAATTTGAGCTTGTTAAAGCTCAATTTGACTAATAATAATATAAGTTCAAACATAATACTTCCTTCGTCTCAAAAATATAGTTCTCATTCCAGTTTCACACAGTATAAGAAAATCCATTTAATACACATAAAAATTCCTCCTAGAACCTTATTTAATATGATAAATCAAAACATGCTAAGTTTAAATTACAATTTGAATGAATAATTTAATAGAGGTATATTAGTAACTGAGCATTTAATACGCTCAAGGAAATATGACTCTCTGTCTTAGACATTTGAAAAAGAAAAAAGGACAATTGTTTTAGACGGAGGGAGTATTAAAAGCTAACAAGTTTCAACATTAATATGTTCGGCTCGACTCATTTATCTCCCTACCTGTCAGCGTCGAAATCACAGCGGCCAATAGTAATGATGTCCCCATCTGAAGTCACCTGTACTTTGTAAGGAAGATCGGATTCACAGAGCGCGAAAATGGCGCCACAAAGCAGAGCTAAACTAGTATTAGCAGTCCCAAAGCCATTGACAATGGGACTGTAATATCCAGTAATTACTCTTGTTACTGCAATGCCACAACGTGCGATTGTCGCCATTTTTCCATTAAACGAAGAAAAGGGGCTCTCGAAAAATGGATAACTCTTACCCTCCTCTTGTTTAAACTTATAAGTTCGAACGTAACGACTACAAAATTTGGCTCTACCGTTGGATATTCTTATAGAGTGAAGCATCCCGTCACCATCAAAGAGGTGGTACGCGCCGCCGGGCGCGCATTGAGGATTGGGGCCGTTGCGAATGTAGGCGCCATCGAGGCAACTCGGAAGGGAGCCCTCCACCACCTCACAGGCGCTGGGGGAAAGCTCATCGACCGCAGCGTAGTTGCCGACGAGTACTTGTTTGGGATCAATGGATGGTGTAAGGGGCAAGCTCATGAAGTTGGATACAAAGTTGTCTAATGACTTGAAGATGATTGTAAGAAAAGATTGTTTCTTTATTTCTTTCCTTGCAGGGATTATTGTCTGAAAGTTCTTTTGATCATTTCCAGGTGATGAAAGATTCACTGGTCCCAGAAATTTAGGGAGAATTGGAAAAGACAGTGAACACATTTTTTTGGTTTTTTGGGTGATCAATGTGAAATGGCTTTGTTCAAGATATTTCAAATCTGTATGAGAAAATGTATATGTGGATATAGACTAGTTAGGTACAGTAGGGTATTCACATGGTCCACTAAAATAAAACTATCACATCATATGCTTTAAATATGGTACCAAATCTGCACAGTGAAGTTAAGCTGAGATTTAGGCTATTACTGTTTACTAGTCATTGGAAAATCGAATCAAGCAAAACTTTGAGTTGTTTGAGTGATGTTTGAACACCAAGTTTTTCCGATCACTCTATTTGCTGACAGCCTAAGTAGTACTAGCTAACCGACAATTTGATACAGTTGAAAATATACCGGGCCACTTGTCTGACAAGACATTTTCCCTCTCAATAATTGTACAAACAATCTCCCGAAAGGGAAAAAAATAGCAGTTCGTTTATCTCATGTGGCCCTGGTAGTATATAGAGAAGTGAGGGTAAGTTCTATCCTACACCGGAAGCATTGTTCGGGGTATATTTTTTACCATATAATATACATATACTCATGTTTATGTGCATCAAATATGTGGTTAAAAATACATACAGCGCACAGAAATGACCGAACAGCCTGTCCTCATCACAATCTGCGAAAGTCATCTCAATCCAACGTTGTAAACTGTTGAAACCACCCACTCAATGATATTCATGAAAATACTCTTCATACCTGAAATAGATACAATTCAACCACTATTCAAATGTTCACTGCTTGATTGAAGCATCGAGAAAAGTTCAAGGCAAAGAGGATCCTGTGTAAATGAAGGAAGCCATTGACATAGGGTAGAATAAAGTTTGCCAGTACTGTTTATTACAGAAAATTGCATTCAGCAACCAGTGAGTCACCCTTACAATCTGCAGAACGAATATCAATAGACAATAATTAGATCAATTTTCTTCCACGAGGGTGTTTGGCTGAGCTTATAAGCTCCTAAAAACATCTTATAAGATGTTTATGAGCTTATAAGCTCTTGCAAAGTGTTTGGCAAAATAAGATGTTTAGGAGCTTATAAGACACAAAAATAAGCTCTAAGAGCTTATAAGATCTAAAAAAAATAAGTTGATATACCCCAACTTATTTCCATCTTATTTTTTAAGATCTTAATTATTACACTCAAATTTCACACACAATTCACACTTTCACACACTACACACATTTCACACACTAATCAAAATGCATGTTTAATATTAACTTTAAATTAGACCCCAAATTTAGCTAAATCACTATATTCAATTGTAAGCTTATAAGCTCTTTTCTCCAAACACTTTGTTAACTTATAAGCTCCTTAAAAGTTACATCTTATAAACTCTTGAAACAACTTATAAGATGTTGGAGCTTATAAGATGTTTAAAATAAGTTTAGCCAAACACCCTCTAAGAGCATCACCAGTGGGGTGGTACAAATATTAATTTATACCCCCCATTAGATACAAATAGTATTGTGGGAGAGTGATGTGGAGGAGAGAGAAAAATGGGTACAAATAATTGTACTCACAAAACTGGGCAGCGGGGGTGTTTTAATTTTCGTTTCTTTTTCTGTTTTTTTTTTTTTTTTTTTTTTTTGTTTAAGTCATAATATTAAAACATTGTTTTAAAAAGGGTCATTCCTTTTTTATTATTTAATTTCATCATTTTTTATCATAGTATATAAAAAGAAATTGAATATAAATTTTTATTGTTGTTATAATATTTAAAAAAATAATTAATTAAATTTAAAAAAAAATCTGAAAATTTAATTTAACTAAAAGAATTACGAATATTAATTAAATTAATTGTATGTATGAAAATTGTAGATAAAATTTTAATGAATTGTAAATATGAAAACAATATGGTAGTTTGCATGTGGGACCCGCAAATAGTGTCACTTGTACCTATGAGAATTGGGGAGAAATAGGTACAATTTGAGTGGGTATTAACTTTGATGTGGCAATGATGTGGCAGGTACAAATTAATGGTGCATTGTGGATGTCCT